>CM077093.1:110825205-111425205 GCA_039513925.1 Platanthera zijinensis | reverse complement strand
TCGGATCAAGCGCATCTTGACCGCCCTTCGTGTTGAGGAGGAACAGAAAGTCATGTTAGCCACTTTTCTTCTGAAAGGAGAAGCTCGGCTGTGGTGGGATGAGGTAGAACTGCACCACATGGCAGGCACACAGTTGACGGGAGTCTCTATGGACGAGTTCTCTCAGTTGTTTTTGGGGAAGCATTTGCCGTTGCAGCAACGGATTACTTTGGAATTGGAGTTTCAGCAGTTGACTCAAAAGGAGAGCAGCGTGGATGAGTATCTGCATGAGTTCACACGTTTGGGGCGTTATGCGGGCGCTATCTTTGTTGAGGAAGAGCGTAAGACCAGTCAGTTTTATGCGGGACTACAGGATGAGTTGCGACATTTAATCTCGAGTTCCGTGAATCAGGGATTTCAAGCTCTGGTCTGCACCGCGAGGGCATTGGAAGCAGATATGAAGCGAGGACAATCTAAAGGACCTTTGGCTATTGCAAAACCGGAGTTCAAACCGCCGCGTCCGGAGAGAAGTGGATTTCGAAAGAAATGGGGTAAGAAGTCCAGATGTTCTGGGAAAGCTCCTTCATCAGTTACTTCGGAAGCGTCGTCGGGCTATGAATCCCGCACTTGCTATACGTTTTGCAAGCCGGGACATCTTGTTCAGGACTATCGGGTTGGTCCTCCGAAAGGTCACAAGAAGCCGGGCGCGTCCTATGCGGAAAAAGGGAAGGCGGTGGCGGAGTCTTCTGCTTCACAAGTGCAGCCTCGAGTTTTCAATCTGTGACAACAGGCGGCCATTAAGCAGGCCGACGTCGTCACAAGTGCACGTGATCTCTGAGTTCTTTTCCCTTTGTGTAGTGCTGCTATGTTTCTGATGTTTATTGTGTTGTTGCTATGTTAGGCTTCGTCCTAATTTGGGAGCATCCGACACGAGCACTGTTTGATACTGGTGCGTCACATTCGTTTCTGTCAAAGGATTTCATATTGCGCATTGGCGCGCCGATACGAGGCGTGACAGAAATTTTGAAGGTACTCTTATGTAACGGATGTGTTTTGTGCGCGGATCAGTCTGGGTGTGTAGAAGGGAAAATTGGAAGTTGGGACTTCAGATTGGAAGCACTTGTGCTGCCAATTTCAGAATTCGACATAATCTTCAGTATGTATTGGTTGTCAGAGCAGCATGCTCGCATTGATTGTAATTCTAAGGAAGTTGTGTTTGGACAGAACACCGACCAAGAAATACGGTTTAGCGGCATGCAAGGAATAAATGAGATGTTGATAACCGCTCTGCAAGTTCGGAAGGCCGTGAGAAAGGGTGCCGAGTTGTTCTTCATGCTAGTAGCAGCGGTAGAGCCAAAGGCTAGTGTAAATGAGGTACATGTTGTGCCGGAATTCCTGGATGTGTTTCCAAAAGACCTTCCGGGGTTACCACCCCAAAGAGAAATTGACTTCACGATAGAACTGGTACCGGGTGCAAAACCTGTGGCACGTGCCCCCTATCGTGTAGCGCCAAAGAAAATGGCGGAGCTGAAGGTTCAGTTGCAAGAATTTCTAGATCAAGGTTTTATAAGGCCAAGTCAGTCACCTTGGTGTGCGCCGGTTCTCTTTGTGAAATAGAAGGACGGTAGCTTGCTTCTATGCATAGATTATCGAGAACTGAACAAGCTGATAGAGAAGAATAAGTATCCGATCCCACGGATCGATGATTTGTTTGATCAGCTAGTGGGCTCTTCGGTGTATTCTATGCTGGATTTGAAATCAGGTTATTACCAGCTGAGGGTTCGGGAAAGTGACAAACCCAAAACGGCGTTTGGCACACGCTACGGGCATTATGAGTTCACGGTGATGCCCTTTGGATTGTCTAATGCACCTTCGGTGTTTATGGATTTGATGCACCGAACGTTTAAGAAATATTTAGATCTCTTTGTGATCGTCTTCATTTGAAGATGGTATTGCAAACCCTGAGGGAAAATTAACTCTATGCCAAGTTTGCTAAGTGTGATTTTTGGTTGTCATCCGTGGCTTTTCTGGGCCATGTATTTAGTGGAGAAGGCATTGCAATTGATCCTGCCAAAATTGTTGCTGTGCAGGAGTGGCCGGTTCCTTTGTCGGTAGCTGAAGTTAGGAGTTTCCTTGGACTTGCGGGCTACTACAGGCATTTTGTTGAAAATTTCTCAAGAATAGCATTGCCTCTCACTACCCTAATGCGGAAAGAACAAAGGTTCGTTTGGTCACCCGAGTGTGCACGAGCTTTTGAAGCGTTAAAGAGTCGGTTGACTACGGCCCCAATTTTGACAACACCTTGTGGCATAGATGGTTTTGAGGTGTACAGTGATGCATCGGGTAGCGGCTTAGGCTGCGTTCTCCTTCAGCGTGGTAAGGTGATAACATATGGTTCGCGCCAATTGAAAGCCCATGAGCGGAACTATCCAGTCCATGATTTGGAATTGGCCGCAGTCATCTTTGCACTTAAGTTGTGGCGTCATTATTTATATGGTGTAAAGGTGGATATCTATACAGACCACAAGAGTCTGAAATATCTCTTAAATCAAAAAGACTTAAATATGCGACAACGAAGGTGGATGGAATTTCTTGGTGATTATACCTTCCAAATTCATTACACCCCTGGTAAAGGGAATGTAGTCGCAGATGCCCTGAGTCGTAGGACTCCGGCAAGGGCGAATTGGTTATCATACCATGATGAACGGTTGATCCACGAGCTAGAACGGATGGATATTACTTGTGTGGAGAAAAACACTGCTGCGACCATGTGTTTGAATTGGACAGAGGTACAATATGACCTAATGGATAGGGTCCGCCAAGCGACGGAATTGGATGATAGTTTGCAGTGTTATGCATCGGAAGATAAGAGCTCTCGGTTTTCTTTTGACACTGGACTTTGGAGAAAAGACGATCGAGTATGTGTTCCTTGTCAGAGAAATCTTCGTGAAGAAATCATGTATGAAGCCCATTTTTCAAGGTATTCGATTCATCCTGGAAGTTCAAAAATGTATAAGGGTCTGAAAAAGAACTTCTGGTGGCCGGGTATGAAGAAATATATAGCACGTTATGTTGCTAAGTGCCATACATGTGCTCTGGTGAAAGCAGAATGCCAAAAGCAGGAGGATTCCTGAAGTCATTACCGGTCCCAGTGTGGAAATTTGATGATATTTCCATGGACTTCGTGCATGGATTACCGAGATCTCAGCTGGGTACTGATGCGGTTTGGGTGATTGTGGATCAGTTAACAAAAGTTGCTCATTTTATTCCAAATCGAAGAGATGATCCAGTCGACAAATTGGCTAAAATGTATGTAGATTCGATCGTACGATTGCATGGGATTCCCCGTAGCATTGTTAGCGATCGAGATGGGCGCTTAACCTCAGGAGATTGGAGGCTAATTCATTAGCTGTTGGGCACAAAGTTGCATTTCAGTACGGCCTTTCATCCCCAGACGGACGGTCAAACTGAAAGAACCAACAGGACGTTGGAAGATATGCTCCGGATGTGTACGCTAGATTTTGGAAGTCGCTGGGAAGATCATTTGTTCATTGTTGAATTTGCTTATAACAACAGTTACCAGGCCAGCATTATGATGGCCCCTTTCGAAGCTTTGTACGGCAGGAAGTGCCGCACACTGTTAACTTGGTCGGAGACGGGTGAAACGAAGCTTTACAAGCAGCAAGATGTGACTGATATGCATGAAACGGTACATACAATTCGTGAAAGGTTGTTAATTGCTCAAGATAGGCAGGCCAAATATTATAATACCAAGCACCGGGACGTAAAGTTTACGGTGGGTGATTTGGCATATCTAAAATTCAAGCCTTTTAAAGGTGTGTCCAGGATACGGCGTCTGAAAAAGTTGAGCCCGAGGTATCTAGGACCTTTTGAGGTGATTGAATGCATCAGTGAGGCAGCCTATCGGTTACTGCTACTGCCTGAGTAAAGTAGTTTACATGATGTGTTTCATGTATCGGTGCTGCGGAGAGAAATAAAAGAGCCGTCGCAAGTGATAGTTGCAGATCGGGTATAAGTCGATAGTGGGCTAACGACAAAGGTTAGACCCATTCGGATTGAAGATGCCGCCGAGAAGCAATTGAGGAACAAAACAATCGGGATGGTCAAAGTCTGGTGGGATAATTGTGGCCGAGAAGAGGTTACTTGGGAGCGTGAGCAAACCATGCGGACAAGAATTTCCCGAGTTATTTTTGTAAGTGGTTGTGTTTTAGACCGTATAAGAATCAATAAATATGGACTTTATTGAGTTTTTCAGTCATTCAAATTTCGGGACGAAATTTTCTACAAGGAGGGGAGGATTGTAATACTCCAAAACCCAGTTTTGGTTATCAGACCAAGTGACACGGCCTGGGACACGGGCGTGTCCCAGGGCGTGTCAAGGAAATACTCGAGATGGTCTCGAGTAAGATTCAAAGTTGGGTTTCTGGTGTTTTTGGAGTGACACGGCCTGAGACACGGGCGTGTCCTAGGGCGTGTCATCCTCGGGTTACTGCAGGTCGCGCGTTCGATGATCGTTGAGCTTTGTGATCGACGATCGATGAGAAGAGGCGACACGGCCTGTGACACGGGCGTGTCACAGGGCGTGTCCTTCTCGACGATCGGCGAGATCGTGTCGACGATCAGCGAGTATAGTCTCGGCGATCGATGAGATTCGTCGAGAGAGGCGACACAGCCAGAGACACGGGCGTATCTCAGGCCGTGTCAGGTTAGGCAGTGGTCACGGGCGTGTTCAACCCGTGTGGTGAGGCGGTTATTTGCCGCTTAAGGGACACAGCCTGTGACACGGGCGTGTCACAGGGTATGTCAGGGCCGAAAATGTTATTTTCTGCAGATCTCGACCGTTTGTTTCCCTCTTTCCAGATCTGGTGGTCTTCAGTTTTTCCAGCCCCTTTAAGATCCCGAACCAACAAACTTATCCTCACTTTATCTTCTTAAGTGAGAGAAGGAAGGAGGAAGAAGGACGGAGGAAGAAGAAGGAGGAAGGAGAGGGAGATCCAGCTAGTCCAAGCTTGGATTCGCGATCGGAGGCCATATTCGAGAATGCAGAGCTCCAAGCAGTGCTTGCCATGGCTCCAAAACGTCCTCCAAGTGTAACGACTTCCTCCTTAGATATGTGAAATCCTTCCTTTTTGCATATGCATGTAACCTCTACAAAGGTAGAGTTGAATTCTCTTGGGATGTTGAACTCCATCCCTTGATTCTTGTTGGAGTAGTCCCGAAAGCGAGAAGTACGGGTAGGCATGCTGTGTGAAGCCCATCTGGATAGGTTAGTCCAGATTGGTGTTGATTGTATGCATATCAGAGCAAGACTCTGTATTATTGTGATGCGTGTGATGTTCTTAGTGGACACCTGCAACTTAGTGCAACAGGATATTATGTGGATGGGTTGATGCTGTGTGATCACAGCCCATGTAGCTGTGAGTGCTACTTTTGGGGGTTGATGCTGTTTGATCTCAACCATTGTAGTTCTAAATGCTACTTGTTGAGCCGGTGGGGCTGCAACTGTGGAAAAGCCTGTGTGGCAAATGGGCAAGGTGAAGTTGTACCTGTGTTAGTCCTGATCGACGTCTGACGTTTGTGAGCTACGGGAAAGGCTGATCTGTACCCGCGTTCTGGTTGTCTAACCGTGGGGTGCTTAAGGCCCTGTTAGGATCACAGAATGAGAATCCCTCCGGCTATTTGAGCCATTGAGGATTGGAATGCTCACAAATTGCCGTCAATTTTGGGACCTCTGAACAGTTGTGGGACCCTGGTTTTCCGGTACACCGAAAATGTGCCCTGAGAGCACGGAACGTCGGGCCGCCGTGCCGACGTTTGTGATGGATGATGACTTGTACGGGCGTACAAGTGTGATGTGCTAAAGCATACCAATTTGATTGTATATAAGTGCTATGCAGGGAAGGAATTCCGCTATCCCGTGCCAGGGACAGGGTCGTTATAAATGGTCAGCCAAATGCTGACCGTTGCTTTGTTTGCCACTGCTTGGTGGATCTTTTGTGTGCAGGTCAAGAAGGGCCAAGCAGGGATGAGGGTGGAAGAACATAAGCTGTTGCTGCTTAGTACTAATCCTCGAAGGCTATTTTTGTATCTTGTGTAAGAACTCATGTATGGCCGGCCTGCGTGCCGAAGTATGGAAGATACCTTCTTGTATAAAGAGTAACACTTGTAATAGGCCATAAGGCCGTACTTGTGGTTTTATATTATGTCATGTTTGGTTTAGCTGTGGACTTCTTTGTTGATGTTTGAGTTCATTCTTGCAACCCTTTAAACTTCCGCTAGAATGCTCTGTAATAGGATGCGTATTTGGTATTACTTCGTAACGTCTCCGCCTGTTTGTAAGACATGGTGTGGGGCCCCGGCCAAACCTTTTACTATGTTGTACGTAACGGGTAGGGGTGTTACAAGTGATATGAAGAAACTGTTGGATTTGATTCCCAAGTTATATAAATTCCTCCTCGTCAAGTTAACTATGTAGTAGATCAGAATCAACTACCAATAATTTACAATTCCTTCATATCTCATAAACAACTAATCATAAAGAACTAATGCACAAATTGTATTTGCAGGAAGGAGAATTTAAGAGATGATCCCGCACGATGAGATCTGCAGGGAGTAGTGATTAGGAGTTTCATCTTTTCCGATTATTAATGTCATTTTTGTATTTTACTTTGGTTCATAATGGATCTTGTTGGCACCATCTCCATCCACTCCCACACTACAATATCTGGTCAAAACCACTATATGACCTGCCAGTTTTGTATTTTACCAACTTTGGTTCATAATGCTCCAGCAAAGCAGTAAATTACTTGTGAAATGATGTTGTTATGTTATAGGAGATGGTGCCATCAAAGTAGGCAAAGATAATGCAGGAGTTTCAGAAGTAATTAACCCAAATGAACATGATAGTAAAATGATTTTTGTAGTGCTCTCATGCACCCCTTAATTTCTTTGTCAATTTTTTTCTGTTGTATGCAGATAAAACTTTGTAAATGGGAAGAATCTTTGGATTGCCGGAGTTTGATGATACTTTAATGGGGACTTGGTGGAGTGTACAAATAAGACTATTAGCGTGCTGACGTCGTCGCAGCTGCCACCAACAATTGCGAGGTGGAGATTAGTGAGTACCTAACTCATATTACTGACAACATCATCTCATAGTTAAAGTTCGAGAAGGGCAAGCAGATCTTCCACCGGCATTGAGATGTTGGGCTTGCTTCCTACCTGGACTATCAATCTCACATAATTTATAGAATGCACATTTAAATGGGCTGAAGAATGAATATGTATTCAGTTTAATTATAGTTTAAAACTATTATTATGTATTGATGGATTTGAGCTATCTCTCACTTTTTTCCTCTTTTAATAAAACAATGTTGAACAAACTTTTGTTATGAATGTGTATTTAATTTATTCTTGTATTTGAATGTCTTATTGTTAAATCATAAGAAATAGTAAATGGAGTTGTATGGTATTTTTGAGGAATTGAATTGAATTTATTGACAAAAGATGTTATATTGTATTGTCTCTTTAGTGGCCATATATTTCATCACAAAAATTACACATGCAATGATCGAGTTAGTTTGGTCACTAAAAAACTGAATTCATTTAGTCACAAAAAAACCATTTAGTGACCGAAATAAATTGGTCACTAAAATTTATTTTCTGACTGGATCAAGATAGTCACAAACGTCAATGTGTGACCAAATCTATTTCATCACCATAAAAAAATTTTGTGACCTATCAATATTGTCACTAAAAAGTTTATTCAGTGATCGATTCAATTTGGTCACTAAAAATAATTTTAGTGACCAAATACATTTGGTCACAAAAAATTCTTTTGGTGACTATAGTTATTTGGGTCACTAAATATGCACAATTAGTGACAAAACTCATTTTGGTCACTAAATACATTTAGTGGTGGGGCATTCGTGACTACTTTGTGACTGGATATATTTGGTCATTAAATATCTTTAGTGACCAAAATCAAACTTTTAGTGATGAAAAGATTTGACACTAAAAGTCAATTTTCTACTAGTGAGTATTACGATGCTCGGCTTCATCAAGTGGAGTTCAGGTGGGGGACCAGGTATTATTGAAGATCCGACCAATGCATGGAGTTTCACGGGTTCATGGTCAGAAGAAGAAGCTCAGCCTGAGATATATGGGGCCTTACAGGATCTTGGAGCGGATTTGTCCCTTAGCATACAGGTTGGAGCTGCCACAGGAGCTGGCGGGTCTGTATGATGTGTTTCACGTATCCTCTCTTAGGAGGACTCTACTATTCCCGAAGCAGCAAATTAAGGCCATGGATAGGCCAATAGCATCTGATCGGACACTTCACCTGGAGCCGGTCCGGATTGACTACAAGGGGATACGAGTCAGACACTACAAGAAAGTTCCATTGGTCATGGTCCTATGGAGGAAACATGGTCAGGAATACCACACCTGGGAGCCGCAGGATCTGATGCAACAAAAGTAACTAGATCTTTTCTGTAAGGTATCCCTCACAACCTTTCAGGATGTTACAATTTGCTTTTCATACTTGAAACACTGTAGGCCTAACTAGAATTTCGAGGGCGAAATTTTTTGTTTATGTATTGGGATTTGTAATATCCCTCATACAACTAGACCCCCTAGGAGTTGTTTTGTCATGACAAAGTCATGACAAAACCCTAGGAAGCCCAAGAAGACCAAGTGGACCTAGGAATATAGGTGAGATCATTATGGTCTGCACGTAGTAGATTCCTAAACCCTAGTTTAGGATGATCATGAGGCTTCACCAAGACTCCAAGACCCCACTATGACCCCACCAATCTATTGAAAGGCCCTAAGGGTCCATTGGAGTCAACCCAGGGTGGCCAAGTTGACCTAGGACCATCATAGGCCTAAATTGTGCAAGGTGCCCTAACTAAGGGCAATGTGCCCTAATGACCCAACCAACCCTATCAAGGTCTTCCTTGACCTAAAGTGGGGTCAATGGGTCACCAAAGAACCATTGGGGTTAACCCTAGAGCCTGAGTTGACCTAAGTAAACCCTAGCCCTAAAGTTGTCAAAGTGCCCTAACTAAGGGGCAAGTGACCTTCAGTGTGCATGTTAGTCCTACATAACCCTTCTGATAAGTAAATTTTGAATTAAAGAGGATAGATTTGGTGTTATATAATCTTTTACGTATATAAGTCTATTTTTTTACTTACTTATATCATATGGATTAAGACAAGAGTACCTATCGCATAAGAGTATAGTATTTTGTAGAAAATATCAAGGTTGTATTTTTCCTAGGATCGGTGTTAATTATTCTACTTTTTAGAACGGACAATTATCTTATCAAAAGAACGGAGTGGAGTTTATATTAAAAATAAAAGACAAAAAAATATAAATACGTAGTTTTATTAAGATAAGGACTCAGAAGGTAGTCCTTGATTTCAGAATTAATATGAGAGAATATTAATTTACCTATTAAAGAACAACTTTATTTCTTGATTACCTAACTTAATGAGAGGGTCCCTTTGGTAGCATCACTGACTCAAAAGTATGACGGGGGAGGATTGCGTTTAAAACAGGTTAACGTAAAACGTAGTGTCTCTTCACCTGGTATATGATCAATTAATAGTAAACTCTAGTTAGAATAACTACAACATAGAGTTGAAATAGTTGAAAATAATATCCAGCACAGAGCTCATCTTGACCAAGTGCTAAGGGTTCTTAGCCTCTTATCAGGATGGGGCGATATAAAGTGCAGAAAATAATATCTACCTATCTATCTTAATTCATGACTTAAGCTTTCGCTTCACCTTTCATTCAGGATAGGGTAGTAAAATCTAAACTCTTAATCAAGGTCATATGCTTTTGCCTCGTCTTTAATTCGGGATAGTATGAAATAATAAGGTTTTAAAAATAGTTTTGAAAGCAATTTCACGCTATCTTAATCTCGGACATAAGCAGAGCTTCGCCTTTCATTCAGGATAGTATGAGAAAATAAAGTAAAGTAAAACAGAAAATAAAAATGTAAAGTACTCAGACTTGAAATTGAAACCTTCTATTTTATAAATTCAAAAAGTTATTACAACTTTCAACAAAGCTGAAAAGAAACCTAAATAAATTAACAATTACCGAACTTGGAATACTTTAAAGCTACTACCAGTTCTTTGTCAGAGAGCTGGGGAGTCCTAACATTTTTTAAGGAAGCTGCTGGTTTTCGAATAATTTTACAAAGCTCTTCCCCTGTATTTATAGAAAAAAATTTAAAACGATACGCTCCTGGACACGGGCGTGTCGGGTGGGCATGACAAGGTTACGGGCATGTCAGGAAGCGTGTTGGGACATGTGTCGAGTTGAACTAAACTTTGGATAGAACTTCATCAGGTCACATGCATATCGTGGAAATGTCATCAGCTTTTTCAATTTTCCTAAATAACAAAAATAAAAAATAAAAATGAATTAAATAGGGCTGTCACGACCTAGGTCATGGGCGTGACCTAGGGGCGTGACCTACGTAAAAAATACAAAATTCAGAAAAACTTCGAAAATAAATATAAAACATAAAAAATAAAATATAACAAATATAACTAGTTATATATATAAAAACTAAGGTTTTATTTATAAATATTCAAAATTAATACTATACAAAATTGTATATTTTTAAACTCATCAAATACCCTCATACTTAGATTTTGCTATTCCCGAGCAAATATACAGTTGAGTATATTTACAAGTTATGAAATTTTCTATTTACTATCAATTTAATTCTTCAAGATAAAACAGGTATAAAAATCTGGTGAATAAAGAGTTAAATGCTATCGTTTATATATATCATTGATACCAGAGTTAGAATTTATAGCCATAAAAAGTTTTTGAAAACAAATAGTAGGCACATATTAAAATAAGATATAACAAGGATAGATTGGCTTTATGATTACTATATCTTATACGAGATATATTGAAAATATACATCCTATTATTTATGCTCTCTAAAAATTTTAAACAAAAATAGAATATCAACATTGGAAAGGTGGAATTTACCTATACAATAGGCATTTGTAGAAGTGATAGATTTTTGTATTCTATCATATTTTTATCTAAGTTATGCGTTGTTATAAATACTAAGGAATGTAATTCCAAAGTGGCAAAAAATTACAATGCATACTTGAGTTTTTATTTGAATCCAATGTATATTTAGAGGAGCATATACTCCTTTCCATATAATCTTTTCATATTAAATGGATGTCTTTGTGTACAGAATGAAATCTTATCCCCATTGACATAAGATCTTTTCTTTTACTAGGAGCACATACTCCTAGATACTTGCTTGCGTAAGAAAACATGCCAAGTAGAAATAAATAAATATTCAAGAGTTGGATAAAAAATTTTGAGAGCAACTATAATAGTTTGTATTTCTTATATTTCGTTAAGAATGGAGTAAGGATAATTACAGTCTAAAATTGTTTGGTGAACATAATATGTTTCGCTTCTATTATATATATATATATATATATATATATATATATATATATATATATATGTATTTTTGATATGTTAAAGCAAGCTTGCTAAAATAATAACTCCGATTGTAATGAAATTTACAAGGTAGGGTTTACAAGTTTATTCCGGATATTTATATCTATCTAGTAATGAGAAGGAGTAGTAAATTTGAAAATTGAATAATTTGCATTTTTATAAACGCAGATTTTTGGAATATATATAAATAGTATTGTTTTGAAAGTTTTGACTTGTTTTGGATGAGTAATAAAATAAACAATGTTTTTATTTAAAAGGAAAAATATAACATAAAAGTGATAAAAATTACAGCTAAAAGCACCCCCATACTTATGTTAGGCATAGGTATGAAGTGACAAATAAAGAAAAAAAAATATGTACAAAATATACAAAAGCATAAAAGATGGAAATATACAAGTGAATTTATATTTCGAGGTTATGGAGTAGTGTTAGGGTTTCAGGTTCTTTTTGAAAAGGGTCCCCAGTAAAATATAGTTTTAAATGGTGCCACTTTGAAAGTTCCTAGTTCAGGGTTAGAAATAAGAACGGTCCCATATGGACAGATTTGTTTAACAATAAAGGATCCGGTCCATCGGGATTTTAATTTTCCTAGAAATAATTTATGGCATGAGTTATATAGTAAGACAAGATCACCTGGTGAAAAAGATTTTGGAAATTTAATTTTCCTATCATGATAAAAATTAGATCGCTCTTTATAAAATTTATTATTTTCATAGGTGTTTGCACGTCATTCCTCAAGTTCATTGAGTTGAAATTTACATTGTTCGGCGGCTAAGTTCTTATCTAAGTTAAGGAATTTTAACGCCCAGTATGCGCGATGTTCTAATTCTATAGGTAGGTGACATGCCTTTCCATATACTAAACAATAAGGTGTACAATCGATCGCAGTTTTGAATGTTGTACATTAAGCCCAAAGTGCATCATAAAACTTCAGGGACCAATCTTTTCGATTGGTATCTACAGTATTTTCTAATATGCGCTTTAATTCTCTATTTACTACCTCCACTTTGTTGCTTGTTTGGGGGTGATAAGCGGTAGCGAGTTTAGTAGTAACTCCATATTTGGCAAACACTTTAGCCATCTGGGTGTTACAAAAATGAGTACCTCGATCGCTAACTATAGCCCTAGGCGTGCCAAAACGTGAAAAAATAAGGATTTCAAAATTTGAATGACGACTCTTGTGTCAGTGGTGGGAATGGCTTACGCTTCAGCCCATCGTCAAACGTAATCGACCGCTACTAAGATATAACAATTTTTAAAAGAAGGAGGTAAACATCCTACAAAATCTATGCCCCACAGATCAAAAATTTCACATTATAAGTAAAAATTTTGGGGCATTTCGTCCCAACGGGAAATGTTACCTGACCGTTGGCAGCAGTTGCAAACGCTTACCAATTGTTGAGCGTCCTTGAATAAAGTAGGCCAAAAGAAGCCTTCTTTAAGGACTTTACGTGCAGTCTGGTTTGCTTGATAACGTCTGCCGGTTGGTCCTTTATGGCAGTGCCATAGTACTTTTAGTCGTTCCTCGTTTGAAATACATCTTTTAATTACTTGGTCGGCACAGACTCAAAATAAATACGGGTCTTGACAAAAGTAGTTTTTCAAGTCAGAAAAGAATTTCCTCTTTTCTTGAATTGTAAAAGCTTTTGGAAGGACTCGGGCTACTAAATAGTTAGCCAAGTTTGCAAACCAAGGAGTAGAAGAGTTTGTTACCTTTTCGAGGGCGAGGAGACTTTCTTCAGGGAATTTATCTTCGATGTTGGCTTCCACGAGCGTATCTGTTGCAGCATTCTCTTGTCGAGAAAGATAATCGGCTGCTAAATTCTCCGCGTCTTTCTTATCTCGGATCTATAAATCAAATTCTTGTAATAAGAGAATCCAATGTAATAAATGGGGTGTAGCGTCTGCCTTAGTTAGTAAATATTTTAAAGAAAAATGATCCGTAAAAACTATAACTGTCGATAGCGTTATATAAGATCTAAACTTATCAAATGCGAATACAATTGCCAGTTGTTCCTTTTCTGTGGTCGTGTAATTGGTTTGTGTGGAAGTGAGAGTTTTACTTGCATAATAGATAGGATGAAAAAATTTGTCTACTTGCTGTCCTAAAAAAGCTCCTATCGCATAATCACTCACGTCACACATGATCTCAAAAGGATAGGACCAGTCTGGGGCTACTAAAATAGGAGAGTTGATAAGTTGGCCCTTAATAAGGTTAAATGCTACTAAGCATTCGCTATCGAATATAAATGGGTCTTCTTTTTTTAATAAATGAGTTAACAGTTTTGTTATTTTAGATAAATTTTGAAAGAACCGTTTATAGAAACCTGCATGGCCTAAGAAACTTCGAATAGATTTTACATTTGTTAGAGGAGGAAGTTTTTCAATTATTTCTATTTTGTCCTTATCGACCTCGATTCCATGGGAAGAAATTTTATGACCGAGAACTAAACCTTCGCAGATCATAAATTGGCATTTCTCCCAGTTCAACACTAAATTCGTGTCTTCACAGCGTTGAAGAATACGAGCGAGGTTATCTAAACACATATGGAATGAGTCTACAAATACGGAGAAATCATCCATAAACATTTCCATAACGTCCTCTACTAACTTGCCAAAAATAGCTAGCATACATCTTTGAAATGTAGCTGGCGCATTACAAAGTCCAAATGGCATTTACCTATAGGCGAAAGTACAAAAGGGGCAAGTGAACGTAGTTTTCTCTTGGTCTTCAGGGGCTATAGGGATTTGTAAATACTCTGAATAACCATCGAGAAAACAATAATATGAGTGACCCGAGAGTTGCTCTAATATTTGATCAATAAACGGTAGTGGAAAGTGATCTTTATGGGTGGCATCATTTAATTTTCGATAGTCGACGCACATCCTCCAACCCATAATAGTACGTGTTGGAATTAGTTCATTATTAGCATTTGGCACTACCGTTATACCGCCTTTATTTGGGACGACTTATACGGGACTAACCCATGTGCTATCTGAGATTGGATAGATAATTCATGCGTCTAATAATTTCATTACTTCAGCTTTTACGACATCCTGCATATTAAGATTTAAACCCCGTTGGGGCTGGATAGATCTACGAGGGTTATCTTCAAGAAATATTTTATGCGTACAAAAAGATGGGTTGAGTCCTTGTATATCAGAAATTGGCCATGCTAATGCATAGCGATGTTGTTTTAACACTTCTATTAATTCAGATGTTTTCTTATCATTAAATTCGGCAGAAATGATAACAAGGAGTTTAGATTCGGCTTCAAGGAAAAAGTATTTTAAATGTGCGGGAAGTGTTTTCAGCTCAAGGGTTGGTGGTTTTTCTTACGAAGTTGGGGTATTTAGAGTTGTAGAAGTTAAGGATATAAAAGGTTCTAAAGGTTCATCGATAGACAATTCTTGTGAAAGGGGTAAGTCTTCTAAGTCCGATTCTTCTACAGTTATTGAAAGTAAATCCGAATAGGGAGAACCAATTTCCTCAAAAGATGCTTCCGCAAGATAGCAGGAATCGTCGTTTATTAAAGAATTTTTCATAGAGGGACCTATATCGACAGTAACCTCATCATCTCCTACTCGTAAGAGAATTCTGCCGTTACTTACGTCTATTATCACACGAGAGGTTGCGAGAAAAGGATGATCGAGAATTATGGGAACATCGGCGTCTTCGTCTATGTCAAGTATAACAAAGTCTATCGGGAAGATAAACATGTCTATTTTGACCAGAACATCCTCTATTATCCCTATTGTCTAATTAATAGAACGATCTGCTAACTGGATGCTAATTTTAGTTGGGTTGGGATTACTTAATCCTAGTTTCTGAAAGAGCGAGCAGGGCATTAAATTTATTCTAGCACCTAAGTCTGCTAACACATCTTTTATTAATAGATTACTGAAGAGACACGGGATGGAAAATCGTCCCGGATCATTTAATTTTGGGGGTAATTTATGTAATAAAATGGCTGAACATTCGGCGTTAAGGAAAACTCTCAAAATATCTTCGAGTTTCTTTTTATTTGAAAGTAACGCTTTTAAATATTTTGCGTATTTAGGCATCTATGCAATTGCCTCGCAGAAAGGTATATTGATTTGAATTTGTTTTAGCATTTTTAGAAAAAATTTATATTGTTCATTTTCTCGTTCATCTTTTAATTTTGAAGGATAAGGTACAACAACATGAGGTGGAACAATTCACGGGGGTTTAGGAGGCAGAGACATAATAGGAGGTGGTGTAGGAGGGCTAACCGTAGTTTCTTTTTCTACCCTAACGGGTGGTGGTAGCTCCCTGCCACTTCGTAGTTTGACGACTTGTCAACTTGGTGTGTTACTGGAATGGACAGTTTCCCGCGGATTTGATTCCATATTTCCTTGCAAATTACCAGGTTGGCGTTCCAATAGCATTTTTGATAGTTGCCCAATTTGTGTTTCTAAGTTTTTAATTGATACGGTCAGGTTCCGGATATTGGACTCATTGATACTGACATATTTCGTGAATATGTCTTCAATTGGGGTTGGCCTAAATTGGTGTAGTTTTGGTGGTGGTGTCTGTGGTTGTGGGGGTTGCGGTGCAAATCTAATTGGATTTGCAATCGGAGGGCATTGAGCATTATTGGGGTTGCTCAACAAAAAATTATGATGATTCCTATATCCTGGATTGTAAGAATTATTATTATTATTATTATTATTATTTTTCAGATTATAGGAGGGTCTATATGAGTTCCCCATATAGTCGACTTCTTCATTATTTTTATTAGTTGAATTAGGCGGATTCCAAGATGTAGAGACGGAGGAAGAACTCATCCCTGCCACTTGCCTAGTCAAATAATCTACTTGGAGAACTAAGTTTGAAGAGGAATCGAGCTCATAGATCCCAGCTTGTGTAGGTCGTGATCTCGGCACGTTCCACTGGTATGCATTCATGGCCATATCCTCAAATAGGGTTTAAGCGGCCTTGGGGGTTTTGTAATTGAGCGTGCCCCCAACGACATCATCAATGGGTTATCGGGTCTGAGTGTTCAGACCGTTATACAATGTCTGTACCTGGAGCCAAGCTGGCAGCGCATGATGTGGACACAGACGTAAGTATTCCTTAAAATGTTCCAAATTCTCATAGAGAGACTCAGACTCTCCTTATATAAAGGAAGAAATATCCGCACGCAGACGTGCGGTTTTTGCAGGTGGAAAGTACTTTGTGAGGAATTTCTCGGTCATGTCAGCATAAGTGGTGATAGATCCTCTGGGTAGAGAAGCTAGCTACTGTTTGGCTTCCTTTCGTAGCGAAAAAGGAAATAAGTGAAGACGGATGACATCATCAGTGATGCCATTTATCTTAAATGTCTCGCATATTTCTAAAAAGTTGGACAAGTGAGTGTTTGGATCTTCGTCGGGCAATCCATCGAATTGAACAGAATTTTGGATCATTTTGATTATACTCGATTTAATCTCGAAGTTATTATTATCTATTGTTGGCCGAACGATACTATACCCGGTGTCATCTAAATTGGGTCGTTCATAATAAGACATGGTCCTTTGGGGGACCACCTCTTGCGTTTGTTGTGTCTCTACTGCCTTTCTTAAATATATGTGGTGCCTACAGACTCTTCCAGATTTAATACTAGCTCTTGATTCAGAGATCGGAGGCGCCTACAAAACGTGCGATCAATTTCAGGATCAAATTAAAGATTTAAATAAGATGGAGTTCTGCGGGTCATACACTAAAAAAACGTTTGATAAAAACAAAAAATAAAACAAATATATAAAAAATAAGTAAAACAAAAATAAGTTACGACTAAAAAAAACTAAGTTAAAAACAAATATATATAAACACACAAATACAAACACATGAAAAGACTTAAAATAGGAAAATAGCTAAAAATAAGGTTTTATATAAAACAGGTTTATAGTAAAAAGCAGTTTTATTATAAACTAGTTTTATAATAAGAAATTTTTTATATAAAATACGTTAAAATAGTATGTTAGGTTTTTGTTAGAATTCGTTAGTGGTTAATAAAATTGTTAATAAAAAGTTAGGTTTTATAAAAACAAAGTTTTAAATTCAGGGAATTTTATGTTTGTTTTATATTTATAAAAACTAAGGTTTTTAAATAACAATAAAAGAAAATATAAAATTAATTGCGTTCTTTTATTTTCAAATATTAACACATATAAACGAATCCCCGGCAACGGCGCCAAAAAGCTTGATAAGTAAATTTTTAATTAAAGAGGATAGATTTGGTGTTATATAATCTTTTACGTATATAAGTCTATCTCTTTTTTACTTAGTTATATCCTGTGGATTAAGGCAAGAGTACCTATCGCACAGGAGTATAGTATTTTGTAGATAATATCAAGGTCATATTTTTCCTAGGATCGGTGTTAATTATTGTACTTTTTAGAACGGACTATTATCTTATCGAAAGAACTGAGTGGAGTTTATATTAAAGATAAAAGACAGAAAAATATAAATACGTGGTTTTATTAAGATAAGGACTCAGAAGGTAGTCCTTGATTTCAGAATTACTATGAGAGAATATTAATTCACCTATTAAAGAACATCTTTATTTTTTGATTACCTAACTTAACGAGAGGGTCCCTTTGGTAGCATCACTGACTTGAAAGTTTGACCGGGGAGGCTTGCATTAAAAACGAGTTAACGTAAAACGTAGTGTCTCTTCACCTGGTATATGATCAATTAACAGTAAACCCTAGTTAGAATAACTAGAACGTAGAGTTGAAATAGTCTAAAATAATATCCAGCACAGAGCTCATCTTGACAAAGTACTAAGGGTTCTTTGCCTCTTATCAGGATGGGGCGGTATAAAGTGCAGAAAATAATATCTACCTATCTATCTTAATTCAGGATTTAATCTTTCGCTTCACCTTTCATTTGGGATAGGGTAGTAAAATCCAAACTATTGAAAAGCTTTTACACTATCTTAATCCGGGTCATAGGCTTTCGCCTCGCCTTTCATTCGGGATAGTATGAAATAATAAGGTTTTGAAAAATTATTTTAAAAGCAGTTTCACGCTATCTTAATACAGAACATAAGCAGAGTTTCGCCTTTCATTCGGGATAGTATGAGAAAATAAAGTAAAGTAAAACAGAAAATAAAATTATAAAGTACTCAGAATTGAAATTGAAACATTCTATTTTATAAATTAAATAAGTTATTAAACATTTCTACAAAGGTGAAAAGAAAGCGAAAAAAATTACAACTTACAGAACTTGAAATACTTGAAAGCTACTACCATTTCATTGTCAGAGAGCTGGGGAGTCCTAACAGTTCTTAAGGAAGGTGCTGGTGTTCGAATAATTTACAATGCTCTGCCCCTCTATTTATAGAAATTTTTTTTGAAATGACACGCCCCTGGACACGGGCGTGTCAGGTGGGCATGACAAGGTCACAAGCGTGTCGGATGGCGTGTCGGGACATGTGTCGAGCTGGGCTGAACTTTGGATAGAACTTCATCAGGTCACGGGCGTGTCTAGCAGTTTGTTCATCAGGCAGCACGGGACGTGGCGATAGCGCGACATCTTGCTGGAAACAGGCGAAAAACAGTGCGGGCACGGGCATGTCTGATTGGGTCACGGGCGTATTGTAGACGTGTCATCAGCTTTTTCGATTTTTCTAAATAACAAAAACAGAAAATAAAAAGGAATTAAACAAGGCTGTCACGCCCTAGGTCATGGGCGTGACCTTGGGGCTTGACCTAAGAAAAAAATACAAAAATTCAGAAAAACTTAGAAAATAAATATAAAACATAAAAAATAAAATATAACAAAAATTATTAGTTATATATATAAAAACTAAGGTTTTATTTATAAATATTCAAAATTAATACTATACAAAATTGTATATTTTTATACTCATCACTTTCCTAGGCCTTAAGGGAAGCCAAGGGGTAACCAAGGACCCCTTGGGGTCAACTCAAATTGTCCTATTGACCAAAGTCAACTCTAGCCCTAACTTGCTCAAAGTGTCATTCCTAAGGGTCAAGTGACACCTATGTGCCAATATAACCCTACCCAGCCCTACCTAGGTCATAGGGTAGGCCAATGGGTCACCAAAGACCCTTTGGGGTCAACCCAAAAGGTCAAAATGACCAAGGTCAACAAAAGTCTAGTTTAGGTCAACTTAGCCCAAATGGGCTAACCCAAGCTCAAGCCCTCTTTCAGTTTGGCTAACCAACTCTTAATTATGTGATGACATGAATTAGTAGAAAACAAATAGCCTAAAGGGGTTGACCAAGTCAGCCTTGATGACTAGGAGAGAGGAAACATCATTTTCTCTTTTTAATGGACGAGAGGGAAAATGAAAGGAGGGGCCATTTTTGGCTAGGAAGTCCAAGAGACCCCTCCTCTTGCTAGAATCATCTCCCCTGGTAAGTTAAGAGGAGGCCAAGGGTTTTCCCAGCCATGGTAGTGGCCAGGGGAGGAGAACCACCATGGCCAAGCCAATCTTTTAAGTGCCATTAATGGCCATTTATGACTTGGCCTCTCCACTCCCTAACTGAGGTTTTAAACACCATCAGTGGCCTAAGTGGAGTTTCCCCACCACTTACCTGAATAATTGAAGCCCTTCCACTGTATAGTTGTAGAAACCTGAGCAGCGCCACAACCACCATGACGACCCGATGATCGGCGCGACTCCAGACCACCACAAAGGTCCTCCTCCTCTCCTTACTCTGTGGGTAGATCTTAGGTTTCAATTAGAATGAAGATCGGGCTCAATTGAGCCCGATCAAAGTATTCAATTTCCTTGTCATTCGGGAAATTTCCTCTTGTCGGGATCGTCGTAAAAAGCCCCTTCGGTGGCTGTGCCACCGCCTGGCGATAGCCACCACCTCGACGGAGGTGGTTGTGGCGGTGGCCGGCCAGGGAATTGGTCGGGTGGCCGGCGACATCGGCTTGAAGTAGGCTAAGGAAGAATTAATCCTAGTCGTTCGTGCGCTGGGATGATGATAAGATGCCGTCCAGTAATGCGCCAATATTCGTGCTATTATAAATTAAACTATTGTTTAAATGTTTATTTCATGTGATTTTCTATCACACTTTATGTATTTAATGTTTTTAATTATTTTAAAGATGTTTTGA
Organism: Platanthera zijinensis; assembly: GCA_039513925.1. Classification (NCBI taxonomy): domain Eukaryota; kingdom Viridiplantae; phylum Streptophyta; class Magnoliopsida; order Asparagales; family Orchidaceae; genus Platanthera; species Platanthera zijinensis. The sequence continues at coordinate 111,404,587 of CM077093.1, read as the reverse complement.
ACAAATTTGGGTGCCTGGTTTTACCAAAGCACTCATTTTTGTGGGGTTTATACCTAGGGTTAGACAGAAACTAAAATTAGTGCCCCCACTTCATCCCTTATCCAATTTATCTACAATTTTGACAGGGTGTCACCCTAATATATACCTAGGTCATGTCGAAAAATGGGAATTTTTGAAGATAAATTTTCTATAGTTTTATAAATTATTTAATAATCCTAGTGTAAATTTATTAGGAGACCTAATGACCTCCAAACCCTCCCAAATTTTGGTGAGTGGTTCCTAGGGTCATCTTGAGGTTCTGTATAAAATTTAACTTCATTTAGAGTTGATTTATTTGTGAAATGAGTAAACCCTAGTTTTTCCCTCAAAGGGGTATTTAGGTCAAAAGTGCACCTTATGGTTTGGGTGGCCAAACCACCTCAACAGAGGCTGAAATTTGGGCCACGTGTTTGACATGACATTTAACACCCTCATATGGGTTATGGGGTGGTTTGGGGTAGAATTGCCCTAGGACCCAAGTTCAAACACTAAGTTTTGACCTTGTGGGTTTGAGAAGGGCATGGGCTCAAATACCCTTGTATGGACATGAAACTTGGTGGAGAGGACTCTATGGTGGTTAAAGTCCTGTGGTGGGAACAATAGTGGATTTAGGGATGGTTAAACCCCCTGAAAACCCTAAGCCTAGTTTATGTAACAAATTTCATAATGGTATGATGGGTTGACAAAGCTTTAGGAAAAGTTTTGAAACTTGGGTAGTGTAGTCATACGGTTAATATAAGCCTCTGGTAATTTTATTGGGAATATTGGCACAATATATTTAGTACCTCCTTTGTATTATATGGATTTGCCCTTGATAGTCTTTTGTTTATTATGTACTCACTGTTCCTTTAGAAATTGTAAAAATTGGGCAGAGAAAGTTTTAGGTCATTATCCTCATACTTGATTTTTATTATAATTTTTAGATGCATATTTTCTTTACTTACTACACAAGCTTTTGAATATACAAATATGTTCAATATTAGATTTATAGTATAATGTTTGTTATAATATTATGAAGCTTGTTCAGTAGTGATATTAGGGCATTATGCTCATAAGGAAATTTTATCATAATTTTTAGATGAATATTTTCAGTAGTTGTTTCATTGAATTATGGAAAAGGATTATCATCTAAATTTTAGTTAAAGTTAATTATTCATTGGAAAATTTGGATACTTGGTCAGGAGTGTTTTTACAGAATTTTAGTTATGCTTGAATTTTCTTATAATTTTTGGAAGCTTATTTACAACACTTGTTTCTTTAGCTGTTAACTATGTGATTTTATTTAAAATTATGGATCAGAGGCTGAAACCTTGAAAAAAATTTAAGAGACTTGAATTTACTTATTAATTAGCTTCCTAGTATTTATCATAATTTTATGGAGCATTTGTCATGACTATAAGGGCCACTTCATATTTAAACTAGGGTATCTGGATTTTTAGGAGAAATAAATAAAATGTCAAATAAATTAGGAAAATTCCAAGTTTCTGTATTTAGGCTATAAATGCTATGATAGGCCTCCATTAATTAACTTAGGGTGTTTGGATGAGGATTTAGAGTACCTCCTATCATGCACATCATATAGCATAAGGTGGTCTGCATTTAGTAAAACTGCGGAAATTGTGTAAACATGGGGAATGGTCGTAGGGAGATGGGATTGTGGTTTACTGATTTTAATAAAGTTGATTGGAGTATACCATTGGAAGTTGGGATGAGTAGGTTGTAGAGTTATCTAAAATTATGTGGTGCTCGGGATTGACAAAAGATCGTCTTTCCTGTGGAGGGAGAGACAGGGTCAAAACACATTAGGGTTAGAAATAGTGTAATACTAAAGGAATCTGGAATCGGGTATTAACCAATAATAATAAGTACCTTGCGAAAGGGTGCTTTGGGCATCAGCCCATCGTAGTTCCTAGTGCCCTCGATAACCTTTCGCGGGGTATGCCTTGGGCAGTCCTGGGTTAACCTAAACTATAGGCAAAATAAACTGCAAGAGTAACTAGTATAACTAGGGATTCACTTTCACTCACCTCAATGTCTCGGGATGTTAGGGTGGGTCACTCGTGCAGTAGGCTCAATAGTTTTGGTGATGGGGAGGTTTGCCTTGCGAGCTTTGGCTCGGTTGTTGTTTGTGATGGATGGGATGGTCCAGGGTGTTGGCTTTGGCTCAATAGCTGATACATAAGGTTGCATGTGCATAAAGGTTAAGGTGGTTGGTCTTCAGTGTTGGAGGGTCGATACACCGACACCAATACGTTGACTCGACAAGTGTGGTTTTGCACTTCACCAAATTAAGTCCGGTGGACCAGCCGACAAAGTGTATGAGGGAGCTCAGCTTAGTGCACCAGTATCGAGGCGTACAATAGGTTTGATTGGTAGTGCAATTAGCAGTTTAGAGGTGGGCAAGACCCAACCCATCGCTTCCATTTGACACTACGGAGGTATCCTGGGAGGTTCGGCTCCAGAAAGGGTGAACTAAAGGTTTGTGTACACAAAGTTGAGTGGTTGTGTTGCACTTGCATGATTCACATCATGGTATAATTGCATATCATAGCATAAACATTGCATTTAACCCTTGACACCTCTTGTATAAATTGGTATGGGACTTTTTATAAAATAGGCACTGCAAAATGACCCCTTAGTTTATAAGCTCGTGTGAGCGTGCTTATAAGTTAAGGTTTGTATTCTGTAGATATATACATGCTTGCTAGAAAACCGATACCCTATCGTATAAATTGATATGGATTTTTATACGATAGGAGCCTTGCAGAAGATCCCTTAACTTATGTGTTTTCATATAAGTTAAGATTACTTATTATATGTTCAGTCTTTCATACATTCATTTCTGTCATATATACTCTTAGAACAGCTAGACTAGTTCTGCCATCACCTGTTACTTTGTTATTTCCGACCTTCATTACCTCTCCTTTTCTTCTCCACGCTCGGTGCATAGGAGCCATGGGGAAAGGGGAGGGGGATGATAGGACTTATTCTTTTAGACTAATAGTTTTCGAACCACATAATTTTAAGGGACCGTGGAGCCCAGTATAGAGGAGCAACCCCGGAGGTCTGCATGCTTAGAGATGGGACAGTCTAGCATCGGAGTTCAGACATTTGGGACTGTGAGTCCCGATCTTTAGTAGATATTTAGTTTTTTCTTCTGTGCTAAGTGATTTGTAGTGAAGACATTGATGTTGATAGGTTGTTTTTTAGTTAAACTATTAGAGTGTTTTTTAGGTCTTCTATGCACAAATCATGTCTTATAAGCCTATATATTGACCTCCTTTTATATTTATTTATACCACTAATGTTTATTTCTATTTTTGTATGTTTTATAAAATAGGTAAAAATTTGACCTAATACGGCCTCAAACACGGCCGTGTCAGAGGGCGTGTCACATGTTACCAAGGAAGCCGGCCACAAGAGGAAAAATACAGAGATCATTCTGAGAAGGACACGACCACCTAACACGGCCGTGTTGCCGCCGTGTTACTAGCCGTGTTGCCGCCGGGTCACCGCCGTGTTGCTAGAAGCCAAAGACTTTCTAGGGAAGGACACTGCCACCAAACACGGCCGTGTCCCCAGACGTGTAGCAATCGCCTCCACGCATGCTGCCCGTAATAAATGCAACCCATATCGTAGCCCATCAACTACAGTGTACACGACCACCAACATGGCCGTGTCGTTGGCCATGTCAGCATGTACGAGCCCATTCTTCCCACTATACCATGATCATTCCCGCCAAAACCAGAGCCTGTGGTCAACCAACATAGGACACGACCACCAACGCGGCCGTGTCGGCCGGCTGTGTCAGCCCCTCAAGAATTTCTATAAATTCAGCCCTTCCCCCTTGTTTCAAAAGAGTTCTTGGTTGGAGTTGGGAGGTGATGCCCCTTTGTTTACTAAAGCTTTTCTTGTATTTTTCTTAAGCCTTACTTCTCGTTTTTCATTTTAAGTCTTTCTTAGCTCTAATAGTGCTTTCATTGTAATAGTTTGTAATTTGTTTTAGTAGCTTTGATGTTAGTGATAGCTTAGTTTACTTTTCATGGACTTGTACCCTTTCATTTTCAAGGTTTAAGCCCTCTTTTAGATTAATAAAAAAATGTTGTTTCTTCTCTCTTTAGTACTTTGTGTTCTTATGTTCTTCTTCCCATCTTCTTTCTTCCACTTCACCATGAGTAACTAATCCTCCTTGTACTCGATCTTGATGATTCGATGTTCGAGTTGATTAAGTTATGATGCTTTAATTTTACTTTTTCTGTTAGGGTTTAGACCTTGAATTACTCATGATTTATTTTGTGGTTGGAGATATATCATCGATATATATTCTCCACCTTTGCTTTCAATGTTGGATAGCCGAGAGGCCGATAGTTTGAAGTTGGCACTCAAGAGTAAAGAGAGTTGCACGCACCCCTCGAGAGAGGCAGACGTTAAATATCCCAGATTGGAGTGAAATCCAATTGAAGGGTTCACAACGTAAGGCGAGCTTTAGGCCTTCGATTTAGACGAGAGTCGGTCGGACCTTCTTAAACTCAGGTGGGCACGTCTTTGAGAGAAGCGTGTTCATGCTTTAGGAACCTTCACGGTCAAGGTAATTTACCCTTTTTAGTTAGTGTTTTTATCGCATTTGTTTATTCAGCTTTTGCCGAGGTGATTCTTGATCGAGTACTTCTCTTTTTCACCGTTTCAACCCCTTCATTGTAATCGTTTTTAATTAGCTCTCTTTTTATCTGCAATTAGTTATCTCTTTAGTGAAATATTTCGTTTCTTAAGTACGTTTAGATTTCTCTTCAACCAGAGTTTTCCTTCGATAAGATAATAACGTTCGTGTGAGTACGATTACTCAACAGTTCCTGGATTTAAATACGACACTTGTGTCCCCAAGCTACAATTCGATAGGTATACTTGCCTAGATGGATTGCTAGTTCGGTTGTTTTTCTTTTCTTAACGAATAGCGAAACACCAAGATTTTGGCACCGTTGCCGGGGAGCAATTTTTGTTGATAATTTGAAATCACGAACCTATTACTTTTATCACTTCTCTTTCTCACCCTCCTTCTTAAAACTTAAAAATCCAAAAAAATATTAATGCTCTTAATAGAAACCCACATCACAATTTTTCTACGCCACCTAACTCTCTCGAAAAGGGCAAAGGGCTTTAAGCGCCACTATCTTATCTAGTACCTTGCGAACCCTTCATTGGGTAGCCCTTGGGAAGTTCGGGAGTTAAGCTATTAAAAAAAATAGTTTGCCTTTTCTTTTTCTCTTTTGTCTTTCTAGTTCTTCTTTTGTTTCTTCTTCTCAATCTTACTTTCTTCTTCGAGTGCATGACCCGCGGAAATTCGTCGGTTATTTTGGACATGGACCACGAAATTGAGCGTACTCTTCGGATAAGATCGCGACCTACTCTCCAAATACCGGTTGAGGATTCCGTGTCATTTTCTACATTAAGAATGAATGAACTCAATGCGGAGAGACTTCAGCCCCATATAGATGAAGCCTTGCAAAAAACTATGTCATATTATATAAGGCTGAATCTCGAGGGTACAGAATCAAGCATAGTTCTCCCTGCGATAGCTAATAACAATTTTGAACTTAAGTATAACATAATTCAAATGGTTTAGCAGTATGTGCAATATGACGGACTTCAAGATGAAGATCTGAACGCACATATAACTAGCTTTCTTGAGATTTGTGACACCTTTAAAATCAATGGTGTTACGAATGATGTTATTAGGCTAAGACTCTTTCCTTTTTCTCTTAGAACTATGGCTAAGCAGTGGTTTAACACTCTACATAAAAACATCATCACAACCTTGAATGAATTAACTGAAAATTTTTTGGCGAAGTATTTCCCGCCAGCTAACACTGCAAAACATAGGAATGATATTTCTGCTTTTGGACAAATAGATTCTAAAACCTTATATGAAACCTGGGAAAGATTGAAAGAACTTTTAAGATGATGCCCACATCACGCGCTGCCTGTATGGTTACAAGGGAAGACGTTTTATAACGGGCTAAATAAAAATACAAAGCAAATGATAAACGCAGCTTCCGGTGGTATCTTAAACTACAAAACCCCGGAAGCAGCTATTAAGCTTTTCGAGGACATGGCCATTAATACTTATCAGTGGAATGTGCCTAGGTCCAGACGGAACAAACCTGCAGGTATCTTTGAAGTGGACAATGTCTTCCAACTAGCTCTTCAAGTGGAACTTCTAATCAAAAAGATAACGTAGATGACTGCTACCTCTGCCCCTCAGGTATGGGAATCTGTAACTCCTGCTCCCGAACAATTAGATTATGTTAATAATATGCCTATAAATGCTTTTCATAATTTTTATGCTGCAAATTTTCATGCGCCCGGTTTTTCTTTTCTAAATAGTTATAATCCTGCTTTAAGAAATCACCCGAATTTTTCGTGGAGTAATCCTTCGAATGCAATGCACCAGCCAACACAAAACAATTTTTCTACACCACCACAACCTCCTCAAAATTTTCCAAAACCTCCAAGTTTGGAGGAAATGTTTTCAAAATATATGAATGTTAATGACGCTACTATAAGAACCCTATCTGGGACCGTTAAAAGTTTAGAAAATCGAGAAGGACAACTTCCAAAACTTATTTCTGAGTGACCTGTCGGGTCTTTTCCTGCCAACACCGAGCCCAACCCAAAAGTGCAAGCGAAATCTATAACTCTTCGGAGTGGGAAGCAAGTTTTCGGTGGGGTTAGCGAAGGGCCTGAGGCAAGCTCCGCTACCGCTTTAAAAACTCCACCCTTTATTGAAAAAGAAGTTAACACCCCTCTCCCACTTTTAGACAAAGACCTCACTCCACCACCCATCTTTAAAAATAATCCAACCCCGCCATACCCATCCAAACTTAATAAGCAACGTCAGGACGATAAATACACCCACTTCCTAGAAATATTCAAGCAAATCCACATCAATCTCCCATTCCATGAATCAATCTTCCAAATGCCAAAATACACTAAGTACCTTAAGGACCTCTTGACCAATAAGAAGTATTTAGAAAACATTTCACATATCACGTTAAATGCTGAGTGCTCTGCGGTCTTGACAAACGGTTTGCCGAAGAAGATCAATGATCCAGGTAGTTTTTCTATTCCATGTGTCTTCGGTGATCTTTTTGTCAAGCACGCTTTAGTCGAGTTAGGTGTGATTATAAACCTGATGCCCCTCTCGTTGTTTAACAAGTTAGGAATTGGTAGCCTCAACCCCACATGCATGAGTATCCAGCTCCCCGACAGATAAGTAAAATACCCGTTAGGAATCGTGGAAGATCTTAGTTAAAGTCGACAAGTTCATCTTCCTGGTGGACTTCATCATATTGGACATCGAAGAAGACGTCGAGGTTCCCTTGATCCTTGGACGACCCTTCCTTTCCACTTCCCGAGCTATCATTAACGTAAGCAATGGTAAGCTCTTCCATCGAGTAGGCGACGACGAAGTTACTTTCTCTATCACCCCCTCGATGAAGAACACCCTAGCAAATGACGACTCCTATTTTTTCGTAGATACCCTAAGTGAAGAATCCTCCTATTGCCACTCTAAATTTGAAAAAGAATTTTCTGATTTATGTTCCTCCTCTACTCTTCAAACCAAATCGCTGCACCTAGGTGCAGAGTCTTCCTATTGCCTTTCTGAATTTGAAAAAGAATTTTCTGATTTTTGTTCCTCCTCTACTCTTCCAACTGAATCACTGAAATAAGACATCATGGCCACAAGCCCCACCCCTTTTAATTATCCATTTAAAAAAGTCTACGAAGACATAGTATTTGAAAAAGAAAGAATTTCTAAAACCTCTTTTGAAGAACCCCCTACCCTAGAATTAAAAGAACTTCCTGAACATCTCAAGTATGCCTTCTTAGGAAAAAATTCCAAGATACCGGTAATAGTTTCGGCCCACCTGACTGAATTCCAAAATGACAAACTCCTTCTAGTTTTACGTAAGCATTGCCGAGCTATTGCTTAGCATATTTCCGATATCAAGGGTATAAGCCCTTCCTTCTACACTCACAAAATCTTAATGGAAGATAATTTGCACAACTCCATACAACCTCAATGTCTTCTACACCCTAACATGAAAGAAGTCGTAAAGGGCGAGGTTATGAAACTCTTAGACGCAGGAATTATCTACCCTATATCTGATTGTAATTGGGTTAGCCCTATTCAGGTAGTGCCGAAGAAGGGAGGGATAATGGTAGTTAGTAATGACAATAACGAATTAATCCTGACACGGATGGTGACCGGGTGGCGAATGTGTATAGATTATCGTAAATTAAATGACGCTATCCGCAAGGATCACTTTCTCTTGTCGTTCATCGATAAAATTTTAGAACAATTATTCGGCCATAGCTTTTAATGTTTTCTCGATTGCCACTCAGGGTACTTCCAAATCCCATCTCCCCTGAGAACTAGGAGAAAAATACGTTTACCTGTCTCGTCGGCACCTTCACTTACTAAAGAATACAGTTTCGATTGTGCAATGTGCCAGCTACATTCCAATGATGTATGCTCGATATCTTTGGCAAGTACGTAGGTAGCATTATGGAGGTATTCATGGATGATTTTTCCGTGTTTGGTGACACATTTGATTGTTGTTTAGAAAATCTAGAAAAAGTCTTAGAAAGATGCAAAGAAACTAACCTTGCCCTAAACTGGGAAAAATTCCATTTTATGGTGAGGGAAGGGCTAGTTTTGGGTCATAAAATCTCTGCGAGAGGATTTGAAGTAGATATAGCCAAGATAGAAGTTATCGAGAAGATGTCGTCGCCTACGAACGTGAAAGCTATAAGAAGTTTCCTAAGACACGCTGGCTTTTACCGTCGTTTCATAAAGGACTTCTCGAAAATCAACAAACCTCTTACTCAAGTCTTAGAAAAAAAGCCCCATTCATTTTCGATGACTCTTGTCTCTCTGCCTTCGAATTGATTAAAGATAAATTAATTAACGCACCCATTATGATAGCTCCAGTGTGGGACCTTCCATTTGAGATAATGTGCGATGCGAGTAGTTTTGCGGTGGGAGCCATACTAGGTCAACGCATATCTAAAAACTTCCACCCCATCTATTATGCAAGTAAAATGCTCAAATCTGCACATGGGAATTACACCACAACCGAGAAGGAGACCCTAGCTGTAGTGTTCGCTTTTGATAAATTCCGCCCTAATATTACACTTTAAAAAATTATTTATTTTACGGACCACTCGGCCCTCAAATATCTTATTGCTAAGATGGATGCCAAGCCGCTCTTGATTCGCTGGTTCTTACTCCTCCAAGAGTTTGACTTAGAAATCTGTAATAAGCAAGGAGCCGAGAATTTGGTCGTCGACCATCTCTCACATCTAGATAACTCTTAAATTGAAAATTTAGATGAAATTTTTTTTAATGATTATTTTCCCGATGAGAAGCTGCTCTTAATTAACACATCGCCTTCTCCTTGGTTTGCACAAATAACCAACTATTTAGTGGCCCGGGTGCTCCCGAAAGAGTTCTCCTCTCAGCAAAAGAAGTAATTCTTTTCTCAGTTGAAGAACTATTTTTGGGAGCACCCGCATCTCTTCAGAGTCTGTGCGAACCAAGTGATAAGGAGATGTGTTTCTTTAGAAGAAGGTTTAGATATTTTAAAACACATACATGAAGGACCGACAGGTTGGCACTATCAAGTTGCTTGCACCGCTCACAAAGTTCTAAGTGCGGGTTTTTACTGGCCTTGCCTGTTTAAAGACGTGCAAGCCTTTGTGAGTAGGTGTGATAGATGCCAATGGTCGGACAACATTTCCAATAATAATGAAATACCGCAAAATTATTTCCTTGAACGCGAAATTTTCGACCTCTAGGGAATTGATTTTGTTGGCCCGCTTCCTTCTAGCTTCGGGAATAAGTATATTTTAGGTTTCGAAGATTATGTTTCATGTTTGGCCGATGCCCAAGCTCTTCCTACGAACGACGCCCTAGTTTGTAGTTTCGTTTTAAAAAAAAATTATTTTATCGATTTGGTACGCCGCGAGCCATCGTTAGTGACAGGGGTTCTCATTTTTGTGAAGCGCAATTTTCTAAAATTCTCATTAAATACGGCGTTACACATAAACTTTCAACCGCCTACCACCCCCAAACTGACGGACAAGTCGAAGTAATGAATAGAGAGATTAAAAGAATTTTAGAAAAGACTGTTTCAACATCTATAAAAGATTGGTCAACCAAATTAGACGATGCTCTATGGGCCTACCGAACAGCCTACAAAACCGCCATCGGATGTACGCCGTATCGGTTGGTTTATGGAAAATCGTGTCATTTACCTATAGAATTAGAACACCGCTCTTTTTGGTCCTTAAGATTTTTAAACTTCGATCCCTACTCTGTCGACGACCTTAAAAAATTTCAACTCAACAAACTCGACGAGTGGCGCTCTTACGGATACGAAAATAACAAACTTTATAAAGAGCGAACGAAGCGTTTGCACGATAAACACTTAATCCAGACGAAAACCTTTAAGCCGGGTGACAAAGTTCTTTTATACAATTCACGATTACGTTTATTTCAAGGCAAGCTAAAATCACGTTGGTCTGGGCCCTTTACTGTTTTAGAAGTTTTTCCGTATGGAACTGTTTTGATTTCACACCCTGATAAGGGTAATTTCAAAGTGAATGGTCAGCGTCTTAAACTATATTTCTGTGGTGATTTCAGTCAAAACTGTGTTAACTCTATCCTCCATTATTTGACTTTGGAATAGTTTAAAACTTTGTTTTATTATTATTAGAACTTTGAACAATATTTTTAGGATAATATTTTGGACAATATTTTTTGTTGCGTCGAGCTGAATGATGTTTTTAAACAAAGGGCGCTCTTGGGAGGCAACCCAAGTTATCTTTTTCTGTATTCTTTATTTTACAATTTTTGCCCCGGACGGCTCTGACAAGTTGAAGCTTCTGTGATTGCCTGCTCCAACATTGCTGAATCCATCATGAAGTCCAAAGAAGACCTTTCATGAAGATCTAAAGCGCAAGCATAGTGGAGCGGCATCACTCAACTTTCGCAGCAAATAAATTCGGGGAAGTACATTTTTTTCAATTTTGTAATTTCAGTTTCTCCCCTTCTTTATCCTCCTTTCTCCATTAAGGACAATGTCCATTTTATGCTTGGGGGAGGACTTCCTCCTTCTTTTTGCTATATGTGAATATTTTGCTTCTTGTGAATTTTTTTCAAAATTAAAAAAATAGAAAATATTTCAAAATTAAAAAAAAATATATGCTTTTTGTCATTACTTTAATAGTTTAGACATTTTGGTATTTCAATAGTACCCCTTGCTTTTGTTTTGCTTTTCTCAAAATTTCATATAAACAACTTAGCTAATTAAAAATTTTTCTAATCAATATTTTTAATTATATTTCACAAGTAAAATTTTGGCCTTGCTGTGTTTCTAATTCGCGATAGCATGTTAATGTAAAACGTTTTTTTCTAAAACTCGCATTTCCATTATAGTTTTTGTTCTTTTTTTTTTACTTTCTCAAAAATTCACCATTCACTATTTTCCTTTTGTTTTTGATAATTTTTGTAAGGCAAACTTTTCAATTGCGTAGTAGATGTGAACGATCCAAGTCACCTATTATTTCTATTTTAAAGATAATTTCATCAATCTTCTTTTATTATCTAGGACTTGCTTTTTGAAATTCTTCAAATTTATGTTTTAAATAAATTTAAAATAATGAAAATGATTTAGGCCGTTTTTGTTTTCGTTTGAGATTTCCTTCCAACCTAAAAACTTTTACCACTAGTTAGCCACTTTTGAGCCTTTTTCAAATTTCATTTGATAGCTCCTCTTTTCATATCATTTTCACCAAAGCCAAAATTCCAACCAATCTAATCACGCTAACCTTTTGAGTTTCATTTAAGAATTGTCATGATTATAATAGGTTATTTTATGATTATTTTATGGAAAAGTTTTTGAAAAAACTATGCTCAAAAGAAATGTTTGCTTTTGTTTGGCCAATTCAAAATGAAAATAAAAATATTTATGGCCTTTGTTTTGAAAAAGACAGAAAAAAATGGAAAACAAAAAAATAAAGAAAAATATTTTGTTTATATTTTTGAAACTCTTTGTTTTGGTTTAGTGTGATTTTAAGCCTTCTCTGTTTATCTTTGAATTCCACTCCTAATCATAATCCTAAACCAAATGTTTCAGTCCTATTAAGTCCTTTTGATTCACGCTTTTGAATTTTATTTAATAACTAAGAAAAGAAGAAAAGTAAATCAGTTTTAGTTTTGGATTTAGACATAGATTTTTGTTATTTAATAGACATAATTATAATGTGTTGCTTGGATCTAGTAACAACTCAATGCATTTTTCATTTTCGTTGCTTTGCTTAAATCTATTTAAAAAATTCTTCAAAAATTTTGATGATTTATCTTCCTTAAGTAAAGTTTATAAAAGTTAAACCATACCTAAATAATTGTTTTCAATTTACGTTTCACCTTCACCCTACTTAGAATTTTGCATAGTACTTGTGTAGGCATAATCAGAACTTTTTTATTAGTCTTATTTTATGGTTATCTACTTTTTATATTTTTGCTTTGGGACAAGCAAATCTTAAGCTTGGGGGAGTTTGATAGGTTGTTTTGTAGTTAAGCTATTAGAGTGTTTTAGGTCTTCTATGCACAAATCATGTCTTATAAGCCTATATATTGACCTCCTTTTATATTTATTTATGCCACTAATGTTTATTTCTATTTTTGCAGGTTTTTTAAAATAGGTAAAAATTTGACCTAACACGGCCTCAAACACGGGCGTGTAAGGGGGGGGGTCACATGTTCCCAAGTAAGTCGGACACCAGAGGAAAAATCCAGAGATCATCCCGAGAAGGAAACGACCACCAAACACGGCCGTGTTACCGCCGTGTTGCTAGCTGTGTCGCTTCTGTGTTGCCAGAAGCCAAAGACTTTCCAGAGAAGGACAAGGCCACCAAACACAGCTGTGTCTCTGGACGTGTCGTAATTGCCTCCACGCCTGCTGCCTGCCATAAATGAAACCCACGTCGTAGCCCATATGTTGCAGTGGACACGACTACCAACATGGCCGTGTTGCTGGCCTTGTTAGCATGGCCGAGCCCATTCTTCCCACGGCACCAGGATCATTCATACCAAAACCAAAGCCCAAGGATAACAAGCACAGGTCACAGCCACCAACACGGCCGTGTTGGCCGGCCGTGTCAGCCCCTTAAGAATTTCTATAAATTCAGCCCTTCCCCCTTGTTTCAAAAGAGTTCTTCGCTGGAGTAGGGAGGTGCTGCTCCTTTGTTTACTAAAGCTTTTCTTATATTTTTCTTAAGCCTTACTTCTCCTATTTCATTTTAAGTCTTTCTTAGCTCGAGTTTTGCTTTCCTTGTAATAGTTTGTAATTTGTTTTAGTAGCTTTGATGGTAGTGATAGCTTAGTTTACTATTCATGCACTTGTACCCTTTCATTTTCAAGTTGTAAGCCCTCTTTTAAGTTTTATAAAAAAATGTTGTTTCTTCTCTCTTTAATACTTTGTGTTCTTGTGTTCTTCTTCCCATCTTCTTTCCTCCACTTCACCATGAGTAACTAATCCTCCATATACTTGATCTTGAAGATCCAAGGTTCGAGTTGATTAAGTTATGATGCTTTAATTCTACTTTTTCTTTTTAGGGTTTAGACCTTGAATTACTCTTGATTTATTTTGGGGTTGGAGATATATTATCGATATATATTCTCCACCTTTTCTTTCATTCTTGGGTAGCCGAGAGGCCGATAGTTTGAAGTGAGCACTCAAGAGTAAAGAGAGTTGCACGCACCCCTTGAGAGAGGCATACGTTAAATCTCCCAGATTGGAGTGAAATCCAATAGAGGAGTTCACAGCGTAAGGCGAGCTTTAGGCCTCCGATTTAGATGAGAGTCGGCTTTACCTTCTTAAACTCAGGTGGGCACATCTTCGAGAGAAGCGTGTGATGTAGGCCACGGTGTTCGACGCGATAACGGCAACGGGAATAACACGTATGCCACTATATTTCCACTATTACGCTCACACAAATAATTAAACGCAGCACGCTCACGAACAACGTTATCAATTATTACTAACATACGGTAGCCACGCCGTTTTAGGATCGAACAAACGACTATAGGTCGGCGTTCTCTCAAGCTAAAAGGACCAATATTGGGTCCGACCGAGAGATGGTTGTACCAAAAGAGATCTACCGAATGGTTCGGTTCAGAAATGGTAGATCTCCCCCAACAAAACGAAAGCGAGGCTCGCCAAACCTCTCGGAAAATTAAACAACTAAAAAGAACAATTTATGCTATTTGAAAGATAAACCACGAACGAAAAACGATTCCAAAGTAACACAAAGGTATTCCACCAAATGAAAATCTAAAAATAAGAATCACACATGAGGTAGAAGAACTCGTTACCCAACCGAAATAGGTGATTCCGATTCACTTTCAAGGATCGTTCTTCCATGACTCCGCCGGAGTTTCGCCGACCGGAGAGAAACTTGTCCACTTCTTTTGCTTCTCGTTGTAGTTGGAGATCCACAAAGAGAATCCTTTGCCTAGGCCGAATTCTTCAATGAGGGGGATGAATATTCTTATTCTTGTTGGTGGTCGGGTAGGGTAGAGGATGAAGGTGGCCGGGTAGGGTATGAGGGATAGTGGTAGGTTTGGTGGTTTGGAGGAGATGGAGGGTCGGTTAGGAGGAGGTGGTGGCCGAGCCTATAAGGAGGTGGAGTTGAGGAGGTGCTCATGTTTGGTGTTAGTTTAGGAGGCCGGCGGCTTGGGGAGGAATGGTGGTGGCTGAAACTTACTATGGGGAGGAGAGGGCTTGGATTTGTAGAGAGGAGGAGGGAAGAGGAGTGAGGTCGAGCAAGAAGAGGGGAGAGGATGTGTGTGGCCGGCAGCCAAGGAGAGGGAGGAGGGAAGGGAGCGGCCAAGGAGAAGAGGAGAAGATTCTCAAGATTAGGGTTAGGGGTTCTTTTTAAATATTTCATTCAATAATCACAACTATGAAAGTCCATGCCTATATATAGGCTTACAACATGTAGTGGCTATTTGCAACGGAGTTAGCATCAGGGGACGCTCATCCGGGTCTACTTCTAAATCGTTTTCCAAAAATATAACTCTCTCGTTAGGACATCCTTCCAACTCATAAATCACGACATCAGTAGCAGTACAAATCACAATAATGGGCACATCGATAGATTCCGGAGGAGGGGCTAAGTCATACCCAATGTCAAAAAAACGGATTTATCGTCCAAGTAAAATTCTCCGCGTGCAAGCCATCAAAATCAACCGAAAAATCAAACAGAAGATTTTCCCTCACAGAAAACTCAACTGGCTCATCATCACCTAACTCGCTATCAGAGAAACATTCGCCACAAGGTGACTCTATCAACTCAGGAATGGTTTCAGAAACATCGAAGAGGGGAAATGGAGATGATTCCTCAGATGTGAGCACTATAATATGTTTCAGACTAAAAATAACCCACTCGAGTCCTAACATATCATCGCCTACATCACGAATGGGTAAGCTCTCAGAATAAGGTAATTCTTCCGACTCAAGCAGAATATCAATCGAGTTAGACTCATCAAAAGACTCCACAACTGTAAGACCCCCTTTTTTTTCTTTTTAAACACCGGGGTCTTAGCACAGAATTGCCGCTTTGCGGTGGCACCGACTCACGGGAAGGCAACCACTACAAAACGCCAATTCTGCCGGCCCTTTTCGATCACAAGAGAGAGAAGTAATTATACATAAAATGTAAACAAGTCCACAAAAAAAAGTAAATAAAAGTGAAATCACATCCAGTCCATCAGTAGATAATAATAGGAAATAGATAAATGGGCTCGAGCCCAGTACATCAGGGTCCTCACAACAAATCACTCATCGCGGAAGCTATAAAAATACTAATCACTCACGGAGCTAGTCGCAGGTGCACCGGTGCTAGACTGACCCACCTCCATGCGCACCGTACTCCGCTAGTGCTGGTCCCTGGACTGCTGGTCCCTGTCTCCTATCCAGAGCTCTTGTAATGTTGTGGTTCGAAAACCATTAGACAAAAAGACTAAGCCCTATCATCCCCTACCCCTCCCACCACGGCTCTTAAGCACCGGGCGGGGAGGAGGAAAGGGAAGCTTCAAAAGTAGAGAATAATCAAGCAGGTGACAAGGGAGTTAATCTAACAAATAACTAGAATAAAGTAGGTCTAACAATCATAAGGCAGTAAGTAATAAGGAGGACAATTATTAAGTAGCAATTGTATAAAAAGGCAGCTAGAGAACAGAAAGTAAACAAGCAAGTAAATAAGTAAGTAACCTTAACTTATATGAATGCCCATACAAACTTATAAGTTAAGGGGTCTTCTGCAAGGCTCCCATCATATAAAAATTCCCATACCGATTTATACTTTGGGGTGTCGGTTGCATGCAAACATGAGTGTAGTGATATGATATGCCATGATTCATGCAAATGCAACACACGCACACGACTCTATGCGCACAGACCTTTAGTTCCCCCTTTTCGGGCAGCTAGCTTCACTCCCAGGAACCTCCGTAGTGGCAAACGGAGACAGTGGGTTGGGCCCCCCAATCCTAGGCGGGTATCCACACTACCGGGCCTAGCCCTTCCGTACGCCCCTAGAAGAACACAACCTAGAGTATCCGCGTACTACTGCTGGCTGTACCCACCAGACTTTCTTTGGCTAAGTGTCCCACACCACCGAGTCAACGTACCGATGTCGGTGTGAATGACTATAAGATACCGAAGACCCACCACCTTTATTCTGTACTCCAACCCTCGAGCCCTCGGCCCCCTGGACAGTCCCGTCCGTGCATCTACCTTCTGAGCTACCGTCTGAATGGCAACCAAACCAATTATTCTACCTTCCTAGATACCAAGGTGTGTGTATGTGCAACCCTAGTTATACTAGTTGCTCTTTTAATTTATTATTCCTATGATTTATGTTAGCCCTGGACTGCCCCCGGCATAGCCCGTGAAGGGCTCTCAAGGGGCACTAAGAACCAAGACGGCGGCATTACGGCCCGAAGTTCCCTTTCGCAAGGCACTTATTGTTATTGGTTGATCTCACTTAACCTGATCCCCTTTTAGTTACTTTATATCTAACCCTAGAGTATTAAGACTCTTCCTCTCCTACTCGGGGTGGACGATCTTTCGTCGTTCCCGTGCGCCACTTTACCTTAACCTGTCTCACACTCTACTTATCCTGACTTCCAATAATGAACTTAATCTTAGCTTGCCCTAACCAACCAGCAACTACCAAAACTCCATTTCCCAAGTTCATTATTACCCTAGTTCAGTTTCCGTGGTTTTACTATATGCAGACCATCCTAAGGTACATGAGGAGTATAAGGGGAGGTACTCCAATTTGTCTTCCGAATCTCCTATAATATTTACTGGAGGTCTACCATGACATAATTAGTCTAAATCCAAGAATTCAAAATTTTCCTATTTATCGGGCATTTAATTTATTTATTCTAAGATTCCGAATGCCCTAGTATGAACATGAAGTGCACTAATGAGCCAACAATAAATCATCATAAAATCAGTAAAAATCCTATGAGACATTTAAACAGGAATTCCAAGTTTTGAGAAATTCCAGAGGTGTTTAGGCCTATATTTCCTAATTTACCGTTTTAGGCCATTTCTACTATATTATGAAGGAAGTACTGTAAATATATATCCAAAAATTCCAAGAAAATTATAGAAGCTATATGGTGATCTAAAACCGTCATAAACCAAGTACCATAATTTTTCTCTAACATTCGAACTCTGAATTTATTTTAATGCAAGGTACTAATTTCCTTAACTTAATGAAGGAGGTACTATTTTTAGTAATCTAAAATTCCAGAGAAAATTACAGGGTAACTATCATAATATGAAAAACCCACTGACCAAATTTCATAATTTTCCAAATAGTAATTGGGCATCATTTGTATTTTTTGACTACATACCACAATTATTACGTTAAAGAAGTATGTACCAGAAATAATTAGTTAAAATTTCCAAGAAGCGTATTGAAAGTATAACATGCTATAAGATGCCCTAATCCAAGGTTTCATAATATTCCAGTGAACAGAAATTCCATAATCATCAAAATAAATATCTAGGACACAATTAGAGTTGTAAATGAAGTACTGTATAAATTAATCCAAAAATCTCAACAAAATTATATCATGGTTATTTTGACCAGAAAATCACTTTTGCCTAAATTTTACTTGATTTGAAGTTCATTAGATAGCTTAATAATTAAAATTAAAGTTGGTGACCTAAACTTGGGTTAGGATTTTAGGTGGCCTAACTATCTCCAAATACCCTAAACTTTTGTCCAGAGAACTATACTGGCCCTATGGATCTCTCCACCAAATTTTAAGTCAGTCCAAGGTCATTTGACCCCATGACCTTCACAACCCCAAAAGCCACCATTAAGGGATTTTCCCTTGGGTTCTAGGGCTACCCTACACCAAACCACTCCAAAATCCCTTGGAGGGTGAGTCATGCCCTACAAAGTCAGTGACTAAAATATCAGCCCTTGTTGAGGCGATATGGCCACTCAAATACCAAGGGGGTGTTTGATCCTAAATTATCGTATAAGGATCATCCTTGGGTTGAACACAACCCTATTCAAAACATCTCCAAATGAGATGAAAGTTTTACCAGAACCTTATGATAAACCCAGGGACCACTCACCAAAATTTGGGAGGGTTTGGAAGTCATTTAGACATCTAATTAAATTATAGTAGGATTATTAAATTTTTCTAAAAACTATAGAAAAACATTCTCCAAAAATTCTCATTTTTGGATAGCACTAGATATAGGTAAGATTAGGCCACACCCAGAATTTCAAGTCATTTTGATGAATGGATTGGAGTGGGAAATGTTTCTAAGGTCAAGACAGCCCTATGGATAGACCTCACCAAAAAGGGTGCTGTGGTCTAACCAGGACTCCAAATCGAGTGAAATCAATTTTGAATTAAAGTAGACTTCCAGGGCAACATTTGCTATGTTGATTACTTTTTATGTTTCAGCCCCTACGAGCTATAATTTTCAGTTTCAACCTAGTGTACAGTAAAAGGGAATTAATTCCTAACTATACAATATATTATATAATGCAATGTTACTCTTCATCTCCTTCTTCACCCGAACCCGAACAGAATCAAAAAACAACTATTCCTGTAGCTTTTCTAAGGCTATTTCCCGACCACCCAACCGTCTCCCTGGCCGGCCACCACCACCATCACCTCTGTTTAGGTGAGGGCTACCGTCGGGCGGCGGCACGGCCGCCGGAGAGGCGGATTCCAGCGAACCCGCCACCACGAAATTTTCGGAAAACCATGGAAACGCTCACCCGATCTGGCACTTTTGAGCCCGATATCTCTCCTAACAATTTCTAATATCTATCCGCAGAAGAAGAGGGAGGGGAGGACCTTGTTCGCGGGCTGGAGGCGTGCAGAGCATCGGGAAGCCATTGGCGCAGTGGTGGCGTCACCGGAAATTCTTCAACAGCAAGGGGGAAATCTGAAATAGTTTGATGGAGCGTGTAACCTTTTCCTCTTGCTCTTAGGAGTCTTTTATAGATCAGCAAGTGGGGAGGGGAAAGGATGAAACATTCATGGCCATTAATATTTCTCTTAATGACGTTTCGGTTATGGCAAAGGCAGTTAAAATGCTGGAAATGAAGAGGTGTTTGCCAGGTGACGATTTCCTATTGGACCTACATTTCCTTAATTTATTAAATAATCAGAGTAGGAAACGGCCCATAAATACTCCTGGTGTAACTTCCCATAATCAGAATTGATTACAACGTCGGTTACCGAAATTTCCAGTCTGGCTGACGTTTCGGCCTTGGTCACGGGCGTGACACATAGGTCACGGGCGTGACAGGCCCGGGTGGCCAATTCTGGGTTCGACGATCGTCGAACTAAGATTGACGATCGTCGAAGGGTTGTCACGCCCTAGGTCACGGGCGTGACACATGGGTCACGGGCGTGACAGGCCCGGGTCACCAATTCTGGGTTCGACGACCGTCGAACGGAGGTCGACGATTATCGAAGAGTGGTCACGCCCTAGGTCACGGGCGTGACACATGGGTCACGGGCGTGACAGGCCCGGGTGACCAATTCTGGGTTCGACGATCGTCGAACTAAGATCGACGATCATCGAAGGGTTGTCATGCCCTAGGTCACGGGCGTGACACATGGGTCACGAGCATGACAGGCCCGGGTGACCAATTCTGGGTTCGACGACCGTCGAACGGAGGTCGTCGATCGTCGAAGGGTGTTCACGCCCTAGGTCACGGGCGTGACACATGGGTCACGGGCGTGACAGGCCCGGGTGACCAATTCTGGGTTCGACGACCGTCGAACGGAGGTCGACGATCGTCGAAGGATGGTCACGCCCTAGGTCACAGACATGACACATGGGTCACGGGCGTGACAGGCCATGATGCAAATTCTGCGTTTCGACGATTGTCCCACTGGGATCGACGATCGTCGAAGGTGTCACGCCCTAGGTCACGGGCGTGACACATAGGTCACAGGCGTGACAGGCCCGGGTTGAAAAATTATGCGTCCGACGATCATCTCACTGAGATCGACGATCATTGAATGATTCACGCCCTAGGTCACGGGCTTGACGGATCGGTCACGGGCGTGACCAACCCGTGACCCGAAATCTCGGTGGATGTATTTCAATTTTTGGGCTTCCTAGGATTCTGTCACGACCAACCGTCTCCTAGGGGTCTAGCCGGAAATGGGATGTTACAAATCCCAATAAACAAAACAAAGATTTCGTCCCCGAAATCAAGGTTAAGCCTACAGGACTCTAATAGGGAAAAAGCAGCTTGTAACATCCCATGAGAATTGAAAGATTACATCTCTACGTTATGTTTGCTTTGTGCGGTTTCAAATTTAAGATTAATTCGCCCAATTAACTAGGTATATACACCCCAATAAACAAAAGATTAGCCCCTATTCTTGAAATTTCAGTCCTATTGGTTTAAAATAAGAAGGCAAATTGATTGTCCAGAGGGGTGGTGTGGTATACCTGATGAAAAAGTTCCGGGTATTTTTGCCACATCAAGTCCTGTGGCTCCCATGTATGCTCCTCCTTCCCATGATTGTTCCACAGAACCTTTACTAACGGAACCGTCTTCCGTCGCAAGACCCGCACTGCTGTATCGTCAATCCTGATAGGCTCCAAATTGACTGACCGATCCGAGGCCACCGGGCCAACTGCCGAGGAGATCATCTGCTCAGGGCGTAGCAGAGCCCTCCGAAGTGAGGAGACGTGGAAGACGTCATGCAATCCCGCTAACTCCGGCGGCAACTCCAGTCTATAGACTAAGGGGCCGATCCGCTCCAGGATCCTGTAAGGCCCCATATATCTCGGACTGAACTTCTTCCGCCCACGCACCCGCGAAATACCGTGCATCGGCCGTATCTTCAAGAAAACTCGGTCTCCCACCTGGAACTCCACTTGACGATGCCTCGCATCGTAGTATTTCGCCTGTCTGCTCTTGGCTTCCAACATCCTGTCTCAGATCAATCTAATCTGAGCATTTGTATCTCCCATAAACTCCGAGCCTAGTGCCTGCGGATCCTCATCCTGAACCCATGATAGTGGGGTCCTGCACCTCCTTCCGTATAATGCCTCGTATAGAGCCATGCCTATGCTGGACTGATGAGCGTTGTTGTACGAAAACTCGACCAGTGACAGCAATCTCTCCTAAGGCTTGCCACGGTCCAAAATACACAGTCGCAACAGATCCTCCAGTGTACGGTTGGTGCGCTCTGTCTGTCCGTCGGTCTGAGGGTGAAAAGTTGTGCTGAATGTCAATCGAGAACCCAGATGGGCCTGGACTAACCTCCATTCCCTGGATGTAAACCACCCATCCCGATCCGAAACGATAGTCTTGGGCACCCCATGATAATGCACAAACTGCTCAATGAACCTCCGTACTAATACACTGACCGGTGTGTCCTTTGCCACTGGAATGAATCTGGCCACCTTTGTTAGTCTGTCCACTATCACCCAGATCGAGTCATTCCCTGCACGGGATCGAGGTAGCCCATGTATGAAGTCCATGGCTATATACTCAAACTTCCACTCCGGCACCGGAAGCGGCTGCAGCAAGCCTGCCGGGTTCCTACACTCCGCCTTCACGAGCTGGCAGGCCTCGCAATGCGTCACAAAGTACGTAATATCTTTCTTCATACCCGGCCAGTACATCGTCCTCTTCAAATCCTTTACCATCTTGGTGATCCCCGGGTGTGCCGAATACCGGCTGTAGTGAGCTTCCGTCAAAATGTCCTCCCGGATCCGTCCCCCTGCTGGTATGTAGACTCTGCCCCGGAAACACAGGAGCCCATCCCTCAAAGAGTAATCTCCTGTCATGCCTTCCTCCAAGGCTCGGAATATCGGCTCAGCTCTCTCATCCAGCATCTGCCCATCTCTGATGCGGTCTCGAATATCATCAGTAGTAACTATCGACCCCAGGTACTCCTTGTATAGCTCCGGGTCATCCTCAGACACTAGTGAAATCTGCATCTCCTCGAATGATCTAACCAACTCCAAGGCCATCAGCTACGGACCTACTCCTATCGTACTCGCTCTCCGGCTCAGAGCATCTGCGACCACGTTCGCCTTCCCCGGATGGTAGTGCATGGTATACTGGTAGTCTGATAGAAACTCCACCCAGCGTCTCTGTCTGATGTTTAACTCCTTCTGGGTGTCGACGTACTTCAGATTCTTTTGGTCGGAGAAGATATCACAATGTATTCCGTAGAGATAGTGTCGCCAGATCTTAAGAGCAAAAATGACTGCCCCCATCTCCAAATCGTGCACGGGGTAGTTTTGCTCGTGCTGCTTCAACTGACGGGAGGCATGGGCTATTACGTGCCCGTTCTGCATCAGAACGGCACCCATCCCCTGATAGGAAGCATCTGTGTACACCTGGAATCCCTCCTTCCCTGATGGAAGAGCAAGGATGGGATCCGAGGTGAGACGATCCTTCAGTTCCTGGAAGGCAGATTCGCATCGAGGCGTCCAGATAAAAGGGGACTCCTTCGTCAGAGACGTAAGAGGGAGGGCAATCTGAGAGAACCCATTTACGAACTTCCGGTAGTAACCGGCAAGTCCCAAGAAACTTCGAACATCCGAGGCCGACTTTAGTGGTGGCCAATCCCGTACTATCTGGACCTTCGCCGGATCCACTACCAGACCTGCTCCACTGATGACATGGCCCAAAAAGGCCACCTCCTTTAGCCAGAACTGGCACTTGCTGTACTTGGCATACATCTCATGCTCACGCAGCTTCTCCAAGGTCAAGGCCAGATGTCTCGCGTGCTCCTCCTCCGTCCTTGAATAGATAAGGATGTAGTTGATGAATACGATAACGAAGACGACTAGATACTCTTCGAACACCCGATTCATCAGGGTCATGAATGCGGAGGGTGCATTCGTGAGCCCGAATGACATCACTGGAAACTCGTACAAGCCATATCTGCTGCTGAAGGCCGTCTTCGGGATGTCCTCCTCCCAAATGCGAAGCTGGTAGTACCCTGACCTCAGATCCAGCTTTGAGAACCAATGGGCTCCCTCCAGCTGGTCAAATAGCTCGTCTATCCTTGGTAAGGGATAAGTATTCCGGACTGTCAACCTGTTCAGAGCACGGTAATCGATGCACAGTCGAAGGGTCTCGTCCTTCTTCTTAACAAACAACACCGGAGCTCCCCATGGTGAAGAGCTAGGCCGAACAAACCCGGCCTCCACTAACTCCTGAAGCTGGCTTCGGAATTCCACCAACTCCTTTGGGGCCATTCGATAGGGAGCTCTGGATACCGGCTTAGCCCCCGGTACGAGCTAAATCTGGAAGTCCTTCTCTCGGTGCGGGGGTAGCCCTGGTAGCTTCCCTGGAAACACGTCGGCGAAGTCACGCACTATCGGAATATCTGCAATGGAGTCTTTGGCCACGACCGCCTCAAAAAGGACCTGATAAACTTCTTCCCCCTGCAGGTGGGCCTTAACGGCCTGCACAGACGATAGTAAGGTACGGGGTGCTGGTATAATACCTTCGATGACATTGAAGGAGTCGCCGTGCCTCACGGTGATCCATTTCGCCACGCAATCGATCTGGGCATGGTTCCAATACAGCCAAGTCATGCCCAGGATCAGATCGTAATCTGGCATCTTCAGAACCGTCGCTGGTGCCTCAAACGCCTTCCCGTCAATCCTCGCTTCCATATTGCAATGAGCAGAGGTCATTATCTCCGATCCATCGGGTAGGCGCACCCTCATCGTCTTCCCTGTGAATGGCTCCACACCTGCCAGTCCTTTAACGAAATCCTCCGACACGAACGATTGCGACGCACTAGTGTCGAAGAGGGTGTGAGTGGGCTTGCCGCTAACGAAGACTATGGCTGGGGTAATTAAGTGTCTTAGTATTCTTATTGCAGGTTCCTTCGCTTACTTTCTAACCAGGTTATGTCTAGAATACTAGTTTATATGAAGAAAATTTAAAAGTACTGCCATACCTGTGATAACCTGCTCCGGGTTCCGGGGCTGTGTCAGGTCTAGAGCATACACCTGCTCCCTCTCTGGCCTGCAGCCTCGATCCTGAAATCCTCGTCCTCGGTCCTGTCCTCGTCCGCCAAACTGTCGGGGAGGTAGAGCACCCTGATGTGCTGGTGGGGGTGCTCGCCTCACAGGGCAGTTTTTTTTGATATGCCCTAGCTGGTTGCACTGATAGCATACCGGTGGCTGCTCTACCGTCCTTGGCATTTCCAGCAGCTGTATAGGCTGGGGAGCCAATACCCCCTGACTCCTCTGCTCCAGCCCAAACTCTTGATGAGGCTGATCTTCGTTCCTTCTCTCTCCAAAAACCTGGCCTCGAGGATGGTCTCTACATCCTCCAATCACTGTATCATCAGCCGATCTCTTCCGGCTCCTCACTGTAAGCTGATCCGCCTCTCTCTTCTTAGCCATCTCTAGAATCATGGCCAGACTCCCCTCTAAGATGAAAAGGAGGGCTTGTCTCATGTCATCTTGCAGCCCCTTATAAAACCTCCGGGCATAGCCAGCATCGTCTAACTGGTAAGCGTCCGCATAGCAGGCCAGGTGAGTGAACTCCTGATAGTACTCCACCACAGTCCTGTTCCCCTGCCTCAACCGCAGGAACCTATCCTCCAAGTCATCCCTCGCCGACTGAGGTACAAAATGTCCCAAGAGCGCTGCTCTGAACTCCTCCCAAGTAATATCAGTGCAGTCCATCCCCACAAAGGTGATGTCCAGCTGAGATTTCCACCACCTCTTTCCGTGTGACTCTAAGCAGGAGACTGCCAAAGCAACTGCCTCCTCCGTGGGGCATCGAATCCTTGCCAGCATTTCGTAAATGGTGTCCAACCATTCCTCCGTATGTACTGCAGACTCCGTCCCCTGGAAGGATGGAGGGGAAAGTCCCCGGAAGACAGTCATCCAATTGGCCCCGGGGTTTGGCTGTAGAGTCGGGGCTTGCTGAGCTCTGAAGGCCTCCAGAATGGCCGTCAGTGTTTGCCCCATCTCCGTCTGCTGGAACGGAGCTGGAGCCGGCGGAGTCGAGACCACATTTGGAGCCTGGGGTGTCCCCTGCTACGGTGTAGGGTTCGTCGCAGGCTACAAGTAAAAATTCCATTTGTTAGAGAGCGAATGAATGGAATTTAAGAAGAGTTAGGATGGACTTTCACATGTGATTTCCCCTATGGGCACACCACTGCTTCCGCTGCTAGTTTGTCCGCAAACCCTCTGATACCACTTGTAAGACCCCCTTTTTTTTCTTTTTAAACACCGGGGTCTTAACCCAGAATTGCCGCTTTGCGGTGGCACCGACTCACGGGAAGGCAACCACTACAAAATGCCAATTCTGCCGGCCCTTTTCGATCACAAGAGAGAGAAGTAATTATACATAAAATGTAAACAAGTCAACAGAAATATGTAAATAAAAGTGAAATCACATCCAGTCCATCAGTAGATAATAATAGGAAATAGATAAATGGGCTCGAGCCCAGTACATCAGGGTCCTCACTACAAATCACTCATTGCGGAAGCTATAAAAATACTAATCACTCACGGAGCTGGTCGCAGGTGCACCGGTGCTAGACTGACCCACCTCCATGCGCACCGTACTCCGCTGGTGCTGGTCCCTGGACTGCTGGTCCCTGTCTCCCATCTGGAGCTCCTGTAATATTGTGGTTCAAAAACCATTAGTCATAAAGACTAAGCCCTATCATCCCCTACCCCTCCCACCACGGCTGCTAAGTACCGGGCGGGGAGGAGGAAAGGGAAGCTTCAAAAGTAGAGAATAATCAAGTAGGTGACAAGGGAGTTAATCTAACAAATAACTAGAATAAAGTAGGTCTAATAATCCTAAGGCAGTAAGAAATAAGGAGGACAATTAATAAGTAGCAATTGTATAAAAAGGCAGCTAGAGAACAGAATGAAAACAAGCAAGTAAATAAGTAAGTAACCTTAACTTATATGAATGCCCATACAAACTTATAAGTTAAGGGGTCTTCTGCAAGGCTCCCATCGTATAAAAAGTCCTATATCGATTTATACGTTGGGGTGTCGGTTGTATGCAAACATGAGTGTAGTGATATGCTATGCCATGATTCATGCAAGTGCAACACACGCACACGACTCTATGTGCACAGACCTTTAGTTCCCCCTGTTCGAGCAGCTAGCTTCACTCCCAGGAACCTCTGTAGTGGCAAACGGAGACAGTGGGTCGGGCCCCCCACTCCTAGGCAGGTATCCACACTACCGGGCCTAGCCCTTCCGTACGCCCCTAGAAGAACACAACCTAGAGTATCCGCGTACTACTGCTGGCTGTACCCACCAGACTTTCTAAGGCTAAGTGTCCCACACCGCCGAGTCAACGTACCTATGTCGGTGTGAACGACTATCAGATACCGAAGACCCACCACCTTTATTCTGTACTCCAACCCTCGAGCCCTCGGCCCCCCGGACAGTCCCGTCCGTGCATCTACCTTCAGAGCTACCGTCTGAATGGCAACCAAACCAATTATTCTACCTTCCTAGCTACCGAGGTGTGTGTATGTGCCACCCTAGTTATACTAGTTGCTCTTTTAATTTATTATTCCTATGGTTTATGTTAGCCCAGGACTGCCCCCGACATACCCCGTGAAGGGCTCTCAAGGGGAACTAGGAACCAAGACGGTGGCATTACGGCCCGAAGTTCCCTTTCGCAAGGCACTTATTGTTATTGGTTGATCTCCCTTAACCCGATCCCCTTTTAGTTACTTTAGATCTAACCCTAGAGTATTAAGACTCTTCCTCTCCTACTCGGGGTAGACGATCTTTCGTCATTCCCGTGCGCCACTTAACCTTAACTAGTCTCACACTCTACTTATCCTGACTTCCAATAATGAACTTAATCTTAGCTTGCCCTAACCAACTAGCAACTACCAAAACTCCATTTCCCAAGTTCATTATTACTCTAGTTCAGTTTCCGGGGTTTTACTATATGCAGACCATCCTAAGGTACATGAGGAGTATAAGGGGAGGTACTCCAATTTGTCTTCCGAATCTCCTATAATATTTACTGGAGGTATACCATGACATAATTAGTCTAAATCCAAGAATTCCAAATTTTCCTATTTATCGGGCATTTAATTTATTTATTCTAAGATTCCAAATGCCCTAGTATGAACATGAAGTGCACTAATGAGCCAACAATAAATAATCATAAAATCAGTAAAAATCCTATGAGACATGTAAACAGCAATTCTAAGTTTTGAGAAATTCCAGAGGTGTTTAGGCCTATATTTCCTAATTTACCGTTTTAGGCCATTTCTACTATATTATGAAGGAAGTACTGTAAATATATATCCAAAAATTCCAAGAAAATTATAGCAGCTATATGGTGACCTAAAACCGTCATAAACCAAGTTCCATAATTTTTCTCCAACATTCAAACTCTGAATTTATTTTAATGCAAGGTACTAATTTCCTTAACTTAATGAAGGAGGTACTGTTTTTAATAATCTAAAATTCCAGGGAAAATTACAGGGTAACTATCATAATTTGAAAAACCAACTGACCAAATTTCATAATTTTCCAAATAGAAATTGGGCATCATTTGTATTTTTTGACTACATATCACAATTATTACGTTAAAGAAGTATGTACCAGAAATAATTAGTTAAAATTTCCAAGAAAAGTACTGAAGGTATAACATGCTATAAGATGCCCTAATCCAAGGTTTCATAACATTCCAGTGAACAGAAATTCCATAATCATCAAAATAAATATCTAGGGCACAATTAGAGTTGTAAATGAAGTACTGTATAAATTAATCCAAAAATCTCAACAAAATTATATCATGGTTATTTTGACCCGAAAATCACTTTTGCCCAAATTTTACTTGATTTGAAGTTCATTAGATAGCTTAATAATTCAAATTAATGTTGGTGACCTAAACTAGGGTTAGGGTTTTAGGTAGCCTAGCTATCTCCAAATACCCTAAACTTTTGTCCAGAGAACTATACTAGACCTATGGTTCTCTCCACCAAATTTTAAGTCAGTCCAAGGTCATTTGACCCCATGACCTTCACAGCCCCAAAAGCCACCATTAAGGGATTTTTCCTTGGGTTCTAGGGCTACCCTACACCAAACAACTCCAAACTCCCCTGGAGGCTGAGTCATGCCCTAAAAAGTTAGTGACTAAAATATCAGCCCCTGTTAAGGCGATATGGCCACTCAAATACCAAGGGGGTGTTTGATCCTAAATTATCGTATAAGGATCATCCTTGGGTTGAACACAACCATATTCAAAACATCTCCAAATGAGATGAAATTTTTACCAGAACCTTATGATAAACCCAGAGACCACTCACCAAAATTTCGGAGGGTTTGGAAGTCATTTAGCCATCTAATTAAATTATACTATGATTATTAAATTTTTCTAAAAACTATAAAAAAACATTCTCCAAAAATTCTCATTTTTAGATAGCACCTAAATATAGGTAAGATTAGGCCACACCCCAAATTTCAAGTCATTTTGATGACTGGATTGGAGTGGGAAATTTTTCTAAGGTCAAGACAGCCCTATGGATAGACCTCACCAAAAAGGGTGCTGTGGTCTTACCAGGACTCCAAATCGAGTGAAATCAATTTTGAATTAATTACGACTTCCAGGGCTACATTTGCTATGTTGACCACTTTTTATGTTTCAGCCCCTAGGAGCTATAATTTTCAGTTTCAACCTAGTGTACAGTAAAAGGGAATTAATTCCTAAATATACAATATATTATATAATGCAATGTTACTGTTCATCTCCTTCTTCACCCGAACCCGAACAGAATCAGAAAACAACTATTCCTGTAGCTTTTCTAAGGCTATTTCCCAACCACCCAGCTGTCTCTCTGGCCGACCACCACCACCATCACCTCTGTTGAGGTGAGGGCTACCGTCGGGCGGCAGCACGGCCGTCGGATAGGCGGATTCCGGCGAACCCGCCACCACGAAATTTTCGGAAAACCATGGAAACGCTCACCCGATCTGGCTCTTTTGAGCCCGATATCTCTCCTAACGATTTCTATGATCTATCCGCAGAAGAAGAGGGAGGGGAGGACCTTGTTCGCGGGCTGGAGGCGTGCAGAGCGTCGGGAAGCCATTGGCGCGGTGGTGGCTTCGCCGGAAATTCTTCAACAGCAAGGTGGAAATCTGTAACAGTTTGATGGAGCGTGTAACCTTTTCCTCTTGCTTTTAGGAGTCTTTTATAGATCAGCAAGTGGGGAGGGGAAAGGATGAAACGTTCATGGCAATTAATATTTCTCTTAATGACGTTTCGGTTATGGACAAGGCAGTTGAAATGCTGGAAATGAAGAGGTGTTTGCCAGGTGGCGATTTCCTATTGGACCAACATTTCCTTAATTTATTAAATTATTAGAGTAGGAAACAGCCCATAAATACTCCTGGTGTAACTTCTCATAATCAGAATTGATTACAATGTCGGTTACCGAAATTTCCAGTATGGCTGACGTTTCGGCCTTGGTCACGGGCGTGACACATAGGTCACGGGCGTGATAGGCCCGGGTGGCCAATTTTGGGTTCGACGATCGTCGAACTAAGATCGACGATCGTCGAAGGGTTGTCATGCCCTAGGCCACGGGCGTGACACATGGCTCACGGGCGTGACAGGCCCGGGTGACCAATTCTGGGTTCGACGACCGTCAAACAGAGGTCGACGATCGTCGAAGGGTGGTCACGCCCTAGGTCACGGGCGTGACACATGGGTCACGGGCGTGACAGGCCCGGGTGACCAATTCTGGGTTCGACGATCGTCGAACTAAGATCGACGATCGTCGAAGGGTTGTCACGCCCTAGGTCACGGGCGTGACAGGCCCGGGTGACCAATTATGGGTTCGACGACCGTCAAACGGAGGTCGACGATCGTCAAAGGGTGGTCACGCCCTAGGTCACGGGCGTGACACATGGGCCACGGGCGTGACAGGCCCGGGTGACCAATTCTGGGTTCGACGACAGTCGAACGGAGGTCGACGATCGTCGAAGGATGGTCACGCCCTAGGTCACGGGCGTGACACATGGGTCACGGGCGGGATAGGCCATGACGCAAATTCTGCGTTTCGACGATCGTCCTGCTGGGATCGACGATCGTCGAAGGTGTCACGCCCTAGGTCACGGGCGTGACACATAGGTCACGGGCGTGACAGGCCTGGGTTGAAAAATTCTGCGCCAGACGATCATCTCACTGAGATCGACGATCGTCAAAGGTGTCACGCCCCAGGTCACGGGCGTGACAGATCGGTCACGGGCATGACCAACCCGTGACCCGAAATCTCGATCGATGTATTTCAATTTTTGGGCTTCCTACGGTTCTGTCACGACCAACCGACTCCTAGGGGTCTAGCCGGAAATGGGATGTTATAATAACGGTCAAGGTGGATGGCCCCGAAATGTCATCGAACGGGAGTGGAGATGATTTCTCAAAGGATAAATCCTTATCCAGGTCACTAGGGTAACCAAACTCCTCAACGTCGCTACAATCGTCATTGATAATAGCCTCGCCCTCAGTGACGGGCACAATCCTAATCACAGTATCAGGCTCAATCATGCTGATAGGAACACTCTCACCCCGCGGACTCATGGCATTCCTATCCATCACGTCTATCGAACTAGGGATAAGGGTCCTGAGCTTCTCTTTTCCCTTATTGGTAGGTCCACATATGCTCGAAATAGTCAGATCTTGGCGGGGCAAGGATCTAGTGAGAGACTTATAGTCACTCCTATAATAAGGAAACTGGGAATGACAGTAGGGCGGATAATTCTCGTCCGTTAATATATTCTTCATAATTTACCAACCGACAAGTGAGTCGATGGAGGGCATCCCCAAACGTCTCTCCTCATTGAGCCAGAAGGTATAGGCTCGACCAAAAAGTTGAAATCTCGCAATGGGAATCCTGTGGGGATCCACAATATGATATTGCTCAAAATAACGCTACATGTCTTTCACCCAACATAAAAAACACTCACGGTCCTCCTAGCCCATCATATGTCAGAGCAGGAATCCTAACACTCCTAGAGGTGCGCGGTGGCGGTACTACATGACTAGCCTTTAGTTGAGAAACTAAAGCAATAATCACATCTGTTATTGGGGAATGGATAGATTTCCATACATTCCTATTGGAACCTATAGTTTTTCCTCGGGAGACGTTGATGTCATGGTCAATTTCAGAGGGAATCGGAGAGAAACACTCAATCGGAACCGGTGCACACGCTCAGTAGAAAATAGCCTGGTCCTATTTATTTTCAAAGATAGATTTGTTCCCGCTAATATTTCAAAATAATATATAATTTTTTTGTGATATTCTTGCTGGCAAAAATATGGAGAATATTAATTAATTTTTTTCTGATTTTTTTATTGCTGAAAATAAAATTTAGCCGGCTATTGGCAGACAACAATTTTTTTTTTGTAATTTTGACTCTGAGGCGTGCCTACGAAGTGCGTGACAATGTCCTAAAAATTTGGGGTGGGGTGTCAATTAGGAAATTGACGTGAACCTCCCTCTGATATAAAATTGATGTAGGCCACGGTGTTCAACGCGATAATGGCAACGGGAATAACACGTACGCCTCTCTATTTCCACTATTACGCTCACACAAATAATTAAACGGAGCACACTCACGAACAACGTTATCAATTATTATTAACGTACGGTAGCCACGCCGTTTTAGGATTGAACAAACGACTATAGGTCATCGTTCTCTCAAGCTAAAAAGACCAATATTGGGTCGGACCGAGCGATGGTTGTACCAAAAGAGATCTACCGAAAGGTTCGGTTCGGAAAGCGATGCTTGCCAAACCTATCGGAAAATTAAACAACTAGAAAGAACAATTTATGCTATCGAAAAGATAAACCACGAACGAAAAACGATTCCAAAGTAACACAAAGGTATTCCACCAAATGAAAATCTAAAAATAAGAATCACACAAGAGGTAGAAGAACTCGTTACCCAACCGGAATAGGTGATTCCGGTTCACTTTCAAGGATCATTCTTCCACGACTCCGCCGAAGTTTCGCCGACCGGAGAGAAACTTGTCCGCTTCTTTTACTTCTCGTCGTATGTTGAGATCCACAAAGAGAATCCTTTGCCAAGGCCGAATTCTTCAATGAAGGGGCTGAATATTCTTATTCTTGTTGGTGGTCGGGTAGGGTAGAGGATGAAGGTGGCCGGGTATGGTATGAGGGATAGTGGTCAGTTTGGTGGTTTGGAGGAGATGGAGGGTCGGTTAGGAGGAGGTGGTTACCGAGCCTATAGAGAGGTGGAGTTTAGGAGGTGCTCAGGTATGGTGTTGGTGGAGGAGGCTGGCGGCATGGGGAGGAATGGTGGTGGCCGAAACTTGGTATGTGGAGGAAAGGGCTTTAATTTGTAGAGAGGAGGAGGGAAGAGGAGGGAGGCCGAACAAGAAGAGGGGAGAGGATGGGTGTGGATGGCGGCCAAGGAGAGGGAGGAGGGAGGGGGCGGCCAAGGAGAAGAGGAGAAGATTCTCAAGATTAGGGTTTGGGGTTCTTTTTAAATATTTCATTCAATAATCAAACCTATGAAAGTCCATGCCTATATATAGGCTTACAACATGTAGTGGCTATTTGCAGCCCAAATAAAAAATAAAAACAATACCAAAATTAGCAAGCAACATGATGAAAATTAAAATGCAAATAATTAAAATAATATTTAAAGCCTTCATAAGTCTTCATCATGTAGCTCCTCATCATGTATGAAGTCGCCATTGCCGTCACCGCATTATCTCCAACATGTAGGAGAACGCCATCGTCGTAGCCGTCGTCGTCATCATCTTCAACATGTAGGTGAATGTCATCACCGTCACCGTTGCCGTCAACATCTTTAACATGTAGGAAGTTGCCGTCTTCATCAATCAAATTGATGTAGGCCACGATGTTCGACGCGACAACGACAACGGGAATAACACGCACTCCTCTCTATTTCCACTATTACGGTCACACAAATAATTAAATGCAGCACGCTCACGAACAACGTTATCAATTATTACTAACGTATGGTAGACACGCCATTTTAGGATCGAACAAACGACTATAGGTCGTCGTGAAAGTGCAGGATAAGATCAATCCTAACTCTAGAGGGGGGTGAATAGAGTTATTTAAAATAGTTTTGCAAATAAAACTTGAGTGGAGAGAAAGTTTAGATTTACTTAGTGTATGGTGCTATAGCAAATAATCAGAGTAAAAAGAAATTCACAGCACAAAGCAAAACACAAAGAAACAAGCAATCCAGACGACACAAGGAGCTATAGTGGTTCCCCAAAATCCTGGGTAGTCCACTCTTCTATCACCCTTGATAGGAATCCACTTCAAGAAGAGTTGATCAGGTGTCTTGAGCACCAGAGAGTTTTTGACCAGGTTCTCACAAACCAAAGGAGCTGATTTTGACCAGGTTTCAGCAAAACCAAAAGTAACTTTTGAAGGGAGATAAAACCCTGTACAGAAAGAAAAAGAAAAGGGGTGATGTTGTCTTCTCTATCAACAAGTAGAGAGAAGCAAAGTGGATCTGTAGATGTTGTCAAAGCTCCCCCTGAGATCAAGAAGTAGTTCAGGAAGGAGAGCTCTGCACAAGGGTGACAGGTCTTCAAAGATCTGATTTGCTCCAGCAAGGGATGATCCAAGAAAGTTGGATGGTTATGTCTGAAGCAATCAGAATTCCTGTGAGTGAGCTTTCAAAACAATATCACAGAGAAAAAGCAGCTGATGTCCTGTATTGTTGTTCTATATCTCTCTGTCTAGCTGAATGAATAATATATCTGAGTCTTCTTCTTCCTTTTTCTTTGATAGCCGTTGGCAGTTAGTATTAAATGCTTTCCTTAAATGTCCATGCCTCAAAGGAAATGTCAGGCAGACATTCCTTAGAAAATTCCTTGAGCCATGCACCAGATATTCTGTAACGGCCAATAAATCTTCAGCATTAATTGACTGACAGAAGGAATTTGAATTCCTATTCAAAACTGACGGAAGTCTAGAAAACATCGATCTCACAGTAAAATGTCGATCTGAGCATGACACACGTCGTCCAGAGAGTGTTTTCTGTAAGCAGAACTGGGTTCGATGGAACGTCGAGCTGAGGTCGACTCCACGTTGAGCTGAGGTCGACTCTACGTCGAGCTGAGATCGACTCTGCGTCGAGCTGAGATCGACTCTGCGTCGAGCTGAGATCGACTCTGCGTCGAGCTGAGATCGACTCTGCGTCGAGCTGAAGTCGACTCTACGCGAGCTGAAGGTTACTCTAACTAGCCTATGTGACCTTTATAACAACAAGGAGGTCACAACACAAAATCCCTATAGAAATATAGTCATCCTGATCCAAATAGTAATAGGGTGTTCCAACAATCTCCCCATATTTGAATTAGGATTACTATTTACATGAATTTAGGGATTCAAAGAGAAGTAAAGCAAAAATACAATACAATACAACCAGACATATGACAGAATAAAAAGCAGCAAATATATAACACTATATAGCAGCAGTAATGTTTAAATGTCCTGTGTCTAGCAGATAGAAAGAATTAAAACACATTACTTTACTTTTCCTATGGGGCTTTGTCTTGATCACCTTTCTTGAAGATAATTTCTCTATTAGGATTTGAAGCCTCCTTCTTGGATCTGTAATCATCAGCTGCACCTAAGGATTTCTGATCTCTTGCACTAGGTGGTACAGCTGCAGGATGGAGTTGCATATATCTGTCTGAGTCAAAGAACTTCTTTGAATTATATTTCTCCAATTCCTCTCTCCTTTGGTCTGACATTGTGCTAATGTGAGAGGTGTCCAGACCTCTTTCTCTAGCTTTGTTAATCTCATTTAGAGCAGCCATCTCAGTCATTCTAGCTTTCCAGTAAGCTGGAGTTTTGGTGGGATCTTCAAAAGGTACTGCTGGTTCAAATCTGTTGGAGGAGAGTTCTTGAGTAGTTCTTGGGGTGAGGTCAGCTCTAGGTCTGTAAGGATAGGGACCAGAGGTTGGATCAATGGATCTTCCCCTTTGATAAGGTTGAGAACCTGATCTTCCTCTGGACTGCCTGCCTCTGTTGTGTCCTCTTTGCTGATTTCCCCTTTGCTGACTATCTCCTTGGGATCTTCTTGATTGATAGGTCTTTCCATGTAGAGATGATGGGGCTGGATTGGAAGATAGACTTGCACCGGCACCTGCATCTGGAGGAGGTGGAGGTGGAGGCTGATGGACAGGCTTGGTGGGGCCTTCATTGAACTTTCTTTTCTTCTTCATTGCCTTTCTTTGATTTTGAGAATACTGCATCCATGGCTCTGTAATTTCACAGTTGTATTTGATGTAGTAGGGGATGTCATGGTCTGTGGCTCTAGCCATTGGAACTCTTTTCAAAGCTTTTGATCTTGCTTTCCTCTTCCTTGCAATGGTTGCAGAGGAGTCATCAGAATCAGTAGCAAACTCATCTTCTGAACTCTGAGATTCATCATAGGGATCTATGTACTTTCTTTTGGAGATAGGAAAAGTGATGGAGGCTGGAGCTGCTGAGGAGGTGACTGGAGGAAGATCTTCTATCAGAGGGGAGGAGGAGTCTGCCACTGCAGGAGAGGGAATAGCCTTAGGAGCCATAGAGACTGAAGAGGCTGGTTCCTGAAGGCCTTGGGAGACATGGGTCTCAACTGCATCAGGTGTCTCAATTACTTCACCTGAAGTTTCAGCAGCTATTATTATTTCAACTTCATCACTAGCAGGAGCCACTGCTACCACTGCTACATCAGGGATCAGGGTCTTCTGAAAAGGGATAATAGCCCTAGACAGGTCTTCTTGAAGCTGTTCTAAATTTTGAGGAGGAGCCTCAGATGCTATCTGAACTTCTGCTACTGAGACTGTCTCTGAACAAGTTTGTACAAACTGAACTGATGAAGGATGCAGCTCTTCTTCTGCTGACATCTCCCCCTGCCTAGAATCAGTGGCAGCTGACTGTAGGCCCCCAGAAGAAGGGCATGCCAGATGAGAGGAGAGGGAAGAGATAGAGGCAGAGAGAGTTCTCAGGGAAAGGAGGAGAGGAGCCAGCTTGGCATCCAAGAGGGAGGAGAGCCTAGGGGCCAAAAGGACAAAAATCTGATTGGCCAAGGGCAGGAGAGCTACTTGCTCAAGTAGGACTTGAGAAGAGGTAGAGGGAGTAGCAGAAAATGGAAATGTAGATGAATGAAAAAGAGTAGTTCTGAAAAAGTTGATGAATGATGGAAGTCATGAGGAGAGGAGGTAGAGGCATCCATGAAGGAGTCTTCATGAATGTCAAAGGAGAAGAGGTCCTCATGAGATGAGGAATCCAAGCTTATGGGAAGGAAAGTTGTGTGTGGAGGAAGGGAGGATGCAATGGTAGAGTTGGATGAAGGTATGGGTTGAGTGGATGAGAGGATTGTTGTTGAGGGGATGAAGGTGGATGGGAGGGAGAGGGAGGGAGATGGCAAATTCCCTGCTTCTGGACCAGTGGACTGAGGGAGAGTGACCTCTACAGTCCTGGTGTCTGCAGAAGTCCTCATTACTGCTGCTGCTGCCCTGGGATTCACAATTTTTCTGTCCCACTTGCCAATCAGTGCACAAGTGAGCCTCTTGGAAGCATTGATGTGCTTCTTTGAGGACACAAGCAGCTGGGGGCAGCAGTGGTTCAGAATCAACCCAAGAACCCTTCCAAAGTGGACAGAGTTCTTATCCAATTTCTTCTTAATCATTTCAAAAACAATCAATCCCCAGTTGGGATGTTTCTTATCCAAGATTGCAGCCATAAGGCAAAACTGATGCCTAGTAATGGCATCATGTGCAGTCCTCTTTGCACAGATTACATTGCCAGTGATGTCTGCTAACAACCTATACTCAATAGCTAGGTTAACTTTTAGGAATTTAGAGGGGTTACCAGCAGCATGCCCCATCCTGTCCAGCATCTAAGCATACTCTTCCACAGAGAGTTCTATTCCATCATCTCCAGCAGCAAAACTGAAAACTTCTGAGATGATTTTAGGTGAGATAGCTACCTCATTCCCTGAAATTTGCCCGGTCAATGTATTGTTATCTGAAATAACTGCTGTAAGGGTCCATTCTTTGATTTCCGACTCTGGAAGAGGGATCCTGGTTGACATAAATTTGACCAGGTGCTGCTCCTTGAAAAGTTCCAGAATATCCAGAAAGTATTGTGGTGATCCATCAAATGAGTCGAAGTCGATGTCGAAGCCTGAATCGAACTTCATGGCCGCCAAAGCACCTGCAGTGATTGCCATTTTCCTGCAAAAGAAATACCTTCCAAGATCAAGAGTAAAGTATTTGGAGGGAGAAAGCTTGAGCAGAAAATATGAAAGCGCAATTGCGAACGACGGAGAAAAAATGATTTTATACTTAGGGTTCGACGCAGAAAAGGAAAGAACGTCGAGCTCAGTTCGATGCTCTAAGGCTCTAAGAGAACTGAAACGACTCAACAGCGTGCAGCTTAGGTCGACGTTCGACGCTTGGGCTGATGCTATACGTCGAGCTCAGGTCGACGTTGAACAAAAACGTCGACCGGAGAGAGAGAAACTCAAGAAGCCAGGGAGCTGTGAACTTAGTTCGACGCTAGAAGCTGAGTTCGACGTTCGACGCTTTTGAGGGTGACGGACCGTCGATCTCCGTTCGACGCAGCGTCGAGCTTAGTTCAGAGCTCAAAGAAACCACTCAGACAGAGGAATTTTAAAATGAAATTTTTCCTATTCCTGTTAATTAGGGGTTTCAAAATCTTGGAGTTTTAATTTATGCTGTCTCCATCTAGCATTCCCAACTGATTGAGGAAGAAGAAGTGCTTCTTTTCATCCAAGGGCTTGGTGAAAATATCTCCTCTTTGTAGTTCAGTGGAAATGTATTCTAGTGCAATTTTCTTCTTTTCTACATTATCCCTTAAGAAGTGATGTCTGATCTCTATGTGCTTGGTCCTACTATGGAGAACTGGATTTTGAGCAATTGATATTGCACTAGTATTATCACAAAAGATTTTAGACATCTCTAAGTTGTAGCCATAGTCTAGGAGCTGGTTTTGGATCCATAAAATCTGTGAGCAACAACTGCCTGCAGCCATGTATTCAGCTTCAGTAGTTGATGTGGACACAAAGGTTTGTTTCTTACAGAACCAGGAGACAAGTCTATTACCAAGGAATTGACAAGTTCCACTGGTGCTTTTCCTGTCTACTCTACATCCAGCATAATCAGAATCTGAAAATCCAGTTAGATCAAATCCTGAGTCATGTGGATACCAGAGACCTAGATTAGGACAACTTTTTACATACCTAAGAATCCTCTTAACTAATGTGAGGTGGGACTCTCTAGGGCTTACTTGTAATCTAGCACAAATGCATGTGGCAAACATTATATCTGGTCTAGTAGCTGTTAGATAAAGTAATGAGCCAATGATTGCTCTATAGCTTGTCTGATCAACTGGTTTTCCAGATTCATCAGCATCTAAAACAGCATTTGTAGGCATAGGTGTTTTCATAGAGGATGCTTTAGACATTCCAAATTTCTTAACCAGTTCTCTTGCATACTTGGTTTGAGAAATGAAAATGCCATCCACATGTTGTTTAACTTGCAATCCTAGAAAGAAAGCAAGCTCACCCATGCTACTCATTTCAAACTTTGAGTGCATAAGTTGTGAGAACTTTTTGCATAAGTTTGAATCAGTAGACCCAAATATGATATCGTCTACATAAACTTGTACTGGTAGGGTATGGGACCTATGGGTTCTAACAAAGAGAGTTTGGTCTACTCTACCCCTTTTAAAATCATTTTCCAACAAAAAACAAGCTAAGGTCTCATACCATGCTCTAGGGGCTTGCTTGAGACCATATAAAGCTTTATGCAGTTTAAAAACATGATCAGGAAAGGTTGGAGAGATAAAACCTGGAGGTTGCTTTACATAAACCTCTTCCTTGATGTCTCCATTGAGAAAAGCACTCTTGACATCCATCTGATATACCTTGAATCTCTTGTGAGCTGCATATGCAAGAAAGATTCTTATGGCCTCCAACCTTGCAACTGGTGCAAAGGTTTGGTCATAATCAATCCCTTCTTCTTGGCAAAATCCTTGTGCAACAAGTCTTGCCTTATTTCTCACAATTATTCCTTGATCATCCAACTTGTTCCTGAATACCCATTTGGTTCCAACAATTTGCTGGTTTCTTGGTCTTGGTACTAATTCCCAAACTTTATTCCTTTCAAATTGATTCAACTCTTCTTGCATTGCAATGATCCAGTTTGGATCTTGCTCTGCATCTTGTATGGTTTGATGCTCAATTTGAGAAAGAAAGCAAGTGTGCATAATATTTTGATTAACTTGATTCCTTGTTTGCACACCTACTGAGATATCTCCAATTACTTGAGACATTGGATGATCTCTTGTTGTTGCAAAGTCAACAAGGGGTGTTGATGATGCATCAACCTGTATTGTTGTTTCCTTTTGTGGAACAACAACTGGTTCTTCAATTTGTTGACCATTTGAGCTTTCCAAACCCTGAGATTCCTCTTCATTGTCACTGAGTTCAGTGTCTTGCTGAATTGTTGAAGGTAATGACCCTTTGTCTGTGATGGTAAGCTGCTTCAAATTTTCTGAAATTGAATGTTCCTGCAAATTGCTTATGGTAGAAGTCTCCTTCTCCTTATAAGACATGTTAGTTTCATCAAATGTAACATGCATGGATTCTTCAATTTTATTTGAGCACTTGTTAAAAACCCTATAAGCCTTGCTAGTCATGGAGTATCCCAGAAACACTCCTTCATCAGCTTTGGCTTCAAATTTAGCTAGGTATTTCTTGTCATTATTGTGAATGAAGCAAATGCAACCAAAAATTTTGAAATAATTTACTTTAGGTTTCTTCCCTTTGAGTAACTCATAGGGAGTCTTACCCTTTAGTTTGTGTATCAGGCTTCTATTCAAAACATAGTTGGAGGTGTTCACAGCCTCTGCCCAAAAGGTTAGAGGAAGGTGAGCATCTGTCAACAATGTTGTGGCAGATTCAATAAGGGTTCTATATTTCCTTTCAACTACCCCATTTTGTTGAGGAGTTCTTGGAGCTGAGAAAGTGTGCCTGATACCTTCCTTTTGGCAGAACTCTAGCATAAGAAGAGAATCAAACTCTGTCCCATGATCACTTCTGATCAGGGCAATGTGAGTATTGAACTCAATCTGTATGCCTTTGAGAAAATCTGTCAAAATCTTGAAGTTATCAGACTTCTTCCTCAGGAAGAACACCCAAGTGAATCTTGAGAAGTCATCTACAACTACTAGAGCATAAGATTTCCCTCCTAGGCTTTGTACATTAATTGGTCCAAAAAGGTCCATGTGCAATAAGTACAAAATTCTAGGTGAGTCACTCTTATTAAGTGACTTGAAACTGTTTTTAGTTTGCTTGCCTAACTGACAGGCCTTGCAAAGTCCTTCCTTCTTGTAGGGACCAGAAGGTAGTCCTCTAACAAGGTTGTCTTTGGATAACTTAGCAATGGTTCTAAGGTTCACATGTCCTAGTCTTTTATGCCAAAGTTCATTAGGTTTGCTAAGGGAGTTAAATAAATATATATCTACTTTAGATGAATTGAAATCAACTAGGTATATGTTATCTTGTCTATTACCAATTAAAACAATGTTTTTGTTTAATGCAATATTGCATGCTGAGTTGGTAAACCAAACCTGATAACCAGCATCACATAGCTGGCTGATGCTGATTAAGTTGTGCTTTAGTCCTTCCACATAGGCCACTTTCTTAAATGTGATTGACCCTATCTTGACTTGGCCATAGCCTTTTGTTTGTCCAAAGTTTGAATCTCCAAAGATTACTTTGGGTCCATGTTTAGCTTTGAAGGACACAAGGTTCTCCTTGTTGCCAGTCATGTGCTTTGAGCACCCACTATCCAAGTACCACTGCTGGTTCTCACTTGGATAGGTCTTTATCTGCACATACAACAAATCAATTGTTTTTGACCCAGTTTACCTTGGGCCTTTCTTGATATCCTTTAAATTCTGAAATAAAAGACATCTCAGGTTGACTCTTATAGCCTACATGATGATATCTCCTAGGAGGTATGATCCATTCAGCATAAGGGTTAAAGTGATGAGATGTGGAGCTGGAATTGAATTTTGAATTAACCCCTGAGAACTGACTTTTGCTCTGAACTTGGCTCGACGCACGTCGAGCTTCGGTCGACGGACTCTGGTGAGTGCGTCGAGCTCCATTCGACGGTGAAGGCTTGCTTTGTTCAGAGGGTAGAAGGCGTCGACCTGAGTTCGACGCTTTCTTGCGATTACGTCGAGCTCTGGTCGACGTCCGTCGAGCTTCGTTCGACGCTTCTTGTCCAGTTTCCTAAGTTAAGTCAGCATTCTTCCTAGCCACTATCAAGACTCCTTTACCTTTGTCACTGGTAAATTTGATTGGAGTTGTCAGCACTATGGGTTGGCTGGATGAAGCACCCAAGCCCAGTGTACCATTCAATCTTGAGTTCACTGTACTTGTGATGTCCATTAATTTGATACTTCTCCCATTAAGGGTTTCTTCAAATTGTTTGGCCTTAGATAGCTCACCTTTCAGTGAAGCTATCTCCTCCCCACACTGCTTCAATTCTTCTAAGAGTCTAAGATTATCTGAGTTAATGGATTTGCATTCAATTAATTGTTCTCTGAGAGTTTTAATCAACTTTTGAGATTCAA
Organism: Platanthera zijinensis; assembly: GCA_039513925.1. Classification (NCBI taxonomy): domain Eukaryota; kingdom Viridiplantae; phylum Streptophyta; class Magnoliopsida; order Asparagales; family Orchidaceae; genus Platanthera; species Platanthera zijinensis. The sequence continues at coordinate 111,362,244 of CM077093.1, read as the reverse complement.
TCAAGTCAATGCACATAGATTTGAACTCAGATTTAAATTCATCAGAAGTAAAATCAAATGAATCTATTACCTGATCCTCAGTAAGTTCCTGATCAGATAGGTAGTCAACATCAGGCTCTGAATCAGTGTTCTTTTAAAATGCACTGATGGCCATCATGTAGAATCCTTTTTCTTCTGCATCATCCTCATCATCACTAGAGCTGGATGATGAATCAGACTCATCAGAGTCACTCCAGGATTCAGCCACAAATCCTTTTCTGGTGTGCTTGTTGTTGCTGGAGGAAGGCTTGTCATGGTATTTCCTTGACTCCTTATCCTTCCTTTTATCTTTTCTTTCCTTCTTGTCCCTTCTGTCCTTATCTTGATTTTCTGGACAGTTGGGGACAATGTGTCCTGGTTTCCTGCAGCCAAAACAGATAACATCTTTATTAGTAGATCTGTCATACCTTGGCTTGTCTTTGTCTTTGGATGACCATCTTCTGAAGTTCTTTTTATTCAGCTTATTGAACCTTTTGACAAGTAGGCTCATAAGCTCTTCATCTCCCAACACCTTTTCTTTAGGTTGTTCTTCCTGTGCCTTGAAGGCAATGGTTTTCTCAGCCTTTTCAGTTGGTGTGGATATCTTCTGCTCTTCTTCTCTCTTCTTCATGAATTGTTCATAACTGTTGAGCTTTCCTAGAAGAACTTCTGTGGATAACTCACATACATTCCTTCCATCTTTAATTGACCAGATTCTTGAGTCCCAAGAGCTAGGGAAACAAGTCAGTATCTTGTCATTTATCTCAGTGAGAGATATGTCCTTCTCTAGTGATCTAAGCTCACTGATGATCAGACTCAGTCTGTTGTACATGTCAGCAACTGACTCAGACTCTGCCTTTTTGAAGTTCTCATACTGGGTGATGAGGTAGGATCTCCTATCCTTTCTTTCATCTGCAGAACCTGATACGATTTCTGAAAGTTTTCCCAGATCTCTTTGGCAGTATTGCATTCAGCTACTTTCTAGAAAATGTCATCTGACATGGTTTGAGCCAAGATGTTCATGGCTTTAGCATCTGCTGCCTTCCACTTCTTTATGTCAGCATCAGTTCCTGAAGGAGGAGGAACAGCTGATGTACTTGTTTCTGTGGGAGGCCTTGGACAATCTGTCAACACAGAATTAAAGATGTCCTCATCAAATGAATTCATGTAAAGTTTAATCCTTGCTTTCCATAGTGCAAACTTAGAGAGATTGCACATAGGAGGTCTGGTGCTAGCAAAGTCCTTGTTTTGTGCCATGAGTTTTAAAGATAAATAAAACTAAAAGAAATATCCCTTTTGAGAGAAATGATCTTATCAGAGATCTTTTGATCCAGGTGTTAGCCTGTATGAATGATCAACCTCCCTCTGATACCAATTGAAAGTGCAGGATAAGATCAATCCTAACTCTAGAGGGGGGTGAATAGAGTTATTTAAAATAGTTTTGCAAATAAAACTTTAGTGGAGAGAAAGTTTAGATTTACTTAGTGTATGGTGCTATAGCAAATAATCAGAGTAAAAAGAAATTCACAGCACAAAGCAAAACACAAAGAAACAAGCAATCCAGACGACACAAGGAGCTATAGTGGTTCCCCAAAATCCTGGGTAGTCCACTCTTCTATCACCCTTGATAGGAATCCACTTCAAGAAGAGTTGATCAGGTGTCTTGAGCACCAGAGAGTTTTTGACCAGGTTCTCACAAACCAAAGGAGCTGATTTTGACCAGGTTTTAGCAAAACCAAAAGTAACTTTTGAAGGGAGTTAAAACCCTGTACAGAAAGAAAAAGAAAAGGGGTGATGTTGTCTTCTCTATCAACAAGTAGAGAGAAGCAAAGTGGATCTGTAGATGTTGTCAAAGCTCCCCCTGAGATCAAGAAGTAGTTCAGAAAAGAGAGCTCTGCACAAGGGTGACAGGTCTTCAAAGATCTGATTTGCTCCAGCAAGGGATGATCCAAGAAAGTTGGATGGTTATGTCTGAAGCAATCAAAATTCCTGTGAGTGAGCTTTCAAAACAATATCACAGAGAAAAAGCAGCTGAAGTCCTGTATTGTTGTTCTATATCTCTCTGTCTAGCTGAATGAATAATATATCTGAGTCTTCTTCTTCCTTTTTCTTTGATAGCCGTTGGCAGTTAGCATTAAATGCTTTCCTTAAATGTCCATGCCTCAAAGGAAATGTCAGGCAGACATTCCTTAGAAAATTCCTTGAGCCATGCACCAGATATGCTGTAACGGCCAATAAATCTTCAGCATTAATTGACTGACAGAAGGAATTTGAATTCCTATTCAAAACTGACGGAAGTCTGGAAAACGTCGAGCTCACAGTAAAACGTCGATCTGAGCACGACATACGTCGGCCAGAGAGTGTTTTCTGTAAGCATAACTGGGTTCGACGGAACGTCGAGCTGAGGTCGACTCCACGTCGAGCTGAGATCGACTCTGCGTCGAGCTGAGATCGACTCTACGTCGAGCTGAGATCGACTCTGCGTCGAGCTGAGATCGACTCTGCGTCAAGCTGAAGTCGACTCTGCGTCGAGCTGAAGGTTACTCTAACTAGCCTATGTGACATTTATAACAACAAGGCGGTCACAACACAAAATCCCTATAGAAATATAGTCATCCTGATCCAAATAGTAATAGGGTGTTCCAACATGTCGTTCTCTCAAGCTAAAAGGACCAATATTGGGTCCGACCGAGCGATGGTTGTACCAAAAGAGATCTACCAAAAGGTTCGGTTCGGAAATGGCAGATCTCCCAAAAAAAACGAAAGCGTGGCTCGCCAAACCTCTCGGAAAATTAAACAACTAGAAAGAACAATTTATGCTATCGAAAAGATAAACCACGAACAAAAAACGAGTCCAATGTAACAAAAAGGTATTCCACCAAATGAAAATCTAAAACAAAGAATCACACAAGAGGTAGAAGAACTCGTTACCTAACCAGAATAGGTGATTCCGGTTCACTTTCAAGGATCGTTCTTCCACGACTTCGCCAGAGTTTCGCCAACCGGAGAGAAACTTGTCCGCTTCTTTTGCTTCTCGTCGTAGTTGGAGATCCACAAAGAGAATCCTTTGCCTAGGCCGAATTCTTCAATGAGGGGGTTGAATATTCTTATTCTTGTTGGAGGTCGGGTAGGGTAGAGGATGAAGGTGGCCGGGTAGGGTATGAGGGATAGTGGTCGGTTTGGTGGTTTGGAGGAGATGGAGGGTCGGTAAGGAGGAGGTGGTGGCCGAGCCTATAAGGAGGTGGAGTTGAGGAGGTGCTCGGGTTTGGTGTTGGTGGAGGAGGCCGGCGGCTTGGGGAGGAATGGTGGTGGCCGAAACTTGCTATGGGGAGGAGAGGGCTTGGATTTGTAGAGAGGAGGATGGAAGAGGAGGAAGGCCGAGCAAGAAGAGGGGAGAGGATGGGTGTGGCCGGCGGCCAAGGAGAGGGAGGAGGGAAGGGGGCGGCCAAGGAGAAGATTCTCAAGATTAGGGTTAGGGGTCCTTTTTCAATATTTCATTCAATAATCAAAACTATGAAAGTCCATGCCTATATATAGGCTTACAACATGTAGTGGCTATTTGCAGCCAGAATAAAAAATAAAAACAATACCAAAATTAGCAAGCAACATGATGAAAATTAAAATGCAAATAATTAAAATAATATTTAAAGCCTTCATAAGTATTCATCATGTAGCTCCTCATCATGTATGAAGTCGTCATTATCATCACCGTATTATCTCCAACATGTAGGAGAACACCATCGCCGTCGCAGTCGTCGTCATCATCTTCAACATGTAGGTGAATGCCATCGCCGTCGCCGTCGCCGTCAACATCTTTAATATGTAGGAAGTGGCAATCTTCATCAGCGTGTTCATGCTTTAGTAACCTCAACGGTCAAGCTACTTTACCCTATTAAGTTAGAGTGTTTTTATCGCATTTGTTTATTCAGTTTTTGCCCAGGTGATTCTTGATCGAGTACTTCTGTTTTTCATCATTTTAACCCCTTCGTTGTAATCATTTTTAATTAGCTATCTTTTTATCTACAATTATTTCTTTCTTTAGTGAAATATTTCCTTTCTTTAGTGCGTTTAGATTTCTCTTCAACCCGAGTTTTCCTTCGATAAGATAATAACGTTTGTGTGAGTACGATTACTCAATGGTTCCCGGATTTAAATACGACACTTGTTTCCCCTAGCAACAATTCGATAGGTATACTTGTCAAGATGGATTGCTAGTTTGGTTGCTTTTCTTTTCTTAACGAATAGCGAAACACCAGATGTACCGGTCATGAGCCCTATTTTCAGTACCTTTATTATTATTTCTGTGGACTCTCCCTTCGTGGAGATTTTTTACTATATATGTGATTTCTGTGGACATGTCTTTTACTCTTTTGCTACTTTTCTGTGATTATTTTGGCTGGCAGGATCGGCGCTTCGTTGTGATGACCTTCTCGGGCGTGAAGGTGTCACCGCAAAGCGACTATTCTGGGCCTATGACCCTGGTGGTTTAAAAAGAAAAAAAAAGGGTCTTACAGACCATTACTAACTTCAGAGTCTCAAGAATTAATGACTTGGAAGTTGGGCTCTAGATTTCAGCAAATTCATGGGCTTTCCTTTTCTTAGCCTCTAGATTTAAAATTGATCTGCTGGCAGAGGCACCATCTCCATATTTTCTTCTCTTTGGGATCTATATTTAAGGTAGGTCTTGAGGTATATCAAATTCCCAAACCTGTGCATAAGATTCCGGAGGAGGAGGAGCTTCCCCTAGAGGCCTAGGAGAAAAGGTTGGATGAGTAGGCATCTGAGCAGGCTGAACTTCTGCAAGAAGTTTTAGATGATGCGGAATGATATTAGGATCAGCCTGGAAGTCTGGGAAAATATGGTTATGTACCCATACAGCAGTATTATAAGTATGGAATTTTACAGATTGACTCTTGGGTAGTACATCTTTATTAATTTCATTCATTTTTGCAATCCATAGAGTCTTGATATTAGTATCAAACTTTTCAACATGTTCTTACACCAATCCCTCCCCCTTTCTGACTTCTACACTAAGCATCTCTATGGCTTCATCTCTAAATGTGTCCACCTCTTCACATATCTTCATGAGGTACTCTTAGGCCTTCTTTTCAAGTTGAATCTGATTATTTGCTATAGTAATTCCTTGGACCATGATTTGACCAACACTTGTAATGGTTTGTGTAACACCCCAAAACTTGGAAGGGGGAATCGACGACGTCGTTTTAGCTAAGTTTGGGTTTTTGAGCAGGTGACACGGGCGTGTCAAGGACGTGACACGGGCGTGTCAGGGCGTGATCGACCGCGGATCTTGTGGTCAACGTTTTGAGGGTCGACGTTCGTCGAGCTCAGGAACACAGCCTGGGACACGGGCGTGTCCCTGGTCGTGTCCTTCTCGGGATGTTTGCAGGATTTATTCTGCTAGGCGTGACACAGGTCACGACACGGCCGTGTCGGGTCTGACACGGGCATGTCAAAGGCCGTGTCTTTGGCCGTGTCTTTGGCCGTGTCTTTGGCCGTGTCTTTGGCCGTGTCCTTCTCTAACTGGGAAGGTTAATCAGTGGGGGGCATGACACGGGTCTCAACACTAGCGTGTCAAAGGCGACACGGGCGTGTCGGAGGCCGTGTCAGCGGCCGTGTGCTGGTTTCGAATCGGTCGAGACGGCGAATAGTTGACACGGCCCTGCACACGGCCATGTGCCAACCCGTGTTCGGCCCAGATTTTGTTATTTTGGGTTCCGATCGTGGCCGTCCGTGTCTTTGGTATGAGATCCAATGGTGGGGAGCTTCCCTGGGTGGTTTAAGGCCGGGAATAGGGTTTCAAACCCTCATTTTCCATTTGGCTTTATCTCTCTTGATTCTAGAGAGAAGGGAGAGCAAGGAGGAGGAAGAAGGCCAAGTTCCGGCCGCCGGCAAAGCTTCGGAGGTTCGTTTCGCGAGCGGAGTTCAGATCCGCGAAGGTGGGTGCGTTGCGGTGGTTTTCAACCGAGCAAATCTTCTCCATGGCTAGGAAGAGGGGACGGAATGTAACGACACTTCTCCTCTCGGTTTTTAGGATTTAGGATGCATGAATAACATCCCCTTCCTTTCGTATTTTGAGCACCGAATCTCTCAAATGAGAGGCATTCGTGTAGCCTAGGTTCAAGAGGAACCTCCAGGTTGAGTATGTTCATCCCAGCATGCTTTGCATTAGAGATCCGCTCCGTTAGCGGATTAGGCATTGTGGGTGAAGCCGTGGTCGCGACCGTTAGTCTGACCCGGTGATGTTGCATAGCGAGCTTTGGGGATTTGGTAGAAATCCGTTGCGATAATACGCCCTTGTATGTATGCGTTTTCCCCCTTATATTTGAGTGAGTACTCGTGGTCGGAACCGGACAAGGTTAGCTTTGCGTTGTGCGGTAGATGGTTTCCTTGGAGCACGAGAAAGACACGGTGCGAATGGTGATTGGGGTGGGGAAACCTTTGTTTGTGCTGTGCAAAGGCGCGGCTATGTCTCCGTTGTTGGCTGGCTATCCCGTGACGCGCAAGTCATGTTGGGAAAGTGTCCCGGCGAGACTAGCCCCTTATGTGGGACTGATGAGAATGTCGAGCGGAGGGCAAGCCCGAGCAATGTGTCCATGAGCGGGTGGGGTCTAGCAAGGCTTCTTAGAATCGGTCAGTGTGAGATGGAACCTTGACGTGCGAAGTCAGAATGTGCGGGCAAGCCCGGGGTATATGTTGTGTGGGTGGGGCCTTTGCGAGGTTCCGTGTGATGGCGTGTGTGCCGTTAGGGACATGGTGGTTCCCTTGTATTTGCGGCTTTAAGACAATGGGGAAACAGAAGTACCCAGTGTTTGATGTTATGCTAGATGCATACGAGCTAGGGTGCCTTGGGTGAAACCCGGGTTGCATTCATGTTGCATAGTAGGCCCCTTTCACTTTGTACAAAACATAGAGAACATGTATGCTGTATGAGACATCCAAGCCTGTTTTACCGCTTTATTATATATACTCTTTTGGTATACGAAGTGCTAACTTGCAGGTGGAGTGGTACCACGGGGTCCGTTAGGGACGGCCGGGAGGAGATGTGTTTGTTACACAGTAGAGGTCAGCCTTTGCTGACCCACGTTACTTCAAATCCTTACAGGGCAAGGATCGCATGCAGGAGCTAGCGCGCCGGGCGAAAAGCCTTAAGCCTCATGAAGTGCTGCTGTGCTTGACTATTTTCTTTTCCTTGTTTTGCTGATGTTGTTTGACTATATCCGGCTTGTATGCCGAGGTAGCCTAGGGGTGCTTGGCACTTTTTATATTTGGACTTATATTGTGTAAGGCCTTAAGGCCATTTGATACTCTTCTGTTAGTGGATAACTTCTGTCTATTAGTGTTCTGTTTTTGCTGTATTTGTCTGGAGTTTTGAGATTGGGTAGTTTTATATCATCTTTTAATACTAAAGCTGTGGTGTCCGTATGTTGTGGGTCCCCGGCCGGACCCATATTATATGGTCTTTACAGGGGAGGTGTTACAATATGATCTATAGCTTTGCCACCTATCTGGAAGAGGTGATTCAATTGATTAGTGTTATGTTGAATCTCAGCAAATCCTTTGCTCATTTCCTTTTCCAGAGCAATGACTATCTCTTGAACAGTTTTAGGTGAATCTTCAAAATATTTCCTTTAATCCAACAACATTTGCTCTATCTTACCAAGTAAATCAGAAGGAATAGGTGTAGGAGAAGCAGTAGAAGTAACTAGAGCAGAAGTAGAAGGAGTAACTAGAGGAGGAGGTGCATTCCAAGGAACAATTTCTTCAACAACTACTGAGCTCTGAGCTCTGGTAGTGTGAATCATGACATCTCCTTCCTCACCAAGAATGGTGGGAAGAGTGAAATCCAACCTCTTCGAGGGAGCTTCAACTGGTTTCGGACTCTATTCTTTCTCATCTAAAATCAGTATAGTCTCTTCTTGTTCTTTCTCTGCAACAGGGGAGTGATCAAAAAGGGACTCTGGAGATACACTAGGACATGGTGTTGGAGCTGGTGTAGGTTCCTTTAGTGGTTCTACAGCTTGGTCCTTTTGGAGGGGAGGAAGAGGCTCTTCTGAGCTGAGCTCTTCAATCATCTTATTAATATCTTTTGTAGTAGAGTGAATGGTCTCTAGTACCTTAGTATCTGACTGGAGTTCTTCTGAAGTGGATGGATTGGGAGATGTATCAAGAGGAGTAGTAGGCATTCTTACTTGCTGAATAAGAGAGGCAGGCTCCCCCTCAGCTGCTTCACCAGATGTGCCAGCAACATTAGGTAGAGAAGGAGATGGGGTCCTGTCTTCTGCAACTGGTTGCTCATGGGCTTTGGCAGCCTGGGTAGAATTCTGCAATTTCAATTCCCACCTCTGAATGGAGGAAACATATACTTTCTTCATAAGGTGGATGGTTGTTCCTTTGGAGAAATCAAACACCTTAGGTTTGATCTCATGCAACATCAAAAAAAATCCTAGCATAATTTGGAGCCTTAATGCTCTCCCTGATCTTGTCCAAAATCATCATACCAAATTGAAATTTCTTCCTTGAAACAATAACTGTTATCATATAGAAAAGGTCTGTAGAAATGAAACATATGGAAGAGGTTTTGCACAGTAGAACTTTTCCCTAAATATCAACTAGGAGCTTTCCCTCAGCATTTAGGTCTGGACGGCGGATATTCTTGATAACCTTAGATATTCCACAGAAGCTATATGCTCGATCATAATCTTCTTATGGTATGTCATCTTCTTCATCAACTACGGGCAATCTAAGTAGTTGAGAAACAGAGATCTTATTGAGCTTAATCTTGATTCCCTTAACCTTGGATTTTAGAACTTTTCCATTCCTCTTCACTTTATTATTCTTGAATAATTCTTCTACCTCTGGAAAAAAAATCTTGCACGGCTGCTGTAGAACAAAAGTTAGACCTGCTGTTTGAGAAGAATGAGTAAATTCCTGAAGTCATCTAAAATTTCTACTATCCCAGCGACGACTAACTCATTGTCTATCCTGACCTTTGATGATGGCGCCATATCCTTCAGAGAACTGCGAGAGATAGACTGGAAGAAGATGGCGATGACGGCGTGCTCTGTCACAATGGCGGAATACGAAGAGTCTTTCGAGAGATAGTGGATTTGAATTCATGTAGAACCTTTAAATCAAATTTTTCCTATTTATATAACCATAGTAATGATGATTAAGAGTAATTAAGCTTAAACATACCTTAGATAGCGGCGGATAGGACTTTAGGTTTCGTAAATGAAAATTTGAAAGAAGTCAATAAAATGTCGGGTCATTTCTTGAGTGGAAGTTTGGTACTCGAGTGGCGGTATGACAGTACTCGAGTGGCATGTTTTTATATCTCGAGAAGAAGTTCATCACTCGAGTGATAGCACTCGAGTGGCTTACTTAGTTCTCGAGAATTCAAAGAAGTATTCAAGTGGTCTTTTCCGAGTACTCGAGTAGTAATTATCTATCACGAGAAATGAAGTTCAACTTAGAGAAATTCCAACTTTTTGACTTATCCGTGATTTTTAAGCTGTGAAATGAGTCCTTCTTGTCTATTCCTCTTTGTTGAGCATACCAAGTTATGTTTTGAAGAAAGATTACTTGGTCTTATCTAGAGGCTTCGTGAAAATGTCTGCAATCTACCTATCCATTGGGGCATATTGTTGTTCTATGTCCCCATGCTCCACATGCTCCCGGATGAAGTGGTCTCTTAGCTCTATGTGTTTTGTCCGGCTGTGAGATACTGGGTTGTTGGCTATTGCTATTACACTGGAGGAGTCACAAAACAACGGGATGTATTTGACCTTCAAGTTGTAATCTTAAAGTTGATTCTTTATCCAAAGCAATTGTGCACAACAACTTCTGGCAGAAATGTATTCTGACTCGACCGTTGAGATTGCAACATAATTTTGCTTTTTGCTGCTCTAAGAAATGAGTCTCCTTCAAAGGAATTGGCAAGTCCCAGAAGTGCTCTTTCTTTCATCTTTACTACCTGCAAAGTTTGCATCTGAAAAACTAATTAGTTCGCTATCATTACTTCTTGGGTAACATAAGCCAAGATTTGGTGTACCTTTAATGGAATCATAAATATCTGCTTTGCATCAGCATAATGAGATTCCTTACAGTTCACTTGAAATCTAGCACAGATACATGCATAGAACATTATATTTTGTCTACTGGCAGTAAGGTAGACCAAGGATCCAAGTATACTTCTGTACTTGGTTTCATCAAAAGGTTTCTTTTTCTTATCATTGTCTAGAGACACAGCTGAACCCATTTGAGTCCTCATAGAGGTTGCATTCTCCATTCCGAATTTCTAAATCAACTCCTTGGTGAATTTAGTTTGTGAGATGAAAATTCCATCTTCACATTGTTTCACCTGAAGTCCTAAGAAATACTTCAGCTCTCCCATACTGCACATTTCAAACTTCCCTTGCATAAGTTTAGAAAACTTTTTGCAGAGGTTGTCTTCAGTAGAGCCAAAAATAATATCGTCGACATAGATTTGCACTAGCAAAATCTTGCCTTTTATTTCCCTAAGAAATAATTTCTTATCTATCTTTCCCCTTGTGAACTTGTTATCAAGAAGAAAGCTAGAAAACGTATCATACCAAGCATGAGGAGCTTGTTTCAAACCATATAAATCTTTAGATAGCGAATAAACATAATCAGGATAGTTAGAATCAACGAAACCTGGAGGTTGTTCCACATAAACCTCTTCCTTTATGTAACCATTAAGGGAGGCAGACTTCACGTCCATCTAATAGACGGTGATGCCCTTAAGTGCAGTATACGCTAGGAACAACCTGATGGCCTCCTGCCTTGCCACTGGAGCATACTTCTGGTCGAAGTCGATTCCTTCTTCTTGTCGATATCCATTGGCGACGAGTCTGTCCTTTTTCTTTATGATAGTTCCATTCTTGTCCATCTTGTTCCTGTAGACCCACTTTGTCCTGATGACATTCTTACCTTTGGGTCTTGGAACAAGTTTCCAGACTTGATAGCGCTTGAACTGATTCAATTCTTCTTCCATAGCCATAATCCATGATGCGTCCGAGTTTGCTTCCTCAAACTACTTTTGTTCAACCTGTGAGAGAAAAATCAAATATAATTTCACATTAGTGGTACCTCTACGAGTTCTGAAACCATCCCTTGGATCTCCTATGATTTGCTCTATTGGGTGATCCTTTAGATGTCTGAGCTCTAGAGTCCTTGCATCTAGAGTGTCTTCAACAACAGGATTGACTTCATCAACTTGGATGATTTCTTCATCTTGATCATTAACCTCTCCAATCGGGGTTGGAGTGGTGATCTTGATGAACTTTTCTCCTTTTTCTTCAATCGGCTCATCCAAGTTAAGTTCTTCCAACCTTAAACCTTCATCTTCAATGAACACACTAGAAGAGTTGCCTTACAGCAAGCTCGTCTCATCAAATACAATATGAATTGATTCTTCTATGACCATAGTTTTCTTATTAAATACCCTATATGCCTTACTATGGCTACTATATCCTACAAAAATACCTTCAAAGCTCTTTTCACTAAATTTAGTGGTATAATACTTGCCATTGTTAAGGACGAAGCATTTACAGCCAAAGATTAAAAAATATGAGACAGTCGGCCTTCTTGCCCTTTAGAACTTCGTAAGCTGTCTTATTGTGGTTCTGGTTTATGAGTGCTCGATTATGCACGTGGCATGCAGTGTTGACGGCTTCAGCCCAAAAGTACTCTGGTAGTGAGGCATCACTCAACATAGTTCTACAGGCCTCTATGAGTTTTCTATTCCTTCTCTCAGCTACTCAATTTTGCTGGGGAGTACGAGGAGAGGAAAACTCATGGAAGATACCTAGGCTTTCACAGAATTCTGTCATGGCCCCAGACTTGAATTAAGTTTTATTGTCACTTCTTGATTTTGACAACGGAACAGTTGTATTCATTCTGGATCTGCCTGAAAAAATTTATAAGATGTCGAAGGTATCTGACGTGTGTTTCAGAAAGAACACCCACGCAAAGCGCGAGTAATCATCAATAATAACCAATGTATAATCCTTACCTCCCAAACTTCTAATTTGCAGTGGACCAAACAAGTCCATATGAAGTATGTGTAAACACCTATTAGAGTGTTTACCAATAATGCTTTTAAAGGTAGCCCTTGTTTTCTTGCCTTTTACACATGCGTGACAAGTTCTATCTTTAACGCACTTGACATTTGGGGCATAACATACTAAATTTAGAGAAAATAATTTATAATAGTTTTGAAATTACTATATGCTAATCTCTTGTGTCATTGGTCACCAAGAGACACACTATCTTTTGCCAAAAGACACACTGATGTAGAAGATTCTATGCAAATAAAATTCAAACAAAATATATTTCTACTACGAGTGCCTGATAAAATCGTTTCAAAATTATCCACCGATTTTATCAAACACTTAACTGCATGAAATTCTACGATGTATCCTTTATCGTAGAGTTGGCTTATGCTTATGAGATTCTGTTCCAATCCTTCAACATAAGCCACATTCGAAAAGGATACACCACCTTTGGTAACCATACCGTAGCCTTTTGTAATTCCTCTGTTAGAACCTCTAAAGATGACCTTTGGCCTGTTCAGGACTGGAGAGTAATTCTGGAGAAGGCTTCAACTCCCGATCATATGCAGAGAGCATCCACTATCCAAGTACTAGATAGGAGTTTTGGTGGACTTTGGACATACCTGCAATCACAAGTCAGTTTGCCTTAGAAACCCAAATTTGCTTGGGTCCTTGGTCTCTAGTTAGCATACTCCCCCTACGTATGTTAACATTATGAGCAGTCTTTCTCAAATTATTAAATCGAGGAGTTTCATAATATCTGGGATTAAACTAGCAATCTATGGCGAAGTGACCAATCTTGCAACAATACCAACAGACAAATCTGTTATATCTTTGCCTAAAGATCTCCTGCTTGACCTTTTGAGATTGTGGTCTAGCAGAGGCAGTAGAATTAGAAGTATAAGCTTCTTGACGATGACAATCACTTGACTTCTTCTACTTTGTATGCTTTTCTACAATGGGTTTAACTCTTGGAGCTTTCTCTATGTTGTGACCATGATTATAAGGTCCGTAGTTCTGAAGAGTGATCTCCTCATAAGTTGCCTTGAAAACACTCTCGCCAAAGTTCCGGGGATGAGTCCATCCTTGGTAATAATACTTGGGCTCTACGTAAGTAGGTCTAGCAAAGTGACCAGAGGACGAATCTAGATCAAACTTATTTTTCTGAAAGATAACCTTCCTAAATGAAGTTTGCTCTAGAGGAGCTTTCCCTTTCTCCTTGGCTAGTACATTATTAGCAACCTTATTTCTCCTTTGCGCTTTGTTTTCCTAGAAGATTTACTAGGACCAACCATATGGACTAAGCTAGCACCTTTGGCCTGAGCAGAGAATTTAGCAACAAGCAGAAGAACTATCTTGGGCTTGGAGAAACCTTCAACAAGTTTCTTTTTAACTGCAAGTTATTCTTCCAACCCCTTGATGATTTCCTCCTTCAGATTGAGGTGCTTGAGATCCTTATTGTATTCTTCCATAACATCATGGAAGTATTTCTTGAGGGAGTCCATCATTACAATTTCCACTCTCATATTGCTCTATTTAGTCTTTAGATATTTGATCTCCTTAGCCTGAGCTCTTGCCACTCTATGACATTTGTCGTAGGCTTTGATCAACTATTTATATTGAGACATGAGTTCAGATTCCTTGTTAGAAGAACATTCTTCATTCTCATGGTCAGAATCATCATATTCAAAAGGAGGGGTGTGAAATTTTACCTCCCTAGTGAACTGGGGCTCTTCTTCTTCGTCAGTTTGTGCCATTAGCTCAAAGTAAGCTTCCTCTTCATCACTTGACTCAGATGAGTCAGAGTCACTGAGGATCTTGCCTTTCTTGGCCATCAGGCTTCTTTCGATCTTCTTCTTATTTTAAGAAGTTTTCTTTTCGTCTCATCTTCCACCCTCCTTATTATAAGGGCAATCAACAATAACATGACCTAGCTTATTGCAATTGTAACAAACGATGTCGGTAAAAATATGTTTGCTTGGTTTAGTATTATACCTGTCCTGGCTGCTTGAGCCTTTCTTGTAGCGATCACCATCATGTTGTGATCTTCTGTATGAGGCATCCTTGCCTCTCCATTGCTTCTTTTTGTTCAAGAATTTCTTGAACTGTCTTGAGAGTAGAGAGAACTCTCCTTCAGATAATTCTGAGCCTAAGGTACTTGGCTCCATGGTTTCTTCTTCACTTTACTCTTGTGCTGGGGCAGGATATGTAGCCTTAGACTTCCTTAAGGTGTCTTCCTTGAGAGCTACAGACTTATCCTTAGATGAACACCTGTTCTTCTCTTCTTTAGCTTTTCTTGAATTTATTTGAAGCTCATATGACAAGCTTTCCGAAGAGATTTTGCGGGTCAGTCTCAACAAGCTTTCCAAATTCCCGAATAGCACAAACCTTGTTATCCTATTCCTTAGGCATCTCAAGAACTTATCATTCAGTTCTTCGTTGTTGAAGACTCGGCCATAGACTCTTAAGTCGTTAACTATCTTTAAGAAATTCTCAAATGTGTCAGCAATGATGTCCTTGGGTCTTTGTCAAAAGGTTTAATACTTTTGATTCAGAAGGGATCTTCTGTCATCCTTAACTGCTTCAGTACCTTCCATTAAGATGATAAGAGACAACCACATCTCTTTAGCATACTGGACGTGAATAAGTTCTGCAGCATTGAGTCATCGATTGCACTTGCTATGATATTTTTGGTTTTCTTATCTAAAGAGACAAGTGTAATCTCATCTTTGTCGATATCCATCAGCTTCTTAGGAACTTGCTTTGTAGTATCTATAATAGAGGCGATCATGGGAACATAAGGACCTTCTTCAACAATCATGAAGATCTTTGGATCAATAGCTTCCATAAAGAACTTTATCCTTTCTTTTCACAAAAAAAAAAATTGTTCTTTGTGCACAATGGAAGCTTAGCAAAATCCTTGGCTCTATCCATGCTTAGATAACTCAAAAGACAACTTGGGGCAGATCTCATAAGGTGTTAACCTTTTAATGATCAACCTCCCTAAGATACCATTTGAAAAACGACTAAGTTGTCTACCTAAATCACCTAGAGGGGGGTGAATAGGTGAGTTGTGCGTCTTTTTGCTTAAAAAAACTTTAGCGATCTAAGCACAAGAAATAAACCAAGAAGACACAGAAGAAACCAAGAGTTATAGTGGTTCCCCAATCTTGGGTATGTCCACTTTCCACTCACCGATCTAGCAAAGCACTAGACTCGGCTACTCCACTATTCTCGGATTGTAAACAATCCAACCACATGGAACAACATTCCTACAACTCGATCCAAAAAGGGATCTACACTCGGAAGATGAAAACCAAATCGGAGAATGAGGCTCCTACACTCGGAGAATAATATCCTACAATAATAAAATGAAATCTGAAATACAAATAGTGAATCTTTTCTCAGATCTGGAAATCTCTCTCAAGGTCTTCGTTGATCTTTTCGACTTTATCAAAATTTGTAGAAGAACACTCTCGACTAGATCTGTTCTGAGAAGCTTGGACTCACACGATCAAGGAGAAGATGAAGATTGAAAAATCTCTTATCTGCAAGTCGATCAAGATCGGAAATGGCCTTGACGATCTTCAAGATGAGCGGCGACTTCTATAAATTTGGAAATAGTCGGCCGTTCAAGAAAACTTAGAATGACAGAATATACGCTCTTGATGTTGTTATTATTAGATTTATTCATAATAACACGACCTTTTATAAGATCTCCCTAATGGTTAGTTTTGTCATTAATGATGGCCACGTGGACAAGTCATATCAAAGAATTCAAAACATAGTCCGTCAGGGACTTAAGGAAATTTTTCAGAAATTAAGACAGCATTTCTCGAGTGAGAATAATACTACTCGTGTGCTATGACTAGTTCTCGAGTGGATAGCAATGACTACTCGAGAAGAAGCATTTCTGGAAATTCTGGATAGAATCTGAAATCACTCGAGTGGAGCAATGATCACTCAAGTGCTAGAGAGACTACTCGAGAGAGGTGAAACATGACATCTCGAGAACTTGACTTAGAGGAAATTCTGGAGAAAATATTGATCACTCGAGTACTGAAACTGGACTACTTGAGTACTAAATGAACTACTCGAGTACATGGATTTAATACTTGTGTGGGTTTAGAATCTTCTCAAGAACTATACTTCTGTCACTCGAAATAATTGCTTAACTACTCGAGTACTAGACTTGACTACTCGAGTGATTATCTTAGAAAATTTCTGTGAACTAAAAACTGAACACTCGAGAATGATAGAAGGTCTACTCGAGTACTGTACTTGGCTTCTCGAGAGCTAGATTAAAGCTACTCGAGAACCACTTCCTTTACACGAGTTTCAGACAAGACCTACTCAAGTGCTTCTAAGGTTTCTACTCGAGTAATATAATTCTCGAGTAAAACACTTAGAAAAATTTCAGCTTTAAGAAAATTTTACTTCTTCAATACAAACAGCAACATGTCTTCCTTCATCAAACGTAGTACTTGAAAATGAAGTGTAACCAAATAGATAAACTACACAAGATTCAACACCATGGATCACACAAAGATAGTACATTGTATGGTCCTGTGTCTGGTGACTCACTGTAGACTGACATTGGTATACACTTAGAAATAAGTCTTGCAAACACATAACTAGAATAGGATATCAAATACAACTTAATTCATCGTAGTTCAAGGGTGACTTCATATAAATTTAGGTTATTGTGGATACAATACCCCACATTGGAAGTGTAACGCTCTCGGTGACACTTGGTGGAATTACAAAGCAAATTCAGTTCATGGTAAATGATGCTCCAAGTAACTACTACGCCAACTTTGGTATTGCCCTCCTTAATGTGTATCGACCTGTAGTGTCAACCTACCACCCGACAATAAAGTTCGTCATTGATGGCAAAAAATAAAGGGTCAGGAGTGACCCAAGGCAAGAGCGGGAGTGCTATGTCCGAACAGTCAATGTGACTGAGCACAATCCTCCCGCTTTTCCAGCTAAAGCGCCTGAAGATTCTAGTTTGGAGGCATATGAGGATAGAGAAGGAGCTAACCTATAACCTTTCTAGGTTTCTCAAGGAGTCCCCATTGCAGGAAGGGATGAGAGGAAGCTCTCCATCAACTCGGAGCTACCTAATGATGAGAAGGCGGAGTTGATCTCATGCTTGCTCGAGAACCTGGATGTCTTCACTTGGTCAGCGAAGGATATACAAGGAGTGGATCCAGATGTCGCATACCATCATCTCAATATTTACCCAAACTTCAAACCTATTCAGCAAAAGAAAAGAGATGTGGCGACTAAGCTGGCTGGACCCATCAGAGAGGAGGTTGCAAAGCTCCTCAAGGCCAAATTCATCCGTGAAATACAATATACTTCTTGGGTATCTAATTGTGTAATGGTTAAGAAACCGGGTGGGAAATGACGAATGTTTGTAGAATTCATGCGATTGAATAATGCTTTTCCCAAAGATTGTTACCCCTTGCCTCAGATAGATTCTTTAGTTGATTTTGTGGTTGGGTATTCTTATATGAGTTTTTCAGATGCATTCTCTGGTTATCACAAAATTAGGAAGCATAAGCCCGATATTCCTCATACATCTTTCAGCATAAATGACGGTTCTATTGCTATCTCATGATGCCTTTCGGGCTTAAGAACACAGGTGCGACATACCAACACATGATGGATTGCGTGTTTAAAGAGCAGAAAGTGAGAAACCTTGAAGTTTATTTTGATGATCTCCTCATCAAAAGTAAGTCTTTCTCTTTACACCTACATGACCTCGCAGAGACGTTCGCTACTCTGCAAAGGTATAAGATGAAGCTTAACCCTCTAAAGTGTACCTTTGGGGCGAGTAAGGGGAATTTTCTTGTCCATCTCCTTACTCCCGAATGTCTTGCGCCCAATCCTGATAAAGTAAAAGCTATTCTTGACCTGGCACCTCCTCAGTCACCCAAGGAAGTTCAGCAGTTAGGAGGAAGATTAGATAGCCTTGGGAGATTCATCTCTCGAGTCGGAGATAAGAGTGCTTCTTTCATTAAGACTCTTTGAGAGGCATCCAAGTTTGAGTGGACAAAAGAGTGTTCAGAAGACTTTGAGCAGCTGAAGAAACAACTGACTTCAACCCCATTGCTGTAGAGCTCCCGGGCGAGGGGAAGGGTTGTTTTTATACCTGGGAGTTGGCCCGCAGGCAGTCAGCTCGGTTCTTGTTCGAGAGGAGGTAAAAAATAAATTTCTTGTTTACTATGTTAGCCACATCCTCAAAAGCACCAAAACGAGATATCCAATTCTTTAGAGATTGGATTTAGCACTGGCAATGACAGCCCGGATACTACATCCTTATTTACAGGCACATGTAATTCAAGTCATGACAGATCAGCCTTTGAGAAGTGTGCTGGAAAAACCAAAGCATTCTGGAAGATTGGCTAAGTGGGCAATAGAGCTGAGGGAGTTTGAAATCTCTTATGTGCCCAGAATCACTATCAAGGCTCAAGTGCTAGTAGATTTTCTGATTAATACAAATGAGTCTAGCTCTGGATAAGAATAAAGATCCCCTTTGGCTTGGACCATCTATGTCGATGGAGCCTCAGGAAGGAATTCTCAAAGTGCAGGAGTAGTTTGAATCAATCCCAATGGCTTCAAGTTAGAGCAAGCAATAAAATATCTCTTCCAAACTATGAATAATCAAGCAGAGTACGAAGCATTGTTGGATAGTTTGAAGCTTGCGAGAGATCTTGGAATTGAGCACGTTCATGTCAAAACGGATTCTCTAGTGATGTTATAGCAAGTGATGCGCAACTTTGATACTAGGGAACCCATCTTGAGGAAGTATCTTGCCTTAGCCAATGTTGAAGTTCGCAGATTCAAGAGTTTCACTATTTAGCACATCCCGAGAACTGAGAATGGAGAAGCTGATATTCAGGCCAAGCATGGACTTCCAATAGGAGGAACTACTTCTGAGCTCTTCTGCACGACAGTGGATGAGGTAGAGATGATGTAAATTTATCAGCGCCCCTCCGGGATTGATCCATTCATACTTTACCTATCTTCGGGAAATTTTCATCCATCAGTCAAGGATAAGAAGAAGTTTAAAATCAAAGCAGCCTATTATTACCTGGTATCTGGTGTTCTATACAGAAAGACTTTCCTGTCACCAATGGCAAGATGCGTTTCGGTAGAAGAGCCTTCTATCGTGCTTCAAAAAGTTCATTCTGGTGAGTGTGGAAGCCACTTAAGATAAGGAACTCTAGAAATGAGAATTATTCGGCAGGGATATTTTTGGCCCACCATGATGAAGGATTATAAAGCTTACGCAGAGAAATGTGTTCAGTGCTAGAAGTTTGCTCAACTTCAGCTTCAGTCAGCTTAGCATCTCAAGTCAATGACAACACCATGGCCCTTTGTCGTATGGGGGATGGATCTTCTTGGTCCTTTTCCCATGGCAAGCGGCCAGCGGCGCTTCATCCTAGAAATGATTGACTACTTTAGCAAGTGGATCGAGTCCAAGAAATTGGCAAAAATAACAACTCAAGTAGTGAAGAACTTCATCTGGGGGGAGATAGTGTGCCAACATGGAATTCCAATTGCGATTATCACAGGCAATGAGACACAACTCAATAACAGTGAGATGATGGAGTTTTGTAAGCATATTGGATCTGAGCTGTGTTTTGCATCAGTCCATGATCCTAGGATCAATGGCCAGGTTGAGGCAGCAAACAAGCAGATTCATAGCCTGCTGAAGTAGGTACAGAACCTTAAGGGCAGTTGGGCTGATCAGCTTTATTCGGTCCTTTGGACCTTAAGGACAACACCTTCACCAGCTACAGGAGAAACTCCTTTCAAACTCTCGCATGGTTCAAAGGCTCTCATTCTAGTTGAGTTTGAAGTTCCAACTCCAAGAGTTCTGCTTGCCAGGCAAGGATGGGAAGACTTGCTTGAGCTTAACAATGAAGAAATAAAATACAGCTTGGATCATATTGAAGAGATCAGAGATGCAGCAGCCATAAGACAGGAAGAGGTAAAAATAAGAATTACTAGATACTTTGATAAGAACGTAAGGATCAAACACTTTCAAGTGGGAGATCTTATTCTTAAGAAGGTTGATGCTGCTGCAAGAGCCAGTTCAGTGGGAAAGCTGAATTCATGTTGGGCTTGTCCGTTCATCATCCAGGAGGTGTTGAAGAATGGAGCTTATCGTCTTCAAACTTATGAAGGAAATGATGTATCACATATATGGAGCGGAGACGATCTAAAACGATTTTATTCTTAATAGCTTACTCCTCTCTTTTTATTCTTTTGTAATTGTTCAAAAATTATTATTGATGAAAGGTCTCTTACTGAATCTTTTCCAAGTGTTCTCTCTTTGTCTTCTAACAACTCGAGAGTAAGGATAACTGAAACCAAGAGATATCACCGGGTTCAGCTTGGATCGCCCTAGAATTGTTGTCATTAGTGTAACACCACGATCACCACGTGATGCGGGGAGATTTTGCACCGTATAGTGGGAGCATGCAGATTCTAGTGAGGTGGGCCACTGAATTACGGATCTCGGCTAGTATCTGACCTCTCCTCTGCATTTTGGAGGGATAGGGTGGGTGCTAGCTCTACCATGCCTTATGAGGGATATCGTTACAACTTTGATGATCACGTGAGGAAAGCAATTGTATATGCACCTGCCCGCAGACAATCCTAGCTTGTGACCCTCGAATACTCTATGGAACCCTCAAGCAGTGCCTGCAGGAGAGCCACAAATGGATTGATCTCTGAGGAAAGCAATGTTATATGCACCTGCCCAGTTAATCAACCTAGGCTATACTCCAGGAAAGAGGGAAGTGAACCTTTCCCCTCTCATTGGTTGTGGATTGAGTGTACATCTTTTGTTACCCTGCGAGGAAAGGAATGTTATATGCACGCCCTCTTGGTCACCTAAGTCTTTAGCTCATTTCTTTAAGATGCGGATAGAATTTTTGTATCCGCTCAGTCCGCAAGTTTTGGCAATGGATTAAGTAAACAAATTTTATGACCCTGTGAGGAAAGTAATGCTATATGCACCTGCCCGCTTGGTAACCTAAGCTTATAGATTATTTCTAAGTTTAGACAGAATGCATATATTTGCTTAAGTCCGCAAAGTTTGATCTATCAGGTCACCAAGATATTTTACTTGGGTGATGCGGTTTAGAGCTTTGGTGAACCTGTGAGGAAAGAAATGCTAGCCATGTGCGCACCTGCCCTCTTGGTCACTTAAGTCTATAGCCTATCTTTCCTAGCTCGCAGAATTTTCCATCTGTATCTCTCTTACCTCGTAAAGATTATCATCAGAATCATAGTTTATGAAAGAGCGGACTGGAATTGGTATTTGCCAAAGCCCTCGTCAACTTAATATAATAAATCTTTCTGGCGAGCTGGCAAATCATATTCCTGGCATATCTTCTTTAAATCATATTATTTGGTGAGCTGCAATTAAATCATTTTCCTAGTTATATCCTCTTGGCGAGCTGAAAAATCAATGGGTGCGGCCTTAGTTATTATTTATTTTGGTTCTTCAAGTTATGGTCAATCTCTAAGCAAGAAAACCTGGATTCTAGTTGGTGTGGACTAGTTTTCACTATAGTTGCGACCATTAATCAAGTACATAATTTCAGGCAACAAGTCTTAATAGAAAACATTCAGGAACAAGAAATGAGCAATGGAAACAGCAGAAGACACGAGCTGAGCAAAAATATCCTTTATATATTAAATCACGTCAAATTTACTACCTTTAAAGAATTGGCGGCATACAAATGAGTTCTCCACATCCTTTACAAAAAATAAAACTAAATACATCTTTTCACTTTGCCGAGCTCTTATGCTTTTTCTCTATAGGAGATACGTCAGGAATTGTAGATCCAACAATATTAATAGGGGAGAATAGCCCTCTGAGTCACTTTTTGTACCATCAGAGCTCTCACTGTCCGCGAGCTTGTAATATGGGCTCCCATCGACAGAACTAGAGGATGAAGAGGCAGTCTTTTCCTACTTGTGTTCTCTCCTCTGGCTTGATCTGGCATCTTCTGCGGCTTCAACTTCGGCTGCGGCCTCCTCTTCAGCTTCATCCTCTTCATCTTCCTCTTCAACCTCATCAACCACTGCTTTAACTTTCGCAGCTCACTACATCGCTGTGATATGGCTCTCCAGCTCTAGGAAGAGATCGACAAAGGGCACATCCTCCACCTTGTCTTTAGCGATGCCTTATTCGATGAATCCCCAAATGGAGATCTCGATGCTTTCCTTTACAAAAGGAAACTAGTGTCTTTGAAGCTTGGATTCTCGATGTCTTATACGGTCTACAAAAAAACAAATCATGTCTATTCACCGCGGACATAAAATGGAGATCGCTGCGAATATAAATCTTACCACTTCTTTTTTCTTCTGAAGAGCGACCTTAATTCCTAATCACTTATTCCTTTCCTTCATCGACTTTACTTCTTCCTGAAGTCGCTCATTTTCCCTGAGCAGGTCTCTCATCAGGCAACCCATGTAATGGCTGGTTACAATGCTATTCCCGTTTTCTTGGGCAGCCCAAAGAGGGAGATCAACATGAGGAATGTCGCGGATGTCGCGCATGATACGCTTCCCATAGAGCACCGAGATTGCGACATGGTCGTGGCGAGATACCTTTGGTCTCTTCCAAGAGGAAGTGTTGTTGAGAGGCGGACAGTTTGCTTTTTTTATGCTAGCTATCATCTGGTTTCCACGAAGATCCTTCTGGCTCCTTCTAAAGCCTTGAAGATCAAAGCTTTCAGAAGAGGAGTAGTCCGCCGCGGGATCGCCCTTTTATTTCCATTTCTTTGCAATTTATTTTTTCCTTTCCCTTTGAGTAAGAGTCGGGCCGCTCGGAGTTTGCTGCGGATTTGCAGGTATCGCCAAGACCCCTACAAGAAGGAAAAAACTGAATCAACACTTCAGACCACGACGACTACGATTTCAGTTCGCAAAACTTACTCTCTTAACGAGCCAAGTTGTCCAAGACCGCCAGTAGAGGAATGTAATACTCGATGGCAAGCCTTGATAAAGCCAAGAACTCAACAATTGCCACTTCCACTACATCAAGCTTAATGCTCTTGAAGACAAAGTCCGTGCACTTTTGCGGATGAGTGTGTTTGAAGCAAAGGTCGCTTTTGGGTCCATTGCCAACAATGTCCTCGATTTGAGTGAAGTTAATCTTATCAATGATATACAAATATCAGTAGATGACTATGATAGGTCAGGTAGCCTAAGTGGCTATGGCAGGTAAAGACTTACCAAAGGTATGGGATGATAGAAATCTGTCTAAGTCCACAGGTATTGAGTGAAGGAACGTCACTCAATGGCAAATGAATTATAGTCATAGCCTAAGTTGGAATGAGCTGAAATGTGGCTAAGTCCACAAGCGTTGAGTGAAGTCAACTCACTCAATGCCATGCTACTAAAGAGAAAGTTGGCTAAGTGTTTTGGTGTTAAGTGATTAATACACACTCAATGCCATATAGCAAAAAGGTTGTAAGTTGAACTAAGTTCAGAATTCATCGAACTGAGTTCAGAGTTCGTCGAGCTCAGCTCACCTTTCGTCGAGCTCAACTCACCTTTCGTCGATCTAAGTTCAGAGCTTGAATTCTGAGTTCGTCGAGCTCAGTTGAGATTTCATCGAACTGAGTTCAGAGTTCGTCGAGCTCAGCTCACCTTTCGTCGAGCTAAGTTTAGAGCTTGAGTTCAGAGTTCGTCGAGCTCAGCTCACCTTTCGTCGAGCTAAGTTCAGAGCTTGAGTTCAGAGTTCCTCGAGCTCAGTTGAGATTTCGAAAAACTGATTTCAAAGTTCGTCGAGCTCAGTTCACCATTCCTCGAACTCAGTTCAAAGTAAGACAGTTAAAGCCTAGTGTTTTTAAAGACAGAAAATTTGCTAAGGCAAAAAGCGTTGAGTGAGGTGTGCTCAATCAATGCTCCTAACGCCTTTATGTAGAAATGAGTTAAAAGCTAGTAGCGTTGAGTAAGGTATGTTCAGTCAACACTCTCAACGCTTAAGTTGCTGAAAAAGTAAAAATTTGGTTAAGGTAAAAAGCATTGAGTAAAGGTTACTGACTCAATGCTGTCAATGCCTAGTGAAGACAGAATTTTGTTTAAGTGGTTGTGTGTTCAGTGATGCTTACTCACTCAACGCCAAGCAGCTGAAAGCTGATAAAGAAAGTTGGCATTGAGTGAAGCTGAATCTCTCAACGCCTAGTATCAGACTTTATATTCTAAGTAGTTTGGCATTGAGTGAAGGTCACTCACTCAACGCTAAGAGATAGTAAATCTGTCTAAGTGTTTTGGCATTGAGTGATGCTTACTCACTCAATGCCTATTCTCTAATGCTCGATTTTGGCTAAGTCCACAGGTGCTTACGTCAGCAAAATCGACAAAGTCAACTAAGGTCAATTCAGACACAGGGAAGCTACATTACACGACAAAACTTGCCGTGAAGCTAATGTACGTCTTCTTCCATTAAAGCAAGGCGCGGCTGGAAGATGCTGGTGGGGCCCATTGATCTCTAAGATTCATTGATTGGCGAACTACAATCAGAGGAGATAGGTCCAAGACAAAGACAACTTTTTAGAGCATACAATATTCAAAAAGGAGAGCAGCCATCTTCATCTTCTTCACCATTGCTGCATGTAAAAAGCTTGAAGCTCTCTAAAAAGAAAAGTTCATTTAGCTGTGCAAGTATCATTCTGCCACAGCAGATACAGAATCATTTCTGAAGAAAGAAGAACCTTTATCCTTTAACAGGTTCAGTGTACTGTTTGAAGACTCAAGATCAAAAGATCTTTAGCCTTCAACAGTAACTTTAGAAGTTATCTTCTGAGTTCCTCTAGCAAATTCTTTCTCTGCTGTGAGGAGAGTTGGAGCAAAAAATTTTCTGCTCTAGTTGTTGACACAGAAAAATTTCTTTGTGTCAAAGTAAATTACCCTATTTCTTTTTGTAGGATCCTTATGGATCTGAGCTATAGTACCTTTGGGTCAGAGGTAGGGCAAATTTCCTGAGCTGTAGGAGAGTGCTGCTCTCTGAGGTAGGTGAGATTTACTCACTGAGTAGTAGTGTTGTTTTGCCTGCGCTGTAGGAGAGTGTATCTCTATGAGTTATAGGAGCAAGCTTTCTCTGAGGTAGGGTTATCCTCCATAGCGTGAGTGGTAGGTCTTAAGTGACTGAGGTAGGTGATACTTATATCACTGTGTGTAGGCCTTTCTGCTTGAGGTGTATGTTAGGTACATTGGAGATTGTGAACCTGATTTTGAGAAGCCTCACCTGACTCAATAATATACATCATGTTGTATTTGATGGTGTATTGAGTTTATTTGTGTAGGAGAATGATTGCAGAAATTGTTCTAAGTAAGAAGGTGTCGAGACACTTATTTGGTGTCAACACCTTTGAAGGAGCTGTGTCGAGATAAGAAGCAAGTCTGTGTCGACAAACATGACTTATGTCGACACACAGAGTTTAAGTTGACATCTACTATGTCGACACCCAGAGTTCAAGTTATCATCAACTGTGTCGACACACAGGACTTGTGTTGACACACAGAGTTTAAGTCTACATCAACTGTGTCGACACTCATTAACTAGTATCGACACTCATAAACTAGTGTCGACACAATTTGATTTGAAGTGCTGACATGAGTAGGAGGAGCTATGTCGACACTCAGGAATTGTGTCGACATTCAGAGTTCAAGTCTACAAAAACTATGTCGACACTCAGGACTTGTGTCGACATTCAGAGTTCAAGTCTACAACAGCTATGTCAACACACAAGACTTGTGTCGACATACAGAAGTTCAGTCTTCATCAGTTGTGCCGACAGTTTCTAAAGAGTGTCGACACTATCAAAAGAAGTTTGTCGACACATTATATAAAGGGAGTGTAGAGACTGGTTGAAGAGCTGTGCCGACAGTTTCTGAAGAGTGTTGACAAAATCAATGGAGTTGTGTCAACAGATTGTATAAAAGCTGTGTCTACAGTTTCTGAAGTTTGTCGACAATAACAGAGGAAGTGTGTCGACACCCGGTTAATTGTGTCGACCCATACTTCATATGTGTCGACACATACTATCTTTGTGTCTCGACACATTTAGCTGAGTTAAATAACTCTAAGTTCTAGATCTCAAGACAGAAGACTTGACAGCTGCAGAGATTGACAAGGTCGGTTAGACATATCAGAAATGTCAGATGTCATTCATCCACCGGATTAGCCGGTTGCCTCTGATGTGATCAATAAATAGAGCCGAGCATTCAGAGAAAAGTAACAAACATAGTTCTGATTCTAATTCAGAGAAGGAGACAATATCTCTTTGGATTTGTCAATGTTGGCTGAATCAAGTAAGCAAGAAAGAAGAAGTTGTGTCTACATACACTCCTCAAGAAGATTCAACCTAGGTTCCTTCTTTCAAGAAGCTTTGAATAAGATAAGTGTTGGGGTACAGAAATGCCCCCGGTGTGGGAGGTACGGCGCGAGGCTCTATGGCCCACACTAGTCGAACAGAAGGGTGTGTCCCCTAGGCCTAACTGGCCGCCCCGTGGATCCTGCTGTACAGCTCTATAAAGGAGTGGTAGCGCCCTTCCTAACAGTCCGGGCTTTTGGGAGAGTTAGCTGTATCATGTTCCTCAAAAATGGTATTAGAGGAGGTCACGGGTTCGAAACCCCGGGGTCATTTCTGGGGGGGGGATTGTTGGGGTCCAGCAACGCCCCCCGTGTGGGAGGTATGGCGCGAGGCACTATGGCCCACACTAGTCGAACAGAAGGGTGTGTCCCCTAGGCCTAACTTGCCGCCCCGTGGATCCTGCTGTACAGCTCTATAAAGGAGTGGCAGCGCCCTTCCTAACAGTTCGGGCTTTTGGGAGAGTTGGTTGCGCCGTGTTCCCCAACAATAAGTAAGGTTGAAACTGATCCATTGCAGCAATGATCTGAAGGAAGCAGATTAATCAATATCTGATCAAGATTCCTTCACCCCTCTTTTATCATTATCAGGGTGAAGGAAGAAAAGTAATTCTTTATAAGATTTTTTGTAGGATCTATTTATATATCTGAGTGTTGTAAGCGTACAATTATAAAGGCTGAGGTAGGGTTGTTTGCCTTAGGTAGGAGATTAAGTTCTCTTAGCTGTAGGCCTGGTGATAAGGGTTGAGGTTGGGCTAAATAAGCTTGAGTGGTAGGGGTGTGGATTTACTCTTAGGTAGGGTTCTTGGGGAGAACCTGAGGTGTAGAACTTTTTGAAGTCTGAGTTGTAAGATCTGAGGATCTGAGAAGGTGGAAAGAAGTTTGGCCGAATCTAGTGTATTGCTTGATTGACGATGGGGGAAAGTGGATGTACCCATCTCTTGGGGGACCACTATAAATCCGTGCGTCTGCTGTGATTGATGTGTTATATGTTGTGATTGCTATAGAATTTTAGTCATTCCATGAATAAACTATTAACTGCCAAGGGAATCATGAATTGAACCTATTCACCCCCCCTCTAGGTGTTTAGACATTCTTGAAACATATTCTTTCAAGTGGTATCAGAGGGAGGTTACTCAAAATAGACTTAACAGTTTGAGTATATCTTCAAGGCAGTAATAAGATAACAAAGATGGGTTCAGGTGAAAATCCCAAAGAACTCGGATCCATGAAGCCTCCTATATATAGAAAGGAAATGTTTGGCATATGGAAAGAGAGGGTCAGATTATTCATGGAGGCATCTGATCCAAGAATTTAAATCACAGTTCTTGAAGGTCCATTCATCCTAATGAAGACATCAGTTCTTGATGCAAATTTACAAACTCCAAAGAATTATTCTGAGATGACAAAAAATGAGATCATATTAGCTACTTTGAATAAGAGGGCACATAACATAATTTTTAATGCCATAGATGATTCCACATTTCAAAATTTGGTTCACTACAAAACCTCAAAGGAAATGTAGTATACATTCATTGTCTACATGGAAGGGACAATAGAAGTAACAGAGGATAGGAAGTCCATGCTCAATCAAGAGTATGAAAGCTTCAAACAAACTAAGATAGATAGCATAGCTGTGTGTTATGAAAAGTTTTTCAGAATTGTTAATGAGTTGATGACTTATAGAAGGGTCTTCCGCATTTATGATTTGAATGATAAGTTTCTCTGGTCTTTAACCAAGGACTGGGATACCAAGGTCTATGCCATCAGAGAAGTGGACAGACTTGCAGATACTCCTCCACCAACCTTATTTGGAAAATTGATGTCCTATGAAATGCAGTTGATTGCCAGAAAGGAAGAGGAAAAGAACATCAGGTCTTACAGCAAAGATAAGTTTGTGGCTTTCAAAGTTAAAGCTACAAAGAAGGGCAGGAGAAACACTCCTTCTTCTCCAAGAAAAGTTGCAGATACTGATTCAGAAAGTTCAGACTCAAGTACATTAGATTGCCATAACTCTGATGAGGATTTTGTTGCCTTTTCTAGGCAATTCCAGAGGTTCCTGAAAAAAAAACTGGAGGAGCATGTCATATTCTTCTTCTTACTCCAAGGGTGATTACTATAAGGGAAAGAATAAAACCTCTAAAGAGGAAAGGTATGGCTATAAACCGGGTAAACAAACTTCTACTAAAATTGTTTGTTATTGTTGCAGCAAGCCAGGACATGTAATAATAGACTGTCCTGTCAAAAGAAAGGAGTCTGGTGAGAAAAAGAAACACCAGCATAAAAGCAAGAAGGATAAATCCTTTGTGGCCAAGAAGCAGAAAAGCTGGACTGACTCTTCTTCATCGGAGTAAGAAAATAAAGAGGATGCTGAGGCTTACATTAGGCTATTCTTAACTGAGGAAGATTCTGAAGAAATAAAATCCTTGCATTTACTGAATGATATCAATAAAGAAAAAGATAGCCAATGCATAAGGCTGATGGCCATAGTTTAGGATGGACACAACCAGGAGCAGCCTGGTCCTAGAAAGGTACAATAATCACCTTCAGTGTCAGATTATGTTACTAGCCTAGAGTCAGAAGCAGTTTCATCAACAGATGAAGGTTGCTCTGAATCTGAAGGAGACATGAATCAACTTATTGATGATTATGGAGAGCTCCTGCAAGCCTTTAAGGAAAGAAGGCATCAAGCCAAAAAAATGGAAAAGGAAAATGCCACTCTGAAGTTGGCTGCCTCAGACTCAACAAAAGTGTTGGATTTGAAGTTAAAAGAAATTAGCAAATTGAAGAATATAACTTTTATTCAGATGGATACTATTACTTTCAAGAATAACCATATTAGGAATATTGAAAGTAAACTCCAAAAGGAAAGGGAGCTGGTGGCCAAGTTCTCAAAACCCAGTTCTGTGTTACCTTTGATAGATTCCTTCTCTTCCCAAAAGGGTAAGAAGGGATTAGGTTTTAAAGAAAGAACAAGAGCTGCCAATTCTAAAAGGAAAGACAAAGCTCCAGCTCAGCCACTGGCTTCCAAGCTTCCTATTTCTTTTAAGAAAGTGGTTCAACCTTCTAATAGGTATGACCATTGTAACGACCCTAGCCGATCCAACGTGGCAGTGCCACGGCTCCGCTCTAGGCGACGCTACCGGGCTGCAGCCCAAGCACCCCAACCCCTCTCCCTCCACAGGCGGGTTGTTGGTGGCCACAGCCTCCCTTTGATGAGCAAACTCGACAGTTAAGTTGGGCCGTACGGGGACTTCCCAGGAGGTCACCCATCCCAGTACTACTCTCGCCCAAGCACGCTTAACTATGGAGTTCTTTCAACCTTCATCACCAATTGAGCTCAGCTCAATTGGTGATGAAGGTTGAAAGAACTCCATAGTTAAGCGTGCTTGGGCGAGAGTAGTACTGGGATGGGTGACCTCCTGGGAAGTCCCCGTACGGCCCAACTTAACTGTCGAGTTTGCTCATCAAAGGGAGGTTGTGGCCACCAACAACCCGCCTGTGGAGGGAGAGGGGTTGGGGTGCTTGGGCTGCAGCCCGGTAGCGTCGCCTAGAGCGGAGCCGTGGCACTGCCACGTTGGATCGGCTAGGGTCGTTACAATAAAAAGTGCACTTTTTTATTTTAACGACCTTGGCGCGTACGTAACAGCGTTACGGCTCCGCTCTCCAGGCATCGCTACCGGGCTGCAGCCCAAGCACCCCAACCCCTCTCCCTCCGCAGGCGGGTTGTTGGTGGCCACAGCCTCCCTTTGATGAGCGAACTCGACAGTTAAGTTGGGCCGTACGGGGACTTCCCAGGAGGTCACCCATCCCAGTACTACTCTCGCCCAAGCACGCTTAACTATGGAGTTCTTTCAACCTTCATCACCAATTGAGCTGCAGCTCAATTGGTGATGAAGGTTGAAAGAACTCCATAGTTAAGCGTGCTTGGGCGAGAGTAGTACTGGGATGGGTGACCTCCTGGGAAGTCTCCGTACGGCCCAACTTAACTGTCGAGTTCGCTCATCAAAGGGAGGCTGTGGCCACCAACAACCCGCCTGCGGAGGGAGAGGGGTTGGGGTGCTTGGGCTGCAGCCCGGTAGCGACGCCTAGAGCGGAGTCGTGGCACTGCCACGTTGGATCGGCTTGGGTCGTTACAACAAAAAGTGCACTTTTTATTGTAACGACCCTGGCGCGTACGTAACAGCGTTACGGCTCCGCCCTCCAGGCATCGCTACCGGGCTGCAGCCCAAGCACCCCAACCCCTCTCCCTCCACAGGCGGGTTGTTGGTGGCCACAGCCTCCCTTTGATGAGCGAACTCGACAGTTAAGTTGGGCCGTACGGGGACTTCCCAGGAGGTCACCCATCCCAGTACTACTCTCGCCCAAGCACGCTTAACTATGGAGTTCTTTCAACCTTCATCACCAATTGAGCTGCAGCTCAATTGGTGATGAAGGTTGAAAGAACTCCATAGTTAAGCGTGCTTGGGCGAGAGTAGTACTGGGATGGGTGACCTCCTGGGAAGTCCCCGTACGGCCCAACTTAACTGTCGAGTTCGCTCATCAAAGGGAGGCTGTGGCCACCAACAACCCGCCTGTGGAGGGAGAGGGGTTGGGGTGCTTGGGCTGCAGCCCGGTAGCGATGCCTGGAGGGCGGAGCCGTAACGCTGTTACGTACGCGCCAGGGTCGTTACAACCATGATAATATATTTGGTCATTATGAGCAAGGTAGTAGAGATGGCAAGGGTGCTAGTACCTTTTGGGCTGTCCATGAGAAAACCCAAATGACCCATAATAGACCATTTGTGTTTGGGGCACCAGCCCCAACACTCAAGGACAAGGTATATGCTTACTCAAAAAGTCTGCCAGTCTATCATCAAGCTAAGGGAAAATCTGTTAGCAAAATAGACTTAGGAATATATAAAACTATCAGAAGTATGCATTCTGAAAACAAGGCAGCTGCAGATAGGATTCAAACTATCCCGAGTACTTCTGTTGCCAGACAATTCCTTAAGTATGCCCTGGCTAAAAGACTTAAGAAAGGAGTTGATGTACTGACTGATTTAAGAGATGCAAACAACATTACTGTTAAGCCAGTTCTTAAAAGAAGGTATAATGTGCATGAGTGCTGGTGCTGTGGCAAAGTAGGCCACTATGCAATTTATTGCTTCAAAATAAGAGTGTCCAGAGGAGTAATGGTGGTCTATCTGTCGGAAGAACTGATGATAGACATGTTTAGTTTAGATATAACTTGCACCTAGGAACCAATAAAATTTGGGGTCCTAAAGTTAGATAATATATTTGTTGCAGATTAGTCCAAGTGGCCATACACCTACATGGTACTTGGATAGTGGATGTTCCGACACATGAATGGAACAGGAAATATGCTAAAGGAGTACACTCCTATTGAGAATGGTCCCAATGTTATCTTTGGGGGCTCAGAAAAAGGGTTAACTAAAGGTTTGGGTAAGATAACAAATGGCAAAGTAACTATCACACAAGTAGCTTATGTGAAAGGTTTGAAACACAATCTTTTAAGCATAAGTCAACTTTGTGATCTAGGCTATGACATTTCCTTCCTCAAGGATGAGTGTCAAATTAGAAGATCAATTGACAAAGAGGATATTGTATAACCCCGCTGTAACGGCCCGGTTTAGAGCTGAGAGGCTGTCGCACCCAACCATTGGCCGCAGAGCTTGTCTCGCCACGTGGCCCGCTACAGGGCTGAAGCCCAGCGCCACCCCAACCCATCACTGGCCTGTTTCTCAACACAGTAGGTTGTTGATGCCGTGTTTCGAACCCAGACACCCTTCATAAGGCGTCTTCAACAGCCCTCACCTCCAATTGAGCTTTAACACTAAAGGACTACTTTTACAAGTAACGTAAAGGCTATTTTTTATACTATATTAAATTTAGAGACATGCATATCTTGAGTCGTCCCTCGGGGACACTTATGCTCATTTAGAATATCAACTTAACCAAAGTATTTTCCGATGCATATAAAAATATTTTTAATTGTGGACTAGCTGATCCATTGTGCCGAGGGATACGACCATCAAATTTAACTTGTTTTCTTTCTTATTAAATTATGATTTTCTTCAAAGATATAAAGTATAGAGTTTTGCCTGAAAGTGTGTAGTTATCCCCTGCACGACGTGGCGTCATGGAACATATTATCTCTTGCTCTGATATGATTTAATTGTTGAGAAAATACGAGTCGTGACATTCATATCCGTCGAGTGGGTTAGCAGGAGCCAGAATGTCGAAATCAGGCAGTCTGAGTCCCTGGCCGAGCTCGGTAGGAAGGAGAGCTCGACAGTCTCTGGCTCGCCCAGGCGGGGTGAGATACCTTGAGGAGGCGAGCTCGTACTCGCCAAACCCAGCTTCCCAAGTCCAGTTCATCGAGATCGGGGGTATTCGTCGAGATCTGGGTTGTTCGCTGAGCTCTGTGTTGTTCGTCGAGCTCTAAGTCACTCGCCGAATTCGAACCGTTCAACAAGCCCGCGGCGCGTGGGTAGGGTAGGTCGGGCCCGTACTCGCCCAAGATCGAAGATAGGAAGCGAGTGCCTGCTCCATCGAGTACTCGCCGCCCTTGCCGAGTAGGGTTTGTTGAGAACTACTCGCCCAGGGATCTGTGAGGTGTTTTGACCAATTTTCCCGAGCTAGCCTTCCCCTAGCCAGTTAAAATAGCGGAGTTGTGCTGTTGGCAGACCCAGTTGGGCTGCACATAGCTGTTCAGAACAGCGGAGCTTGGCTATTTGCTGGCCATTTTCAGAAATCTATAAATAAGACCCAAGGTGTACCTCAGAAGGCACGCTTACCTGTCTCTCAGTCTCCTAGCATTTTTTGAGGTCCTCCGTGTCGGGCCCTTGGTCCAGTCACTAGTTCTTTTTCCTTGTGGTTTTTCTTGCAGGAGAGAAGTAGGTGCGCGATCACCCCTTCCCCAAGGGTGAACTCCATCGAGACCGAATTTTCGATTTCAACATTTTGGTGCAGTGAGCTTGGAGCGTGGTCAGCATAGAAAATGTTCAGCGAGCTCAATGGTAGGAGAAAGGCAAGGATCGGACAGGTTGTAACGCCCCTGATTTTTTCCGCGATTATTTAATTCTCATTTGGCATTACGTCGACGCATTTTCTTGGCTTGTGTCATCTGTGGAGTGTGGTCTTAACTCCTTAGAACTGAGTAGCCTATTTTGTAGTCTATTGGCAAGATCTCCCTAGCAAGGCAGGTCGTTTTGGGTGACCCGGTGTGGCCTCTCGGGGGATGCTTGTGTTTTGACTTCGGGTGGGTATAACTCGAGTTCTGTTCATTGAAAGTTAATTTCGACTTCCCCTTTGCGTTTGTAGTATGGGTACTTAGCTACGGTGCGAGTTTCGTCGAATTCCGAGGCAGTTCGATTTTCACGTCATTTTGGGTGTGCTAAGAGTAAATGCAAATTATAATTATTTGGCTAAGTGATTAGAACAGGCGGCTTAGGAGGCGGTTAAGGCTGATTAGGCATGATTAGATTTATGTAAAAGCCTTAAGCCAAATTAGCGGGCCCATTCTTCTCCTTCCCGAAAACCGTCGCCCGCTCCTATTCGCGAAAAGAAGCGGAGAACCGCCGAACCTGCTCCCCTTCGGACGCCGATTCCGGGGGCGTTTGTGGATGGAATTCGATTCCGAGAGTGGATCTGGATTTCTCTCGCTCAGATCTTCATTTCTACGATAAGAGATTTTATTTTCGTAGTGTTTTTTTGGAGATTTGGATATTCGGTTTTTGCTCTTTCCGCCATTAAAGCTCGGGATGTGCTGGCTAGGTGTTGCTGCTGCTGGTGCCGAGGGAGAGGAAGGGCTCAATTGAAGCTTCGCTGAAAAACCGAGGCAAGTGGTTCTTGCAATTGATGTTTTGATCTTCCCCCTCTTAACTACCCGGTTAGCCCTAGGATAAAAGCCAAGTTTTTTTTCTCTTCTGCTTGCTAAATTCTGTGCAGTAGTTTTCCCTTATGAGCCCCCTTGTGCTGTTTTTTCTCAACCCGCTGGTTGTTTCAACAATTTATACTCCAGATTTTTATGTCTGGTTTGGTGCTATTGTGGGTGGAGCTGAGAGAGAGAGGGAGATTTCTGTGGTAGTGCTCTGGTTAGAACAAGTCTTGGTAGGCTCTCGGGATTTTGCGATCAGTGTGGTGCACACACTCAAAGCCAAAAGCTGCCTGGGTTTGGCGTTGAGTGTGGTGCACACACTCAAAGCCATAGTTTGGTTTGTTTATTTTTCGGCTAAGTACTAGAGCGTTGAGTGAGGTGGACTCACTCAACGCCGCAGCCCCTGCTAGCGGCTAAGTACTTTGGCGTTGAGTGAGTCGACCTCACTCAACGCCATTTCCGTTTTCGCATTGAGTTTGGTGAACTCACTCAACGCCGCGGCTTTCTGTGTGGCCAAGTACTTTGGCGTTGAGTGAGGTGGGCTCACTCAACGCCATATCCTTTTCTGAGGCTAAGTACTTTGGCGTTAAGTAAGTCGACCTCAATCAATGCCATTTCGGTTTTGGCGTTGAGTGAGGTGAACTCACTCAATGCCGTAGCTTTCTGTGCGGCCAAGTACTTTGGCGTTGAGTGAGGTGGGCTCACTCAATGCCGCAGCCTTTTTTGAGGCTAAGTACTTTGGAATTGAGTGAGTTGACCTCACTCAACGCCATTTCAGTTTTGGCGTTGAGTGAGGTGACCTCACTCAACGCCATAGACCTATTTGCGGCCATGTATTTTGGCGTTGAGTGAGTAAACCTCACTCAACGCCATTGCTATTTTGGCGTTGAGTAGGTAGACTCACAAAACGTCACAACCCTTCTTTGCGGCCAGGTCCTCTGGCATTGAGTTAGTCGACCTCACTCAACGCTATTTCTGTTTTGGCATTGAGTGAGGTCAGCTCACTATACACCGCAGCCTCTCTTTGCGGCTAAGTGCCAGGGCGTTGAGATAGTGAACCTCACTCAACGCCATTGCTGTTTTGGCGTTGAGTGAGGCCAGCTCACTCAATGCGACTGTCTCTATTTGCAGTTAAGTGGCAGGGAATTGAGTGAGTGAACCTCACTCAACACCATAGCTGTTTTGGCGTTGAGTGAGGTTAGCTCACTCAACGCCAGAGTTTTCTTGCGGGAGGCATTGTGTGAGTAAACCTCACTCAACGCCATAGCTGTTTTGGCGTTAAGTGAGGTTAGATCACTCAATGCCAGAACTGTTCTTGCGGAGGGCATTGAGTGAGTTAACCTCACTCAACGCCATGGTTGTTTCTGGCACTGAGTGAGGCTAACTCCCTCAACGCCAAGGTCTGGTTAGGCGTTGAGTGAGTGGGGCTCACTCAACGCCATTCTGTGTTGAGTCATCTCAACGCTTTTCCCTTACCTTGATTTTTGCTCCCGAGTGAATTCCTTGATTTTGAGGTTCCTTGTCGGCTATGTCTTCTTTCCCAAAGGCCGAATCGTGGGTCGTTGTTAGTAGTGGTGGTTTGAAGCTCTTATGGGGGTGGTGTTGTGTAATTTAGCAGTGGCAACCCTTTTCTTTTATCTTGCTCTAGGTACGGTCTGGGCAAGAGGGTGGGAGGTCCCTAGTGCTTTCACATGTAGACCCTTGAGCTTTGTTTTCTTGGAAATGGTGGATGGGGGACTGAGTTTGCCTCCAACCCGGATCCGCGTTATTTATTTTACTACTACCATCTCTCACAGCTTAGGGTGTTAGATGTTTCTCCGTTGGTAGATTGAAACGTTTTGGGCTCATGGTAGCCCTGTAGACTCTGCAGCATTTGGGCTGAGTTACGGTTGTGTCCTCGCACTTAGTGCACTCCCTTTTTGCCTTGCCTTGGGCAGTTGTGACTGTTACTGCTTTGTTTTCCTCTTTTACTTATCTTCTGATTGACACTTTCGAGCAGTTTTCTTTTTTTGCTTGCTGAGGTATTCTTTCTTCTTTGAATGCCTCAGGTTCTGGATAGTAGCCGCTTTGATGGCTAGTGGTGTTGTGCAGTTGCTGGTGGTCTCTGGTGTTATAGAGATCAGTTTCTTGTTTTTGTGAGGTAGTTTTTGTGTTGTTTTTCTTACAGACATATATACTTGCTAGTGGGTTCGTGTATGTTTGTTAGCTCTCACTGCTAGTTTTACCTTGATACTAGATATGTTATCTTTTTGCTGCTACCTTTTTTGGAGATTATCTACTTACTCTGGGGATGAATTATGCTAGGTTGCTAGTTACTTTTAAACCTAAAAATACAATTATAAGTATATCTCATGATCAGCATGTTTTATAAAAATCAAACACTATTTTTCAAACAACATAAAAAGATCGTTTTCTTATATATAATATAAATTAAATGTAGGGTCTAGCATAGTATAAGTTGTCCTCTAGGGTCACTTATGCACTCTTTTAGGATGTCAAACATGAATGAAGTATTTTCCGCGCCGTATAAGTTTCGTTTTAAAACTGTGGACTAGATGATCCACCGCACCGAGGGATACGACCTTTAAAAAATATAACTTATTTTCTAATCATTTAACTCATGAATTTCCATAAAGTAAAGTAGTTAGATTTGCCTGAGCGTCAGCAGTTATCCCCTGCTGGACGTGGCATCATGACGCGTGTTTTCCCTTACTCTGATAACCCTTAATTTGGAGAAAATGCAGGTTGTGATAGTTGGTATCAGAGGGAGTTTGCTTGACAGGCTAGTCAGGCAACCTTCCCTTTTGATTGCATTAGTAGTTCAGCATCATGTCATTCACACACTGATATGTCATCAGCACGTCTTGGCAAAAGCATGAACACTGCACTCATAGCATAACATGAAGTATACGGGGACTATTATGTAGTATGGGATGCATAATATGTGTTAGTATATGGATCCACCATTGGGGCAACATGTGAGGGTTATGTAGTGTGGGATGCATAACCTCACCACATGGCTGCGACTAGCTCGTTTTCTTTTTCGTTGCATGAGAATGTTATGTAGTATGGGATGCATAACATTTTCATGTGTACGCCGCTCATAACATGCATTAGGGCTTTTTAGAATTCATAGCACAAACATGCATAACATAACATTGCATAAGCACAACGTGCCAAGCTAAAGACTGGCAGGATGACATATGTACACACATAAGTTTTCGAGTCAAAAATAATATAAATTCATGCATTCCCGATCTAGGCACAAGAGTTAGTATGGTGGTGGTTAACCATCCTAGGTTAAGGCATAACATCAATTCTTGTAAAAATAAACTCCCAGAGCAAGTTTAGTAGCTTCAAGTTCATATTTATGTATGTATTGTCTGTACTTCTAGATAGTTGTAGCTGTTGTACTAGGATCTGACTAACATTGTTATGATTTTAGGATGGCGAGACGTCCTTCGACTAGATCGACTCCCCTGTCTGAGGGTGAGTCATCTGGAGCGCAGAATGATGCGGTGATCGAGAGCTTGCGATAGAGTAGTGATTCCTTGAGCAGGCAGATAGTGGAGGTGCGAGCCCAAATCAAGTCTTTGGTGGCAGTTGTGGCAGGACAAACTAAGGGAGTGCAAGGCCCTGCAGGAGGGTTATCTGTTCCTCCTCCTCCTGCACCCCTGAGACCTCCAGTGGTGGTGCCAGCGGAGATGGCATTTATCTCACAGTTTCAGAGACTTAGCCCTCCTACTTATGATGCGAAGGCAGATTTCATGGTCATAGACGATTGGCTGATCTCCATGGAGGAGATGTTCTCTTATTCTGGTATTGCAGACGATAAGAGAGTGATGATAGCCGCCTATCAGCTTAAGGGTTTGGCTAAGAGTTGGTGGCTTAGAGAAAAGGAGAGCTTGGTAGCTGAATGCTCTTGGGAAGTATTCAAGGAAATGCTGCTGAGGAAGTTCTTGCCCTCGGTCGAGCGTGACCGTCTTATGAAAAATTTCCTCCACCTGAAGAAAAGGCAACTCACGGTCGGTGAGTATGAGATAGAGTTCAGCAAGTTGAGCCGGTTTTCTCCTGGGTTGGTGAGTGTTGAGGCTGATCGAGTCAAGCGGTTTCTTGGTGTCTTGAGGAGCGAGGTGCAGTAGTTGACCAGTGCCTATAGATCAGAGAATTATGCAGGGGTAGTGGAGGCTGCTCTGAAGGTGGTGGCTATCGAGACCGCAAAGAGCAGAGGCCAACACATGTGGAAGGACAAGAGGAAGTCTGTCGAGGAGAAGAAACCCCAGGTACTCGGTGCTGCTTTGGGAAAGAAGAGCAAGGTTGTGTGTAGATTCTTTGGCCAGTTAGGCCACCTTGTCGAGAGGTGTTTCAAGAAGACAGCAGCTCAGAAGAAGGAGCAAGTTCATGTTTTTAAGGGTGCTCCTAAGAGGGATGTTTCCTGTTCTATTTGCAAGTGACCCGGGCATGATGCTGCCCAGTGCTGGTCCAAGGGTAAAGTCTTCTATCAGTGTGGGCAGAAGGGTCACATCATGTCTAGGTGTCCTCAGGTCCAGCCTGCTCTACATGCAGTTCCACTTTAGGCATTACCTCCACCTCAACGTGTGGACAAGGGCAAGGGAAAGCTGAACGAGATCTCTTTCGAGGAGGCTCAAGCTTCGACTCAGGTCATCTCTGGTTAGTTGTTTTCCAACCTGAAGGTTTTATTTTTTTTGCTAGAATGGTTGCAGTTTTGTTTTGGAAGTTCCTTAGTTGTATATACTCCTATAGGGAAATTTAAGGTGAAGAACTGCTGGGCGCATTTTCGGTTTGACTCCGGCACTACCCACTCATTTGTGGCTAGAGCCTTTGTGGAGCGTCATCGGTTGACTCTAGATCGAGTTTGGGATACCTTCCGTGTCAAGTTCCCCTTTGGTGAATATGTGTTGTCAGAATTGGGCATTCTAGATTGCCCTTTTTTGTTGGGAGACTTTCTTGCGAAGGCAGACTTGAAGATGATTGATCTGGAGGACTTCGATGTTATTCTGGGCATGGACTGGCCGTCTAAGTATGATGCGGTTATTCAGTGCAAAGGGAAGCGCTTGTGTTGGGTATATTGGAAAATGTGTACCTGATTTGAAGAAGCCTAACTTAGCATAATGATATACATCAAGGTGTATTTGATGTTATTTAAGTTGAATATGTGCAGGTTAAAAGTATGAAAAATTTCTAAGTCCATGTGTCAACACCAGAAGAAGATGTGTCGAAACTTCAGGAAGATTGTGTCGACACTTGAAGAAGGCTGTGTCGACACAGAGAAAATGAGTCGACATCAACTGTGTCGACACCGGGAGGCAGTGTCGACACACACAAGATTATAGTCGACATCAACTGTGTCGACACCGGGAGGCAGTGTCGACACACACAAGATTATAGTCGACATCAACTGTGTCGACACCAGGAGGCTGTGTCAACACACAGAGTCATAAGTCAACAACAGCTAAGTCGACACTTAGAGACTGAGTCGACTCTTAGTAGAATCAACAATAAGTCTGTGGCTGAAGTATTTGTGTCGACATACAACTATCTGTGTCGACACATTCTCAAAAAGATGTGTCAAGAAGCTGTGTCGACATCAAGACAAATATGTCGACATCATAAAGGATTGTGTCGACACTTAATCAAATTGTGTCGACACATTTTAACAATTGTCTCGACACATATTGACAGTTTGTCTCGACACTTTCTGGCAGAAATAAAGACTCCTTGGCAGTTTGAAGAATTGACAGTTGTGGGTCTCTACAGGTTAACTGACATGATTGACACAGACAGAAGTTTGTTAGGAACCGGACCAGCCGGTTACGAGGAATGAAGGCTATAAATAGACGGATAGTGTCTAAAAGAAAAACACGGAAAACTGAACACTGAATAATAAGTAACAATAAGAAGAAGATCTTTGCAGATCTAAGAAGATATTCTGATTGAACTATCAGAATCTGTCAAAGTAGAATTCAATCAAGAATTCTGAAGTATCTTCAAGGGACTTGGATAGAGAGAGATCCAGTCAAAAGAAGGCAAGAAGAAAGCTGTCTCAGATTTCAAAAGAAACAGATACTGAACTTATCTGTCAAGAAGAATCAGATTCAAATTCTGAAATCTAAGGAGAAAGCTGCTGATCAGTTTATTTCAAAGAAGATCAACTCAACAAAGTTCAGATTCAAGAAGCTTTGAAGAAAGCTAAGTTCCAGTTGATTTTATCCATCTGGTTTTTCAAGAAGCTGATCAAGAACACTGTCTTGTTCCACCTCTCTCACCAGGAGAAAGAGAAAAATATATTTTACTCAAATCTTGTAGGATCTTTTAATAGATCTGAGTTGTAAGCCTAATTTATAAAGGCTGAGTGTAGGAGAGATAATCTCTGAGTTGTATGTCTTGAATAAAGACTGAGGTAGGGCTGAATTTCCTGAGTGTAGGAGAGATAATCTCTGAGTTGTTGGTCTTGAATAAAGACTGAGGTAGGGCTGAATTGCCTGAGCTGTAGGAGTGTGGTATCACTCTGAGTTGTAGGAATCCATTTTGGATTCTGAGCTGTAGGATCTGAGGATCTGAGATAAAGAAAGGAGTTTGGCTGAATCTAGTGTAACACCCCAAAACTTGGAAGAGGAATCGACGGCGTCTTTTTGGCCAAGTTTGGGTTTTGGGGGTAGGCACACGGCTTGTGACACGGCCGTGTCACAAGCCGTGTTGCGCCTGGGTCATCGAGCCGTATTGCGCCTGGGTCATCGAGCCGTGTTGATCGACGATTGGCGAGAAGGCACACGGCCTTGGACACGGGCGTGTCCCTGGCCGTGTCCTTCTCGGGCTGTTCGCAGAATTTATTCTACTAGGCGTGACACGGGTCACAACACGGCTGTGTCGGGGCTGACACGGGCGTGTCGAGGGCCGTTTCTTTGGCCGTGTCTTGGGTCGTGTCCTTCTCTGACTGGGAATGTTGGTCGGCAGGGGGAGTGACACAGGCCTCGACACGAGCGTGTCAACGGCAACACGGCCGTGTCGGAAGCCGTGTCAAAGGTCGTGTCAAAGGTCGTGTGCTGGTTTTCGAATCGGTCGAGACGGCTAATGGCTAACACGGCCATGCACACGGCCGTGTTGCAACCCGTGTTCGGCCCAGTTTTTGTGATTTTAGGCCGAATCGTGGCCGTCCGTTTCTTTGATATGAGATCCAACGGCTGGGGTCTAGATCTGAGGGATTAAACTCGGGAATAGGGTTTGAAACCCTCACTTTTCTCCTATCTTTATCTCTCTTGATTCTAGAGATAAGGGAGAGCAAGGAGGAGGAAGGAGGCCAAGTTCCGGCCACCGGCGAAGCTTCGGAGGTCCGTTTCGCGAGCGGAGTTTAGATCTGCGAAGGTGGGAGCGTTGCGGTGGTTTTCAACCGAGCAAATCTTCTCCATGGCTAGGAAGAGGGGACGGAAGGTAACGACACTTCTCCTCTCGGTTTTTAGGATTTAGGATGCATGAATAGCATCCCCTTCCTTTCGTATTTTGAGCACCGAATCTCTCAAATGAGTGGGATTCGTGTAGCCTAGGTTCAAGAGGAACCTCCGGGTTGAGTATGTTCATCCCGGCATGCTTTGCATTAGATATCCGCTCCGTTAGCGGATTAGGCATTGTGGGTAAAGCCGTGGTCGCGACCGTTAGTCCGACCCGGTGATGTTGCATAGCGAGCTTCGGGGATTCGGTAGAAATCCGTTGCAGCAATACGCCGTTGTATGTATGCGTTTTCCCCCTTATATTTGAGTGAGTACTCGTGGTCGGAACCGGACAAGGTTAGCTCCGTGTTGTGCGGTAGATGATTTCCTTGGAGCACGGGAAAGACACGGTGCGAATGGTGATTGGGGTGGGGAAACCTTTGTTTGTGCTGTGCAAAGGCGCGGCTATGTCTCCGTGGTCGGCTGGCTATCCCGTGACGCGCAAGTCATGTGGGGGACGTGTCCCAGCGAGACTAGCCCCTTGTGTGGACTGACGAGAATGTCGAGCGGAGGGCAAGCCCGGGCAATGTGGCCATGAGCGGGTGGGGTCCAGCTAGGCTTCTTAGAATCGGTCAGTGTGAGACGGAACCCTGACGTACGAAGTCAGAATGTGCGGGCAAGCCCCGGGGTATATGACCCTTGTGCGGGTGGGGCCTTTGCAAGGTTCCATGTGACGGCGTGTGTGCCGTTAGGGACATGGTGGTTCCCTTGTGTTTGCGGCTTTAAGCCAATGGGGAAACGGAAGTACCCAGTGTTTGATGATGTGCTAGATGCATACGAGCTAGGGTGCCTTGGGTGAAACCCGGGTTGCATTCATGTTGCATAGTAGGCCCCTTTCACTTTGTACAAAACATAGAGAACATGTATGTTGTATGAGACATCCAAGCCTGTTTTACCGCTTTAATATATATGCTCTTTTGGTATACGAAGTGCTAACTTGCAGGTGGAGTGGTACCCCGGGGTCCGTTAGGGACGGCCGGGAGGATATGTGTTTGTTACACAGTAGAGGTCAGCCTCTACTGACCCACGTTACTTCAAATCCTTACAGGGCAAGGATCGCATGCAGGAGCTAGCGCGCCGGGCGAAAAGCCCTAAGCCTCATGAAGTGTTGTTGTGCTTGGTTTCCACCTTTGTGTTTGCCACTTTTGTTATATTTATGTCCGACTTGCATGCCGAGGTAGCCTAGGAGTGCTTGGCACATTTATATGTTTTGGACTATTATTGTGTAAGGCCTTAAGGCCATTTGATACTCTATCGTTAGTGGATAACTTTTGTCAGTTTGTTCTGTTTCCGCTGTGTTTGTCTGGAGTTTTGAGATTGGGTAGTTTTCATATCATCTTTTAATACTAAAGCTGTGGCGTCCGTATGTTGTGGGGCCCCGGCCAGACCCATATTATATGGTCTTTACAGGGGAGGTGTTACAATTTGGTATCAGAGCCAGGTTTGCGTTCCAATGAGAAGTTTTGCGGTCGAAAGTATAGGTCGAGTCGCGTATAAGAAGTTATCCACATAGGAGTATCGCGGGACCATGAGTGTCCTTGTGTTCGAGTCTTGCAATTAGAGACTGATTTGCGTTTTCTTGTTTTTGTTTAGAGTGCAAGCAACGAGGTTGGGACCTCGAGGCCAAGAGAAGAGCTCTCGGCAAGTAGTGCGACTGCGCAAGGTCCGCTAGGGATGGGGGTCACACCGGCCGACTTCTGCCGTATTCTTGCAGAAGCGATGGTGGCGGCCCAAGCTGCAGCGACAACACAGGTAGCAGCTCCCGTTGCTCAGGTAGCAACTCCTGCTACCCCGGTCACGGTAGCGACCGTGCAAGTTGAGGAGGCCAGGCGGGCGGAGCCGCAGGCCGAGAGAGTGGTTGTCGGGCAGGGGGACCGGCAGATGAAGTACTTTCTGAGC
This sequence comes from Platanthera zijinensis, assembly GCA_039513925.1. Classification (NCBI taxonomy): domain Eukaryota; kingdom Viridiplantae; phylum Streptophyta; class Magnoliopsida; order Asparagales; family Orchidaceae; genus Platanthera; species Platanthera zijinensis. The sequence goes on along the minus strand of CM077093.1, from coordinate 111,318,435 downwards.
TTCCACCCTCCAACCTTCAAGGGAATCGGCACGCCCACAGATGCAGAGGATTGGTGGGCTAGAATTCAGGAGCTTCTGAGGGCGGCAGAGGCGCCCGAAGAGAAAAAGGCAGAGTTCACAGCCTTTTTGTTGGAGGGAGATGCCAAGTTATGGTGGGTAAGCCACAGTGGCCGGCAATTTCTAGGACGCGCACAGTCCATCGAGGAATTTGGGAATGCCTTCCTGAAGAAGTACTTTCCCGCCTCAACGAGGTTAGCCCTCAAGAGGCAGTTCCTACATCTGGTGCAGCGAGACAAGTTAGTGGATGAGTATGTTCAGGAATTTACTCGCTTGGGTCGTTATGCGGGAACGACCATGGCAGACGATGAAGAGAGGGACAATCTCTTCTATCATGGATAGAGGGAGAATCTAAGACAACCCCTCATATCGATGAAACGTGCGGGTTTCAACGAATTGGTGGAGGCGGCCCGAATTTTGGAGAGTGACATGGAGCAATCCCAGCATCGCAAGGGTTTCACGCCCAAACATGGGGAAGAGAAGAAACCTGCTCAGTCCAACGGAAAGGTGGAAGGGAGCCGATGGAAGAAGAAGCCTTCCCCATATAAGTCGGGCGAGAAGAGTAATTGGACGTCCGGAGGGTCACGCTCTAAGGGCCCTCAGACGTGCTATAGTTGTGGCAAGCCAGGCCACATAGCAAGATTTTGTACCCAAGGGGGCACGGAGCAAGAGCCAAGGCAGGAGCAAACTATGCGCTCCGGCCCCAGTGTCGCGGAGAAAGGGAAAATGGCGGAGTCGAGTGCTTCCCGGTTTCAACCAGTGCAGCCAAGGGCCTACAACCTTAGGCAGCAGGAAGCAATCCGCCAAATCGATGTGGTGACAGGTATGAGAGTTCAACCTGCATCGTAGATTTCTCCCTTTCAAGCCTTTTTATGTTTGTTGCATGTGTGTAGGCTTTGTAGTGGTATCTGGGTACCCCGCTAGGGTACTTTTTGATATGGGAGCGTCGCACTTCTTCCTTGCAGAAAGTTTCACCCGAAGGATTGGAGTTGAGTCCTTTGCAACGAACTCAGAGTTGAAAGTGCGCATGCCCAATGGGTCGTCTATGACAACCAGGGCTAAAGGGCAGATTTGTTGGAGTCTTGAGGGAGTCGACTTCATATTGGTAGCGGCGATCTTGCCGTTGTCCGAGTTCGATGTGATTTTGGGGATGGATTGGCTAGCGGAGCAGCGTGCCAGTATCGACTGTTTGTCCAAGGTGGTAACCCTGAGGAGCATGGGGCAAGAAGAAGTCAAGTTTGAGGGCCTGCATGGAGTGGCCTGTTCCCTAGTTTCGGCACTTCATCTAGTACGAGCTGTTAACCAAAGGGGTGTAGCTCTAGTAGCATTGTTGGAGGTTAGCCTTTTCCAGGCTGTCTCTTGGAGAAGTGCCTGTGGTGGCGGAGTTTGGAGATGTATTTCCGGAGGAGCTACCGGGATCACCTCCTCGGCGGGAGATTGATTTCTCCATCGAGTTGGTGCCCGACGATAGACCAGTATCGCGTCCACCCTTTAGGATGGCACCAAAGGAGTTGGTTGAGCTCAAGTTTCAGTTGCAGGATCTTTTGGAGCAAGGGTATATCAGGCCCAGCTCTTCACCGTGGAGTGCGCCGGTGTTATTCGTAAAGAAGAAGGACGGTAGTATGCGTCTGAGCAAAGACTACCGAGAGTTGAACAAATTGACTGTCAAGAATAAGTATCTGATCCCTCGGATAGACGATCTCTTCGACCAGTTGGTGGGGTCGGTGGTGTACTCCAAGTTGGACCTGAAGTCCGGATATTTTCAGTTGCGGATTCGTGACGAGGATATACCCAAGACCTCATTTGGTACGAGGTATGGTCATTTTGAGTTCTCGGTGATGCCGTTCGGGCTAACGAACGCGCCGTCCGTGTTCATGGACTTGATGAACCGAGTGTTTCGCGAATATTTGGACCGGTTCGTAGTCGTCTTTATCGATGACATATTGGTGTATTCCAAGTCAGAAGCGGAGCACGAGTCACACTTGCGGACAGTGTTGCAAGTATTAAGAGAGAACCAGCTTTATGCGAAGTTCTCCAAGTGCGAGTTCTGGTTGGAGAAAGTGGCATTTCTAGGCCATGTGATTAGTGGGGATGGGGTGGCGGTAGATTCAACGATAGTATAAGCCATCAGAGAGTGGCCAGTTTTGAGGACCGTAGAGGAAGTCCGAAGTTTTCTTGGACTAGCCGGGTACTACCGAAGGTTTGTGGAAAACTTTTCGCGGATAGCTCTACCCCTCACTTCACTAACTCGCAAGGATCAGAAATTTGTATGGACTCAAGAGTGCAACGAGGCGTTTGAAACCCTGAAGGAAAGGCTAATGACGACGCCGATCCTAGGTCTACCAAAGGGGACCGAAGGGTTCCAGATTTTCAGCGACGCATCCGGATGCGGTTTAGGGTGCGTGTTGGCGCAGTATGGTAGCGTGATAGCTTTTGGGTTGAGGCAGCTGAAGCCTCATGAGAGAAATTACCCCGTCCATGATTTGGAGTTGGCGGCGATAATTTTTTGCTTTGAAGTTGTGGAGGCACTATGTTTATGGTGTAAAAGTGGAGATCTTCACAGACCACAAGAGTCTGAAGTATATCCTAGATTAGAAGGACCTAAATATGCGGCAGCGCAGGTGGGTCGAGTTCCTTGGGGACTACGAGGTGGCGATTCAGTACACGCCAGGGAAAGCCAATGTGGTGGCAGATGCTTTGATTAGGAAATACTCGGGGCAATGAAATTGGATTGAAGCTCACGATGAGCGGTTAAGGCGGGACTGGGAGTCCCTTGGCTTGGAATGTGTGGCAAGAGGCGAGTCTAGCGTGGCTCGACTAAATTGGATTGAGATGCAGAGTGACTTATGCGATCGTATTCGGGAAGCGACCCGTGTAGATGCGGAGTTCCAACCTTTCGTGGAGGAAGCTCTAAAGGGAGAGGGTAGCGCCTGGGAGATGGTTGATGGGATTCTGAGGAAGGGCAGAAGGATTTGTGTACCGCAGTTCGGCAAGCTCCGCGAGGAGTTGATGTTTGAGGCCCACTTCACTAAGTACTCCATTCACCCGGGTAGTACAAAGATGTACTTGGACTTGAAGAAGTCCTATTGGTGGCCTGGGATGAAGCGGGATGTAGCTTTGTGTGTGAGTCGGTGCCAAACTTGTGCCTTGGTGAAGGCCGAGTGTCAGAAGCCGGGCGGGTTCTTGAAGCCTCTTCCAATCCCCGAATGGAAATTTGATGACATCTCCATGGATTTTGTGCATGGGTTTCCTAGATCGCAGCAGGGTAATGATGCCATTTGGGTGATTGTGGACCGCTTGACCAAAGTGGCACATTTCATCCCAAACCGGAAGGAGGACGGTGGGGAAAAGTTGGTGGAGTTGTACGTCCGCAATATTGTACGACTCCATGGGATTCCGAAGAGTATAGTCAGCGACCGGGATGGACGTTTCACGTCTAAGGATTGGCGGTTGGTGCAGAAGAGCTTGGGCACAAAACTCAAGTTCCGTACGGCTTTTCATCCTCAAACCGATGGGCAAACTGAGAGAACGAACCGTACTTTGGAAGATATGCTAAGGATGTGTACTCTCGACTTCGGCAAGAAGTGGGAGGATCACCTCTTCATGGTGGAGTTTGCGTATAACAATAGTTACCAAGCTAGTATCAAGATGGCGCCATACGAAGCTCTGTATGGGAGGCGGTGTCGAACACCGATATCTTGGATAGAGGCGGGAGACACCAAGCTTTTGGGGAAAGAAGTGGTAGCCGACGCTAGTGAGCTAGTGCGGACCATCCAAGAGCGCATAAATGTAGCTCAAGATCGGCAGTCGAAGTATTTCAATGCTCCCCACAGGCATGTGGAATTCACTGTGGGCGACTGGGTGTACCTTAAGATCAAGCCGTTCAAAGGCGTTTCACGAATTCGCCGACTCAAGAAGCTGAGTCCGAGATTTTTGGGACCATTCAAGGTCATCGAGCGAGTGGGAGAGGCAGCGTACCGGTTGGCATTGTCCACAGAGCTAAGTGGATTGCATGACGTTTTTCACATCTCCGTTTTGAGGAAAGTTTTGTTAGAAGCCAGCATGGTGATTGAGCTGACGGCGGTGCCGGTAGAGGAAGAATTGAGAACGCGAGTTCGTCCAATCGGGATAGAAGATTCAGAGGTTCGTCAATTGCGGAACAAGGAAGTCAGACTCGTAAAGGTCCGTTGGGACAACTGTGGCTGCGAGGAGCTCTCATGGGAGCGAGAGCAGAACATGCTGGAGGAGTACCCCGAGCTTTTCTCCTCAGGTACCGTTTGGAATTTGTGTACTTTCCATGTTTTAAATTTCGGGACGAAATTCTTTAAAGGGGGGGAGAATTGTAACACCCCAAAACTTGGAAGAGGAATCGACGGCGTCGTTTTGGCCAAGTTTGGGTTTTGGGGGTAGGCACACGGCCTGTGACACGGCCGTGTCACAAGCCATGTTGCGCCTGGGTCGTCGAGCCGTGTTGCTCCTGGGTCGTCGAGCCGTGTTGATCGACGATTGGCGAGAAGGCACACGGCCTTGGACACGGCCGTGTCCCTGGCCGTGTCCTTCTCGGGCTGTTCGCAGAATTTATTCTGCTAGGCGTGACACGGGTCACGACACGGCCGTGTCGGGGCTGACACGGGCGTGTCGAGGGCCGTGTCTTTGGCCGAGTCTTGGGCCATGTCCTTCTCTGACTGGTAATGTTGGTCAGCAGGGGAAGTGACACGGGCCTCGACATGGGCGTGTCAACGGCGACACGGCCATGTCGGAAGCCGTGTCAAAGGCCGTGTCAAAGGCCGTGTGCTGGTTTTCGAATCGGTCGAGACGGCGAATGGCTAACACAGCCATGGACACGGCCGTGTTGCAACCCATGTTCGGCCCAGTTTTTGTGATTTTAGGCCGAATCGTGGCCTTCCGTTTCTTTGATATGAGATCCAACGGCTGGGGGCTAGATCTGAGGGATTAAACTCGGGAATAGGGTTTGAAACCCTCACTTTTCTCCTATCTTTATCTCTCTTGATTCTAGAGAGAAGGGAGAGCAAGGAGGAGGAAGGAGGCCAAGTTCCGGCCGCCGCGAAGCTTTGGAGGTCCGTTTCGCGAGCGGAGTTCAGATCCGCGAAGGTGGAAGCGTTGCGGTGGTTTTCTACTGAGCAAATCTTCTCTATGGCTAGGAAGAGGGGACGGAAGGTAACGACACTTCTCCTCTCGGTTTTTAGTATTTAGGATGCATGAATAGCATCCCCTTCCTTTCGTATTTTGAGCACCGAATCTCTCAAATGAGAGGGATTCGTGTAGCCTAGGTTCAAGAGGAACCTCCGGTTTGAGTATGTTCATCCCGGCATGCTTTGCATTAGAGATCCGCTCCGTTAGCGGATTAGGCATTGTGGGTGAAGCCATGGTCGCGACCGTTAGTCCAACCCGGTGATGTTGCATAGCGAGCTTCGGGGATTCGGTAGAAATCCGTTGCGGCAATATGCTGTTGTATGTATGCGTTTTCCCCCTTATATTTGAGTGAGTACTCGTGGTCGGAACCGGACAAGGTTAGCTCCGTGTTGTGCGGTAGATGATTTCCTTGGAGCACTGGAAAGACACGGTGCGAATGGTGATTGGGGTGGGGAAACCTTTGTTTGTGCTGTGCAAAGGCGCGACTATGTCTCCGTGGTCGGCTGGCTATCCCGTGACGCGCAAGTCATGTGGGGGAAGTGTCCCGGTGAGACTAGCCCCTTGTGTGGACTGACGAGAATGTCGAGCGGAGGGCAAGCCCGGGCAATGTGGCCATGAGCGGGTGGGGTCCAGCAAGGCTTCTTAGAATCGGTCAGTGTGAGACGTAACCCTGACGTGCGAAGTCAGAATGTGCGGGCAAGCCCCGAGGTATATGACCCTTGTGCAGGTGGGGCCTTTGCAAGGTTCCGTGTGACGGCGTGTGTGCCGTTAGGGACATGGTGGTTCCCTTGTGTTTGCGGCTTTAAGCCAATGGGGAAACGGAAGTACCCAGTGTTTGATGATGTGCAAGATGCATACGAGCTAGGGTGCCTTGGGTGAAACCCGGGTTGCATTCATGTTGCATAGTAGGCCCCTTTCACTTTGTACAAAACATAGAGAACATGTATGTTGTATGAGACATCCAAGCATGTTTTACCGCTTTAATATATATGCTCTTTTGGTATACGAAGTGCTAACTTACAGGTGGAGTGGTACCCTGGGGTCCGTTAGGGACGACCGGGAGGAGATGTGTTTGTTACACAGTAGAGGTCAGCCTTTGCTGACCCGCGTTACTTCAAATCCTTACAGGGCAAGGATCGCATGCAGGAGCTAGCGCGCCGGGCGAAAAGCCCTAAGCCTCATGAAGTGTTGCTGTGCTTGGTTTCCCCCTTTATGTTTGCCACTTTTGTTATGTTTATGTCCGGCTTGCATGCCGAGGTAGCCTAGGAGTGCTTGGCACATTTATATGTTTTGGACTATTATTGTGTAAGGCCTTAAGGCCATTTGATACTCTATCGTTAGTGGATAACTTCTGTCGGTTTGTTCTGTTTCCGCTGTGTTTGTCTGGAGTTTTGAGATTGGGTAGTTTTCATATCATCTTTTAATACTAAAGCTGTGGAGTCCGTATGTTGTGGGGCCCCGGCCGGACCCATATTATATGGTCTTTACAGGGGAGGTGTTACATCTAGCACACTGCTAGATAGGCGAAGGGGGAAAGTGGATGTACCCAGATCTTGGGGAACCACTATAAATACTTGTTGCAATCTGTGATGTGTAGTTCTAGATTGTGTGATTGTGATTGCTGAAGTAGCTGCAGAACTCATAGAAAATAGTCTTTAATTACTTAATCATTCTGCCTTAAGTTTGCTCAAAGAAAATAAGAACTTATTCACCCCCCCCCTCTAGGTGTCTAGGTAATCATGAAAGTAAAACTATCAAGTGGTATCAGAGGGAGGTTGCTCAAAGAAAGACTTAACAGTCTGAGTTAGATCTAAAGGCAGAATCAAGAATCAAGAATCAAGAAAATGGGTTCAGGTGAGAATCACAAGGAGTTGGGATCTATGAAGCTACCCATCTGCAGAAAAGAAATCTTTGGATTCTGGAAGGAAAGGGTTAGGCTGTTTATGGAGGCCTCGGACCCAAGAATTTATATCACAGTGAAAGAAGGTCCATACATTCCAATGAAGATTTCTGTATTAGATGCAAATCAGAAAACTCCTAAGGACTTTTCAGAAATAATAAAGGAGGAAATCATCTTAGCCACTATGGACAAGAGAGCTCAAAACATCATAGTAAGTGCAATAGATGATTCCACCTTCCAAAATCGGATACATTGCATGACCTCCAAAGAGATGTGGGACACCTTGATTGTCTATATGGAAGGATCTGAAGAAGTAAGACAAGACAGAAAATCAATGATCAACCAAGAATATGAGAGCTTCAGACAAGGAAAGTCTGATAGCATAACTGAGTGTTATAAGAAATTCTATAGGATTGTGAATGAACTAATGTCCTATGGAAGAGTCTTCAGTACATATGAGCTGAATGACAAGTTTCTCAGATCTTTAACAAAGGATTGGGATACCAAAATATGTGACATTAGAGAAGTGGCCAAGTTAGCTGATATTTCTCCTCCAACCTTGTTTGGAAAATTGCTTTCATATGAAATGCAATTGATGGCTAGGAAGGAGGAAGAAAGAAGTACAAAAGGTGAGCATAGATCTGTGGCTTTCAAAGTTGAAGCCACTAGAAAGAAAGGGAGGATGTCTTCATCTCCTCTCAAGGAAGCTACAGAAGAAATAATAGAAAATTCAGATAGTCAGAAATCAAGGAGCAGTGACTCAGATACTGACTTTGCTGCCTTTACAAGACAGTTTCAAAAGTTCTTGAAAAAGAAGCAGTGGAAGTCCTGACCCTCCACATCACAGCCAGTAGATGAGTACTATCAGAAGAGAAAATCCTCAAGAAATGAGAGAAACAGAACTAAGCCCAGCAAAGCCATAACTTCTAAGATTGTTTGTTATTGCTGCAATAAGACTGGACATATGGTAGCTGAATTTCCAAAAAAGAGAAAGGAGTCAGTAGACAGAAAAAGGACTCAACACAAGGGCAAGAAGGAGAAATCTTTTGTTGCAAAGAAGGATAAGAGTCTTTCAGATCAGTCCTCATCAGAGTCAGAATCTGAAGCAGAAGCATACATAGGATTGTATGCAGCCAATGAAGAAAAGGAATTTCTACAACTGATGGATTCCATTCATGATCAAGAAGACAAGGAATGCATGGGTTTGATGGCTGAGTTAGAAGATAACCAATGCTAGGATCAGCCTGGTCCTAGTAAGGTACAAAAGGTTTCTAGTTCTTATAATTTTAGTACTGGTTCAGAGTCATATTCATCTACATCAAGTGATGTGAATGGATCTCAATCTGAAGGTGATATTCATCAGTTGATGGATGCATATAGGGACTTGTTGCAGGCTCTTAAGAAAAACAAGAACCTAGTCAAAACTCAGGCTCAGGAAATTGCTGATCTTAAGGTGGCTGCAACTGAGTTTGAAAAAGTAATGGATCAAAAGTTAAATGAGATTGCCAAACTGAAAAAATATAACATTTATTCAGATGGGCACAATCAAATATAACAATGATCAAATTAAGAGTTTGGAGGCCAGACTAAGAATAGAGAAAGATTTAGTGGCTAGTTACTCTAAGCCAAAATCAATCTTACCTTTAATAGATGAGTTTGTGACTTAAAAGGGTAAGGCAGAATTAGGCTTCAAAGGTAACCCCAGGGCTGCCCAATTCAAGAGAAAAGTCAAAGCTCATGTCCAGCCACTAAACCTTTCAGTCCCTGTTATGTTTAGAAAGGTGCACTTGCCTTCTAACAAATATGATCATGAACGCATTCATGGTCATAAGAAGATTGAGGTTCTAAGTGACAAAGCTGTTAAAGCCAATAAGTCAATCCATGACAATAAATCCCATCTTCCAAGGAAAGCAATGGGTATGGCTGCAGCAGCACCAGCACAAGTCAGGAATTTTCCAGACTACAAAACTGCTAAGATTGTACCTAGAACTTGGTACAACAAATATGATTGCTGGTGCTGTGGCAAAGTAGGGCATTTTGCCTTGGACTGTTGGCATAACACAAGTGTAAGGAAGAACACCAATCTACCTGTTAGAGGAATTGCTAAAGATTTGATATGAATGGAGCTAACTGGAACCAAGGACCCAAGACATTCTTGGGCTCTAAGGGAAAGTAATTCTGTATTGCAGGAAAGTCCAAGTTGTCATGCCCCAATATGGTACTTGGACAGTGGATGTTCCAGTCACATGACTGGAACAAAGGGGCTGCTGAAGGAGTACACATCTGTCAAATATGGACCTAAAGTAATCTTTGGTGGATCTGAAAGAGGAATCATCAAAGGGTTTGGTAACATTTCTTCAAACCAAATTACCATCACCCAAGTGGCTTATGTAAAAGGTTTGAAACATAATCTGATTAGCATAAGTCAGCTGAGTGATCTTGGATATGACATTTCATTTGTTAAGGATGGATGTCATATCAAAAGGTCAAGTGATCAAAAGATCATATTAACTGGGTATAGAAAGTGAAATGTTTATTGTCTTAATTTTGTATGTGAAAACAAGGCTTCTCCCATCTGTCTTGTAGCTGATGATAATGCATCTCATTGTGTCAAGTGGCACAAGAGGTTGGCTCATCTTAACTACAAGACAATTGGCCAACTCTTCAGCAAAGAGTTAGTGAGGAATGGTCCTCAAGTTAAGTGTATAAAGGAAGGGATATGTTCAGCTTGTCAAAAGGGCAAGCAGACAAAATCCTCCTTTCATAGTCTTGAAAACAAGGATTCTGTGAGGTGCATATACCTCTTACATATGGATCTTTTTGGTCCTATGCCAGTTCATAGTCTAGGCAGGAAGGTCTACACTTTTGTGGTTGTAGATGACTATTCTAGATATACATGGGTGTTCTTTCTGAGACAAAAATCAGAAACCCCAAGTGTCTTACTTAGTTTTGTGAAACAAATTCAGAATGAACTAAATAGTACAGTGGTCAAAATCAGAAGTGACCATGGAACTGAATTTCAATATGAAAGTATGACAAAATTATGTGAAGACTTTGGGATTTTCCAAGAGTTCTCCTCACCTAGAACACCTCAGCAAAATGGTATTGCTGAAAGAAAGAATAGGACATTGATTGAAGGTAGTAGAACTCTATTGAGTGACACCTCTCTTCCAGAATATTTCTGGGCTGAGGCAGTAAATACTGCATGTCATGTGATCAATAGGGCTTCTATCACCAAGTGCCACAGAAAGACTCCTTATGACATTATGAAAGGTAGAAAACCAAATCTATCCTACTTTAGGATCTTTGGTTGCAAGTGCTATATACTTAACAATGGCAAGTCATATCTAACTAAGTTTGCTGCCAAATCCCAAGATGAGATATTTGTTGGGTACAGCATAAATAGTAAGGCCTATAGAGTCTTCAACTTGACTACTAAAGTTGTAGAAGAATCTGTACATGTTGTGTTTGATCAATCAAGATTAATCAACTGTGAGTTGCCTTGTAGTTCATACAGTCCAACAGGTATAAGCAAAAGGATGGACAAGCTTTCCATTGCAGAAGCATCAAATGCAGATGAAGCATTGGAAAATGAAGGCTACTGTCCAGGGGGAGTACAAGACTCTATAGAAGCTGATGACAACCAAGAAGTACAGCATGATGAAGGAGCTAGAGATGTTCAACCTGAAGGAAATCTACCTCCAGCCATAAAACATCTAAAAGATCATCCAGCTAATCAAATAATAGGTGATCCAAGTCAAAGAGTGCAGACTAGAGGCAGAAATCTGAGCACAGTCCTGCACTCAAGTTTCCTATCTCAAATGGAGCCTAAGAAATTTGAAGAAGCCATCCAAGACCAACATTGGATTAATACTATGCAAGAAGAGCTTAATCAATTCAGAAGGTGCAAAGTCTGGGAGCTTGTTCCTAAACCAAAAGACCACAACATCATTGGAACAAAGTGGATATTTAGGAACAAGTTGGATGAGAGTGGAGTAATTATAAAGAACAAAGCAAGACTGGTTGCTAAAGGATATATGCAGGAAGAGGGAATAGATTTTGATCAGACATTTGCCCCAGTAGCAAGACTGGAGGCAATCAGGATGTTTCTTTCCGATGCTGCATACCAAGGATTCAAGGTATACCAAATGGATGTGAAATCCACATTTCTGAATGGAGATCTAAAAGAAGGAGTCTATGTGGAACAGCCATCAGGTTTTGTAGACTCTCTTAAACCTGATTATGTTTTTAGACATAGGAAAGCTTTATATGGGTTAAAGCAAGCCCCAAGGGCTTGGTATGACACCCTGTCTACTTTCCTTATTGAGAACAAATTCTCATGAGGCAAAATAGACAAGACTCTATTCCTTAGGGAGTCTAAAGGCAATATAATCTTAGTCCAAATCTATGTGGATGACATAATTTTTGGGTCTACAGAGAACAACCTTTGCAATAAGTTTGCCAAACTTATGCAAGAGAAGTTTGAAATGAGTAGTATGGGGGAACTTAAGTTCTTCTCAGGACTCCAAGTAAGACAGACTGATGATGGCTTGTACATATCCCAGTCTAAGTTCACCAAAGAGTTGATAAAGAAATATGGTATGGAATCTTCCTCTACCATGAAAACTCCTATGGGAACATATGCCTATATGTAAAGATGATACAGGTAAGCCTGTAGTTGAGTCTTTGTATAGAGGAATAGTTGGTTCTCTATTATACCTCACAGCTAGTAGACCAGATATTATGTATGCTACATGTGTCTGTGCTAGGTACCAGGCATTCCCTAAAGAATCTCATTACACTGCTGTTAAAAGAATTTTGAGATATTTAAAGGGCACACCAAATCTAGGCCTTTGGTACCCTAGGAATGGAGATTTTCAACTAATAGGTTATTCAGATGCATATTTTGCAGGCTGTAGAGAAGATAGAAAAAGTACTACAGGTACATGTCAATTTTTGGGAGGAAGGTTGATATCATGGAGTAGTAAGAAGCAGACTAGTGTGGCAATATCCACAGCTGAGTCTGAGTATGTTGCAGCTGGAAGTTGCTGTGCACAACTATTGTGGATTCAGCATTAACTAAATGATTATGGTATCCAGGTAAGTAGAACACCTTTATTATGTGATTCTAAAAGTGCTATTTCTATTGCAAATAATCCTGTTTCACATAGTAGGACTAAGCATATAGAAATAAAGTACCATTTTCTTAGAGAACATGTAGAAAAAGAAGACATCTCACTAGAATTTGTTAAGACAGATTATCAAATTGCAGATGTATTTACTAAGCCTCTGGATGAAACAAAATTCAATTGATTTAAAATTGAATTAGGCCTGCTAACTATAGAATTAGTTTAGCAAAATTTGGCTAAGTAAAACTGTGTTGACTCATTTAGGATTTAATTGTCGACACAGAGGATTTGTGTCGACAAACTCAGAAAAATAGTGTCGACACAGAGTAGATGTGTCGACACATCAGGGATTTTATGTCGACATAGTCTAGAGCGACATGTCGACACAACTAGAGTATTGTTGTCGACTTATTCAGAATTTGTGTCGATACATATTGTCTGTGTCGACACAATTTGACTATTATTGCACGCCTTTTGATCTTCTTGGCATAGAAGGGTATAAATAGGTCACAGCCGTATTTTGTTGACACACTCACCAGGGTTTCGAGACAAAAACCTTGTGTGTCGACAATCCTTCTTCTCTCTTTTCTCAAGCCTTCTCAACGATTCAATGGCGCCAAAGATCGAAGATTCCATCAACGAGGGATATGAACTGGTTAGGCATGCGTTCGACGATGCAGCTCCAGAGATTAAGATGGTGGTGTCTCTTCTCATAGACAGTGGACTTGAATTCCTTGTCTCAGAACCCACCAAGGTTTGGAAGAAGGAAGTTCTTACATTCTACAACAACGCATCTATGGATTCTACTGGTATGAAAATCAAATCAACTATTCAGGACACAAGAGTCAAGGTGACTCAGAAGCGATTAACCAGAATCCTTCATCTTCCAAGGATAAACGATGAAGAGGAGGTTTCAGCCTCACAAACAAGGCAAACACTTTAGTGGTGTGGACTGGATCCCACCATGAAGATTGGTGCTGCCTTCAATCGAAAAGGCATGAAAAATCAGGGTAAATTCCTTTCTGAAGTTATTGGGAAAGTGGTGCTGTGCAAGATTGGTGGACATGATAGGATCTCTATCTTCATGTTCAACCTAATGACTAGGATTGTATTTCACATTCCCACTAACTGGTCAGCAGTTGTGTTTTACAAAATCAAGGAGGCAATCAAGAAGCCAAAAATGGCTAGAATACTGAGTCTTTACTTAGCTGGAATCATTCCAGAAGTAATGCAACAACTACCAGGCTCCAAGATCAATCATGTGAGGAAAATGGATATAAGGTTGTTCTCCAGGTGGGATAGAGTTCTATCCAAGGATATGCCTGAAGAAGACAGGAAGAAGACAGCTGAGAAGTCTCCAGCTCATCATCACACTGAGCTTGGTACTGAAACAATTCAAGTACAGAAGGAACAGATTACAACACAAGATCAACATCAGGCTAGTACTATCCAAGATCCAGAACAGATACCTACACAGGTTCAGGGGGAGCCTAGTACTTCACATGCAGAAGAAGCAGAAAGGATTGACTTATCAGAGGAGATAGATACTGCTAGATTAGATGATCTTATAGAGAGAATCAATATTCCATCTCCTCCTCAAACACCAAAGGAATATACAATGGATGATCTCTTCAAAGAGGCTGTAGACACAACAGATAAAGATGACACCCAAAGGGTTGAGGGGGAGCAAGCTAGTGAGGAGAGGGTACCAGGTGAACGTGAACAGGAGCCAGATGTTACTGAAACTGAAATCCCTACCTCACAAAAAGAAAGAGTTCAGATTGAGAGTTCCTCTGATTTTGGGAATGAAGAAATTCAAGAGGCAAAGAAAAGGAAGCTTATGGTCTTCAAGAGAAGAAGCCATAGCTATTAGAAAGCACTTCAAACAACACCACCCACCTCTTCAGATTTTTATTATGCAAAGTTCTTGGTAACTCTTGAAATGAAAATGGATGAACAAAGAAAGGCTCTAGAGAAATATGTTGATGAAAGTCATAAAAATCTTCAGTTTGATTTGGCTCAAGATATAAAGTCTATAAGATTTGAAGTCAATCAACATAAAGGAGAAATGACTGATTGTTTTACAAAAGGGCACATGTTGTTGTATATCTGGCCAAACAACAAGAAGTAATGAAGAAAGAAATAGATGCTCAATCTATTAATCAAGGATACATTCTTGAAAATCAGAAAAGGCTAAATGACAATCTGACAACTGCCAACACATATATTCTTGCTCAATTTCAAACAACCATGACTAAATTGACTGAAGCTAGGGCAGCTGAAATGCTAGCATATGACACTAAGTTCAAAAATGCTTTAGACTCAGTACAGACAGCCATAACCACTTCCTAGAAGGAAATTACTGAAAAACTTAACAAGTTAAAACCCTTCTTCAAAGATGGCATTAATTATCTAGATGGTCAGATCAGGTTTCAGAAGGAAGATCTCAGAGATCATGTAGCAAGAGAAGTCCTAAAGGGGGAGAGGGTACTTATTTATGCTGGCTCAGAACATGCCAAGTGGGTCACTAACAGTGTCAGAGCCATATTGGGATATCCACCCCTTTGTGATGATGATAATATGGCAGAGTCAGGAGTACAGCCACAAGGTCTACTCGAAGGCAACCAACCAGAGGTTGCTCAAGTCATATACCCCCCTGCAGATTTTGACATGATTCATTACCAGGTGCAAACTATGTATAGTCCTCCAGAGGAGGTTTCAAATATTATACTTGGAAAAGTAGACATGCCTGAAGCTGCAATCAAGGCTCAGCAAGAGGCTCAACTGTCAAAGAAGAGATTTAGGGAGCAAGCTGAACTAAAACCTGATTTTGAACAGTGGAGCCCTACCTCTAGAAACATCATACTAACTGCCTGGAAAGCTATAAAAGATCAAGTCCATGAAAGGGGAAAGTGGTACAATGAACAAGAATGGAAGAAGAATGAAGCCAGACAGGAGGCTATTGTTCAGCAAAGAAGGAAAGCTAAGATGGGAAAGCTACCTCCTGATGCTGTGGAGCCTAGCAAATACTTTCCCAAGCCGTATCACTATTTTGAGAGACAAAGACTGAAGACTGAGGCTCAGGAGAAGGCTGATCTTAAAGGCAAAAAGCCCATGGAAGAAACTGAACCTTCTGTGCAGGCACAAGTACAACCAGGAAGAGGGATTATTATAAAGGAGCCTGATCAGTCTTAGCCTAAGATGTCTTAGTTTTAGTTTAAAAATGTGTAATGTGAAACATTCAGTGTTAAACATTTTTGTAAACAATCATTTTGACATAATACACAAAATCTTGCTCTTTAATTAATTTTTGTGTATATCCTTTTATCTCTGTGATGAATCTGTGCAAATGTTTTGATTGTTAATATTTTCTGTAATATTAAGCTTATATACATCATCATCATTTTTTTTATTATCATAAGTGGTGTATATCATTATCTAATATGGGTTATGACTTCTCCAAATAGGGGGAGATTGTTGGGTACATTGGAAAATGTGTACCTAATTTGAAAAAGCCTAACTTAGCATAATGATATACATCAAGGTGTATTTGATGTTGTTTAAGTTGAATATGTGCAGGTTAAAAGTATGAAAAATTTCTAAGTCCATGTGTCGTTACCAGAAGAAGATGTGTCGACACTTCAGGAAGATTGTGTCGACACTTGAAGAAGGCTGTGCCGACACAGAGAAAATGAGTCGACATCAACTGTGTCGACACCGGGAGGCAGTGTCAACACACACAAGATTATAGTCGACATCAACTGTGTCGACACCGGGAGGCAGTGTCGACACACACAAGATTATAGTCGATATCAACTGTGTCGACACCAGGAGGCTGTGTCGACACACAGAGGCAGAAGTCAACAACAGCTAATTCGACGCTTAAAGACTGAGTTGTCTCTTAGCAGAATCAACAATAAGTCCGTGGCTGAAGTATTTGTGTCGACATACAACTATCTGTGTCGACACATTCTCAAAAAGTTGTGTCAAGAAGCTGTGTCGACATCAAGACAAATATGTCGACATCACAAAGGATTGTGTCGACACTTAATCAAATTGTGTCGACACATTTTAACAATTGTCTCGACACATATTGACAGTTTGTCTCGTCACTTTCTGGCAGAAACAAAGACTCCTTGGCAGTTTGAAGAATTGACAGCTGTGGGTCTCTACAGGTTAACTAACGTGATTGACATAGATAGAAGTTTGTTAGGAACCGGACCAGCCGGTTACCAGGAATGAAGGCTATAAATAGATGGATAGTGTCTGAAAGAAAAACACGGAAAACTGAACACTGAATAACAAGTAATAATAAGAAGAAGATCTTTGCAGATCTAAGAAGATATTCTGATTGAACTATCAGAATCTGTCAAAGTAGAATTCAATCAAGAATTCTGAAGTATCTTCAAGGGACTTGGATAGAGAGAGAGATCCAGTCAAAAGAAGGCAAGAAGAAAGTTCTCTCAGATTTCAAAAGAAACAGATACTGAACTTATCTGTCAAGAAGATTCAGAATCAAATTCTGAAATCTAAGGAGAAAGCTGCTGATCAGTTTATTTCAAAGAAGATCAACTCAACAAAGTTCAGATTCAAGAAGTTTTGAAGAAAGCTAAGTTCCAGTTGATTTTATCCATCTGGTTTATCAAGAAGCTGATCAAGAACACTGTCTTGTTCCACCTCTATCACCAGGAGCAAGATAAAAATATATTTTACTCAAATCTTGTAGGATCTTTTAATAGATCTGCGTTCTAAGCCTAATTTATAAAGGCTGAGTGTAGGAGAGATAATCTCTGAGTTGTAGGTCTTGAATAAAGACTGTGGTAGGGCTGAATTGCCTGAGTGTAGGAGAGATAATCTCTGAGTTGTAGGTCTTGAATAAAGACTGAGGTAGGGCTGAATTGCCTGAGCAATAGGAGTGTGGTATCACTCTGAGTTGTAGGAATGCATTTTGGATTCTGAGCTGTAGGATCTGAGGATCTGAGAAAAAGAAAGGAGTTTGGCTGAATCTAGCACACTGCTAGATAGGTGTAGGGGGAAGTGGATGTACCCAGATCTTGGGGAACCACTATAAATACTTGTTGCAATCTGTGATGTGTAGTTCTAGATTGTGTGATTGTGATTGCTGAAGTAGCTGCAGAACTCATAGAAAATAGTCTTTAATTACTTAATAATTCTGCCTTAAGTTTGCTCAAAGAAAATAAGAACCTATTCACCCCCCCTCTAGGTGTCTAGGTAATCTTGAAAGTAAAACTATCAGCTTGGATTTCATCAAGGACAACGGTCAGCCCGGAAGCGTGTATGCTGATCCGTGCCAGGATTATCCTGTCATCTCTGCGGTATGTGCTCGGGAGCTGTTTCATTCTGATTATTTTGCTTGTTTAGTCTCAGTGGTTGGAACCGCTGTTAGCATACCACGCTTGGAGGAGATTCATGTTGTTCGTGATTTCGCTGATTTTTTCCCTGATGATCTTCTTGGTCTTCCTCCCGATAGGGATGTTGAGTTTGTGATTGATTTGGAACTGGGTACACGTCCTATTGTTAAGGCTCCGTACCGGATGGCCCCTCGTGAGTTAGAGGAGTTGCGAGTCCAGTTGGATGAGTTATTGGCAAAAGGGTTTATCATGCAGAGTTTGTCGCCTTTGGGAGCTCCTATTCTATTTGTGAAGAAGAAAGATGGGTCGATGCGGCTTTGCATCGACTACAGGGAGTTGAAAAAAGTCACTATTAAGAACAGGTACCCTCTACCGAGGATCGATGACTTATTTGATCAGTTACGCGGTAGCACGGTGTTCTCCAAGATCGATCTTCGTTCTGGCTACCATCAGCTCAAAATCCGTGAGGCAGATATACCACGGATTGCGTTTAGATCAAGGCATGGCCATTTTGAGTTCTTGGTGATGTCGTTTGGTTTGACCAACGCACCATCAGCTTTCATGGATATGATGAACCGGGTGTTCAAGGATTTCCTAGACAAGTTCGTTGTGGTTTTCATCGATGACGTGCTGGTCTATTCCCGCAGCGCTGAGGAGCATGAGCAACATCTGCGCTTGGTTCTAGTGGAGTTGAGGAATCACAAGTTATTCGCCAAGCTGAGCAAGTGTGAATTTCTGTTGCCTCAGGTCTCGTTTCTGGGCCACGTGCTGAGCAAGGATGGGATCTCGGTCGACCCAGAAAAGATCGCAGCAGTGATGGATTGGAGTAGGCCGGACACGCCCAAGGAGATCAAGAGATTTCTAGGGTTGGCCGGCTACTACAGGAGGTTTGTGGAGGGTTTCTCTACCCTAGCTGTACCTTTGACCAGGTTGACTAAGAAGAACGCAGCCTTTGTTTGGAGCGAGAATTGCGAAGAAGCCTTCCTGGAGCTAAAGAACAGATTGTGCACTGCTCCCGTTCTGACCCTACCTACTGAGGGTGTGGAGTATGATGTGTACGCAGATGCTTCGCATGTTGGTCTGGGTTGCGTGTTGATGCAGGATGGAAAAGTGATTGCGTATGGGAAAGGCAATTAAAGACTCATGAGAGAAATACCCTACGCATGACCTTGAGTTTGCAACAGTGATTTATGCGTTGAAGCTGTGGAGGCATCTACTTTATGGGGCTCAGTGCAAGATCTTCACTGATCATAAGAGCCTGAAGTATGTGTTCACGCAGAAGGAGTTAAATCTGCGCCAGCATCGGTGGCTAGAGTATGTGGCTGATTATGATGTAGAGATCCAGTATCATCCAGGCAAGGCCAATATGGTGGCCGACGCCCTGAGTCAGAAGACGAGGAAGATCTTAAATCTCTCCGCCGACCGTTTAGTGGAAGAGTTTCTCCTTATGGACATCTCAGTGGGATGCTGTGACATGCAGAGTAGTTTGGAAGTGGCAGAGCCGTCTTGGATTTCTCTTACTAGATTGCACCAGAAGGATTATCCGGACCTGCTGCACTTATACTCAAGGACTGAGAGAGGGGAGTTGCCGGATTTTTCTATCGATGATGCAGGTACTTTGAAGTACCGCGACAGATTTTGCATCCCCGCTGTTGGGGACATCAGGGGTATGATATGCAGAGAGGCTTATGGATCCAGTGTTGACTACCATCCAGGATCTACAAAGATGTATCATGATTTCAAGCAAATTGTCTGGTGGTATGGCATGAAAAGTGATAGACTGACGAAGGCCGATCACGGAAGGCTTGGTGGCAAGTTTACTCTGTTAGAGATCCCGACGTGGAAGTGGGAAAGCATTTCTATGGACTTCATCACTGGCTTACCGAAATCTCCAAGGGGATTTGATTCTGTTTGGGTTATAGTGGATAGACTGACGAAGTGTGCTCACATCGTACCATATAAGATTGATTACCCGATGAAGAAGATAGCAGAGTTATACTTGAATGAGGTCATCAGATTGCACGGTGTGTCTGTTAGCATCATTTCTGATCGAGACTCCCGATTTACTTCTCGTTTTTGGCAGAGTTTGCAGGAGGGTTTGGGTACAGACCTGAGGTATTCTACTGCTTACCACCCACAGACCAATGGGCAGACAGAGCCGGTGAACCAGATAATTGAGGATATGATCAGATGCTACATTCTAGACTACGGTGGAGCGTGGGATGAGCGATTGCGACTTATGGAGTTTGCATACAACAACAGTTATCAAGAAAGTTTTCAAATGGCTCCGTTTGAAGCTTTGTATGGGAGGCGCTGCAGAACTCCCCTATTTTTGGCTGAGGCAGGTAAGAGACCCTTGTTGGGTCCGGATGCGCTCGAGGAGATGGAATTCGTAGTGAAGCTTATTCGAGAAAAGCTTCGTATAGCCCAGGAGAGATACGAGAAAAACGCCAATCGGCGTAGGTCTGACTTAGAGTTTTTTGTAGGGGACCTTGTGTTTCTTAAGGTTTCTCCAATGGTAGGTGTTAAGAGGTTCGGTAAGAATCGGAAATTGGACCCGAGGTATGTGGGCCCGTTTAAGATTTTTGAGCGGATTGACGTGTCAGCTTATAGGTTTGATTTGCCAGCAAACTTCCCAGGTGTCCATAATGTATTCCATGTAAGCCAATTGCGGAAGTGTGTGCGCAGCAGTGAGCAAGTATTAGATGTTTTACCCCAGTTGGAGCCTAATCTCTCTTTTGTTGAAGTTTCGGTCTGTATTTTGGATACTCAAGATCGGGTGTTGCGAAGGAAGTCCATCCCGATGGTCAAAGTTTTATGGAAGAATCAGGATTTGGAAAGAGCAACTATGGAGTTAGAGTCGGCTATGAGGGAGGCTCACCCTCAACTGTTCCCCTGATTGGATTGGTATGTTTCCTTCTTGTAATGTTTGGCTTATTACTTTTCCTTCTATAGTAGAAGTGTTGTGCGTAAAGTTTCGGGACGAAACTTTCTTTTAGGGAGAGTGACTGTAACGCCCCCGATTTTTTCCGAGATTATTTAATTCTCGTTTGGCGTTACGTCGATGCGTTTTCTTAGCTTGTGTCATCTATGAAGTGTGGTCTTTACTCCTTAGAACTGAGTAGCCTATTTTGTAGTCTATTGGCAAGATCTCCCTAGCAAGCCAGGTCGTTTTGGGTGACCCGGTGTGGCCTCTCGGGGGATGCTTGTGTTTTGACTTCAGGTGGGTATAACTCGAGTTCTGTTCATCGAAAGTTAATTTCGACTTCGCCGTTGAGTTCGTAGCATGGGTATTTAGCTACGGTGTGAGTTTCGTCGAATTTCGAGATAGTTTGTTTTTCGCGTCATTTTGGGTGTGCTAAGAGTAAATGCAAATTATAATTATTAGGCTAAGTGATTAGAACCGGCGGCTTAGGAGGCGGTTAAGGCATATTAGGCGTGATTAGATTTATTTAAAAGCCTTAAACAAAATTAGCGGGCCCATTCTTCTCCTTCCCGAAAACCGTCGCCTGCTCCTATTCGCGAAAAGAAGCGGAGAACCGCCGAACTTGCTCCCCTTCGGACGCCGATTTCGGGGGAGTTTGTGGACGGAATTCGATTCCGAGAGTGGATCTGGATTGCTCTCGCTCAGATCTTCGTTTCTACGGTAAGAGATTTGATTTTTGTAGGGTTTTTAGGAGTTTTGGATTTTCGGTTTTTGCTCTATCCATCATTAAAGCTCGGGATATGCTGGCTAGGTGTTGCTGTTGCTGCTGTCGAGGGAGAGGAAGGGCTCGAGTGAAGCTTCGCTGAAAAACCGAGGCAAGTGGTTCTTGCACTTGCTATTTTGATCTTCCCCCTCTTAACTACCCAGTTATCCCTAGGATAGAAGCCAAATTTTTTTCTCTTCTGCTTGCTAAATTCTGTGCAGTAGTTTTCCCTTATGAGCCCCCCGTGTGCTGTTTTTGCTCAACCCGCTGGTTGTTTCCACCATTTAGACTCCAGATTTTTATGTCTTGTTTGGTGCTATTGTGGGTGGAGCTGAGAGAGAAGGGGATATTTCTGTGGTAGTGCTCTGGTTAGAACCAGTCTTGGTAGGCTCTCGAGATTTGGCGTTGAGTGTTGTGCACACACTCAAAGCCAAAAGCCGCCCGGGTTTGGCATTGAGTATGGTGCACAAACTCAAAGCCATAGTTTGGTGTATTTCTTTTTCTGCTAAGTACTACGGCATTGAGTGAGGTAGAGTCACTCAACGTCACAGCCCCTGCTAGCGGCTAAGTACTTTGGCGTTGAGTGAGGTGGGCTCACTCAACACCGCAGCCTTTTCTGAGGCTAAGTAATTTTGCGTTTAGTGAGTCGACCTCACTCAACGCCATTTTGGTTTTGGCGTTGAGTGAGGTGAACTCACTCAATGCCGTAGCTTTCTGTGCGACCAAGTACTTTGGCGTTGAGTGAGGTGGGCTCACTCAACGCCGCAACCTTTTCTGAGGCTAAGTACATTTGCGTTTAGTGAGTCGACCTCACTTAATGCCATTTCAGTTTTGGAATTGAGTGACGTGACCTCACTCAATGCCGTAGACGTGTTTGCGGCCAAGTCCTTTGGTGTTGAGTGAGTGAACCTCACTCAATGCCATTGCTGTTTTGGCGTTGAGTTAGGTAGACTCAGTCAACACCACATCCCTTCTTTGCGGCCAGGTCCTCTGGCGTTGAGTGAGTCGACCTCACTCAAAGCCATTGCGGTTTTGGCATTGAGTGAGGGCATCTCATTTAATGCCGCAGCCTCTCTTTGCGGCTAAGTGCCAGGGCGTTGCGTGAGTGAACTTCACTAAACGCCATTGCTATTTTGGCGTTGAGTGAGGCCAGCTCACTCAATGCCACTGTCTCTGTTTGCAGTTAAGAGTCAGGGCGTTGAGTGAGTGAACCTCACTCAATGCCATAGATGTTTTTGCATTGAGTGAGGTTTGCTCACTCAACGCCAGAGTTTTCTTGCAGGAGGCATTGAGTGAGTGAACCTCACTCAACGCCATAGCTATTTTGGCATTGAGTGAGGTTAGCTCACTCAATGCCAGAACTGTTCTTGCGGAGGGCGTTGAGTTAGTGAACCTCACTCAACCCCATGGTTGTTTCTGGCGCTGAGTGAGGCTAACTCACTCAACGCCAAGGTCTGGTTAGGCATTGAGTGAGTGGGGCTCACTCAACGCCATTCCGTCTTGAGTCATCTCAACGCTTTTCCCTTACCTTGATTTTCTCTCCCGAGTGAATTCCTTGATTTTGAGGTTCCTTGTCGGCTATATCTTCTTTCCCAAAGGCCAAATCTTTGGTCGTGGTTAGTAGTGGTGGTTTGAAGCTCTTATGGTGGTGGTGTTGTGTAATTTAGCTGTGGCCACCCTTTTCTTTTATCTTGCTCCAGGTACGGGCTGGGCAAGGGGGTGGAAGGTCCCTAGTACTTTCACATGTAGACCCTTGAGCTTTGTTTTCTTGGAAATGGTGGATGGGGGACTGAGTTTGCCTCCTACCCGGATCCGCGTTGTTTATTTTTCTACTACCATCTCTCACAGCTTAGTATGTTAGACGTTTCTCCCTTGGTAGATTGCAGTGTTTTAGGCTCATGGTAGCCTTGTAGACTCCGCAGCATTTGGGCAGAGTTACGTTTGGCACCTCGCACTTAGTGCACTCCCTTTTTGCCTTGCCTTGGGCAGTTGTGACTTTTACTGCTTTGTTTTCCTCTTTTACTTATCTTCTGATTGACACTTTCGAGCAGTTTTCTTGATTTGCTTGCTGAGGTATGCTTTCTTCTTTGAATGCCTCAGGTTCTGGATAGTAGCCGCTCTGACGGCTAGTGGTGCTGTGCAGTTGCTGGTGGTCTCTATTGCTATAGAGATCAGTTCCTTGTTTTTGCGAGCTAATTTTGGTGTTGTTTTTCTTACAGACATACATACTTGCCACTGGGTTCGTGTCATTTTGTTGGCGCCCACTGGTAGTTTTACCTTGATACTAGATATGTTATCTTTTTTCTGCTACCTTTTTTTGGAGATTGTCTACTTGCTCTGGGTATGATTTATGCTAGGTTGCTAGTTACTTTTAAACCTAAAAACACTATTATAAGTATATCTCATGATCAGCATGTTTTATAAAACTCAAACACTATTTTTCAAACAACGTAAAAATATCATTTTCTTATATATAGTATAAATTAAATGTAGGGTCTTGCATAGTATAAGTTGTCCTCTAGGGGCACTTATGCAATCTTTTAGGATGTCAAACCTGAATGAAGTATTTTCCGCAGCGTATAAGTATAGTTTTTAAACTGTGGACTAGATGATCCACCGCGCCGAGGGATACGGCCTTTAAAAAATATAACTGATTTTTTAATCGTTTAACTCATGAATTTCCATAAAGTAAAGTAGTCAGAATTGCCTGAGCATCAGCAGTTATCCCCTGCATGATGTGGCATCACGACGCGTGTTATCCCTTACTCTGATAACCCATAATTCGGAGAAAATGCGGGTTGTGACACAGGTCTGACTCGCCACCCCCTCCCCCTCTCACCACAATGGGGATGTTCGAGGACTTCAGGCAGGAAGTACTCGGCTTGGTCAGATTTGCACTCGGCGTGAGTTCCCCGGGCGAGTGCTCTTCCTCGGCTCGGCAAGCGGCGGCAGGTTTGGCAATATGGGGGTGCGAGACCCCCCAACCTGCTCAGTAGGGGGAGGCAGCCCCTTCAGCGAGCTGGTTTATTCGGCAGTGGTTCCGGAGGGATTCAGGGAGCCCGAGATGTCCTACTACACCGGGAAGGGAGACTCGGTTCAGCATGTCCAATGGTTTGAGGACGTGGTCTCGATCCGACAAATGTCGGATTGGTTCAAGTGTAGGCTCGTCGCCATCACACTCAAGGAGAAGGCAAGAGAGTGGTTCCACCAGCTACCAGCCAATTCAATATACTGCTTCAAGGACCTACGCCGGTGGTTCATACTGAGGTTTACCACCTCTAAGAGGAGGAAGAAGGAGTCGGAGTCCCTGTTCCACATCAAGCAGGGGGTGAAGGAGACCTTGGGGAGCTACGTCTATCGCTTCCAGGAGGAGGTCAGCAAATTCCAAGAGATGTTGGGGCATACGCTAATGATGGCCTTCACCCTGGGGCTGTAACAAAGTTTCTTCCGAATGGAAGTAAAGAGGGTGCCACCCCTCTCCTATGAGGAGTTGACAGATAGGGAGGCAAGAGAGCTCGATGGGGAGGCGTCGAACCCGAAATTTGCCCGGAAGTTAGCTAGGTGGGCTACGAAGGAGTAAAGGCCTAGAGGGGTCAGCGATTAAGAGGAGAGGAGAGCTGAACCCCAACAGAGGGAGAAGCAGCAGCAGCAGCCCAGGTGGGCGCATCAGGAGCCAAACCATCGACTAGGTTGGAGGTCGGAGTGGGATGATCAAGGGCCGAGGAGAGGCTATCATGGCGGGGATAACCGCCAGGGAGGCCAGGGCCACTTCTATCCTCCACACGGGAGGCAAGGCCAGAGGCCACCTCTCCTCGACTAGGAGTAGGCTATGTCAATGGCAATGGGGCATAGGAGGAGAGAAGTGCAGAGGATAATAAGGGAGGTTAGGGTGGATCTGCCCTACTGTGAATTCCATCATGAGGAAGGGCACGCCACGACCACATGCCCGGAGTTCCTCGAGATGAGGGGAAACGTGGAGCAGCAACAACAATAAGATCGCTAAGGAGTGTGGATCGAGGAGGTCCTGCCTCAAGCGGAGGAGGACAGGTGTGAAGACCGTGAAAATGTGGGGACCCAGGGAGGGATCAGAATGATCCATGAGGTGCGGGGTAGGTGGGGTGGTGGGTGGTAGTCGAGGCTTCCCGAAAGGCAAGTCTCCACAGCATGTACTATAGGAGCGTTGGCTCCAAATACCAGACCCCATCCCCGGAAGAGAGAATCACCTTCTCAATCAAAGATATGCCGGGTCATGAGGATCCCTTTTGCGATGCGCTGGTCATCCAGACGGCCATCGAAAAATTCACCATCTCCCAGATCCTCATCGACAACGGGAGCTCGGTCTGTAAGACCCCCCCCCCTTTTCTTTTTAAAACCCGGGGTCTTAGGCCAAGAATCGCTGCTTTGCGGTGACACCTTCATATCCTGAAGGGTCATCACCACAAGGCGCCGATTCTGCCGGCCAATTCGATCACAGAATGGTAACACAATATTTGAAGTAAGAGCAAGTCCACTGAAAGTATATCACATATATAGAATAAAATCTCCATGAAGGGAGTGTCCACAGAATAACAATAATCATGTCCTCACTACAATCTCTAATGCGAAAGCAAAAACAAAACTACTCAAGGTCGAGACTCACGGTCCCAGCTGTATGACTCCGGAGCTAGACTGCCCCATCTCCAAGCGCACCGGTCTCTGGGGCTGCTCCTCCATGCTGGGCTCCACGATCCCCTAAACGATGCGGTTCGATAACCGTTAGTCATAAAGACTAAGCCCTATCATCCCCTACCCCTTCCCCCATGGCTCCAAAAGAAACGAGCGGAGAGGAAGAAAGGGAAGGACATGAAGGTGGAGATTTAATCAAGAAACAGATGGCAGCGGAACTAATCTAGCAATTCTATAATAAATATGACAGAAACAGAAAGTAGGAAATGTAACCTTAACTTATGTGCGAAAGAGCATAAGCCAAGGGATCTTCTGTAAGGCTCCCATCGTATAGAGTGTCCCATACCACTTATACGTTGGGGTGTCGGTTATCAAACAGCAGCATATATTTATATTGAAATTAACCTTAATTTATAAACTTGCCCACACAAGCTTATAGACTAAGGGGTCATTTTGCAGGTCCTAATGTATAAGCGTCCCATACCACTTATACTTTAGGTGTCAGGGTTAAATGAATCGATTATGCTATGACATGCAAGTGGGTATGATGAATCATGCAAGTGCAACTCACACACCCGACTCAATGCAAACAGACCTTTAGTTCCCCCTTTCGGAGTCGTTACCTCCCAGGATACCTCCGTAGTGGCAGACGGAAGCGGTGGGTTGGTCCTCACCCACCTCTAAACCAGTAAAGCACTACCGGTCAGACCTATGGTACGACTCAACTCTTGGTGCACTAAGCGGACGCCTGCGTACTCTTGCCGGCTGGCACACCGGACTTCTATTGGTGAAGTGCTAGCCACACTTGGCGAGTCAGTGTACTGGCGTCGGTGGATCGACCCTCCAATACCGAAGACCCACAACCTTAATTTTTATTCATTTTTATGCACATGCAAGTTTAATCGGAAACACACAAAGACCGAGCCGAAGCTCCCCGGATCAAAACGTCCGTCTCTTAACCAACCGAGCCGAAGCTCCCCGGACCATTTCGTCTGTCTCTTAACCAACCGAGCCGAAGCTCTCATCAATCTTCCTGTGCCAACAGTGTGTGTGAAAGGTGCAGCCCTAATTACTAAGTTACTCTTGTCAGTTTGTTATTAAAGTTTACGTTAACCCAGGACTGCCCCCGGTATTCCCTGTGAAGGGCTCTCAAAGGGCACTAGGAACTATGATGGTAGCTGAAGCCCATCGTTCCCTTTCGCAAGGCACTTATTGTTATTGGTTGATCCCCTTTACCCATCCCCTTCTCATATTATGATAGACTATCCTAGGGTGATTTCTAACCTTCCTCTCTTCGGGAAAGACGATCTTTCGTCGAACCCGAGCACCTCTTAACTCTAGCTATCACTACTTCTCTCTACTCTTCATATCATCCTATTGTGATATCTTCCACAATTGTCCACCCAGACACAATGACTAACTCCAACGACTTTCTCAGATCATGTCCTATTGCAATTCACAAATTTGATATATGCATACCAACCTAGACTATATGTCGAACCGATTATGCAATGATCCCAAAACTCTTCCAAATGCCCCTAATTATTTACTGGAGACTAATCATGATATAAATGGCCTACATCCATAATGTGGTAATTTTCCTAATTTATCTGGCATTTAATTAATTTCCTCAAAACTCAAAAGGCTTCTGGTTTGAACATGAACTACCTTAAGTTCTCATGCAACATGTCCAATGAAATTATAATAAATAGTAGGTTATCTCTATAGGGTAAATCCAAGGTATCATAATTTTTCTATCATCAAAAGGGCAACAAAACTATTTTAGCAAAATTTACTATCTTCCATTATTTATGAACCAAGTACAGAAAATATTCTTCCAAAAATTATAAATAATTTATAATATGCAGATAAAGGCTTAAAAATAGCACTGGCGCAGTTTCATAATTTTTCAGTAATAAAATCATACCTAAATAATTTTCAAAGCATAGAACCCCTTTTTAACATTTGTGAAGGAAGTACTGGATTTACTCAACTAAAAATTATACAAAAATTCAAGGGTAACCATTCTGTCCTAAAACATTTATTTCCAAGATTTCATGAGATTTGCATGAACAGAAAGGTACAAATAATTAAAACATCAATTGTGATTATAATCAACTTTACAAATGAAGTACTGGAAATAAACATCATAAAATTCAGTAAAATTCCTATAGCTTCTACCCACTCCAAAACTAACTCTACCCGAGTTTCACAGCCTTTAGATAATGTTTAGTGATGGATTGTGCTTATTTAGTATTTTACCCTAAAGCTAAGATTAAGGTTTTAAGGTATCTACTTGTCTCCAAATTCTCCAAGATTCCATTCCGATGATTCTTATCATGCTAATGTCAACTCTACAGAGTTTCAAGGCAATACGAGAGCAATTGCCCCCATGTCCTTCACAACCCTCAAAACCCTCCATCTAGCGTTTGAGTTTGGATCCTAGGATAAACCAACCCTAAACCACAACATTTTCTCCAAGTGGGTTATAATAAACCATCCAAGTCAGTGATCAATATATCAGCCTCAGTTGAGGTGATTTGACCATTCCAACCTCTCGTGCACTTTTTACTCAAAAATGCCTCACTTTTGCCTAGTTAAGAATAGGTGACTCCCTATCCAAAACTTATCCAAATGAGTTGAAAATTTGTACAGAGCTATGTTTTATAGCCAGGGACCACTCACCAATATTTGGGAGGGTTTGGAGGTTATTTGACTACATAAATAAATTCTTCTATCTTTATTAAATTAAAACAAAAACTTTAGGCAAAGTGTCTCCAAAAATTCCCATTTTTGGACTTCCTTTAAATATAGATAAGGTTAACCCCCTGCCCAAATTTCAGATCATTTGGACAAGGAACGAAGAGTGGGCATCCATTTTAATTTTTGCCCAACTCTAGGTACAGCCCCCACTAAAGCAGGTGCTGCGGTCAAACCGTTTACCCAAACGAGTTGAAACTAATTTTAAATTAATCTAGACTCGAAGGGATACAAATTTCGTGACGGGCCATTTTTCCTAAATCGGCCGCTAAGTGCCTCATTTTGCAGCCTAAATATATACTCAAATAATGTATCTTTTCATTATGTATTATATACATAATTTATATATTATAAAGTGATTTTACTGTTCATCTTCTACATGAAACCGAAAAAAAGAACACAGAAAGTTGTATTTCCTGTAACCTTTCCGTGATCCGTCGCCGGCTATCCGATCACCTCCCTGGCAATCCACCACCACCACCACCTCCGTTGAGGCGATGGCTATCAGTCGGTGGTGGGTTGGCCGCCGGAGGTGGCGGTTTCCGGCGAACTCAAAACAATATTTTTCCTTGGTCTTCCATGAAAACACGAGGTAGGTCCGACTCCTTTGAGCACGAACTTCATTTCTAAGATCCTAAGATCTACTCATAAGAGAAGAAGTAGAGGAGGACCTTGTTCGTGGTTTGAAGACGAGATGAACGTCGGATTGTCATGGCACGGTGATGGCATTCCCGAACTTCTCCTACATCAAGAGAAAACGTCTGAATTTGTTTGATCGAGCGTGTAACCTTCTCTTCTTGCTCCAAGTGGGCTTTTATAGATTTCCCAATGGGTAGGGGAAAGGATGAAACATTAATGGCCATGAATGTTTCTTCTTAATAACGTTTCGGTTATGATGCAGGGAAGAGGAAAAGGTGGAAGATTAATTGGCTGATCTAGGTGGCGATTTCCTATTGGACCACACTCTCTCTTTTTCTATTAAATAATTAGAGAAGGAAACGGCCCATAAATATTCCTGCTGTACATTCCCATAACCAGAATTTATTATGACGTCGGATACCGAAATTCCCAGTCTGGCTGACGTTTTGGCCCTTATCACGGGCGTGACACATAGGTCATGGGCATGACTGGCCCGAGTGGCAAATTCTGAGGTCGACAATCGTTGAACTGAGATCGACGGTTATCGAAGGGTGGTCACGCCCTAGGTCACGGGCGTGACACATGGGTCACGGGCGTGACAGGGTCAAGATGCAAATTCCACGCTCGGCGATCGTCTTGCTGAGATCGACGATCGCCGAAGGGGGTCACGCCCTAGGTCACGGGCGTGACACCTGGGTCACGGGCGTGACATGGCCATGATGCAAATTCTGCGCATCGACGATCATGCCACTGAGATCGACGATCGTCGAAGGGGTCACGCCCTAGGTCACGGGCGTGACACATAGGTCACGGGCGTGACAGGCCCGGGTTGCAAGTTCGACGATCGTCTCACGGAGATCGACGATCGTAGAAGGAGTCACGCCCTAGGTCACGGGCGTGACACATAGGTCACGGGCGTGACAGGCCCGGGTTTCAAATTCGACGATCGTCTCACGGAGATCGACAATCGTCGAAGGAGTCACGCTCTATGTCACGGGCATGACACATAGGTCATGGGCGTGACCAACCCGTGACCCGAAGTCTCAGTCGTTGTACTTCAATTCTTGGGCTTCTAGGGTTCTCTCACGACAGACCGACTCCTAGGGGTCTAGCCGGAAATGGGATGTTACAAATCTCAATAAACAAAACAAAAATTTCGTCCCCGAAATTGAGGTTAAGCCTGTAACACCCCAGAATCTCAAAATATGTTGGTACACAATTTTGAGTAGCAGGCTGTTAGACACGGCCTGGGACACGGGCGTGTCCCAGGGCGTGTCGGGGGTACACGGCCTGGGACATGGGCGTGTCCCAGGGCGTGTTCGAATTAAAGTTCGAATTTGACCTATTCGAGTCAGAGCCGTACACGGCCGTGAACACGGCCACGAACACGGGCGTGTCAGGCTGAACACGGGCGTGTCAGCTGCCGTGTTCCGACCCGTGTACTGGTTTTGGAAGTCGATGAGTGCCGTGTAGCAGGAGACACGGGCGTGTCTCAAGAATGACACGGGCGTGTCAGGTTTGACACGGGCGTGTCGATCCCCGTGTTGTTCAGTCGGTTCCAAACCGCGTGTGCCGCTTAAGGGTACACGGCCTGTGACACGGGCGTGTCACAGGCCGTGTCAGCCAAAAGTTGGGTTTTTTGGGCAGATCTCGGCCGTTCGTTTCCTTCTATTTGGATCGTGTGGTCCAAAGCTGTTCTAGTCTCTTTAAGGCCGTGGATTGAGATGAAATCTCATTTCCACTTAACCTTTCTCTCTCTAAAGAGAAGAAAGAGAGGAGAGCTTGGAGGAAGAGGAGGAGGAGCTTTCCGGCCGCCGGTGGAGCTTCGTCAAGCCGAATAGAGAGCCGAGTGCAGCGTTGCGGAGGCAAGGCCGCTGCGGTGATTTCCATCCGGCTAGTTTTCTATGGCGCCGAAGCGATCGTCAAGGGTAACAATCTTTCTTCCTTGGGCAGGTGAAGCCCTTTGTTTTGCATGTGCATGGGATCCTCCATCAAGAGATGGAAACGCGTAAGTGATTCCAGCAGTTGAGTCTGCATCTAGAGCCGGAAGTCTGTAGTACGGCATAGGCATACTGTGTAAAGCCCATCCAGACGTATGTCGGGATTGGTGATGCTTATATTGCGATCCGGAGAATACTCCGTGTATTCATCGTTTAGCCTGCGGAGATGGTGAGGACGATGTGCGTGGTGTATAGGATGCTTTGCATAGCTCCTTTGGTTGTATGCTTGTAAGAGCTGGTTGATGGAGTGCGGACACCTCTGAGTGGGTGGGTGCGTGAGGTCTTCAACAAGGGTTTGGAGGCTTATGCCCATTCCACCAAGTGGCGATGAACACCTCTGAGTGGGTGGGTGCGAGAGGTCTTCAACAGGGGTTTGGAGGCTTATGCCCATTCCACCAAGTGGCAATGTTAAGATCGGGTGAGCGGTCGATTGGTAGCAAAGCAGCAGGGCGAATTCCCTAGGCTTGTTACACTACGTGGGTAGGTCGACTGATAGTGCTCACGGGTTTTGGTGTGGTGCGTACCTCTGAGTGAGACGGGTGCGTGAGGTCTTCGACAAGGGTTTTGAGGCTTATGCCCGCCTACCAAGTACAAACCATAAAAGGTGCCCTGAGTGCACGGAGCGCCTGGCATTGAGGCCGGTGTTTGTGATGTTGGGTGTATGTTCTTTATATGTTGAAGTTGCTATACATGCAGGGAAGGAACCACTGCCCCGGGTAAGGGGTGGGGTCGTTATAATTGGTCAGCTGAATGCTGACCTTTGCTTTGTTTATCACCCATGGGGTGGACGTCCATATGCAGGTGCTGCGGGCTGATGGATTGAGCGGGCAAAAGCCCATGCTGCTGGTAGGCCCTTGAAGGCCGTGCGAAGTGTTGGATTTCATGTGTGGCCGGCCTGCGTGCCGATGTATGAAATTATATGTATTGTAAAGAGTAACTTGTAAGGCCTTAAGGCCGTGTGCGGTGTGGTTTTGTAAACATTCCTGGTTATATATATAAATGTGATATTTATATATTAGTGGACATTCATTGTTATGAGTTCTTGCACTTAATAAGCTTCCGCTAGAATGCTCTGAGTTAGGACTCGTGTGGTTTGATATTATCCTGTGACCTCACCGTCTGTTTGTGCCATATAGTGTGGGGCCCCGGCCGTACCTTCTACTATACGTCATTTAACGGATGGGGTCGTTACATTTTGGTATCAGAGGGAGGTTTCGATCCTCCGACCTGTGGGTTTGGTATCAGCGCTTTCGTCGGTCTTCCCTTCTGAATTCGTGGTCGAATTCTTTTGTGGGGTGGCGAGCACGTGTTTGTGCGACCTGCTGTAATGCTCATGAACTCAAGAATGTCCACTAGGAATGTGTGTGTGTGTCTATTCGGTGAGTTTGCCGTATTACCATGGAAAGTAATGCTATCTTGTTCACCTATGGTGACGAGGAGTGGAGCTGGGCAGTCGGAGCCCCAGCGTTCGGTTGAGAGTGCGGTACCACCTGAGGTGCCTACACCTCCCCCTTCTGCGGAAACGGTGCGCTGAGTTGCGGAGATGATCTTTGCTATGCTTTAGGCACAACCTTTTGGGCAAGCGAGGCCCGCTGTGGCGCCAGTGCAGGTTGGTGCGAGGCAAGAGCATGTTGAGGTTCCGGTTGCTGTGCAAGCAGCGGACGAGCAACTTAAGCACTTTATGGAGTTTAATCCGCCTACGTTTGTCGGGGCAACGTCTCCAACAGAGGCCGAGGATTGGCTCTCTAGAGTGAAAAGAATCCTGGCTGCGCTCAGGACTAGTGAGGAGCAGAAAGTCTCGTTAGCCACTTTCCTCCTGGAAGGAGAGGCGAGGCTTTGGTGGGATGAGATCGAGTTGCACCAGTTGGGCGGTAGGGATCTGGGCGACATATCGATGGACGAATTCTCTAGATTATTTTGGGCGAAATATTTGCCAATGGCGCAGAGAATTGCGATGGAAAATGAATTTCAACGTCTGGTACAGGGTGATAAGACCGTGGACGATTACCTGCATGAGTTTACCAAGCTCGGTCGTTATGCGGGGTCGACGTTTGCGGACCAGGCGCGGAAGACAAATAGGTTCTATGAATGGCTGCGTGATGAGCTGAGGTTGGCTCTCCCAAGTTCAGTGAACCAAGGATTCCAAGCATTGGTGCATACCGCTAGTGCGCTAGAGAAGGATTTGAAGCGGGTACGGGAGAAGAAGATCGTAGCGGTGGAAAAGTCCGACTTCAAAGTTCCGCCATCAGAGCAATCAGATTTCAGGAAACGTGATAAGAAGCGGTTCAGGCCTGCTGAACAAACTTCTTCAGATGTTGCGTTAGGAGCAACGTTTGGGCAAGAACGGGTTGAGCCGCGTACATGTTTCATTTGTGGGAGGCCAGGACATATCGCGCGATTTTGCTGGAATGGTGCGTCCAAGGGTGAAAGAAAGACAGGTGCGTCTTATGATGAGAAGGGTAAAGCTGTGGCAGAGTCGTCTGCATCGCGGGCGCAACCGCGAATATACACTCTTGAGATGCAGGAGCCGCAAAGCTCAAATCAAGCAGAACAGCAAATCCGTGCTTTAGACTTAATGGAGGCCGCTAAACGGATTCTGCGAGATGTGGAGAAGCCAAAATAAAGTGGAGTGTGCACTTTATTATGTTGTCTATTGTATGTATGTATGTATGTATTTCTGTTTGGGACAAACATTTGTGGTGGTACGATTCCATGGGGCGAGACAAGCTGTGGTGACCTCTGAACTCTAAACCTGGATCGTTTTGGTTTGTATCGCAACAGCGTGGTTGTGTTGATACTTGTGCGTTGCGCTAAATTTCAGGACGAAATTTCTATAAGGAGGGGATGGTTGTAACACCCCAGAATCTCAAAATATGTTGGTACACAATTTTGAGTAGCAGGCTGTTAGACACGGCCTGGGACACGGGCGTGTCCCAGGGCGTGTCGGGGGTACACGGCCTGGGACACAGGCGTGTCCCAGGGCGTGTTCGAATTAAAGTTCGAATTTGACCTATTCGAGTCAGAGCCGTACACGGCCGTGAACACGGCCACGAACACGGGCGTGTCAGGCTGAACACGGGCGTGTCAGCTGCCGTGTTCCGACTCGTGTACTGGTTTTGGAAGTCGATGAGTGCCGTATGGCAGGAGACACGGGCGTGTCTCAAGAATGACACGGGCGTGTCAGGTTCGACACGGGCGTGTCGATCCCCGTGTTGTTCAGTCGGTTCCAAACCGCGTGTGCCGCTTAAGGGTACACGGCCTGTGACACGGGCGTGTCACAGGCCGTGTCAGCCAAAAGTTAGGTTTTTTGGGCAGATCTCGGCCGTTCGTTTCCTTCTATTTGGATCGTGTGGTCCAAAGCTGTTCCAGTCTCTTTAAGGCCGTGGATTGAGATGAAATCTCATTTCCACTTAACCTTTCTCTCTCTAAAGAGAAGAAAGAGAGGAGAGCTTGGAGGAAGAGGAGGAGGAGCTTTCCGGCCGCCGGTGGAGCTTCGTCAAGCCGAATAGAGAGCCGAGTGCAGCGTTGCGGAGGTAAGGCCGCTGCGGTGATTTCCATCCGGCTAGTTTTCTATGGCGCTGAAGCGATCGTCAAGGGTAACGATCTTTCTTCCTTGGGCAGGTGAAGCCCTTTGTTTTGCATGTGCATGGGATCCTCCATCAAGAGATGGAAACGCGTAAGTGATTCCAGCAGTTGAGTCTGCATCTAGAGCCGGAAGTCTGTAGTACGGCATAGGCATGCTGTGTGAAGCCCATCCAGACGTATG
Source organism: Platanthera zijinensis (assembly GCA_039513925.1). Taxonomy (NCBI): domain Eukaryota; kingdom Viridiplantae; phylum Streptophyta; class Magnoliopsida; order Asparagales; family Orchidaceae; genus Platanthera; species Platanthera zijinensis. Next base: position 111,283,304 of record CM077093.1, on the reverse strand, counting down.
TCGGGATTGGTGATGCTTATATTGCGATCCGGAGAAGACTCCGTGTATTCATCGTTTAGCCTGCGGAGATGGTGAGGACGATGTGCGTGGTGTATAGGATGCTTTGCATAGCTCCTTTGGTTGTATGCTTGTAAGAGCTGGTTGATGGAGTGCGGACACCTCTGAGTGGGTGGGTGCGTGAGGTCTTCAACAAGGGTTTGGAGGCTTATGCCCATTCCACCAAGTGGCGATGAACACCTCTGAGTGGGTGGGTACGAGAGGTCTTCAACAGGGGTTTGGAGGCTTATGCCCATTCCACCAAGTGGCAATGTTAAGATCGGGTGAGCGGTCGATTGGTAGCAAAGCAGCAGGGCGAATTCCCTAGGCTTGTTACACTACGTGGGTAGGTCGACTGATAGTGCTCACGGGTTTTGGTGTGGTGCGTACCTCTGAGTGAGACGGGTGCGTGAGGTATTCGACAAGGGTATGGAGGCTTATGCCCGCCTACCAAGTACAAACCATAAAAGGTGCCCTGAGTGCACGGAGCGCCTGGCATTGAGGCCGGCGTTTGTGATGTTGGCTGTATGTTCTTTATATGTTGAAGTTGCTATACATGCAGGGAAGGAACCACTGCCCCGGGTAAGGGGTGGGGTCGTTATAATTGGTCAGCTGAATGCTGACCGTTGCTTTGTTTATCACCCATGGGGTGGACGTCCATATGCAGGTGCTGCGGGCTGATGGATTGAGCGGGCAAAAGCCCATGCTGCTGGTAGGCCCTTGAAGGCCGTGCGAAGTGTTGGATTTCATGTGTGGCCGGCCTGCGTGCCGATGTATGAAATTATATGTATTGTAAAGAGTAACTTGTAAGGCCTTAAGGCCGTGTGCGGTGTGGTTTTGTAAACATTCCTGGTTATATATATAAATGTGATATTTATATATTAGTGGACATTCATTGTTATGAGTTCTTGCACTTAATAAGCTTCCGCTAGAATGCTCTGAGTTAGGACTCGTGTGGTTTGATATTATCCTGTGACCTCACCGTCTGTTTGTGCCATATAGTGTGGGGCCCCGGCCGGACCTTCTACTATACGTCATTTAACGGATGGGGTCGTTACAAAGCCTACGGGGATTTCTACCGAAATAAATTAAACTTGTAACATCCCATACGATTTTTCTATTGGGTTCAAGCGACTACTTATTTGATAAACGAAGACAATCTCCCCAATAAACAAAAGATTAGCCCCTACTTTCCTGCGCATGCCTAGGTTCTCAATTTTTTCCTTATCTAGTCCTACCAGTTTAGTACAAAAAGGTAATTTATAGTATACCAAGAGGTGGTGAGGTATACCTGACTGAATAACTCCGGGTATTTTTTCCTCATCAGGTCCTGCGGTTCCCAGGTGTGCTCCTCCTGACCGTGGTTTCTCCACAGAACCTTGACTAAGGGGATCTTCTTACGGCTCAAGATCCGTACTCTTTTATCGTCGATCCGAACCGGCTCCAAGTGAACAGAATGGTCTGAAGCTACCGGCCCTTCGGTGGTCAAAATCCGCTGCTCCGGGCATAGTAGAGCCCTTCTCAGCGAAGAAATGTGGAAGACGTCCTGTAGAGCTGCCAGCACTTGTGGCAACTCTAGCCTGTAGGCTAGGGGCCCGATCCGCTCCAGGATACGGTAAGGGCCCATATACCTAGGGATGAGCTTCTTCCTCCGACCGCGCACCCGTGAGACTCCGTGCATGGGACGGATCTTAAAGAACACTCGGTCCCCTACCTGAAACTCCACTTGACGATGCCAGGCGTCATAGTACTTATCCTGTCTGCTCTGCGCCTCCAACATCCTATCTCTGATCAGTCTCACCTGTGCCTCGGTGTCTTCAACAAAATCCGATCCCAACACCATCGGATCCACGTCCTGAACCCAAGAAAGCGGGGTCCTACATTTTCTTCCATACAAGGCTTCATAAGGCGCCATCCTGATGCTGGATTGGTAGCTATTATTATAGGAGAACTCGACCAACGACAACATCTACTCCCACGGCTCCCCTCGGTCCAGTATATACAGTCGTAGTAGATCCTCCAACGTCCTGTTGGTGCGCTCTGTCTGCCCGTCCGTTTGAGGGTGGAAGGCCGTGCTAAAAGTCAATCGGGCGCCCAGATATGCCTGCACTGACCGCCACTCCCTGGATGTAAACCGTCCATCGCGGTCCGACACTATCGTCCTGGGCACGCCATGGTATCAGATATACTGCTCCACGAACTTCCGTACCAGCACTCCCACCGAGTCATCCTTCCCGATTGGTATAAAGCGGGCCACCTTCATCAACCGATCAACAATCTCCCAGATCGAGTCATTCCCTGTCCGAGACCGGGGAAGCCCATGTATAAAATCCATAGCTATATCATCAAACTTCCACTCCGGCACTGGGAGTCGCTGCAATAGTCCTGCGGGGTTCCTGCACTCCGCCTTCACCAACTGACACGCCTCGCAATGGGTCACGAAGTATGTAATGTACTTCATGCCCGGCCAAAACATCGTCTTCTTCAGATCAGCGGTCATCTTTGTGATCCCCGGGTGCACAGAGTACCGGCTGCAATGCGCCTCCGTCATTATATCCTCTCTGATCTGGCCTCCTGCGGGTATATATACTCTGCCTCTGAAATGTAGCAATCCATATCTCAGGGAATAATCTCCTGTCGAACCCTCCTCCAAGGCTCAGAACATCGCCTCTGCCCATGCATCTATCCTCTGTCCGTCCCGAATGCGATCCCGAATATCTTCCATGGCCCCCATCGATGCCAGATACTCCCTATACAGCTCTGGATCATCCTCGGACACTAGGGATATTTGCATATCCCTGAATGACCGGACTAACTCCATGGACATAACCTAGTGTCCGTCTTCGAAAGTGGCAGCTCTCTGACTCAACGCGTCGGCCACAACGTTTGCCTTCCCTGGATGGTAGTGTATCTTATACTGATAGTCTGCTAAGAACTCCACCCAGCGCCTCTGCCTGATATTCAGCTCCTTCTGCATGTCCACGTATTTCAAGTTCTTGTGGTCGGAGTAGATGTTGCAGTGGACTCCATAAAGATAACGGCGCCAAACCTTCAGAGCAAAAACGACCGCTCCCATCTCAAGGTCGTGCACCGAGTAGTTCTTCTCATGGGTCTTAAGCTGGCGAGAGGCATATGCTATGACGTGTCCGTTCTGCATCAGCACCGCTCCAATCCCCTGGTATGATGCGTCGGTATACACCTGGAATCCTTCCTTTCCAGATGGAAGGGCCAGAATAGGGGCTAAGATCAGTCGGTCCTTCATCTCCTAGAAAGTCGCTTGGCACTTCGGGGTCCAAACGAAAGGTGCCTCCTTCTTTGTCAAAGATGTGAGGGAGAGGGCAATTTGAAAGAACCCCTCCACAAACTTCCGGTAATAACCGGTAAGTCCCAAGAAACTTCGTACATCGGTGGCTGTCTTTAACTGCGGCCAATCTCGAACTGCCTGAATCTTTGTCGGATCCACTGCCAACCCGGCTCCGCTGATAATGTGGCCTAAGAAAGCCACCTCCTTCAACCAAAACTGACACTTGCTGAATTTTGCATAAAGGCGATGCTCCCGCAACCTTTCCAAAGTCAGTGCCAGATGCCGAGTGTGCTCCTCCTCTGTCCTAGAGTAGATCAGGATGTCGTCTATGAATACTATGACGAACACATCCAAGTAGGCCTCGAAAACCCAGTTCATGAGGCTCATGAACGCCGACGGTGCATTTGTGAGCCCGAAGGGCATCACGGTGAACTCATACAGGCCATATCTGCTACTGAAGGCCGTCTTCGGGATATCCTCTTCCTAGATCTGCAGCTGGTAGTATCCTGACCTCAAGTCCAACTTCGAGAAATAATGGGCTCCCTCCAGCTAGTCGAACAATTCGTCTATCCGTGGGAGCGGATAGGTATTACGGACGGTAAGCCTGTTTAGTGCTCGATAATCGATGCACAGGCGAAGTGTCCTATCCTTCTTCTTCACGAATAGTACCGGGGCTCCCCATGGCGAGGAACTCGGTCTAACAAATCCCGCCTCCACCAACTCTTGCAACTGAGTCCGAAACTCCGCCAACTCCTTCGGGGCCATCCGATAGGGGGCCCTGGATATCGTCTTAGCCCCTGGCACCAACTGAATCTGAAAATCCTTCTCCCTGTGCGGAGGCAATCCTGGAAGCTTCTCTGGAAACACATCGGCGTAGTCACAAACCACCGGTATATTGGCAATCTGATCCTTCTCCTCGGTCATCTCGAACAGCACCTGGTATACCTCGTCTCCCTACAGATGGGCCTTGACGGCCTGTACCAAAGATAAGAGTATAGAAGAGGCAGGTCTTATACCTTCGATGACAAATAAAGAGTCCCCGTGTCTCACGGTGATCCTCTTCGCTTGGCAATCAATCTGGGCATGGTTCTAGTGCAGCCATACCATGCCCAGGATCAGGTCATAGTCCGTCAGCTTCAAAATCGTCGCTGGAGCCTCGAACGCCTTTCCACAAATTTCTTCCTCCCTATTACAGTGATCCGTGGTAAGGAGCTCAGATCCATCCAGTAGTCGCACCCTCATCCTCAAGCCCGTAAATCGCTCCACGCCTTCCAGTCCTTCTACGAATGTCTCCGACACAAAGGAGTGAGTAGCTCCAGTACCGAAAAGCGTACGGGCAGGCTTGTCGCTGATGAAGACTATACCTGGGGTGATTAGATGTCTTAGGGTTCTATAAAGAATTTTCTTTCCTTGTTAATCTATCTAGCACGGTTCTAAGTTTTAACAATTAAAAGGGAAATTCTATGAAAATAAAGAAGCATTACGGCGTACCTGCTATGACCTGCTCCGGATTCCGAGGCTGCGCAAGGTCCAAAGCATATACCTGCTCTCTTCCCTGTCTACAATCGCCCTCCTGGTATCCACGACCGCGGCCGCGTCCTTGGCCTTCGTAATACTAAGCTGGTGGGCCTCCCTGTGGTGCTGGAGGTGGTGCCCCCCTCATCGGGCAGTTCCTCCGGATGTGCCCAATCTGATGATAAAGGAAGCACTCTGGTGGGGAATACGCCATTCCCCCGGGTCTCAGCATCTCCTGCATCCGAAGAGGTTGAGGGGCCAATATCACCTGCTCACTCGGCTCCTGCCTCACTTCCTAACGAGGCTGGTCCTCTGCTCTTCTCCCCTTCAGTATAGCACCTCGCCGCTGGTCATTTCTGACTCTCCGTCCCTGATCCTCTGCTGGCCGCTTCCAGCCTCGGGTGGTGTGCCAATCAGCCTCAATCATTTTTGCCATCTCCAAAATCCGGGAGATAGGCCCGTCAGATACAAACAACAAAGCCTCCCTCAAGTCTTCCTGCAGGCCCTTATAGAACCTCATGATGTACCCTGCTTCGTCCAGCTGGTACGAATCTATATATCGAGTCAGATGGTCGAACTCCCGATGGTACTCCACCACCTTCCGGGTGCCCTGCTTCAGCTGTAAGAACCGCTCCTCCAACTCATCCCTGGCCGACTGCGGAACGAAATGCTCCAGCAGTGCGGCCCTGAACTCTTCCCAGGTAACCTCCATAACCTCCCTATCAGCATATGTCGTGTCCAACATCGTCTTCCACCACCTCTTGGCATGGGACTCCATGCAAGTGACAACTAGAGCCACCCTCTCCTCCCAGGGACACCGTATCCCGGTCAGCATCTCATACATAATATCCAGCCACTCTTCCGTCTGAACCGTCGACTCTGTCCCCAAGTAGGATGGGGGAGACAGTCCTCGGAAGATGCTCAGCCAATTGGCCCCCGGATTTGGATGTGGGTCCGGAACCTACTGGGCCCTGAAAGCCTCCAGGATGGCAGTCAGAGTCTGTCCCATGTCTGACTGAAGGAAAGGAGTGGGGACCAGTGGAGGTGGTGCAATACCATGAGCCTGCTGAACTCCATCTTGTGGCATAGGCTGTGCTGGAGGCTGCGTAACAAAAACCCATACTGAGAAAACGTTCAATCTTAAATAAAAGTGGACAATTTATATGTGATCCCCATATGGACACACCGCTGCTTCCGCTGCTTAGTTTGTCCCCAAACTAAACTCGAGCGAGGGTGAACCAGGGATAGTGGACTGCTACCTTTTTCAGATCGATGTTTCGCTCTGATACCACTTGTAAGACCCCCCCCCCCTTTTTTTTCTTTTTAAAACCCGGGGTCTTAGGCCCAGAATCGCCGCTTTGCGGTGACACCTTCACGTCCTGAAGGGTCATCACCACAAGGCGCTGATTCTGTCGGCCAATTCGATCACAGAAAGGTAGCACAATATTAGAAGTAAGAGCAAGTCCACTGAAAGTATATCACATATATAGAATAAAATCTCCACGAAGGGAGTGTCCACAGAATAACAATAATCATAGTACTATAAATGCGGGCTTATGCCCGGTACATCATGTCCTTACTATAATCTCTCATGCGGAAGCAAAAACAAAACTACTCAAGGTCGAGAGTCACGGTCCCGGCTGTATGAACTCCGAAGCTAGACTGCCCCATCTCCAAGCGCACCGGTCTCTGGGGCTGCTCCTCTATGCTGGGATCGGCGATCCCCTAAACGATGTGGTTCGAAAACAGTTAGTCATAAAGACTAAGCCCTATCATCCCCTACCCCTTCCCCCATGGCTCCTTAAAGTACCGAGCGGAGAGGAAGAAAGGGAAGGACATGAAGGTGGAGATTTAATCAAGAAACAGATGGCAGCGGAACTAATCTAGCAATTCTATAATAAATATGACAGAAACAGAAAGTAGGTAAGGTAACCTTAACTTATGTGCAAAACCGCATAAGCCAAGGGATCTTCTGCAAGGCTCCCATCGTATAGAGTGTCCCATACCACTTATACGTCGGGGTACCGGTTATCAAACAGCAGCATATATTTATATTGAAATTAACCTTAATTTATAAACTTGCCCACACAAGCTTATAGACTAAGGGGTCATTTTGCAGGTCCTAATGTATAAGTGTCCCATACCACTTATACTTTAGGTGTCAGGGTTAAATGAATCGATTATGCTATGACATGCAAGTGGGTATGATGAATCATGCAAGTGCAACTCACACACCCGACTCTGTGCACACAGACCTTTAGTTCCCCCTTTCGGAGCCGTTACCTCCCAGGATACCTCCGTAGTGGCAGACGGAAGCGGTGGGTTGGGCCTCGCCCACCTCTAAACCAGTAAAGCACTACCGGTCAGACCTATCGTATGCCTCAACGCTTGGTGCACTAAGCGGACGCCTGCGTACTCTTGCCGGCTAGCGTATCGGACTTCTGGTTGCGAAGTGCTAGCCACACTTGCCGAGTCAGCGTATTGGCGTCGGTGCATCGACCCTCCAATACCGAATACCCACCACCTTAATTTTTATTCCTTTTTATGCACATGCAAGTTTAATCATAAACACACAAAGACAGAGCCGAAGCTCCCCGGATCAAAACGTCCGTCTCTTAACCAACCGAGCCGAAGCTCCCCGGACCATTCCGTCCGTCTCTTAACCAATCGAGCTGAAGCACTCATCAATCTTCCTGTGCCAACAGTGTTTGTGAAAGGTGCAGCCCTAATTACTAAGTTACTCTTGTCAGTTTGTTATTACAATTTACGTTAACCCAGGACTGCCCCCGGTATTCCCTGTGAAGGGCTCTTAAAGGGCACTAGGAACTATGATGGTAGCTGAAGCCCATCATTCCCTTTCGTAAGGCACTTATTGTTATTGGTTGATCCCCTTTACCCATTCCCTTCTCATATTACGATAGACTATCCTAGGGTGATTTCTAACCTTCCTCTCTTCGGGAAAGACGATCTTTCGTCGAACCCGAGCACCTCATAACTCTAGCTATCACTACTTCTCTCTACTCTTCATATCATCCTATTGTGATATCTTCCACAATTGTCCACCCAGACAAAATGACTAACTCCAACGACTTTCTCAGATCCTGTCCTATTGCAATTCACAAATTTGCTATATGCAGACCAACCTAGACTATATGTCGAACCGGTTATGCAATGATCCCAAAACTCATCCAAATGCCTCTAATTATTTACTGGAGACTTATCATGATATAAATGGCCTACATCCAGAATGTGGTAATTTTCCTAATTTATCTGGCATTTAATTAATTTCCTCAAAACTCCGAAGGCTTCCGGTTTGAACATGAACTACCTTAAGTTCTCATGCAACATGTCCAACAAAATTATAATAAATAGTAGGTTATCTCGATAGGGTAAATCCAAGGTATCATAATTTTTCTATCATCAAAAGGGCAACAAAACTATTTTAGCAATATTTATTATCTTCCATTATTTATGAACCAAGTATAGAGAATATTCTTCCAAAAATTATAAATAATTAATAATATGCAGATAAAGGCTTAAAAATAGCACTGGCCCAATTTAATAATTTTTCAATAATAAAATCATCCCTAAATAATTTTCAAAGCATAGAACCCCTTTTAAATATTTGTGAAGGAAGTACTGGATTTACTCAACTAAATATTATACAAAAATTAAAGGGTAACCATTCTGTTTTAAAACATTTATTTCCAAGATTTCATGAGATTTCCATTAACAGAAAGGTACAAATAATTAAAACATCAATTGGGGTTATAATCAACTTTACAAATGAAGTGCTGGAAATAAACATCATAAAATTCCAGTAAAATTCCTATGGCTTATACCCACTCCAAAACTTACTCTACCCGAGTTTCACATCCTTTAGATAATGTTTAGTGACGGATTGTGCTTATTTAGTATTTTACCCTAAAGCTAATATTAAGGTTTTAAGGTATCTACTTGTCTCCAAATTCTCCAAGATTCCATTCCGATGATTCTTATCATGCTAATGTAACCTCTACAGAGTTTCAAGGCAATACGAGAGAAATTACCCCCATGCCCTTCACAACCCTCAAAACCCTCCATCTAGGGTTTGAGTTTGGATCCTAGGGTAAACCAACCCTAAACCACACCATTTTATCCAAGTGGGTTATAATAACCCTTCTAAGTCAGTGGTCAAGATATCAGCCTCAGTTGAGGTGATTTGATCGTTCCAACCTCTCATGCACTTTTTACTCAAAAATGCCTCACTTTTGCCTAGTTAAGAATAGGTGACTCCCTATCCAAAACTCATCCAAATGAGTTGAACATTTGTACAGAGCTAAGTTTTATAGATAGGGACCACTCACCAAAATTTTGGGAGGGTTTCGAGGTTATTTGACTACATAAATAAATTCCTCTATCTTTATTAAATTAAAACAAAAACTTTAGGCAAAGTGTCTCCAAAAATTCCCATTTTTGGACTGCCCTTATATATAGCTAAGGTTAACCCCCTGCCCAAATTTCAGGTCATTTGGACAAGGGACGATGAGTGGGCATCCATTTTAATTTCTGCCCAACTCTAGGTACAGCCCCCACTAAAACAGGTTCTGCGGTCAAACCGCTTACCCAAACGAGTTGAAACTAATTTTAAATTAATCTAGACTCGAAGGGCTATAACTTTCGTGACTGACCATTTTTCCTAAATCGGCCTCTATGTGCCTCGTTTTGCAGCCTAACAATATACTCAAATAATGTATCTTGTCATTATGTATTATATACATAATTTATATATTATAAAGTGATTTTTCTGTTTATCTTCTACATGAAACCGAAAAACAGAACACAGAAAGTCGTATTTCCTGTAACCTTTCCGTGATCCGTCGCCGGCTATCCGATCACCTCCCTGGCCAGCCACCACCACCACCACCTCCGTTGAGGCGATGACTATCGGTCGGCGGTGGGTTGGCCGCCGGAGGTGGTGGTTTTCGGCGAACTCAAAACAATATTTTTCCATGGTTTTCCATGAAAACACGAGGTAGGTCCAGCTCCTTTGAGCACGAACTTCATTTTTAAGATCCTAAGATCTACCCATAAGAGAAGAAGTAGAGGAGGACCTTGTTCGCGGTTTGAAGGCGAGATGAACGTCGGATTGCCATGGCGCGGTGATGGCGTTCCCGAACTTCTCCTACAGCAAGAGCAAAAGTCTGAAATTGTTTGATCGAGCGTGTAACCTTCTCCTCTTGCTCCAAGTGGGATTTTATAGATTTCACAATGGGGAGGGGAAAGGATGAAACATTCATGGCCATGAATGTTTCTTCTTAATAACGTTTCGGTTATGATGCAGGGAAGAGGAAAAGGTGGAAGATGAATTTGCTGATCCAGGTGGCGATTTCCTATTGGACCTCACTCTCTCTTTTTCGATTAAATAATTAGAGAAGGAAACGACCCATAAATATTCCTGCTGTACATTCCCATAACAAGAATTGATTATGACGTCGGTTATCGAAATTCCCAGTCTGGCTGACGTTTCGGCCCTTATCACGAGCGTGGCACATAGGTCACGGGCGTGACAGGCCCGAGTGGCAAATTCTGAGGTTGACGATCGTCGAACTGAGATCGACGGTCGTTGAAGGGTGGTCACGCCCTAGGTCACGGGCGTGACACATGGGTCACGGGCGTGACAGGGTCAAGATGCAAATTCCACGCTCGGCGATCGTCTCACTGAGATCGACGATCGCCGAAGGGGGTAACGCCCTAGGTCACGGGCGTGACACCTGGGTCACGGGCGTGACATGGCCATGACGCAAATTCTGCGCTTCGACGATCGTGCCGCTGAGATCGACGATCGTCGAAGGGGTCACGCCCTAGGTCACGGGCGTGATACATAGGTCACGGGCGTGATAGGCCCGGGTTGCAAGTTCGACGATTATCTTACGGAGATCGATGATCGTCGAAGGAGTCACACCCTAGGTCACGGGCGTGACACATAGGTCACGGGCGTGACAGGCCCGGGTTTCAAATTCGACGATCGTCTCACGGAGATCGACGATCGTCGAAGGAGTCACGCCTTTGTCACGGGCGTGACACATAGGTCACGGGCGTGACCAACCCGTGACCCAAAGTCTCAGTCATTGTACTTCAATTCTTGGGCTTCTAGGGTTCTCCCACGACAGACCGACTCCTAGGGGTCTAGCCAGAAATGGGATGTTACATGGTCAACGTCGTCTTCAAGAAGGCATTAGACGCGATGAAGGTGGAGGCCAGGAGGGTGCTGGCCTTGGATAGGCCCCTGTTTGGCTTCTTAGGGGAGAGGAATGAAGTCGAAGGAGGAGTGGGACTTCATGTCTCTCTGGGGGGGGGGGGGGGGGGGGGGCAGTCCCGCACCTGCAGGTTTATCATCGTGGATGCCCCCAGTAGCTACAACTCTATCTTCAAGAGGCCCCTCATCAGTGCCTTCTATTGCGTCCCCTCATCCTTCCATCAGTGCCTGAATTTCAACGCTGAGGGGGTCCAGATTTGGGTCAGGGGAGATCCCAAGGTAGCAAGGGAGTGCTACATCACGACGATGAACTCCATCTCTTGTCAGGAGGGGCGGAGGAGATGGGGCAGAGGATAGAGGAGGCGAAGCAAGAGGCTGACGGTGAGGATATTTAAATAGAGGAGAACCGCACCTAAGTGGAGGTGGTGGAAGAAGTTCAGGGGTCGGCCGAGGAAATGGATGTTGAGGATGCTGGAGAGGAAGTCCATGCCCAAGGAGGGGGGATGTTGAAGAATAGGGTGAGTAGTCCCGCCTGGAGGCAGCAGAGGAGGTGGTGGAGATGGAGGTTCTCACCCTTGGAGGCAGGTTGGAGAAGGTTTGCGGAAGCGGGGGGCTGACACCGGAGGCCCAGGGTAGGATTCTGGAGTGCATCCAGAAGAATGTGGACATCTTCGCATGGAGCGCCGCGGAGATGCCAGGAATCGATGCCTACGTGGCCTACCATCGCCTCAACCTGGACCCGAAAGCTCGCCCCGTTTAGCAAATGAAGAGATCCACGACGAACAGGTTGGCCGAGCCGACCAGGGACGAGGTAGCAAAGCTTTTCAAGTCTGGCTTTGTATCCAAAATCCAATATCCCTGTTGGGTCTCCAATGTAGTAATGGTGAAAAAAGGAGATAGCCAGTGGCGTATGTGTGTTACTTTTCTTTACTTAATAAATCATGTCCCAAGGATTGTTACCCCTTGCCTCGGATCGACGCGCTGGTTTATTCAGCCGTCGGTTTCCCAGTAGTGAGTTTTCTTGATGCATTTTCAGGTTATCACCAGATCCGGATGCACCCCCCTGACATAAAAGATGTCTCTTTCATCACGGGGGATGAGTGTTAGTGGTACAAAATGATGCCCTTTGGGCTAAAGAACACAGTTGCAACCTAACAGAAGATGATGGACAGGATCTTCTGAGAGCAAAGGGGGAGGAACTTGGAAGTTTATGGAGATGACCTCATGATCAAGAGCAGGGATGTCGACTCTAACCTCCGGAACTTGGAGGAAACCTTCGCCACCCTGCGCGAGTATAAGATGAGGTTCAACCCCCTGAAGTGTGTCTTAGAGGAAAGCAGGGGAAAGTTCCTTGGCCATATCCTCACCCCAGTAGGTGTAGAACCCAATCCTGATAAGGTCCGAGTAATCATGGAGTTGGGGTCGCCTCGAAATGCAAAAGAAGTGCACCGGTTAACAGGGAAGCTGGCAGGGTTGAGCAGGTTCCTCTCCCGAGCTGGAAAGAAGTGCTCTCCCTTCTTCAAGACTTTGAGGGGAGCCCAGAAGTTCGAGTGGACCTTGGAGTGCGAGGAGTCATTCCAGGCCCTGAAGAGGCAGTTGACTCAGGCTCCGCTGCTCCAAGGTCCGAAGGAGGGGGAAGATCTATACTTGTATCTCGGGGTCGGAGTGGAGGCCTTGAGCTCTGTCCTTTTTCAAGAAGAGGGGAAGAAGCAACTCCCCATATACTATGTAAGACGGGTATTGAGGAAGGCCGAGCTCCGTTATCCCATCTTGGAAAAGTTGGCCTTCGCTCCGGTTATCTCGGCTCGGAGGCTCCAGCCTTACTTCCAGGAACACTCGATCCGAGTGGTGACTGACGACCCCCTCCGCAACATCTTTTAGGGGGTGGAGCATTCGGGCAGATTGGCTAAGTGGTCAGTGGAACTGAGCGAGTTCGACATCACCTTTGTCCCCCATCTCTAGATCAAGGCCCAAGCAATGGCCGACTTCCTAGCTAACTATGTGGTCGAGGTGGCGAAGGAAGAGTTTAATCACTGGGTTCCTTGGATGGTGATGGTAGATGGAGCTTCGGGAAAGCATTCCCTTGGAGTAGGAGTGATCTTAGAAAGTGCCCAAGGAACGAGAATCGAGCAAACGGTGGTAGTGAACTTTCCCATCACCAATAATTAGGCCGAGTACGAGGAGGTAATCGCGGGGCTCTGCCTTGCCAAGGAGATAGAGGTGCATGATGTAGAGGTCCTCACTGACTCCATAGTGGTGGCTTCCAAGATCTACAATGAGTTTGAGGCAAGGGAGCCAACTCTACAGCTATACTTGGCAAAGGTGATGGGGGTCATTGGCACATTCCAGACTTTCTCCATCCGTCATGTGTATAGGTAGGAGAACGAGCATGTAGATCATCTAGCGAAGCATGGTCCCAGGGTGGGGGCACCATCACTGACTTATTTCGCCCTTCCATCGAGGAAGGAGAGCTGGTGGAGGTAGACCAGCACCCCTCATGGATGGATCCATTCACAACTGTCCTCTCCACCGACGAATATCTCGAAGGGATGGACAAGAAGAAATTCAAGTATAAGTGATAATACGTTTTGTAGCCTAAACTATTATCGTATTTTATATTTTATATTGTATAAATTATGTCTATTATTAGTTTATTTTTATCCTTTTTATGTAAATTTTATTGCCACTAACTTTTTCCTGTCTTTTTGCAGGTTTCTAGAAAAATTGCCAAAATGACCTGTCACGCCCCCCTGTCACGCCCTCCCTGGGCGTGACCTAGGGCGTGTCACCCGATCCCGAGGACACCTGCTGGAAGGGACAGAAAACGGTCAAAAACCGTTGTGACGCCCCCTGACACGCCCTCCCTGGGCGTGTCACCAGGCGTGACCAGGGGCGTGTCGCCCTCTGCCGCAAAGCCTGTCGCCGCATTACATGCCGTTCCGCCTCAGCACGCAAACAGTACAGTCACGCCCCATGTCACGCCCGTGACATGGGCGTGACACCCTCCTTTTTCGGTGACTGACGGATTTCCAACCAATGATTTGGACATGACGTGCCTGTCATGCCCCCCTGTCACGGGCGTGACCTAGGGCGTGACCACCGACGTACCGAAGCAATCATCCCTCCCGCTAGAATCCAGAGCCCGAGGTCAACATAGTACTGTCACGCCCCCTGACATGCCCCCCCTAGGGCATGTCAGAGGGCGTGACCAACCCGAGATTTTTTCTATAAATTGAGACCCCCCCTCTCCATTTCAGGAAGTTTTGGTTGAGTGGGGGAGGTGCTGCCCCTTTGTTTCTTGATCCTTTTTCATGCTTTCTCTCTCTCTCTCCCCCTCTCTTTGTACTTTTTGTTTAACCCTAGCTTAATTGTAGTTTGTCTTAGCTTTTATTGTAATTTTGCTCTTGCTTAGTGCTACTTGTAGGGCTAGAATAGGATTTAAATTTCATGCACTTGTAATTTCAATTTCAATAGTGTACTTGCCCTTTTTCATTAATAAAAGTGTTCTTCCTTTACTTGTCTTCCTTTATATGCTTTTCTACTCATCTCCCCTCCTCCATTCCATAATGATTAACTAATCCTCCTTGTACTCGATCTTGATGATCCGAGGTTAGAGCGATTATGTTATGATGTTTTAATTAATCTTTTCTTTTTAGGTTAGGGCCTTGAATTACTCTTGATTAATCACGGGTTGGAGGTATATTTTCGATATATACTCTCCGCCTATGCTTTCATTCTGGGCTAGCCGAGAGTCCGAAAGAATGAAGTGAGCATTCAAGAGTAAAGGGAGTTGTACGCACCCCTCGAGAGAGGCAGACGTCCAAATCTCCCGGATTGGAGTAAAATCCAATAGTGGGGTTCACCGCGTAAAGCGAGTTTTAGGCCTCCGATTTAGACGAGAGTCGGTCAGACCTTCCTAAAATCAGTTGGGCATGACTTCGAGAGAAGCGTGTTCAAGCTTTAGGAACCTCCACGGTCAAGGACCTTTATCCTATTAAGTTCAGATTTTTATCGCATTTTCTTAATCGTCTTTAGCCAAGCTGAATCTTGATTGGGTGCATTTCCATTTCATATTTTCTACCTTTCGTAGTAATCGCCTAACTTGTGCTCTTTAATTAACTGCAGTAGTTTCCTTTCTAGTATAGTTCTTTGCTGAATAGCTTTACTTAATTGCGGTGTTTCTCTTTCTAGTATAGCTTTACTTTCTCCCTTGCACTTAGATTTTCTAAAACCCTAGTTTTTTCGTCGATAAGATAATAGCGTTCGTGTGAGTAAGCTTAGCCAACAGTTCCCGGATTTCAATACGACACTTGTGTCCCCTTGCTACAATTCGATAGGTATACTTGCCTCATCGGGTTGCTAGTTCGGTTGCGTTTATTTTCTTCGAACCCTAGCGCGCAACAAGTTTTTGGCGCCGTTGCCGGGGAACCAACTTCCGTTGATATTTTGAAAACACGAACCTATTAATTTTATCTCTTCTCTTTCTCATCCTCTTTCTTTAAAATTTTAAAAAAGAAATCAAAAAAATTTTATCACCGCTCTTAATAGAAACCAACCTCACAATTTTTCTACGCCACCTAATTCTCTCGAAAAGGGCAAAGGGCTTTAAGCGCAACTGTCTTGTCTAGTACCTTGCGAACCCTTCACGGGGTAGTCCTTGGGAAGTTCGGGAGTTAATCTATAAAAAAAAATCTATTTCAAAAAAAAAATTTCTAATCTTTTTTCTAGTTTATCCTTTTTCTCTTCCTCTTCTTCTTTTCTGTTCTTTTAGTGCATGACCCGCGGGAGTCCGTCGGTTATTTTGGACTTGGACCACGAAATTGAGCGTACTCTTCGGAGAAGATCGCGATTTCAAGGTCCTACTATCCAAGTGCCGGTTGAGGACTCCGAGTCATTTCCTACTTTAAGAATGGAAGAACCCAACGTAGATGAGGCCATGCAAAGGACTATGTCCTATTATGCACGACCGAACCTCGAGGGAACGGAATCAAGTATAGTCCGCCCTGCTATAGCAAATAATAACTTCGAACTAAAGCCTAGCATAATTCAAATGGTGCAGCAATATGTGCAATTTGACGGACTTCAAGATGAAGATCCGAACGCACATATAGCTAGCTTTCTTGAAATTTGCGACACCTTCAAGATAAATGGTGTCACAAATGATGCGATCAGGCTGAGACTCTTCCCCTTCTCTCTAAGAACTAAAGCTAAGCAGTGGCTTAACACACTTCCGAAAAATAGCATAACCACTTGGAATGAATTAACTGAAAAATTTTTGGCGAAGTATTTTCCGCCAGCTAAAACTGCAAAACTTAGGAACGACATCTCTGCCTTCGGACAAATAGACTCTGAAACCCTATACGAAACCTGGGAGAGATTTAAAGAATTATTAAGACGATGCCCACATCACGCGCTGCCTGTATGGTTACAAGTGCAGACGTTTTATAACGGGCTAAATCAAAGCACGAAGCAAATGATAGACGCAGCTTCTGGCGGTACTTTAAATCATAAGACCCCGGAAGCCGCTCTTGAGCTTTTTGAGGACATGGCCATGAACACTTATCAGTGGAATGTGCCTAGGTCCCGCCCGTACAAGCCTGCAGGTATCTATGAAGTGGACAACGTCTCCCAGCTCGCTCTGCAAGTAGAAATCCTAAGCAAAAAAATCACGGAGATGACTGCTGCCTCCGCCCCTCAGGTATGGGAATCTGTAACCCCTACTCCGGAACATTTAGATTATGTTAATAATATGCCTAGAACTGCTTTTAATAATTTTTCTGCTGCGAATTTTCATCCGCCTGGTTTAAATTTTCCGAATAGTTATAATCCTGCTTTAAGAAACCATCCGAACTTTTCATGGAGTAATCCATCGAATGCGATGCGCCCACCCCCGCAAAATGATTTTTCTACACCACCACCACCACCACCACTTCTTCAAAATAACCCAAAACCTCCAAGCTTGGAGGAATTACTTTCTAAATACATCACCACAAATGACGCTACCATAAGAACTTTAACCGGAAGCGTAAAAAGTCTAGAAAATTAGGTAGGACAGCTCGCGAAAATAATTTCTGAGCGACCCGCAGGGTCTCTTCCTTCCAATACCGAACCCAACCTGAGAGAGCAAGCGAAAGCTATAACTCTTCGGAGTGGGAAGCAAGTCTCCGGTATGGTAAGTGAAGAGCCCGAGGCAAGCTCCACTTCCGCTTTTAAAAATCAAAGCTCCGCTCCCGTTTTAAAAATTCCGCCATCTGCTGAAGAAGTAATCACCCCTATTTTAGAAAATAATCTCACTCCACCACCCATCTTCAAAAATAATTCAACTCCTCCATACCCCTCTGAACTTAATAGACAACGTCAAGATGATCAGTACTCCCGCTTCTTAGAAATCTTCAAACAAATCCACATTAATCTTCCCTTCCACGAGGCTATTTCGCAGATGCCGAAATACGCCAAATATCTTAAAGACCTCCTCACAAACAAGAAGAAGTTAGAGAATCTTTCGTACATCACGCTAAACGCCGAGTGCTCCGCCGTTTTAACAAACGGTTTGCCGAAGAAAATCAGTGACCCGGGTAGTTTCTCTATCCCGTGTGTCTTCGGTGATCTTTTTGTTAAACACGCGTTAGCCGACTTAGGCGCGAGTATAAACCTGATGCCCTTTTCGTTGTTCAAAAAGTTAGGGATTGTTATCCTTAACCCCACGCGTATGAGTATCCAGCTAGCTGATAGATCCGTCAAGTACCCGTTAGGAATAATGGAGGACGTACTAGTGAAAGTCGACAAGATCATCTTCCCGGTGGACTTTGTCATTCTGGACATCGAAGAAGACGTCGAGGTTCCCCTGATCCTTGGCCGACCCTTCCTTTCCACCTCCCGAGCCATCATTGACGTAAGCAATGGTAAGCTCTTTCTTCGAGTAGGCGACGACGAAGTCACATTTTCTATCACCCCTTCGATGAAGAAAACCTTAGCGAACGATGACTCATGTTTTTTCGTAGACGCCGTGAGTGATGATTCTTCCTACTGCCTCTTCGAGTTTGAAAAAGAATTTTCTACTTTTTGCTCCTCTTCTCTTACAACGGAATCATTGCAAGGAAGTGATGAATCTTCTTATTGTCTTTCTGAGTTTGAAAAAGAATTTTCGGATTTTTGTTCTTCCTCTTTTCTTCCCACTGAATCTCTACAAGAAGCTGTCTTGGCTGCTAGCCCCACCCCTTATTACATTCCTTATAAAAAAGTTTATGAAGATATTATTTTTGAAAAAGAAAGAATCTCAAAATCCTCTTATGAAGAACCCCCTACCCTAGAACTTAAAAAACTTCCCGAACACCTTAAGTATGCTTTCTTAGAAAAAGACTCCAAGTTACCAGTTATCGTTTCGGCCTACCTCACGGATACGCAGAATGATAAACTTCTTCTAGTTCGACGTAAGCATCGCCGGGCTATTGCTTGGCAAATTTCTGATATCAAGGGCATAAGCCCATCTTTCTGTACACATAAAATTTTAATGGAAGATAATTCACATAACTCTATCCAACCTCAGCGCCATATAAACCCGAATATGAAAGAAGTAGTTAAGGGCGAGGTTATGAAACTATTAGACACAGGAATTATCTACCCTATATCGGACAGTAAGTGGGTTAGCCCCGTTCAGGTAGTTCCAAAGAAGGGAGGGATAACCGTAGTTAGTAATGAGAATAATGAATTAATCCCGACGCGGACGGTGACGGGTTGGCGTATGTGCATAGATTACCGTAAGTTAAATGACTCCACCCGCAAGGACCACTTCCCTTTACCGTTTATCGACCAGATTTTAGAACGTCTCTCCGGCCATAGCTTTTATTGTTTTCTCGATGGCCTCTCGGGGTACTTTCAAATACCCATCTCTCCCGAGGACCAAGAGAAAACTACGTTTACTTGTCCCTTCGGCACCTTCGCGTACCGAAGAATGCCGTTTGGATTATGCAAAGCGCCAGCTACATTCCAGCGATGTATGCTCGCAATATTTGACAAGTACGTAGAAAGCATTATGGAGGTATTCATGGAGGATTTCTCCGTGTTCGGCGATTCCTTCGATAGATGTTTAGAAAACCTCGAAAAAGTCTTAGAACGATGCGAAGAACTAACCTTGCCCTAAATTGGGAAAAATGTCATTTTATGGTGAGGGAAGGGTTAGTTTTGGGTCAAAAAATTTCTGCTAAAGGTATTGAGGTAGACGTTGCCAAGATAGAAGTTATTGAGAAGTTGCCGCCACCTACAAACATAAAAGCTATAAGAAGTTTCCTAGGCCACGCTGGTTTTTATCGTCGTTTTATAAAGGACTTCTCCAAGATCACTAAGCCCCTCACCCATCTCTTAGAAAAAGACGCTCCATTCATTTTTGATGACTCTTGTATTTCTGACTTTGAATTAATTAAAGAAAAGTTAATTAACGCACCGATTATGATAGCTCCGGTGTGGGACCTTCCTTTCGAGAATATGTGCGATGCGAGTAGTTTTGCGGTGGGGGCCGTATTAGGTCAACGCATATCTAAGAACTTTCACCCCATCTATTACGCTAGTAAAACCCTCACATCTGCATAAGAAAATTACACCACAACCGAGAAGGAGCTCTTAGCTGTAGTATTTGCGTTTGATAAATTCCGCACTTACATTACTCTTTCAAAAATCATTATTTTTATGGACCACTCGGCCCTCAAGTACCTTCTTGCCAAAACGGATGTCAAGCCTCGCTTGATTCGCTAGGTCTTACTCCTTCAGGAGTTTGAGTTAGAGATCCGTGATAAGCGAGGAGCCGAGAACTTGGCCGCCGACCATTTATCAAGATTAGATAACCCCTTTATAGAAAAATTAAATGAAAAATCTTTTAATGACTATTTTCCTGATGAGAAGCTGCTTTTAGTTAATACATCTACTTCTCCTTGGTTCGCGCACATCGCCAACTATCTAGTGGCCCGGGTGCTCCCAAAAGAGTTCTCCTCTCAGCAAAAGAAGAAATTCTTTTCTGAGCTGAAGAACTACTTTTGGGAAGACCCGCATCTTTTCAAAATTTGTGTGGATCAAGTGATAAGGAGATGTGTTTCTTTTGAGGAAGGAATCGATATTCTAAAACATTTGCATGAAGGCCCGACAGGTGGGCACTATCAAGCTGCTCGCACCGCTCATAAGGTGCTTTGCGCGGGCTTTTACTGGCCTAGCCTGTTTAAGGACGCGCAAGCCTTTGTGAGCAGGTGTGATAGTTGCCAACGGTCGGGCAACATCTCTAATAAAAATGAAATGCCGCAAAATTATTTCTTAGAGTGCGAAATTTTCGACCTCTGGGGAATTGATTTTGTTGGCCCCCTTCCTTCTAGCTTCGGAAACAAATATATTTTAGTTGCTGTTGATTATGTTTTACGATGGGCTGAGGCCCAAGCTCTTCCTACGAATGACTCCCGAGTTGTAGTCATGTTTTTAAAAAAATTATTTTCTAGATTCGGTACGCCACGCGCAATCGTTAGCGATAGGGGTTCCCATTTCTGTAACGCGCAATTTTCAAAAATCCTTACTAAATACGGCGTTACGCATAAACTGTCCACTGCCTACCACCCCCAAACTAACGGTCAAGTCGAAGTAGTTAATAGAGAAATAAAAAGAATATTAGAAAATACTGTTTCAACTTCTAGAAAAGACTGGTCAACCAAACTTGACGATGCTCTATGGGCCTACCGAACAGCGTACAAAACCGCCCTCGGATGTACGCCGTATCGGCTGGTCTATGGATCATACCATCTGCCCGTAGAGTTAGAACACCGTGCCTTTTGGGCCTTAAAATTTTTAAACTTTGATCCCCACTCAGTCGGTGACCTTCGAAAATTTCAACTAAATGAACTCCACGAGTGGCGCTCTTATGCTTATGAAAATAATAAACTTTATAAAGAGCGCACGAAGCGTTTACACGATAAACACTTAAGGCACCCTAAAAACTTTAAGCCGGGCGACCAAGTCCTTTTATATAATTCTCATTTACGTTTATTTCTGGGCAAATTAAAATCTCGCTGGTCTGGCCCGTTTTCTGTTTTAGAAGTATTTCCTTATGGAACTGTTTTAATTTCTCACCCTGATAAGGGTAATTTCAAAGTGAATGGTCAGCGTCTTAAACTGTATTTCTCTGGTGATGATGATGTCAGTCCAAACATTATTAAGTTTCTGCTTCACGAACTCTAATCTGAAACTTTTAATTTTTTGCTAAAGACAATTTTTTTCGGGACAACAATATTTTTGGACAAAATTATTTTTTTGATGCGTCGAGCTCAACGACGCTTTAACCAAAGGGCGCTCTTGGGAGGCAACCCAAGTTATCTTTTTCTGTTTTCTTTATTTTACAATTTTTGCCTCGGACGGCTCCGACAAGCTGAAGCTTCTGCGATCGCCTGCTCCAACATTGCTGAATCCATCACAAAGTCCAAAGAAGACATTCGGGGAGCGGCATCACTCAGCTTTCGCAGCAAATAAATCCGGGGAAGTACCTGTATTTCAATTCTGTCTTTCAATTCTGTACTTTATTTTTCTCTCCTTCTCCAACCCCCTTCTTTAGCCATTGAGGACAATGTCTGTTTTAAGCTTGGGGGAGGACTTCCTCCTTCACTTTTGCTTAGTGTAAATATTTTTCTTTTTGTATATATTTTAAATATTTCCAAAATAATTAAAAAAATGAATATCTTAAAACACCAAAAAAAAAGAGAAAATTTTTTTCTAAAAAACCAAAAAAAAGAGAATATTTCTCAAAATTAAAAAAATATATATATGTGTTTTTGAATAGTTTAGACATTTTGGTATTTCAATAGTACCCCTAGTTTTTAGTTTTGTTTTACTCAAAATCTCCTATAAACAACTTAGTTAATTATAATATTTCTAATCGTTCTTTTTAATTATATTTCACAAGTAAAATGTTGGCCATGCTGTGTTTCTAATTCGCGGTAGCATGTTAAGGTGAAATATTTTTCTAAAACTCGCATTTCTATTATGGTTTTTTGTTGTTTATTTCCTTTACTTTCTTAAAAATTCATCATCCATTATTTTCTTTTTCGTTTTTGAATAATTTTTGTAAAGTCAACTTTTGAATAACGTAGTAGATGTGAACGATCCAAGTCACCTATTATTTCTATTTTCAAGTTAATTTCATCAATCTTCCTTTATTATCTAGGACTCGCTTTTTGAAAATTTTTCAAACCTTTGTTTTAAATAAATTCAAAAGCGTGAAAATGATTTAGGCCGTTTTTGTTTTCGTTTGAGCTTTCTTGCCAACCTAAAAACTTTTACCGCTAGTTAGCCATTTTTGAGCCTTTTTCCGATTTCATTTGATAGCTCCTCCCTTCATTTCAGTTTCACCAAAGCCAAAATTTCCAACCTATCGAATCACACTAGCCTTTTTGAGTTTCATAAATTATTTTGACGATTTTGATAGGGTATTTTGTGATTTTTGTGGGAGAAAGGTTTTCAAAAAAAAAAAGTATGTTCGAAAGTGATGTTTATTTTTGTTTGGCCAACTCAAAAAGGAAAATAAAAAATATTTATGGCCTTTGTTTTGAAAAAAGAAAAAGAAAAAGAATGTGTGTATATATTTTTATAAAGATTTTGAAACTCTTTGCTTTGGTTTAGTGTGATTTTAAAACCTTCACGTTTATCTTTGAATTCCACTCCTGATCATATTCCTAAGCCGAATGTTTCTGTCCTATTTAAGTCCTTTTGATTCACGTTTGTTGATTTTTATTTAATAACTAAGAAAAGAAAAACAGTAAATCAGTTTTAGTTTTGGATTTAAACCTAAATTTTTGTTAATTAAATTTATATAATTATAATGCGTTGCTTGGATCTAGTAACAGCTCAATGCGTGTTTTTCATTTTCGTTGCTTTGCTTAAGTCCATTTAAAAAAATCTCGTTAAAATTTTGGATGATTTGTTTTTATTAAGTAAAGTTTATAAAAGTTTTACCATACCTAAATAATTGTTTTAGACTTACATTTCACCTTTTTCCCTACTTAGAATTTCGCATAGTACTTGTGTAGGCAAAATTAGAACTTTTTGATTAGTCCTTTTTATAAATTTCTAGTTTTTATATTTTTGCTTGGGGACAAGCAAAGCTTAAACTTGGGGGAATTTGATAATACGTTTTGTAGCCTAAACTATTATCGTATTTTATATTTTATATTGTACAAATTATGTCTATTATTAGTTTATTTTTATCCTTTTTATGTAAATTTTATTGCCACTAACTTTTTCCTGTCTTTTTGCAGGTTTCCAGAAAAATTGCCAAAATGACCTGTCACGCCCCCTGTCACGCCCTCCCTGGGCGTGACCTAGGGCGTGTCACCCGATCCCGAGGACACCTGCTGGAAGGGACAGAAAACGGTCAAAAACCGCTGTCACGCCCCCTGACACGCCCTCCCTGGGCGTGTCACCAGGCGTGACCAGGGGCGTGTCGCCCTCTGCCGCAAAGCCTGCCGCCGCATTAAATATCGTTCCGCCTCAGCACGCAAACAGTACTTTCATGCCCCATGTCACGCCCGTGACATGGGCGTGACACCCTCCTTTTTCGGTGACTGACGGATTTCCGACCAATGATTTGGACATGACGTGCCTGTCACGCCCCCCTGTCACGGGCGTGACCTAGGGCGTGACCACCGACGTACCGAAGCAATCATCCCTCCCGCCAGAATCCAGAGCCCGAGGTCAACATAGTACTGTCACGCCCCCTGACACGCCCCCCCTAGGGCATGTCGGAGGGCGTGACCAACCCAAGATTTTTTCTATAAATTGAGACCCCCCCTCTCCATTTCAGGAAGTTTTGGTTGAGTGGGGGAGGTACTGCCCCTTTGTTTCTTGATCCTTTTTCATGCTTTCTCTCTCTCTCTCTCCCCCTCTCTTTGTACTTTTTGTTTAACCCTAGTTTAATTGTAGTTTGTCTTAGCTTTTATTGTAATTTTGCTCTTGCTTAGTGCTACTTGTAGGGCTAGAATAGGATTTAAATTTCATGCACTTGTAATTTCAATTTCAATAGTGTACTTGCCCTTTTTCATTAATAAAAGTGTTCTTCCTTTACTTGTCTTCTTTTATATGCTTTTCTACTCATCTCCCCTCCTCCATTCCATAATGATTAACTAATCCTCCTTGTACTCGATCTTGATGATCCGAGGTTAGAGCGATTATGTTATGATGTTTTAATTAATCTTTTCTTTTTAGGTTAGGGCCTTGAATTACTCTTGATTAATCACGGGTTGGAGGTATATTTTCGATATATACTCTCCGTCTTTGCTTTCATTCTGGGCTAGCCGAGAGGCCGAAAGAATGAAGTGAGCATTCAAGAGTAAAGGGAGTTGTACGCACCCCTCGAGAGAGGCAGACGTCCAAATCTCCCGGATTGGAGTAAAATCCAATAGTGGGGTTCACCGCGTAAAGCGAGTTTTAGGCCTCCGATTTAGACGAGAGTCGGTCGGACCTTCCTAAAATCAGTTGGGCACGACTTCGAGAGAAGCGTGTTCAAGCTTTAGGAACCTCCACGGTCAAGGACCTTTATCCTATTAAGTTCAGATTTTTATCGCATTTTCTTAATCGTCTTTAGCCATGGTGAATCTTAATTGGGTGCATTTCCATTTCATATTTTCTACCTTTCGTAGTAATCGCCTAACTTATGCTCTTTAATTAACTGCAGTAGTTTCCTTTCTAGCATAGTTCTTTGCTGAATAGCTTTACTTAATTGCGATGTTTCTCTTTCTAGTATAGCTTTACTTTTTCCCTTGCACTTAGATTTTCTAAAACCCTAGTTTTTGCGTCGATAAGATAATAGCGTTCGTGTGAGTAAGCTTATCCAACAGTTCCCGGATTTCAATACGAAACTTGTGTCCCCTTGCTACAATTCGATAGGTATACTTGCCTCATCGGGTTGTTAGTTTGGTTGCGTTTATTTTCTTCGAACCCTAGCGCGCAACAATAAGTCGGCATATTATCTCATGCGAGATGGGAAGCTATACCGGAAGACCCTCTTGGGAATGTTGGAACGTTACGTGGCTGAGAGAGAGGTCTCGAGGATCTTGGAATAAATCCACTCCGGAGAGTGTGGGAGCCATTCTGGGAGTCAGACCCTGGAAGGAAGAATCGTTAGATAGGGGTACTTATGGCCGACCCTGAGCCATGACGCCGCAGAGTTCGCAAGGAAGTGTAGAGAGTGCTAGTTGTTCTCCCCCATCCAAGTGCAGCCAGCTCAACTCCTCAGGAGCATCACCGCGCCCTGGCCATTTGTAATCTGGGGAAAGGATCGGGTAGGGCCTTTACCCCAGGCCAGCAGGCAGAGGAGATTCTTGTTGGTCATGATTGACTATTTTTACAAGTGTTTAGAAGTCAATGTGTTGGCCAAGGTGACCTCCTAGGTCATCAGGAACTTTGTGTGGGGGGAAATAATCTGTCGGCATGGGTTGCCCCAGGCCATTATCACGGACAACGAGCCCCAGTTCGCTAGCGCTAAGTTCATCAGCTTTAGTGGGAAACTCGGGATAGATCTCTGATTTACTTCGGTTCATCACCCTAGGAGACACGGGCAGGTTGAGGCAGCGAACAAGATCAGCGTCAACCTCCTCAAAAAGAAGGTGGAGAACTTGAGAGGAAGCTGGGTGGAACAACTCCATTCGGTCCTCTGGGCTCATAGGACTACACCCAACACAGCCACAGGAGAGACTCCCTTCAATCTCTCTAATGCGTGCGAGGCGGTACTCCTAGTAGAGTTCGAAGTCCGGATTCCTCGGGTGTAACATCCCATTTCCAACTAGACCCCTGGGAGTGGTTTTGTCTTAACAGAACCCTGAGAAGCCCAGGAATTGAAGTTTATCGACCAAGATTTCGAGTCAAGGGGTGGTCACGCCCGTGACCGACCTGTCACGCCCGTGACCTAGGGCGTGACCCCTTCGACGATTGTCAATCTCAGGAAGACGATCGTCGAGCACATAAAAAATCAACTTGGGCCTGATACGCCCGTGACCAATCTGTCACGCCCGTGACCTTGGAATGGCGTTAAGTGAGCTAAGCTCACTAAACGTCGTTGTCTGGATGGCGTTGAGTGATCCTAGCTCACTCAAAGCCATAAGTTGAATGGCGTTGAGTGCACTGACTGCACTCAACGCCATCTTGTGTCGTCAGGTTGGCGTTGAGTGAGCCGAGCTCACTCAACGCCGTAGACTGGATGGCGTTGAGTGAGCTTAGCTCACTCAACGCCGTAAGTTATCAGACGGGATGGCGTTGAGTGCGTTGAGTGCACTTAACTCCATAAGTTGAATGGCATTGAGTGTACTGACTGCACTCAACGCCATCTTGTGTCGTCAGGTTGGCGTTGAGTGAGCTGAGCTCACTCAATGCCGTAGACTGGATGGCGTTGAGTGAGGTTAGCTCACTCAACGATGTAAGTTGTCAGACGGGATGACGTTAAGTGCATTGAGTGCACTCAACGCCATAAGTTGAATGGCGTTGAGTGCACTGACTGCACTCAACACCATTTGGTGCTGACTGGAGGGCGTTGAGTGAGCAGAGCTCACTCAACGCCATAATCGGGACGACGTTGAGTGAGCTAAGCTTACTCAACGCCATAATCTGGACGGTGTTGGGTGAGCTAAGCTCACTCAATGCCATAATCTGGACGGTGTTGAGTGAGCTAAGCTCACTCAACGCCATCGTTTAAAAGGGGCTTGTTCTGGATGGCATTGAGTGAGCAGAGCTCACTCAACGCCATGAGCCGGATGGCGTTATTGAGCTGAGCTCACTCAACGCCATAGTCTGGGAGGCCATTCTGATGGCGTTGAGTGAGCAAAGCTCACTCAACTCCGTATCTGGGATGACGTTGAGTGAGCAGAGCTCACTCAACGCCGTAGCTTGGATGGCGTTGAGTGAGTTGAGCTCACTCAATGCCATTGTACTTAGAATTTTCTGGCAGAGTGCTGGTTAGTTGAACCGGGCCGTTTCTAGGAAGTGGGCCGTTTTCTCTTATTAAGACTTAGTTAAGCCTTAATTTAAAAAAATTCTGACTGGTCAACTGGAGGTAGGCCACGTGGCCGTCGGTTTTGAAATGCAGAATAGTTTTGGCCATGGCCGAGAACCTGCTCTCATGGCCATCTATGGCACTTGATGCCATGGCCTTCCCTCTTCCCCTTGAAATGGCTGGATTCAACTCCTCTCAGGGAGAGGAGGATTTTCCAACCCTCCTCCAGCTGTTAAAAAGCCGTTTCAGCTCCCCTCCACCATGGCCGAGCTTGCTCTTGAAGAGACAATAATGGCTGGACATCCTATAACCGCCCACTCCCCATTTCTTCCCTTTAAAAAGGCCCCTTAGGCTTAAGGATGAAGTTTCCCAGCCCATACCTGAAGTTTCGAGCCTCCTACTATGCTGTAGAAGAATTCCGGCGTCGCCACCAGCGCGCCAAGGGCATCCCGACGATCAGCTCGACTCAAAACCGCGAATAAGGTCCTCCTCTACTCCTTCTTCTATGGGTAGATCTTAGAAATTACATAGGAGAGATGTCGAGCTCAAAGGAGAAAGATTGAGTGAGATTTTCCATGGTTTTTCAAAAATAAACGGTGGTCGGGTTCGCCGGAAACCGCCTCTCCGGTGGTCGTGTCGCCGCCCGACGGTAGCCTTCACCTCAACAGAGGTGGTTGTGGTGGTGGCCGGCCAGGGAGATGGCTTGGTGGCCGGGAAATAGCTTTAGAAAAGCTACAGGTTTTAAGAATTTTAGGTGCTGGTTCGGGCTTTTTGAGATGATGAACAGTAACCTATAATACTAAATTATTATATTTATATATAAATGTAGTGATTTATCAAGCTCTCTTTTATGCTATTTAATGAGGTACTTAGAGGCTTTTTATGTAGAAGTGACCAACATGAAATCTGTAGCCCTATGGGTCCACTATATTTCAAAATTGATTTGCGTCAATTTGGTCAACTGGTTTGACCAGGGAACCTCTTTTGGTGGGATCTAGACCTTGAGCTAAGAAGAGACAAAAAGGTGTTCCCACCTTTCATCCTTTGCCCAAATGTTCTAAAATTTGGGTAGGGAGTCTATCCTTACTATACCTAGGACTCCAAAAATCAGTATTTTTTGAGAATGTTTTTCTATAGTTTTTGTAAAAATTTAATAATTCATGTATAATTTAATTAGGTGTCTTAAACACCTCAAAATCCCCCCAAATTTGGGTGAGAGGTCTTAGGGGGAATGTTAGAGCTTTGGTAAAAATTCCACCCCATTTGGAAGTGTTTTGATTAAGTTTTAACTCGACCCTAGGTTGGCCCTTATAGGGTTAATTAGGTCAATTCACTCCTTTTGGGATTTGAGTGATCAAACAACCTCAACACAGGCTGATATTTTGTCCACTTGCTGTTTAGGGCATGACACACCCTCCAAGGGAGTTTGGGGTTGTTTGGGATATGGTAGCCCTAGAACCCTAGGGTAGGTCCCTTAATGGGGACTTGGTGAGTTGTGAAGGTCATGGGGTCAAATGACCTTGGACTGACCTGAAATTTTGTGAAGAGGACCATAGGGCCATTATAGTTCTCGGGACAAAATCTTAGGGTCTTTGGAGACCTTTAGCCCACCTAAAACCCTAACCCTAGTTTAGGTCACCAACTTTAATTGCAACTATTATTCTATCAACTGAACTTCAAATCAAGTAAAATTTAGGCAGGATAATTTTTCTATTCTAAGTGGACATAATATAATTTTGTTGAGATTTTTGGGTTAATTTATACAGTACTTCATTCACAACCCTAGTTGTGCCCTAGATATCTATCTTGATGATTTTGGAATTTCTATATACTGGAATGATATGAAATCTTGGATTAGGGCATCTTATAGCATGTTATACCTTCTGTATTTTTCTTGGGAGTTTTATCTTATTATTTTGGGTACTTTATTCTTTAACGTACCAATTGTGATATGTAGTCAAAAATACAAATAATGCCCATTTATCATTTTGAAATTTATAAAATTTGGTCAGTGGGTGTTTCAGACCATGATAGTCATCCTGTAATTTTCTCTGGATTTTTAGATAATTAAAAATAGTGCCTCCTTCACTAAGCTAGGAAAATTAGTACTTTATATTAAAATGCATTCCGAGCCCAAATATTGGAGAAAAATTATGGGACATGATTTCTGATGATTTCAGGTCACCAAATATCTTCTATAATTTTCTGGTGATTTTTGGATATATATTTACTGTACTTGCTTCATAATATAGTAAAAGTGGCCTAAAATGGTAAATTAGGAAATGTAGGCCTAAACACCTCTGAAATTTCTCAAAATTTGGAATTACTGCTTAAATGACTCATAGGAGTTTTACTGATTTTATGGTGATTTATTGTTGGCTCATTAGTTCACTTCATGTTCATACTAGGGCATTGGGAGGCTGAGAATAAATAAATTAAATGCCAAATGAAATAGGAAAATTATTATTTTCTGGATTTAGACTAATTATGTCATGGTAGACCTTCAGTAAATATTATAGGAGATTCAGAAGACAATTTGGAGTACCACCCCTTGCATACCTCATAAAGCTTAGGATGGTCTGCGTTTAGTAAAACTGCAGAAGCTGAACTAGAGTGGGTAATGAACTTGGGAGATGGAATTTTGGTAGTTCGCAGGTTTGGATAGGGTGAGTTAAATAAAGTTCTTTATTGGAAGTCAGGATGGGTAGGGTGTGAGATTGACTAGTGATAAGTAGTGTTCGGGTTCGACAGAAGATCGTCCTCCCCGAGAAGAGGAAGAGTCAAAGTAACCCTAGGATTAGCCCACTGTAATATGAGAAGGGAATGGTTAAGGGAACCAATCAATTATAATAAGTGCCTTGGAAAGGGAGCCTTGGGATTCACCCCATCATAGCTCCTAGTACCGCTGCGAGCCCTTCATCGGGTAAACCTCGAGAAGTCCAAGGTTAACCATAAATCTTAGTAATAAAACGATCAAGAGTAACCCTAATAATAATTGCACCTCACACCTACACTTGTACACTTAGGAATAAGAATTGGCGTGGAATGGGTAGAGTAGGTACGTGTTCTAAGGGCCTACTAGTATTGTGAATGGTTTGGTTTGTGATTGGGATGTCCGGGGAGCTGGATGCTCGGGGATTAGGTATAAATTTGGAAGTCCAGGGAGCTGGATGCTCGGGGACTTGGTATATGCTTGGTGGCCTAGAGAGCTGGAGGCTCGGTAATATGAGAACTTGTATAAATATAACTGTCATGATTGCATGTGCATAAAATGGTGGCTCATCGGTACTAGACGATCGATCACACCGACGTCGGTACGTTGACTCGGCGGTGTGGGACACTTAGCCAAAGAAAGCCTGGTGGATATTGCCAGCACTAGTACGCGGATACTCTAGTTTGTGTTCTTCTAGGGGCGTACGGAAGGGCTAGGCCTGGTAGTGTGGTTACCCTCCTAGGAGTGGGGGGCCCGACCCAATGTCTCCGTTTACCACCACGGAGGTTCCTGGGGGTGAAGCTAGCTGCCCGAACAGGGGGAACTAAAGGTCTGTGCGCATGGAGTCGTGTGGGTGTGTTGCACTTGCTTGTGCATTCCATAGAATATTTGTGTGTCATATCATAAACATTGCCACCTATCGTATAAGATGGTATGGGACGTTTTATACGATAGGCCCTACAAAACAACCCCTTGGTCTATACGGGTAATCCCTATAAATCAATGGTTATATTTCCTGTGATTTTACTTACTTGCTACTTTTTGCTGTTTGATAACCGACACCCCAACGTATGAGTTGTATGGGACACTTTATACGATGTGAGCCCTGCAGAAGATCCCTTGGCTTATGCGCTTCCGCATAAGTTAAGGTTACATTTCCTACTTTCTGCTTCTGTCATATTTACTATGGAATTGCTAGCATAGGTCCGCTGTCACCTGCTTTTGACTTATTCTCCACCTTCATGTCCTTCCCTTTCTTCCTCTGTGCTCGGTACCTAGGAGCTATGGGGGAAGGGGTAGGGTATGATTGTGCTTAGTCTTTTAGACTAACGGTTTTCGAACCACAACATTTTAGGTGTACCATATGGAAGAGTCACGGGTTTTGCAGTTTCTGACAGAGTTGACCGCGCGACCGTGTTACCATTGTAACCAGCCGGGACATACACGGGTCAAATGCCCCTTGATTGGTGGGATCCCACCAACTCATCAGCCAGGAGGCCGAAAACATAGACGCAGACGTGGATTGCGAGGCGGCGACTGCAGGCCGAAAAGGAAGGAGCACCCAGAGATGCAGTGTAAGACCCCCTCCAGGAACACAAGACACGCACGAGAGGGGTCTTATGCCCAGAACAGCCGCCTTGCGGTAACACTAGCACTCGGGCTAGCCTGTACCACAAGACGCCTATTCTACCGGCAATAGCCAATATCAACACATAATTGCCAACCCAACAATAATAATATAAGAAAGTCAATCCACACTAAGCATATATCCCTAAGAGTAACAAAAGAGAAGCTAACAAGCTTCTACATAATCAGAGTACGTGAATATATTTGCCCCGAAGGGGTACAACAAAATCTCTCTCACTCACATCTGTAACCGACGGTAGTGACGGTACCATCCCTTCAGGCTCTATCGTCCTGGCCTGGCTGTCCAGTTGCATAGCCTGCTGCTCCACCTGCGGGGTTTCCTCCTAAAAAGTGAAGACGTAGCAATTGTTAGTCATAAAGACTAAGTGGCTTCACATCCGCTCCCCCGGCGACTCCTCAGCACCGGGCGGAGAAAGGAACAGGTACAATATATAAATAACAGTAGTACAACAGGTGAAGTGAGCATACAAATCATAAGCAGCAACAGCAGTAGTGTATAATAAACAAGCTCTTATTTTCCAAATCTACTATCTATAGCAGCAAGAGAGTATATAGCTATAACAGTAAGTAACTCAACTTATATGGATTCCCATACAAGCATATAAGTTGAGGGTCGTTCAACAATAAGTAACTCATCGTATAGGAGTGCCCATACAAACTTATACGATGAGGGTCTTATATATGCAATGAAGTGTAATGCTATGAATGCAATGCAATGACACACCCATGACTAAGCACATGCAATCGCTATGTCGACACAGACTTATAGTTCCCACTATTTGAGCAGGTAGCTAACCTCTCAGGCATCAACCGTCGTGGCAAAATGGTGACAGTAGAGCGGGCATATCCACAACTAAGCTGGTCTCCACACTACCTGGCCTAGGCCTCCGTACGCCTCAACACTAAGGACACAACAACAGAGCTCACATGCTTACTACAGCTCAGCGGGTTCTCTTGGGTAAGTGAGCACCAAGATCCTTGCCCCGAATTGGCCTATGCGTGACACGTAAGGAGCCTCGGAAATGAACACGAGGACCAAGCCCAACCATTCACTTGGCACGAAAGGAGCCTCGGGACATGAACACCGAGGACCAAGCCCAACCATCCAAGCTCTAAGGTCCGACTCCCATCGGTGTGACGATTGGCGAGCCCGTAGACCTGCCACACTATCCTTATCCCGGGATTACGACACCGTGTGTCGACTCACACCACATGCAATTTCACAATATCGTGGCATGGAAGGAGCCTCGGGACGTGAACACCGAGGACCAAGCCCAACCATCCATCGAATGAGGAAGGAGCCTCGGGACATGAACACGGAGGGCCAAGCCAAACTGTCCAACTTTACCCATCTCAACCTCATTCCAACTAGTGACAGGCAACGTCGCACTTGTTACTTCCACAATGCTACCCGTAGGTAGATGACACTCTAAGCATTGGGTTACTAATTCCCTTTTATCCATCCAACATGTTTCATGGCCATAGTTAAATCATTTATACATTTATCCAATTATATATACCCAATTATATCAGTTTCTTTCCTTCAATTAAACTTGTCCACAACTCGTTATATGAATTTAGATTCAGAACCTCAACTTATCATGTCACTATGATGATTATGTCAAAAGAGTCCACCCAAGCCTCGATTTGGATCGCAACATTAAATTCCACCACATCGCATTCCACGTTACACAAGCCCGGAATTTAGGTGCAGCCTTAATCCGGGCAGCCACTTAGACCAAGGATTCCCGAGGCTACAGAAATCCGACGAGTGCGTGTAACCACTCGTTGGAAAGATAATTTCGTGGGCAACGACTTTCTTGTTTAGTCTAAAACCCGAATATGACCAGAACACTCCCGAAATTGGCCACGAAGGTCGCTGCGTGCCGAAAACAGATTTCTGCACGCATCTTAAGGCGAGGTGAACGGCATCCGTTCATCTTCCTCCTTGCAACAAACTCCCAAAATCTCCTCTAGAAAATCGTCCACCCTTATTCACCCTCACGAAACCATATTTTTCCACGAATCCTTCTCTCATCTTCACTTTGAAGGATGAAGAGGTTGGAGGGGGCTAAGCCTAGAAAACAAACCTAGGCATGGCTTTCCTAGGAAATCTCCTCCTCACCATCAAGACTCTATGGATTCGATATCTCTCCTAGAATATATCTACAGATCTAGAACTAAGGGAGAGGGGAGGAAGCTCACCTCGTTTGCAGCGGTACAACCGTTCCTGGCAATGGATCTAGTCGTTCTCCTTTGTGGCATCTCTCGCTTGGTGCGGTTGTTCTTCACGGCAAAGGAAGGAGAGGGAGAGAGAGAAAGAAGGCCGCCTCCAAAAGCTCAGCCTGCTTCCGCCGGCTCCGTCGGTTTCGTGAGATCCATGATGACGGCAAGGTTCAATCGGCGCAATGTAACGTCCCAATTCGCGCTAGGCCCCTTGACTGCGTATTTGAGTCAAGGGGGCTGTGGTGAGCCCAATGGGGGTGTAGGTGAACAGGTGCGGACGTACGGGAAATGAGGAAAACAAGGCAAAATGGCATTTCTGGCTGACACGGGTATGGACACGGCCGTGTCCATACCCGTGTGCCTCATAAAAATAGGCTTACCAGTCAGAGAGGTACACGGGTATTAGGACACGGCGTGTCCCTACCCGTGTGCCGAGGACACGGGTCGAGACACGGCCGTGTCTCTACCCGTGTGCCGCAACCCCAGCACGGCAGAAATATCTCCCGGGGATGAACACGGCCCTAAAAACGGCAGGCAACACGGCCGTGTCACCTGCACACGGGTAGGAACACGGCCGTGTGCCTACCCGTGTCTGCGGTGTATAAAAAGGAAAAAGTTGTGAAACCCTAGCATTCATTCCCCTTTCTTCTGCCCCGAAATTTCTGAGAGAGTTCTTGGCTGGAGGAGGAGGAAGAGCTTGCCGGAGCCATCCTTGGAGGAATCAAAACGCCGCCACCGTCAAGGGAAAAACAATGCCGCCGCGAAGGAGTGCGAGGCTCATGGCCGGCCATGGTGGTACCGCTGGACTTGAGGTGAGCTTCCTCCCCTCTCCCTTGGTGCTAGATCTATATTTATTTTAGGAGAGACATCGACTCCATAGAGTCTTGATGGTGAGGAGGAGAGCTCTTAGGATAAGCCATGCCTAGGTTTTCTAGGCTTAGTCTCCCTCAACCTTCTCATCATTCAAAGTGGAGATGAGAGGGGTTTTCGTTGAGGGTTTGGCTTTGAAAGGAGAAATAAGGTTGGGTGTGATTTCTGGAGAAGTTTATGCGAGGTCGTTGCAAGGAAGAAGATGAACGGATGCCGTTCATCTCGCCTTAAGATGCGTGCAGAAATCTGATTTCTGCACGCGGCGACCTTCGTGGCCAATTTCGGAGGTGTTTTGGCCAGATCTGGGTGAATGACTCAACACGAAAGTCGTAGCCCTTGAAATTACCTTTCCAACGAGTGGTTGCTCGTTTCCATGCGATACGTGTAGCCACGGGAAAGCTGGTTCGAGTCCGCTGCGTTCGGGAAAATTCCTGTACAGGAAACGGTTTCCTGTACGTATTCGAGTTGAATTTCTGGTATGTTGCGACCAGATCTGGGCGATCGACTCAACACGAAAGTCGTAGCCCTCGCGAATACCTTTTCAACTAGGGGTTGTGCATTGTGATCGGATTCCTGTAGCTCCGGGAATCCCAGTTTTAGTATTGGGCTATCCTATGTTAATGCACTTGTTAATTTATAATGTTAGCACTCTTACTATGATTGTGATTTGCTCATTTGATATCTTGCTCCCATATATCTATAATGTCGTTGTTACTATAATTTAGTATGGTTACTCATTTGGTTGTGTAATAAGGAATAACCATGCAATGGTAGAGAAATAGATTGGATGGGAAGGCTAGATATTAGGAGTTGAGATTGGTATAGGATATATTTATACAATTTGGTGTTGAACATATCTATTATGCGTAGTGTTGAGGTGAAATCATTGAAGAGGTGTGCGTGAACATGATGAACACTATGTGAAGAGTATTTTGTAACCGTAATCCGAGCCCAAGGGGTTTATTAACAACCGATGCTTAGAGTTGAAGTCTCCCTACGGGTAGCATCGAGTGAGTTGTTTTGGGGCATGTGATGTGCGACGATTCATCGTGTCGTGATATTGAGATAATGATTGTGGCAGGTCTACGGGTTCGCCAGTCATCACACCAATGGGAGCCAATGGGTAGACCTTGGGCGGTAGGGTTAGATACTTGGTGTCCATAACCCGAGATCTCCTCCGTGCCATGAGAACGGTTGGGCTTGCACCTCGTGCGTTTCCGAGGTTCCATCCGGTTCGAAATCAAAGGCCAGGTTGGGCTGTGTTCTTGGTGCACATTTACCCAAGACCCCTTCTGAGCCGTAGTACGCATGTGAGCTCCGCTGTTGTGTTCTTAGCGTTGAGGCGTACGGGGGCCTAGGATAGGTAGTGTGATACCACCTAGTAGTGGAGACGCCCGCTCCACTGTCGCCGTCTGGCCACGACGGACGACGCCTGAGAGGTTAGCTACCTGCTCGAAAAGTGGGTACTTCTAGTCTGTGTCGACATAGCAACTTGCATGTGCGTGCGCATGATTCGGCCATAGCATAACATTCATATCATGTCATTCATTGCATACACAAGATCCTCATCGTATAAGTTTGTATGGGCACTCTTATACGATGAGTTACTTTACTGTTAACCCGATCCTTAACTTATAAGTTTGTATGGGCACTCTTATAAGTTAAGTTATTATTTTGATTAATTATACCTGCTGTCATATATTATTGATATTTGTAGAATTGCTAGTTGTGTAGCGTAGTTTATACTCCACCATATTTACAGTCACCTGCTTGTTTACCTGCTTATATATATACATATTGTACCTTTGTTCCTTTCTCCGCCCGGTACCGAGGAGTCGCCGGGGGAGCGGATGCGAAGCCACTTAGTCTTATGACTAACGGTTGCTACGTCTTCCTTTTTAGGAGGAAACCCCGCAGGTAGAGCAGCAATGGACTATGCAGCAGGACAGCCAGGCCCGGATGATAGGACCTGAGGTGGTGGTGCCATCGGCACCGTCAGTGACAGTCGTGAGTGTTTTCATGTAGCCGTTTGGCAAAACATTTCTAGACTCTTGTTCTTTTGTACAAGCCTGTTGTGCTTGTTATCTTCCGCTACTTTTGGACTTTAACTTAGCTGTGAACTGAACTGCTTTACTTTTCTGTTATGGTTGGGTTGGCATGATTGTTGTGATATGGATTGTAGCCGGCGGAATAGGCGTCTTGTGGTAAAGGCTAACCCGTGTGTTAGTGCTACCGCAAGGCGGCTATTTCGGGCATAAGACTCCCCTCGTGTCGTGTGTTGTGTTCCGGGAGGGGGGTCTTACAAATGGTATCAGACTTAGCCGATCTTCACCTACAGCAGTCAGGTAACAATGGGCCACTCCCGTTCGATTAGTCGGTTTGGGGACAAACCGACTTAGCGGAAGTAGTGGTGTGCCCATATGTAATTCACACTAAGTTGTCCAACTTTGACATTAGTTTTAGCCAACCTGACCCTAGTTTGTACCTTGCGTATAGGTCCCAGCGCAGGTGGAGCCGGTTGGGGGCACTCCTACCCCTTCCGTCCCTTCATAATTCCAGCAGTCGGAACTGGGACAAACGCTGTCAGCCATATTGGATGCATTTAAAGCCCAGCAAGCTCCGGTGCAATAACAAGCGCCAGGCTCCAACTGGTTGAGCACCTTCCGTGCCCTGTCCCCTCCTGCCTATCTTGGGATAGAATCGTCGGTGCGCACCGAGG
The DNA here is from genome assembly GCA_039513925.1 of Platanthera zijinensis. NCBI lineage: Eukaryota > Viridiplantae > Streptophyta > Magnoliopsida > Asparagales > Orchidaceae > Platanthera > Platanthera zijinensis. Next base: position 111,246,033 of record CM077093.1, on the reverse strand, counting down.
AATGGCTTGATACCGTGCAGGAATTGATGGCTGGCATAAGATGTCCGAACAGCATGGCGGTGACATTGGTAGTGACGCTGCTAGAGCTGCACGCCAAAAGGTGGTGGAAGTCCCTCATGGGCTCCACCTTCCAAGGGCGGTTGTACACGGACATCAGTTGGAACGAGTTCACCGAGGCTTTTCTGGATCACTTCATCCCTTCTTCTGCTCGGGATGGACTTGAAGAAAAATTTCTGCAGCTGAAGCAGGGATCGAAATCGGTAACGGAGTACCAGAGGGAGTTCCAACACCTCGCTAGGTTTGCCGATTCCTATGATTTGGACGATAGAGGCTATGCGAGGCGCTTCTACAAAGGGTTGAGGGACCCCCTGAGGCAGGCCCTTTTGTTTATAGCCGATGGAAGCCTGGCAGAAATCATCGACATGGCAAAGAGACTGGAGGCGGACCACATGGGATGTGGCAAGAGACCTGCGGAAGGAGTAATTGAAGTCGGCCCTAGTAATAGAAGGCGGAATGATCATGGCAGAGGAAGGGGAAACCTCAGAGGCGGTCGGTGGGTCAACCGGAACTATCGGGTGGAGTACCCAATTCCGCAACCACTACCTTTACCACCACCACCGCAGCAGCAATATTATCAACAACCTGGGGGCCGACGTGAGGTGATATGTTTTGAGTGCAACCAACCGGGGCATGTCCGACGAGTTTGCCCGCGACTGATCGGGGATGCTCCTATTGCTCCCCCTCCAGTAGCTCCACGGGGGCGAGGGCACATGCGTGGCCGAGGAAGAGGACCACCAGGGAGAAATCAAGGACATGCACGGGAGCATGTATTCGCATTGGATATGACTCAGGAGAGAAATCCGCAGGAAGTCATCACCGGTACGTGCAAAATTTATTAATATTATATGACTTGTTAGATTTACGATACAAATGATACGCGCAATTTTGAATGGTGATTACCTTCTTGGAACCTAGGCACTGTCATGGTTAGCGGGAGGCCCGCCTATACGTTATTTGACACGGGTGCGTCTCACTCGTTCATTTCGGCGGACTTCGTGAAGGACTTGGAGGGAGTGCAACACTTCACGGGCACTACTCAAAGGGTGCGCCTTCCGGACGGCTCTGAGATGACGTCGTCAGCAAGTTGTGACTTCAACACCCTTATTGGAGGAAAGTTCTTTGAAACTCCGGCTACAGTGTTAAGAATCCCGGAGTTCGATCTCATCCTGGGCATGAGGTGGTTGAACTGGCACCACGCCAGGATCAATTGTGCGGAGAAGCAAGTTATGTTGAGGCATGGAGACTCGGAAGTCATCTTCCAAGGTATTAAATTCGCACCCCGTAAATATTATCTTCAATCCAAGTTATGAAATCTCATATGGAAGGGGATGAGGTCTATGTAATTTGCTTCGAGTTGAAGAAATTGACATTAGAGGTCAAGGATGTGCGGGTGGTGCGAGAATTTCCCGAGGTATTTCCCGAGAAATTGCCGGGACTACCCCGGCATAGGGAAGTGGACTTCCAAATCAAGCTAATTCCGGGTGCCAAGCCCGTCTCGCGAGCTCCATACCGAATGGCTCCGAAGGAACTTGCAGAGTTTAGAGTCCAGCTTCAGGAATTGGTGGAAGCAGGGTTCGTTCGCCCAAGCTCGTCGCCTTGGGGAGCGCCCGTTTTGTTCGTCAAAAAGAAGGGTGGCACCCTGCGGTTATGTATTGATTATCGAGAGTTGAACCGGTTAACGGTGCGGAACACCTATCCCCTACCGCGCATTGATGAATTATTTGATCAATTGGTGGGATCGTATTGGTTCTCCAAGTTAGATCTGCGTTCGGGATATTATCAGCTGAGGATACAAGAAGATGACATTCAGAAGACGGCCTCGTCCATTTTCGTGGCCGGTTTTACATCCCCGAAGGTGACAACATTCGGGAGGATATTCTAAAGGAGGCTCATTGCTCCAAGTACTCGGTGCACCCGGGGATCGCGAAGATGTACACCGATTTGAGAAAGACGATGTGTTGGCCGGGCATGAAGAGGGATGTCAATTACTTTGTTACTCATTGTGTGGCCTGTCAAATGGTGAAGGCGGAATGCAGAAGCCCCGGTAGAATGCTACAGTCGTTGCCCATCCCCGAATGGAAATTTGAGGACATCTCCATGGACTTCGTCCACGGGTTACCTCGCTCGCGCTCGGGGAATGATTCTGTGTGGGTGATAGTTGACGGTTGACCAAGGTAGCCCGATTTATCCCAATGAAGAAGGAGGCGCAGGTGGGCGTCCTAGTGCGTCTCTTTGTGGAACAATTTGTGCGGTACCATGGCGTGCCGAAGACGATCGTCTCCGATCGGGATGGTCGGTTTACTTCAAGAGAATGGAGGGTTGTACAGGCTTATTTGGGCTCGCGCCTCGCCTTTAGCACAGCCTTTCACCCACAAACAGACGGGCAGTCCGAACGAACCATCCGAACATTGGAGGACCTTCTGAGGTTGTGTGTGCTAGATAAAGGAGAACCATGGGAGAGACTCTTACCTCTCGTGGAGTTCTCTTATAATAACAGTCATCAAGCCAGTATTGGAATGGAACCTCATGAAGCTTTGTATGGAAGGAGGTGTAGAACACCCTTGTCCTGGGTGCAAGATGAAGATCCGAAGACATTGGGAAATGAGTATATTGATGACACGGACGCGGTGGTTAGGTTGATCCGAGATCGAATGCTAGAGGCTCAAAGCCGACAGGCGAAATATTACAATGCAAGGCACCGTGTGGTGGAATTTCAAGTGGGTGATAAGGTGTTCCTGAAGATTCGACCGATGCACGGAGTGTCGCGGGTACGTGGAGTCAAGAAGCTCAGCCCAAGGTATGTCGGGCCCTATGTCGTAGTGGAAAGGATTGGCCCTCTGGCCTATCGATTGGAGTTACCACCGGAGCTGGAGAACCTTCACGACGTGTTCCATGTATCGTCGCTTCGGAAGGCTTTGCTGCGGCCTGAACAGTATATCCCCACGGCGGATGGTGCCATGGCATCTGATAGGTCTGTGCGATTGGAGCCGGTGCGGATCGTTGATAACGAGACAAGAACCTTGCGCCGCAAAAGTGTTCCCTTAGTGAAAGTGCTATGGTCTAATCATGGGAAGGAGGAGTTCACATGGGAGCCAAGGGATTTGATGCAAGGGCGCTACCCGGAATTATTTACCCCAGGTAAAATTTTTTTATTTGAAAGCATAGTTCCCTTTTATGTGTTTCACTCCCATAGCCTTACCCAGATTTCAGGGACGAAATCTTTTATTTTGTTTAAGGGATTTTTAACGTCCCAATTCGCGCTAGGCCCTTGACTGCGTATTTGAGTCAAGGGGGCTGTGGTGAGCCCAATGGGGGTGTAGGTGAACAGGTGCGGACGTACGGGAAATGAGGAAAACAAGGCAAAATGGCATTTCTGGCTGACACGGGTATGGACACGGCCGTGTCCATACCCGTGTGCCTCATAAAAATAGGCTTACCAGTCAGAGAGGTACACGGGTATTGGGACACGGCGTGTCCCTACCCGTGTGCCGAGGACACGGGTCGAGACACGGCCGTGTCTCTACCTGTGTGCCGCAACCCCAGCACGGCAGAAATATCTCCCGGGGATGAACACGGCCCTAAACACGGCAGGCAACACGGCCGTGTCACCTGCACACGGGTAGGAACACGGCCGTGTGCCTACCCGTGTCTGCGGTGTATAAAAAGGAAAAAGTTGTGAAACCCTAGCATTCTTTCCCCTTTCTTCTGCCCCGAAATTTCTGAGAGAGTTCTTGGCTGGAGGAGGAGGAAGAGCTTGCCGGAGCCATCCTTGGAGGAATCAAAACGCCGCCACCGTCAAGGGAAAAACAATGCCGCCGCGAAGGAGTGTGAGGCTCATGGCCGGCCATGGTGGTACCGCTGGACTTGAGGTGAGCTTCCTCCCCTCTCCCTTGGTGCTAGATCTATAGTTATTTTAGGAGAGACATCGACTCCATAGAGTCTTGATGGTGAGGAGGAGAGCACTTAGGGTAAGCCATGCCTAGGTTTTCTAGGCTTAGTCTCCCTCAACCTTCTCATCATTCAAAGTGGAGATGAGAGGGGTTTTCATTGAGGGTTTAGCTTTGAAAGGAGAAATAAGGTTGGGTGTGATTTCTGGAGAAGTTTATGCGAGGTCGTTGCAAGGAAGAAGATGAACGGATGCCGTTCATCTCGCCTTAAGATGCGTGCAGAAATCTGATTTCTGCACGCGGCGACCTTCGTGGCCAATTTCGGAGGTGTTCTGGCCAGATCTGGGTGAACGAATCAACACAAAAGTCGTAGCCCTTGAAATTACCTTTCCAACGAGTGGTTGCTCGTTTCCATACGATACCTGTAGCCACGGGAAAGCTGGTTCGAGTCCGCTGCGTTCGGGAAAATTCCTGTACATGAAACTGTTTCCTGTACGTATTCGAGTTGAATTTCTGGTATGTTGCGACCAGATCTGGGCGATCGACTCAACACGAAAGTCGTAGCCCTCGCGAATACCTTTCCAACGAGAGGTTGTGCATTATGATCGGATTCCTGTTGCTCCGGGAATCCCAGTTTTAGTATTGGGCTATCCTATGTTAATGCACTTGTAAATTTATAATGTTAGCACTCTTACAATGATTGTGATTTGCTCATTTGATATCTTGCTCCCATATATCTATAATGTCGTTGTTACTATAATTTAGTATGGTTACTAATTTGGTTGTGTAATAAGGAATAACCATGCAATGGTAGAGAAATGGATTGGATGGGAAGGCTAGATATTACGAGTTGAGATTGGTATATGATATATTTATACAATTTGGTGTTGAACATATCTATTATGCGTAGTGTTGAGGTGAAATCATTGAAGAGGTGGGCATGAACATGATGAACACTATGTGAAGAGTATTTTGTAACCGTAATCCGAGCCCAAGGGGTTTATTAACAACCGATGCTTAGAGTTGAAGTCTCCCTACGGGTAGCATCGAGTGAGTTGTTTTGGGGCATGTGATGTGCGACGATTCATCGTGTCGCGATATTAAGATAATGATTGTGGCAGGTCTACGGGTTCGCCAGTCGTCACACCGATGGGAGCCGTAGTACGCATGTGAGCTCCGCTGTTGTGTTCTTAGCGTTGAGGCGTACGGGGGCCTAGGATAGGTAGTGTGATACCACCTAGTAGTGGAGACGCCCGCTCCACTGTCGCCGTCTGGCCACGACAGACGACGCCTGAGAGGTTAGCTACCTGCTCGAAAAGTGGGAACTTCTAGTCTGTGTCGACATAGCAACTTGCATGTGCGTGCGCATGATTCGGCCATAGCATAACATTCATATCATGTCATTCATTGCATACACAAGATCCTCATCGTATAAGTTTGTATGGGCACTCTTATACGATGAGTTACTTTACTGTTAACCCGATCCTTAACTTATAAGTTTGTATGGGCACTCTTATAAGTTAAGTTATTATTTTGATTAATTATACCTGCTGTCATATATTATTGATATTTGTAGAATTGCTAGTTGTGTAGCGTAGTTTATACTCCACCATATTTACAGTCACCTGCTTGTTTACCTGCTTATATATATACATATTGTACCTTTGTTCCTTTCTCCGCCCGGTACCGAGGAGTCGCCGGGGGAGCGGATGCGAAGCCACTTAGTCTTATGACTAACGGTTGCTACGTCTTCCTTTTTAGGAGGAAACCCCGCAGGTAGAGCAGCAACGGACTATGCAGCAGGACAGCCAGGCCCGGATGATAGGACCTGAGGTGGTGGTGCCATCGGCACCATCAGTGACAGTCGTGAGTGTTTTCATGTAGCCGTTTGGCAAAACATTTCTAGACTCTTGTTCTTTTGTACAAGCCTGTTGTGCTTGTTATCTTCCGCTACTTTTGGACTTTAACTTAGCTGTGAACTGAACTGCTTTACTTTTCTGTTATGGTTGGGTTGGCATGATTGTTGTGATATGGATTGTAGCCGGCGGAATAGGCGTCTTGTGGTAAAGGCTAACCCGTGTGTTAGTGCTACCGCAAGGCGGCTATTTCGGGCATAAGACTCCCCTCGTGCCGTGTGTTGTGTTCCGGGAGGGGGGTCTTACACGCAAAAGCTAGGGTTCGGCTTTAAATCCCTTTTTATAAGCCGATGTATTAGGTTACATCTTCTGCCACGTGTCAATGCCTCATTGGACCGCCCATAATGGGTCATTTTGAAGTGACCCGGTCCAAGGAACCATCCAGCACGAATACCGAAATCCGGTTCAGTCCGCCTGTACAAGCCGACGAATCTGCCTGGGCGAAGAAAACGCACAAGTCAAATTCGGCGGGAATCATCTGTCATTCTCGACGATCGGCTAGAATCGTCAGGCATTCTCAACGAATTCATCGGGTATCAATAATGATACCCGGCGATTTTCCCTTAGCCTAACTTATCGGAAATCTGGCGTTGAGAGCGTTGAGTATTCTCATCGATACTCGACGATCGGCGAGAATCACCAGGCATTCTCGACAATTTTCCCTTGGGCCATTCTTATAGGAAATATTGCGTTGAGAGCGTTGAGTATTCTCATCGATACTCGACGATCGGCGAGAATCACCAGGCATTCTCGACGATTTTCCCTTGGACCATTCTTATCAGAAATCTGGCGTTGAGAGCGTTGAGTATTCTCATCGATACTCGACGATCGGCGAGAATCACCAGGCATTCTCGACAATTTTCCCTTGGGCAATTCTTATCAGAAATCTTGGGTTGAGAGCGTTGCGTATTCTCATCTATACTCGACGATCGACGAGAATCACCAGGCATTCTCGACGATTTTCCCTTGGGCCATTCTTATCGGAAATCTGGCGTTGAGAGCGTTGAGTATTCTCATCGATACTCGACGATCAGCGAGAATCACAAGGCATTCTCTACGATTTTCCCTTGGGCCATTCATTTTCGATCCGTTGGATATCACTCAACCCTACACTCCATCCACCGCACTTGACACCTTTTGCCAGTGCGCCCCGAGCCCGAGTCAAGTCTCTTGACTCAAAACTCGTGCGAGGGGCCAAGCGCGAATTGGGACGTTACAAATCCTATAAACAAAATAAAAGATTTCGTCCCCGAAATCAGGCTAGGTCTATTGGGATGCAAGTAGTAAATAATATGCGCTATAAAATGTTACCTTTGAAGAACAGCTCCGGGTAGCGCTTCTGCATCAAGTCCACCGGCTCCCAAGTAAATTCTTCCTTCCCATGATTAGACCATAGCACTTTTACCAGCGGTACACTTTTGCGGCGCATGGTTCTTATCTCATTATCAACGATTCGTATCGGCTCCAGTCGTACAGATCTGTCAGACGCCACAACACCATCATTCGTGGGGATATATTGTTCGGGCCGCAACAACGCCTTCCGAAGTGACGAGACATGGAACACGTCGTGGAGATTTTCTAACTCGGGCGGTAGCTCCAGCCGATAGGCCAAAGGGCCAATCTTTTCCACTATGACATTGGGCCTAACATATCGTGGGCTGAGCTTCTTCACTCCTCATACTCGTGATACTCCATACATCGGTCGGATTTTGAGAAACACCTTGTCTCCCACTTGAAATTCCACCATCCGGTGTTTAGCGTTGTAATACTTCACCTGCCGACTTTGAGCCTCTAACATATGATCCTGTATCAACCTAACCACCGCATTCGTGTCATCTATATATTCAACACCTAAAGTCTTCGGGTCTTCATCTTGCACCCAAGAAAAGGGGGTTCTATACCTCCTTCTATATAGGGCTTCATGGGGTGCCATGCCAATGCTAGCTTGATGGCTGTTGTTATAGGAGAATTCCACTAAGGGCAAGAGTCTTTCCCACGGCTCTCCCCTATCTATCACACACAACCTCAACAGATCCTCCAATGTTTTGATGGTCCGCTCAGACTGCCCGTCCGTCTGTGGATGAAATGCGGTGCTGAAGGTAAGGCGCGAGCCCAAATATGCTTGTACCGCCTTCCACTCCTTAGAGGTAAAATGACCATCATGGTCCGAAACTATCGTCTTAGGTACGCCGTGATACCGTACAAATTGTTCCACAAAAAGACGTACTAAGACGTCCACATGAGCCTCCTTCTTCATAAGAATGAACCGGGAAACTTTCGTCAGGCGGTCAACGATCACCCACACTGAATCATTTCCTGAGCCGGAGCGAGGTAGCCCATGTACGAAGTCCATGGAGATATCATTGAACTTCCATTCGGGGATTGGCAATGACTGCAACAGGCCACTGGGGCTCCTACATTCCGCCTTCACTCTTTGGTAGGCTTCACAATGCGTGACAAAGTACGGGACATCTTTCTTCATTCCTTGCCAATACATCGTCTTCCGTAAGCCGGCGTACATCTTTGAAATTCCTGGGTGCACGGAATATTGAGAGCAATGGGCTTCTCTCATAATATCCTCCCGGATTCTGCCACCTTTGGGAATGTAGAGCAGGCTGGGAAAGTAAACGAGGCCGTCCTTTAGTGTGTACTAGTCGTTAGTCCCGTCTTCGATTACCTTTATTGTCGGGGCCAAAGCCGCATCCAACCCTTGCTCCACTCGGATCCGGTCCCGAATATCACAAACTATGCTCATGCTGGACAGGTACTCCGTATATTCCGAAGAAGCCTTAAATATTAAGGTGATGTCCATCTCCTCGATCATCCGTGCCAACTCAATGCTCATCAATCGAGATTCTGGGCTCGAGCCGGGTACTTTCCTACTCAACGAATCGGCTACCGAGTTTGCTTTTCCGGGGTGGTAGTTCAAGGTGAACTCATAGTCGCATAGAAACTCTAACCACCGCCGTTGTCTTAAGTTCAATTCCTTCTGGGTATGGACGTACTTCAAATTTTTATGATCCGAGAAGATTTCGCAGTGGACGCCGTATAGATAATGCCTCCATACCTTCAAGGCGAACACCACCACTCCTAGCTCAAAATCATGCACCGGGTAATTGATTTCATGCTTCTTCAATTGTCTTGAAGCATAAGCAATTATGTGCCCGTGCTGCATCAGCACCGCTCCCAACCCCTGATAAGACGCGTCCGTGTAAACTTGGAATCCTTTCTTCCCAGACGGAAGGACAAGGATGGGGGAGGAGGTAACTCTATCCTTCAATTCCGGGAATGCCGCTTCACACTTAGGTGTCCACTCAAATGGCACTCCTTTCTTTGTCAAGGAAGTAAGCGGAAGGGCAATCTTGGAGAATCCTTTTACGAACTTGCGGTAGTATCCGGCAAGTCCAAGAAAACTCCTCACATCGGCCGCCGACTTCAAAGGCGACCACTCCTTCACGACACGCACCTTGGCCGGATCCATAGCTAGTCCAGCCCTACTGATTACGTGACCCAAGAAAGCCACCTCCCTAAGCCAGAATTCACACTTGTTAAACTTGGCGAACAAGGCGTGCTCTTTTAGCTTCTCCAGAACTAAGGCCAAATGTCCGGCATGTTCTTCCTCCGCCTTCGAGTAGACTAGGATGTCGTCAATGAATACAATGACGAAGACATCTAAGTAGGGCTCAAACACTTTATTCATCAAGCTCATGAAAGCTGATGGGGCATTGGTGAGCCCAAACGGCATTACTGTGAACTTATATAATCCGTACCTCGAGCTGAAAGCCGTTTTCTGTATATCATCCTCCTGTATTCTCAATTGGTAGTACCCCGAGCGCAAATCTAGCTTGGAGAACCAATGCGCTCCCACCAGTTGGTCGAACAACTCATCGATCCGAGGTAACAAGTAGGTGTTCCGTACTGTCAGTCGGTTGAGTTCCCGATAGTCTATACATAAACGTAGGGTTCCATCTTTCTTCCTGACGAATAGAATAGGGGCTCCCCAAGGTGACGAGCTGGGGCGAACAAACCTTGATTCTATCGGCTCCTGCAGTTGAACTCTAAACTCCGTGAGTTCTTTTGGGGTCATCCGTTAAGGGGTCCTGGAGACAGGCTTAGCTCCTGGTACAAGCTTAATCTTAAAATCCACTTCTCTATGTGGGGGTAACCCTGACAATTTCTCAGGAAATACATCAGGGAAATCCCGTGCTACCCGCACATCCTTCACATCTACCTTCATCTCTTTTAGTTCGAAACGTATCATGTAGACTTCATCCCCTCTCATATGAGCTTTCAAGGTCTGGATTGAGGATAACAATATTCGTGGTGCGAAATTTATACCTATGAAGACTACATCAATATCCCCATGTCTCAAATATATACGCTTCTCCGCACAGTCGATTCTTGCATGGTGCCAATCCAGCCACGCCATAACCAGGATGAGGTCGAATTCTGGTATTCTAGAAATTGTGGCAGGGGTATCAAAGGTTTTTCCCCCAATATTTATCTTTAACTCACACTTCGCGGTTGCCGTCATCTCAGATCCATTTGGGAGGTGTACTCTTCGGGCAATACCGGTGAAATATTGCACTCCGGGTATATTCTTGATGAAGTCTTCGGACATGAAAGAAAGTGAGGCGCCGGTGTCAAATAACGTATAAGCCGGTTTCCCGCCGACCATCACGGTGCCTAAGTGTCATTTAATAATACTCAAGCTAGACGTATAGTATATCTTAAGCCACTAGAGAATAATAATGGAAGCAAAATGACTAATTCAAATCGTACCTGCAATCATCTCTTGAGGATTCCGCTCATGTGTCATATCCAAGGCATACATCTGATCTCGAGCGGGTCCAGGGTTTCTTCCTCGTGGTCCTTGTCCTCGACCACGCACATACCCTCTCCCCCGCGGGGCTGCTGGAGGGAGAGCGAAAGGCGCATCTCAAAATAGTTGTGGGCAGTAGCGTTGAATGTGGCCCGGTTGGTTGCATTCAAAGCACACCCGTTCCTGCCTTCCGCCGTGTTGCTGAAATTGTGGAGGTGGAGGTAATGCTAGCGGTTGCGAAACCGGGCGCTCCTCTCTAAAGTTCTGGGGGAAACGCCCGCCACCCCTCCGATATCCTCTTCCTCTTTTATTGTCGAATCTCCTTCTGTTGCTGGGGCCGGCTTCCATCACTCCCTCTGCTGGCCTCTTACCACTTCCCAAGTGGTCCGCTTCCAATATCTTTGCCATATCAATAATCTCTGCCAGACTGGAGTCCGCTATAAACAAAAGGGTTTGCCTTTGGGGATCTCGCAAGCCTTTGTAGAATCGTTTGGCGTACCCTCTATCATCCAGCTTATAGGAGTTAGCGAATCTAGCCAGGTGCTGAAACTCCCGTTGGTACTCCGTCACCGACATGGACCATTTCTTTACTTGCAAAAATCTCTCTTCCAGGCCATCCCAAGCGGCTGAGGGGATGAAATGCTCTAAGAAGGCTTCGGAGAATTCGCTCCAACTAATGTCCGTGTACACTCTTCCACGAAAAGTGGAACCCATGAGGGACTTCCACCACCTTTTGGCGTGCAGCTCTAAGAGTGTCACCACATGGGTCACCGCCATGTTGTTTGGACATCTTATTCCTGCCAACAACTCTTGTATAGTGTCGAGCCACTCTTCCGTATGCACTGCCGACTCTGTCCCAATATAAGCGGGAGGGGAGAGAGCTCGGAAAACGCTTAACCAACTTGATCCCGGACCCTGTTGTTGTACAGGTGCCTGCTGAGATTGGAACCTAAAGGCGTCCAGAATAGCTGTGAGCGTCTGCCCCAGCTCTGATTGTTGGAATTGTGTAGGTACGGACTGGGCGGGGGTGCCCCTTACTGGCTCAGCATGTGCTGGGATCTACACAAAAGGTACAAACCTAGGGTTAGGTTGGCTAATCTAAGGTTAAAGATGGACAACTTAGTGTGAATTACATAAGGGCACACCACTGCATCCGCTAAGTCAGCTTGCCCCCAAACTGACAAATCAAACGGGGGTGGCACCATTGTTAAGTGACTTTCGCCTTGGAGGATCGTAGCAAGATGATACCATTTGTAAGACCCCACTCCCGGAACACAAGACACGGCACGAGAGGGGTCTTATGCCCAGAACAGTCGCCTTGCGGTAAAACTAGCACTCGGGCTAGCCTGTACCACAAGACGCCTATTCTGCCGGCAATAGCCAATATCAACACATAATTGCCAACCCAACCATAATAATATAAGAAAGTCAATCCACAATAAACATATATCCATAAGCATAACAAAAGAGAAGCTAACAAGCTTCTACATAATCAGAGTACGTGAATATATTCGCCCCGAAGGGGTACAATAAAATCTCTCTCACTCACATCTGTAACCGACGGTAGCGACAGTACCGTCCCTTCAGGCCCTGTTGTCCTGGACTGGCTGTCCAGCTGCATAGCCTGCTGCTCCACCTGCAGGGTTTCCTCCTAAAAAGTGAAGACGTAGCAACTGTTAGTCATAAAGACTAAGTGGCTTCACATCCGCTCTCCCTGGCGACTCCTCGGCACCGGACGGAGAAAGGAACTGGTACAATATATAAATAACAGTAGTACAACAGGTGAAGTGAGTATACATATCATAAGAAAAACCAGCAGTAGTGTATAATAAACAAGCTCTTATTTTACAAATCTACTATCTACAGCAGCAAGAGAGTATATAGCTATAACAGTAAGTAACTCAACTTATATGGATGCCCATACCAGCATATAAGTTGAGGGTCGTTCAACAATAAGTAACTCATCATATAGGAGTGCCCATACAAACTTATTCAATGAGGGTCTTATGTATGCCATGAAGTGTAATGCTATGAATGCAATGCAATGACACACCCATGACCAAGCACATGCAATCGCTATGTCGACACAGACTTATAGTTCCCACTATTCGAGCAGGTAGCTAACCTCTCAGGCGTCAACCTTCGTTGCCAAACGGTGATAGTAGAGCGGGCATCTCGACTACTAGGCTGGTCTCCACACTACCTGGCCTAGGACTCCGTATGCCTCAACGCTAAGGACACAACAACGGAGCTCACATGGGTACTACGGCTCAACGGGTTCTCTTGGGTAAGTGAGCACCATGATCCTAGCCCCGAACTGGCCTATGCGTGACACGGAAGGAGCCTCGAAAATGAACACGAGGACCAAGCCCAACCGTTTACTTTGCACGGAAGGAGCCTCGGGACATGAACACCGAGGACCAAGCCCAACCGTCCAAGGTCAAGCTGCCGACTCCCATCAGTGTGACGATTGGCGAGCCCGTAGACCTGCCACACTATCCTTATCCCAGGATTACGACACCGTGTGTCGACTCAAACCACATGCAATTTAACAATATCGTGGTATGGAAGGAGCCTCAGGACGTGAACACCGAGGACCAAGCCCAACCATCCATCGAATACGGAAGGAGCCTCGGGACATGAACACCGAGGGCCAAGCCCAACCGTCCAACTTTACCCATCTCAACCTCATTCCAACAAGTGACAGGCAATGCCGCACTTGTTACTTCCACAATGCTACCCGTAGGGAGACGACACTCTAAGCCTTGGATTAATAATTCTCTATTATCCATCCAACATGTTTCATGGCCATAGTTAAATCATTTATACATTTATCCAATTATATCTACCCAATTATATCAGGTTCTTTCCTTCAATTAAACGTGTCCACAACTCGTTATATGAATTTAGATTCATAACCTCAACCTATCCCGTCACTATGATGATTATGTCAAAAGAGTCCACCCAAGCCTCGAGTTGGATCGCAACATAAAATTCCACCACATCGCATTCCACGTTACACAAGCCCAGAATTTAGGTGCAGCCTTAATCCGGGAAGCCACTTCGACCAAGGATTCCCGAGGCTACAGAAATCTGACGAGTGCGTGTAACCACTCGTTCGAAAGATAATTTCATGGGCTACGACTTTCGTGTTTAGTCGAAAACCCGGATATGACCAGAACACCCCCGAAATTGGCAACGAAGGTCATTGTGTGCATAGTACAGATTTCTACATGCATCTTTAGGCGAGGTGAACGGCATCCGTTCATCTTCCTCCTTGCACCAAACTCCCAAAATCTCCTCCAGAAAATTGTCCACCCTTATTCAACCTCACGAAGCCATATTTCTCCACGAATCCTTCTCTCATCTTCACTTTGAAGGATGAAGAGGTTGGAGGGGGCAAAGCCTTGAAAACAAACCTAGGCATGGTTTTCCTTGGAAATCTCCTCCTCACCATCAAGAATCTATGGACACGATATCTCTCCTAGAATATATCTATAGATCTAGCACCAAGGGAGAGGGGAGGAAGCTCACCTCATTTCCAGCGGTACCACCGTTCCCGTCCATGGATCTAGTCGTTCTCCTTTGCGGCATCTCTCACTTGGTGCGGTTGTTCTTCACGGCAAAGGAAGGAGAGGGAGAGAGAGAAAGAAGGCCGCCTCCAAAAGATCCGCCTGTTTCCTCCGGCTCCGTCGGTTTTGCGAGATCCACGATGATGGCAAGGGTCGATCGGCGCAAAAGCTAGGGTTCGGCTTTAACTCCCTTTTTATAAGCTGATGTATTAGGTTACATCTTCTTCCACGTGTCAATGCCTCATTTAACCGCCCATAATTGGTCATTTTGAAGTGACCCGGTCCAAGGAACCATCAAGCGCGAATACCGAAATCCGGTTTGGTCCGCCTGTACAAGCCGGCGAATCTGCTTGGGCGAAGAAAACGCACAAGTCAAATTCTGCGGGAATCATCTGTAGTTCTCGACGATCGGCGAGAATCGTAAGGCATTCTCGACGAATTCGTCGGGTATCAACAATGATACCCGGCGATTTTCCCTTAGCCTAACTTATCGGAAATCTGGCATTGAGAGCGTTGAGTATTCTCATCGATACTCGACGATCAGCGAGAATCACCTGGCATTCTCGACGATTTTCCCTTGGGCCCTTCTTATCGGAAATCTTGCGTTGAGAGCGTTGAGTATTCTCATCGATACTCGACGATCGGAGAGAATCACCAAGCATTCTTGACGATTTTCCCTTGGTCCATTCTTATCAGAAATCTGGCGTTGAGAGCGTTGAGTATTCTCATCGATACTTGACGATCGGCGAGAATCACCAGGCATTCTCGACGTTTTTCCCTTGGGCCATTCTTATCGGAAATCTTGCGTTGAGAGCGTTGAGTATTCTCATCGATACTCGACGATCGGCGAGAATCACCAGGCATTCTCGACGATTTTCCCTTGGGCCATTCTTATCGGAAATCTGGCGTTGAGAGCGTTTAGTATTCTCATCGATACTCGACGATCGGCGAGAATCACCAGGCATTCTCGACGATTTTCCAATGGGCCATTCCCTTTCGATCTGTTGGATATCACTCAACCCTACACTCCATCCAACGCACTTGACACCTTTCGCCAGTGCGCCCCGAGCCCGAGTCAAGTCTCTTGACTCAAAACTCGTGCGAGGGGCCTAGCGCGAATTGGGACGTTACATGCAGCACCAGCAGAGTACGGAGTCGGTGGAGATGGGCTAGTCTTTCTTGGGTGCTCTCGGTTTAGTGACAGTTATGGTGACACTTAGTTTCAGTTTTGCTTCCGCGAGTGACTTATAGTGAGGATTACATGTACTGGGCACAAGCCCTCCTTTTGTACTCTGATTATTATTATTATGGACTCTCCCTTCTTGGAGATTTATTTATATACATGTGGTTATGGTGGACTAGACTTATATTTACGTATACTACTGTTCTGCGATCGATTTGGCCGGCAGGATCGGCATTTTGTAGTGACGACCTTCCCGGGCGTGATGGTGTCAACGCAAAGCGGCGGTTCTGGGCCTAAGACCCCGGTGTTTAAAAGAAAAAAAAATTGGGTCTTACAAGTGGTTTCAGAGGCAAACCTCGATCAAAAAAGTAGTTGTCCACTAACCCTGGGTCACCCCCGCTCGAGTTTATTTTGGGGACAAACTAAGCAGCGGAAGCAGGGGTGTGCCCATAAGGGAAATCACATGTGAAAGTCCACTTCATTATTAATTGGAATTCCTCTTTGTAGCCTGCGGCAAACCCTGCCCCCAGCAGGGAACACCTCCGACTGCGAAGATCTCATCTTATAATCCTCTAACCAACAAGTTAGACTCAACCAACTAGGACTCGTGACTAACCATGACAATTTATAGTATGCCCTGGTTCAAAATCAACCTTGGGTATGAATTTGGTTAAGGTAAGGAGATACCCAAAGAGAATAAAGGAGGAGTTTAGCACGAGAATGACTACCTAAGACGTAAACTCAGGTGTCCCTACTATCCCAATCAAGGATTATTAAAATCGGTAGACTACTTTAAGGAGAATTGAGACCAATAATACATTAGCAGAATGGTAAAAGACAAGTAGTCTTAACCCTCAATACCAATAATAAAATTACCTGGAGGCAACCACCAAGACAAACACTGAGGGTCGGATAGGAATTCAAGTTCGGAAGGTACCCATGTGGGATTGGGAACATTTTTACCCGGATAAGGTTATCGTAAATGTGGCTTAGAGAGTTTAAAGTATGAAGTATATTAACGAGTTTCAGGGTGGAACCCCAAGTCGAAGATTGATGCCCTAGGGATTGTGAACCCAGCTAGGACTGATGTAACAGGGTAATATCAAAGATACTTAGCCCAAGATAGGTAGGGGCTTATCTTTTATTTATTGGGGGCTAAACTTTTGTTTATTGGGCAAATTAGTATTGGCTTGGGTTCCCTTAGACCTAGTTTAAGGAAAGTGGCATAACAAACATAGTGAGATTGAAGTTTTTAAAATTCGACGTTATTCAGGCGAACATAAGATTTTGTAAAAAGAACGTGTTTGGAATGATGACCCGTAGTGTTACCAAGACAATGACATGGTAATAAGACGGAATAATTACGTGAATTAACCATTATCACGTGAAATTAGATAACGGGTAACTAGATTCGGGATATCTGAGAAGGTAAAGATTTATTCGCTATGTTGTATCATCAGAAGGATGATGTATCTCAGAACATGTACCCCCGGAGTGGAAATTTGAGGACATCGCGATGGATTTTATTCATGGACTTCCCCGATCACGGACAAGAAATGACTCGATTTGGGTCATCGTCGATCGGTTGACGAAGGTGGCCAGATTCTTTCCGATCAAGAAGGATGACTCTGTGGGGGTACTAGTGCGGAGATTTGTGGAGCAGTTTGTTCGATACCACGGGGTACCCAAGACGATCATGTCAGATCGGGATGGTCGGTTCACTTCCAGGGAGTGGAGATCTGTGCAAGCTTACGTAGGCACGCGATTGACCTTCAACACCGCATTCCATCACCAGACGGATGGGTAGACGGAACGCACCAATCGGACGCTGGAAGATCTTCTGAGGCTATGCATTTTTGACCACGGGAAACCATGGGAGAAGCTCCTACCACTGATCAAGTTCTCCTATAAAAATAGCTACCAGTCCAGCATCAGGATGGCGCCTTACGAAGCCTTGTATGGAAGGAGATGAAGGACCCCGCTTTCTTGGATTCAGGACAAGGATCCGAAGGCATTGGGATCGGATTTTGTCGAAGACGCCGAGGCTCAGGAGAGACTAATCAGAGACAGGATGTTAGAAGAGCAGAGCAGACAGGCAAAGTATTATTACGCCCGAAATCGTCAGGTGGAGTTTCAGGTGGGGAACCGAGTGTTTTTGAAGATCCGGCTTATGCATTGAGTTTCACGGGTGCTTGGTCGGAGGAAGAAGCTCAGCCCTAGGTATATGGGCCCTTACAGGATCCTGGAGCGGATCGGGGCCCTATCTTACAGGCTGGAGTTGCCACCAGAGCTGGCAGCTCTGCACGACGTATTCAACGTTTCTTCGCTTAGGAGGGCTCTACTGCGCCCGGAGCTGCAGATTTTGACCACAAATGAACTGGTAGCTTCCGACCGGTCTGTTCACCTGGAGCCGATTCAGATCGATGGCAGAGGAGTACGGACCTTGCGTCAGAAGAAGGTTCCGTTAGTCAAGGTTCTATGGAACAATCATGGGCAGGAGGAGCATACATGGGAGCCATAAGACTTGATGCGGTAAAAGTTCTCGGATCTTTTCGGTCAGGTATACCTCAGAACCCCTCTGGACAATCAATTTGCGTTCCTATTTTAAACCAATAGGACTGAAATTTCAAGAATAGGGGCTAATCTTTTGTTTATTGGGGTATATACCTTGTCAATTGGACGAATTGGTCTTAGAATCAAAACTGCACACTGCAAACATAACGTAGAGATGAAAATCTTTCACTCTCATGGGATGTTACAAGCCTTTCTCCCGATAGGAGCCCCGTAGGCTTAACCTTGATTTCGTGGACGAAATCTTTGTTTTGTTTATTGGGATTTGTAACATCCCATTTCCGACTAGACCCCTGGGAGTTGTTTTGTCTTAACAGAACCCTGGGAAGCCCAGGAATTGAAGTTTATCGACCAAGATTTCAAGTCCAGGGGTGGTCACGCCCGTGACCGACCCGTCACGCCCGTGACCTAGGGCGTGACCCCTTCGACGATCGTCAACCTCAGGAAGACGATCGTCGAGCTCATAAAAAGTCAACTTGGGCCTGACACGCCCGTGACCAATCTGTCACGCCCGTGACCTTGGAATGGCGTTTAGTGAGCTCACTAAACGCCGTGGTCTGGATTGCGTTGAGTGAGCCTAGCTCACTCAAATCCATAAGTTGAATGGCATTGAGTGCACTAACTGCACTAAACGCCATCTTGTGTCGTCAGGTTGGCGTTGAGTGAGCTGAGCTCACTTAACGCCATAGAATGGATGGCGTTGAGTAAGCTTAGCTCACTCAACGCTGTAAGTTATCAGACGGGATGGCGTTGAGTGCATTGAATGCACTCAATGCCATAAGTTGAATGGCGTTGAGTGCACTGACTGCACTCAACGCCATCTTGTGTCGTCAGGTTGGGGTTGAGTGAGCTGAGCTCACTCAACGCCGTAGACTGGATGGCATTGAGTGAGCTTAGCTCTCTCAATGCCGTAAGTTGTCAAACGGGATGGTGTTGAGTTCGTTGAGTGCACTCAACTCCATAAGTTGATTGGCGTTGAGTGCACTGACTGCACTCAATGCCATTTTATGCTGACTGGAGGGCGTTGAGTTAGCAGAGCTCACTCAACGCCATAATCGGGATGGCATTGAGTGAGCTAAGCTCACTCAATGCCATAATCTGGACGGCGTTGGGTGAGCTAAGCTCACTCAACGCCATAATCTGGACGGTATTGGGTGAGCTAAGCTCACTCAATGCCATAATCTAGATGGCGTTGAGTGAGCTAGCTCACTCAACGCCATCGTTTAAAAGGGGCTTATTCTTGATGGCATTGAGTGAGCAGAGCTCACTCAACGCTATGAGCCGGATGGCATTGAGTGAGCTGAGCTCACTCAACACCATAGTCTGAGAGGCCATTCTGATGGCGTTGAGTGAGTAGAGCTCACTCAACGCTATATCTTGGATGGCGTTGAGTGAGCAGAGCTCACTCAACGCCGTAGCTTGGATGGCGTTGAGTGAGCTGAGCTCACTCTACGCCATTGTGCTTAGAATTTTCTGGCAGATTTTGGCTGGGTGCTAGTTCAGTTGAACTGGGCCATTTATAGGAAGTGGGCCATTTTCTCTTATTAAGACTTAGTTAAGCCTTAATTTAAATCAATTATGACTGGTTAACTAGAGGTAGGCAACGTGGTCATCGGTTTTGAAATGCAGAATAGTTTCGGCCATGGCAGAGAACCTGCTCTCATGGCCATCAATGGCACTTAATGCCATGGTCTTCCCTCTTCCCCTTGAAATGGCTGGATTCAACTCCTCTCAGGGAGAGGAGGAGTTTCCAGCCCTCCTCCAGCTGTTATAAAACCGTTTCAGCTCCCCTCCACCATGGCCGAACTTTTTCTTGAAGAGACAATAATGGCTGGACAGCCTATAACCGCCCACTGCCCATTTATTCCCTTTAAAAAGGCCCCTTAGGCTCAAGGATGAAGTTTCCCAGCCCTTACCTGAAGTTTCGAGCCTCCTACTGTTCTGTAGAAGAATTTTGGCGACGCCACCACCGCGCCAAGGGCATCCCGACGATTGGCTCGACTCAAAACCGCGAATAAGGTCCTCCTCTACTCCTTCTTCTATGGGTAGATCTAAGAAATTACTAAGAAGAGATGTCGAGCTCAAAGGAGCAAGATTGAGTGAGATTTTCCATGGTTTTTCAAAAATAAATTGTTGTCGGGTTCGCCGGAAACCGCCTCTCCCGCAGCCGTGCCTCCGCCCGACGGTAGCCCTCACCTCAACAGAGGTGGTGGTGGTGGCCGGCCAGGGAGATGGCTGGGTGGCCGGGAAATAGATTTAGGAAAGCTAAAGGTTTTAAGCATTTTAGGTGCTGGTTCGGGCTTTTTTAGAAGATAAACAGTAACCTATAATACTAAATTATTATATTTATATATAAATGTAGTGATTTATCAAGCTCTCTTTTATGCTATTTAATGAGGTACTTAGATGCTTTTTATGTAGAAGTGACCAACATGAAATCTGTATCCCTATGGGTCTACTATATTTCAAAATTTATTTGGGTCAATTTGGTCAACTGGTTTGACCAGGGCACCTCTTTTGGTGGGATCTAGACCTTGAGCTAAGCATAGACAAAAAGGTGTGCCCATCTTCCATCCTTTGCCCAAATGTTCTGAAATTTGGGAAGGGAGTCTATCCTAACTATACCTAGGACCTATCCAAAAATAAGAATTTTTTGAGAATGTTTTTCTATAGTTTTTGTAAAAATTTAATAATTCATGTATAATTTTATTAAGTGTCTTAAACACCTCAAAATCCCCCCAAATTTTGGTGGGAGGTCTTAGGGGGAATGTTAGAGCTCTGGTAAAAATTCCACCCCATTTGGAAGTGTTTGGATTAAGTTTTAACTCGACCCTAGGTTCGCCCTTATAGGGTTAATTAGGTCAATTCACTCTTTTTGGGATTTGAGTGATCAAACAACCTCAACAGAGGCTGATAATTTGTCCACTTGCTGTTTAGGGCATGACACACCCTATAAGGGAGTTTGGGGATGTTTGGGATAGGGTTGGCCTAGAACCCTAGGGTAGGTCCCTTAATGGGGACTTGGTGAGTTGTGAAGGTTATGGGGTCAAATGACCTTGGACTGACTTGAAATTTGGTAAAGAGGACCATAGGGCCATTATAGTTCTCTGTACAAAATCTAAGGGGCTTTGGAGATCTTTAGCCAACCTAAAACCCTAACCCTAGTTTAGGTCACCAACTTTAATTTGAACTATTATGCTATCAGCTGAACTTCAAATCAAGTAAAATTTTGGCAGGATAATTTTTCTGGTCTAAGTGGACATAATATAATTTTGTTGAGATTTTTTGGTTAATTTATACACTACTTCATTCACAACCCTAATTGTGCCCTAGATATTTATCTTGATGATTTTGGAATTTATATGCACTGGAATGTTATGAAATCTTGGATTAGGGCATCTTATAGCATGTTATACCTTCTGTATTTTTCTTTGGAGTTTTATCTGATTATTTTGGGTACTTTATTCTTTAACGTACCAATTGTGATATGTAGTCAAAAATACAAATAATGCCCATTTATCATTTGGAAATTTATGAAATTTGGTAAGTGGGTGTTTAAGACCATGATAGTCATCCTGTAATTTTCTCTGGATTTTTAGATAATTAGAAAAAAAACCTCCTTCACTAAGATAGGAAAATTAGTACTTTATATTAAAACAAATTCAGAGCCCAAATATTGGATAAAAATTATGGGACTTGGTTTATGATGATTTTAGGTCAACATAAATCTTCTATAATTTTCTAGTGATTTTTGGATATATATTTACAGTACTTGCTTCATAATATAGTAAAAGTGGCCTAAAATGGTAAATTAGGAAATGTAGGCCTAAACAGCTCTGAAATTTCTCAAAATTTGGAATTACTGCTTAAATGACTCATAGGAGTTTTACTGATTTTATGGTGATTTATTGTTGGCTCATTAGTGCACTTCATGTTCATACTAGGGCATTGGGAGGCTAATAATAAATAAATTAAATACCAAATGAAATAGGAAAATTATTATTTTCTGAATTTAGACTTATGTCATAGTAGACCTCTAGTAAATATTATAGGAGATTCGGAAGACAATTTGGAGTACCACCCCTTGCATACCTCATAAAGCTTAGGATAGTCTGCGTTTAGTAAAACGGCAGAAGCTGAACTAGAGTGGGTAATGAACTTGGGAGATGGAATTTTGGTAGTTCGCTGGTTTGGATAGGGTGAGTTAAATCAAGTTCATTATTAAAAGTCAGAATGGGTAGGGTGTGAGATTGACTAGTGATAAGTAGTGTTCGGGTTCGACGGAAGATCGTCCTCCCCGAGAAGAGGAAGAGTCAAAGTCACCCTAGGATTAGCCCACTATAATATGAGAAGGGAATATGTTAAGGGAACCAATCAATTATAATAAGTGCCTTGGAAAGGGAGCTTTGGGATTCACCCCATCATAGCTCCTAGTACCGCTGCGAGCCCTTCACCGGGTAAACCTTGGGAAGTCCAAGGTTAACCTTAAATCTTAGGAATAAAACGATTAAGAGTAACCCTAATAATAGTTGCACCTCACACCTATACTTGTACACTTAGGAAGAAGAATTGGCATTGAATGGGTAGAGTAGGTCCATGGTCTAAGGGCCTACTAGTATTGTCAATGGTTTGGTTTGTGATTGGGAAGTCCGAGGAGCAAGATGCTCGGGGATTTTGTATAAATTTGGAAGTCCAAGGAGCTGGATGCTCGGGGACTTGGTATATGCTTGGTGGCCTAGAGAGCTGGAAGCTCGGTAACATGAGAACTTGTACAAATATAACTGTCATGATTGCATGTGCATAAAGTGGTGGGTCATCGGTACTGGACGATCGATCACACCGATGTCAGTACGTTTACTCGGCGGTGTGGGACACTGAGACAAAGAAAGCCTGGTGGATATAGCCAGCACTAGTACGCGAATACTCTAGGTTGTGTTCTTCTAGGGGCGTACGGAAGGGCTAGGCCTGGTAGTGTGGTTACTCGCCTAGGAGTGGGGGGCCCGACCCACTGTCTCCGTTTTCCACCACGGAGGTTCCTGGGGGTGAAGCTAGCTGCCCGAACAGGGGGAACTAAAGGTATGTGCGCATGGAGTTGTGTGGGTGTGTTGCACTTGCTTGTGCATTCCATAACATATTTGTGTGTTATAGCATAAACATTGCCACCTATCGTATAAGATGGTATGGGACATTTTATACAATAGGCCCTACAAAACGACCCCTTGGTCTATAGGGGTAATCCCTATAAATCAATGGTTATATTTCTTGTGCTTTTACTTACTTGCTACTCCTTCCTGTTTGATAACCGACACCCCAACGTATGAGTGGTATGGGACACTTTATACGATGGGAGTCCTGCAGAAGATCCCTTGGCTTATGCGCTTTCGCATAAGTTAAGGTTACATTTCCTACTTTCTTCTTCTGTCATATTTACTATGGAATTGCTAGCATAGGTCCGCTGTCACCTTCTTTTGACTTATTCACCACCTTCATGTCCTTCCCTTTCTTAATCTCCGCTCGGTACCTAGGAACCATGGGGGAATTGGTAGGAGATTACAGGGCTTAGTCTTTTAGACTAATGGTTTTTGAACCACAACATTTTAGGTGTACTATATGGAAGGGTCACGGGTTTTGCAGTTTCTGACAGAGTTGACCCCGCGACTGTGTTACCATTGTCACTAGCCAAGACATATACGGATCAAATGCCTCTTGATGGGTGGGATCCCACCATCTCAGCAGCCAGGAGGCCGAAAACGTAGACGCAGTTGTGGATTGCCAGGCGGCGACTGCAGGCCGAAAAAGGAAGGAGCACCCAGAGATGCAGCACCAGCAGAGTACGGAGTCGGTGGAGATGGGCCAGTCTAACTTGGGTGCTCTCGGTTCAGTGACAGTTACGGTTACGCTTAGTTTAAGTTTTTTTCGCGAGTGACTTGTAGTGAGGATTACATCTACTGGGCATAAGCCCTCCTTTTGTACTCTGATTATTATTATTGTGGACTCTCCCTTTGTGGAGATTTATTTATAGACATGTGGTTATGGTGGAGTAGATTTATATTTACTTATACTATTGTTCTGCGATCGATTTGGCCGGCAGGATCGACGTTTTTTAGTGACGACCTTCCCGGGAGTGATGGTGTCACTGCAAAGCGGCGGTTCTGGGCCTAAGACCCTGGTGTTTATAAGAAAAAAATGGTGTCTTACATCGGGTGGTCGAGGCAAGGGAAGATAGGGAGGAATGGAGAGCCGAGAATGAGGAGGAGCTGCAACTCTCCCTTGACATGGTAAAGGAGGTACGTGACCTCTCTCTCATCCGCCAGGAGGAAGTGAAAAGAAGAATGGCAAAGTATTTCAACAAGCACGTCAGGGTCAAACAATTCACAGAAGGGAACTTCGTCCTGAAGAAGGTAGATGCCAAGGGACGATCAGCCGCCGTGGGAAAGCAAAACCACAATTGGGAGGGTTTGTACATTGTAAAAGAAATATTAAGGTCAGGAGGATATCGCCTCTAGAATGTGGAGGGAGAGACCCTAAGTCTCCCCTTGAGCGGTGATGACTTGAAATGTTTTTTCCCTTAGAACATGTAAGTAGCATTTCTTTTCCTAATAAAATTTGAAGTGTCATTGCTCTCGGTGTTATTTATATGAATGGTTAATGTTTGTTAGATAAATCCCGAGCGGATCCCACTATCAGGCTCTCACCTAGCTGGCAGGGCTGGATGTCACTCCAGGGAGTCTGCCCTAGACCCCGAGCAAATCCCGCTGTCAGGCTCTTAGCTAGCTAGCAGAGCTGGATGTCACTCGAGGGAGTCTGCCCCAGACCCCATGCATATCCCGCTGTCAAACTTTTACCTAGTTAGCAGGAATGGATGTCACTCGAGGGAGTCTGCCCCAGACCTCGAGCAGATCCCGCTGTCAGGCTCTCACCTAGCTGGCACGGCTGGATGTCACTTGAAAGAGTCTTCCCCAGACCCCGAGAAGATCCCGCTGTCAGGATTTAACCTAGCTGGCAGGGCTGGATGTCACTCGAGGGAGTCTGCCCCAGACCCCAAGAAAATCCCGCTATCAGGCTCTCACCTAGTTGGTAATGCTGGATGTCACTCGAGGGAGTTTGCCCCACACCCCGAGAAAATCCCGCTATCAGGATCTTACCTAACTGGCAGGGTTGGATGTCACTCGAGGGGGTCAGCCCCAGACCTCGAGCAGATCCCACTGTCAGGCTCTTACCTAGCTGTTAGGGATGGATTTCACTCAATAGAGTCTGCCCTAAACATCGAGAAGATCCCGCTGTTAGGATCTTACCTAGCTGGCAGGGCTTGATGTTACTCGAGGGAGTCTGCCCCAGACCCCGAGCAGATCCCGCAGTCAGTCTCTTACCTAGATAGTAGGGCTGGATGTGACTCGAGGGTGTTCTCCCCAGACAACGAGCAGATCCTGCTGTCAGGCTCTTACCTAGCTGGCAGGGCTGGATGTCACTCGAGGGAGCCTTCCCCAGACCTAGAGCAGATCCCAATGTCAGGCTCTTACCTTGCTGTCAGGTCTGGATGTCATTCGAGGGAGTCTGCCCCAGACCCCGAGCAGATCCCGCTGTCAGGCTCTTACCTAGCTAGCATGACTGGATGTCACTCGAGGGAGTCTGCCCCAGACCCCAAGCAGATCCCGTTGTTAGGCTCTCACGTAGCAAGCAGTGCTGGATGTCACTCGAGGGAGTCCGCCCCAGACCCCAAGCAGATCCCGCTTTCAGGCTCTCACCTAGCTGGCAGGGCTGGATGTTAAACGAGAGAGTCTACCCCAGACCCCAAGCAGATGCCGCTGTCAGGCTCTCACCTAGCTGGCAGGGCTGGATGTCACTCGAGGGAGTCTACCCTAGACCCCGAGCAGATCCTGTTGTCAGGCTCTCACCTTTCTGGCAAGGCTGGATGTCACTCGAGGGAGTCTGCCCCAGACCCCGAGAAGATCCAGTTATCAGGCTCTCACCTAGCTGGCAGGGCTGGATGTCACTTGAGGGAGTCTGCCCCTGATCTCGAGCATATCCCGCTGTCAGGCTCTTACCTAGTTGGTAGGGCTAGATGTCACTCGAGGGAATCTTCCCCAGACCCCAAGAAGATCCCTCTGTCAGGCTATTACCTAGCTGACATGGCTGGATGTCACTCGAGGGAGTCTTCCCCAGACCTCGAGCAGATCCCGTTGAGAGGTTCTCACCTAGCTAGAATGTCTGGATGTCACTCGAGGGAGTCCGCCCCAGACCCCGAGCAGATCCCGCTGTCAGGCTCTCACCTAGCAGGCAGGTCTGAATGTCACTTGAGGGAGTCTGCCCCAGACCCTGAGTAGATCCCTGATAGAAAAAATCGTATTCTCCAATCTATACTCGATTAAGGCAAGTGTACCTATCGAAATATAGCATAGGATATGAAAAATATCAAGGTCGTATAAAAACTCGGGGCAGGCAAGTACTATTACTCACAACGACTCTATTATCCTACCGAACGATTAATGATGTTTGAAAATTAAAATAAACTAAACTTAAAGAGAAATAAACTATTACGAGAAAAGAGTGCGCGATCGACGATTCACTTTGAAATAAAATAACGAAATAATTTAGTTTAACAATTGTAAATCTATTAAGACCTTGACGGATCCGATATTAGGAAGTAATCTCGCTAGAGCATTAAATCCCCTAACTTGTAGACGTTTTGACCGAAATCTCTTTACAAGTCAAAATGGCCTAAAGTCGCATTATCGAAGTGACCCGCACTATTGGATTTGACTCCAATCCGGAGGATTTACGTCATCCTATCTCTAGGGGTGCGTTCAACTCCTTCCTTCCTTGAGTGATCTTTCATATTCACGAGCCTCTCGGCTACTCAAATACAAGATCGGAATCTACTACCGTATACTAGAAATACGGAGTCGATACGAGATATTTCAAGGAAGGATCAAAAATAGAAAACTACAAAGGAAAACATAAAAATAAAGATACGTTATTATATCGCAAAGATCATCGCGATCGGGCACAAAAATTATTTAGCTACGCATGATTGAGAAGGAGATAAGAAAAAGAAAATATATTCATTGCATAATAAAAGAGATACAAAAATAATAATACTAAAAAAAGACAAGATAAAATTGCACTAAAGAAGACTATTATAATAATGAAGAAAACTTGCACTTGAACTAGCTATCCCTACAAAACTACTTCAAAACTCAAACTACTTCACTCTAAAAATTACTTAACATCAACAAGAGGGGGAGGGGTTCCTTTTATAGGAGAGGGAGAACATTCTAGATGGAGGGAAGACATAGGGTGGCAGACCACATAAGTGGAGAAGTTCATGCATGGCTTTTAATGATGGGAGAGAGGAGGGGCTACATGCATTGTATGATAATTATGGGAATTAAAAATAAAAATATAAAATAGAGAAGAGGGGATGAATGGAAGTGTGTAGAAGGAAATAATAAAGGGGAGAGAGATGAATGTGGAGGTGCATGAATGAAAAGGTGCATGCATGGAATCAAGTGAGGTGGAGAGCATGAATGCAATGTATTATATTAAATGAAATAAAATGGAAAATATAAAATAAAGAGAAGGGGAGATTGCATGCATGAGAGTGGTCGGCCACATATGGGCTTTGATGTATGGGCTCGGGTAACATGTGGGCTGCTCCAAATTGGGCTCGGGTAGGCTATGGGCTGCATGGTGATGAAGTGGGCTGCTCCAAATTGCTCTTGTTGGGCTCGGTTTTGACATTAATGTGGGTTGAACTTGCATCATGTTGGAGGGCTTCTTGGTGGGCTTGAACCTACAAATAAAACAAAACAAATAACATTAGTTATTTAACAAAATAAAACATAAATAAGTAACATAATATATGTTATTAAAACTAAACTTAATCAACAAACACAACACATAATACATAAAATAATAAATATATATATAACTATAGATTTTTATATCATAACAAAATAAAATTGCAACATAACATGCAAATAAAAACTAGGAATTATAATATCCTAATACAAACATACTTTAAGATGAAATAAAACAAAACATGCATATAAATACTTAAAATATATAATTAACTTAGGAATTAATATATTATAAAAAGACATTAAAACATGAAATAATAAGCATGAAATATAAATAAACTTAGGCATTTTGAAACATAAACTACCCTAAAAAGGATGACAAAATGTAGTCATCAAACTCCCCCATGCTTAGGCTTTTGCTATTCCAGAGCAAAAGGAAGAGAAATATTTATAAGGCATTATGAATTTTTTCAATCAAACTAAAAATTTATTAACATCAAAATCTAGCCAAAACTAAAATTTAGGGATTTAAGAATCAAGTCCTAAATTATGAAATTAAAGTGAAAAGAGAGAAATATTTAGCCAAAAATTCTCTAATAAATTAACTAGCATTCAAAATGGAGTAAAGTGCAAACAAGGTTAGATTGGAATTATAAAAACCATGTCTTAAAAGAAACTTAAGGAAGAAGACAACCTACTACTTATGCTCTCCACATGTTTTAATTTAAAGACTAAGAAAATGATATTGGCTAAGAGGGTTTTAGGGAGGAAATTAACATGAAGAGGTCTTTGATTGGAGGTGACGAATTTTATCCTCTCACCCCACTCATTTTTAATTTTTTGAATAATATATATGTAATACCAGGAAATGATAGACTAACATCCTATCACTTCCCCCGACATATATGAACTTTTTAATTCCTCTCTTCATTTTATTTTTGGGTTGCATATGTTTACCAAGGAATAATGAATTTTATCCTCTTATTCCCATGACATATGATCTAACAATAAAAGAGAAAATGATGGGGTTAAACAAAATTTTAGAAAATAAACTAAAAACTAGAGAGCAACTACTAGTAGATTGAGATTTCCTAAAAATCTAAAAGCATGAAGTAATAATACTTGGAATCCAAAATTGTTTTAGCAAAATTACTACAAAATTGAAACTATTTAAAATAAAAGAAAAAAGGTGCTAAATAAATTACTCAAATTAAATTAAGATCATAAGATGATTCTCAAAACAAAATCACTAAAAGTTAAATTTAACTAAATATGATGAAATAAAAGATTAGCAAATAAAAATGCTTATAAACTAACTCAAACTAAAGTTCTAAAAATAACAAAAAGCTAAGCATGAGGTTTATTATATTTTGATTTTTTTTTGACATTTTTTCATTTTTTTGGGTTTTTGAAATATTATCTTTTTTGGAATTTTTTTGATTTTTCTAATTTTTTTGGTTTTTGATTAGGCGAAATAGAAGTAGTACTAAAGAAAGTTAATAAAAAAAAACTTAATAAAACTATACTAATTTTTTTGAAATTTAAAACAAATTTTTTTTTTTGAAAAGAAAACAACAAAACCCTCCCCCATGCTTAAACCTTTCATTGCCCTTAATGAAAAATAAAAATAAGAAAGAAAAAGGAAGAAGAAAGGGGAGGGGGGATACAATAAAGTAAAGAAAAAAAAAAGAAAACGACTTCCCCGGAGTCGTAAGGCCGATTGCAGATGTCGCTCCCCCATGCTTGAGCTGGACACCGGCTCGGGCCTAAGGAAGAGATGAAATGATGGAGCCAAACGAACCACCGGGGGTTTATTCCTGCAAAATAAAACAAAAAGAAAAAGAAAAAAGAAAAAGGATAAGCAAGGGGTGCCTCCCAAGAGCGCTCTCTGTTTAACGTCGGCCGAGCCCGACGTTATTTGTTAGCTAAAGGGAAAATAAAAACTGAAATGAAGAGGTAACTCCCTAAGTATGCGCTTAGGAGAGTAAACTAAAAAAAAGAAAAATTGAAGAATCGCACCGATATGCGGTGGAATCTTCAAAGGAGTGACGCCCGAAAATGAACGGACGGAGTTATAGAAGAACTCCGCCGTATGTAAAACGGGAAAGAAGGGGTCGTCAAAAGAAGGAGAATAAAAAGAAGAAAAAATAGAAAGAGGAATAAAAGAAGTAGAAAAAGAATTTTCATCAAAGGAAATTTCATAAGGAGAAGGAGAGTCTTGTGAAATTTCGGGAGAAGAAGGAGTAGAGTGGACTAAAGAAGAATTATCTAAAAAAGAAGAAGAAAAAGTAGATTCGCTAAAAAGAGAAAAATTTTGAATAGTTGAATTTGAAAGCGTAATGGAATCGCAAACGTCTTCGGAATGAGAAATATAAAACGTCTCGTCATCCTCAACGGGTAAGAAGCACACCGGAATATCCATAGAGGTGTCTTCCAAACGAGGAAGGAAACAATCCGGGATATCCGAATAGTTATCCTCCTCGAGAGGAACAAGACAAGCCGGGATATCCGGTGACTCATTACATGAAGAAATTGGAGGAGACGGAGAAGAAGACGAAGAAAAAGAAGCGGCCTCGCAAGAAAGATAATCTATCATGGTCTTGAAATGCGAACTAATATTATCAATAGAAGTTTGCAATTCAAGATACCTATGATCGATAAAATTAAAATAAAAATTTAGAGGCTCGGCGCTTTGCGGGGCAAAATCATAAGAAAAATACGGGTTGCCCATCTCCCAAGTTGGACAAAAATTGGAGTAAGGGTCAAATTGGCCAGTTTGACCCGCTCCAGAAAAATTAAAATCAAAAGAGGGAGGGGCTCCCGAAAGACATTCCGAATAGAAGTGGTCTGGCGACCCGCAAGAAGCTCAAAAATACGACGATTCCATAAAAAAAAATAAACTGTTACCAAAAAGAAAAAGAAAAACTAATTTTTTTGATTTGTTTTTTTTTAGATATATATATATATTTTTTTAAAATAGGTTTTTTAATGGATTGGCTCTCGAACTTCCCGAGGACTACCCGGTGAAGGGTTCGCCCGGTACTAGGTAAAATGGTGGCGCTTAAAGCCCCTTACCCTTTTTGAGATATTTTAGGTTGGGTAGAAATAAGATGAGGTGGGTGGATGATAATAATAATAATAATAATTTTTTTTTGTTTTTTTAGTAGAAGTAATAAATTCGATGCTTTCGTAATATTGCCAAAAATAATCCCCGGCAACGGCGCCAAAAAACTTGATAGAAAAAATCGTATTCTCCAATCTATACTCGATTAAGGCAAGTGTACCTATCGAAATATAACATAGGATATGAAAAATATCAAGGTCGTATAAAAACTCGGGGCAGGCAAGTACTATTACTCACAACGACTCTATTATCCTACCGAACGATTAATGATGTTTGAAAATTAAAATAAACTAAACTTAAAGAGAAATAAACTATTACGAGAAAAGAGTGCGCGATCGACGATTCACTTTGAAATAAAATAACGAAATAATTTAGTTTAACAATTGTAAATCTATTAAGACCGTGACGGATCCGATATTAGGAAGTAATCTCGCTAGAGCATTAAATCCCCTAACTTGTAGACGTTTTGACCGAAATCTCTTTACAAGTCAAAATGGCCTAAAGTCGCATTATCGAAGTGACCCGCACTATTGGATTAGACTCCAATCCGGAGGATTTACGTCATCCTATCTCTAGGGGTGCGTTCAACTCCTTCCTTCCTTGAGTGATCTTTCATATTCACGAGCCTCTCGACTACTCAAATACGAGATCGGAATCTACTACCGTATACTAGAAATACGGAGTCGATACGAGATATTTCAAGGAAGGATCAAAAATAGAAAACTACAAAGGAAAACATGAAAATAAAGATACGTTATTATATCGCAAAGATCATCGCGATCGGGCACACAAATTATTTAGCTACGCATGATTGAGAAGGAGATAAGAAAAAGAAAATATATTCATTGCATAATAAAAGAGATACAAAAATAATAATACTAAAAAAAGACAAGATAAAATTGCACTAAAGAAGACTATTACAACAATGAAGAAAACTTGCACTTGAACTAGCTATCCCTACAAAACTACTTCAAAACTCAAACTACTTCACTCTAAAAATTACTTAACATCAACAAGAGGGGGAGGGGTTCCTTTTATAGGAGAGGGAGAACATTCTAGATGGAGGGAAGACATAGGGTGGCCGGCCACATAAGTGGAGAAGTTCATGCATGGCTTTTAATGATGGGAGAGAGGAGGGGCTACATGCATTGTATGATAATTATGGGAATGAAAAATAAAAATATAAAATAGAGAAGAGGGGATGAATGGAAGTGTGTAGAAGGAAATAATAAAGGGGAGAGAGTGAATGTGGAGGTGCATGAATGAAAAGGTGCATGCATGGAATCAAGTGAGGTGGAGAGCATGAATGCAATGTATTATATTAAATGAAATAAAATGGAAAATATAAAATAAAGAGAAGGGGAGATTGCATGCATGAGAGTGGCCGGCCACATATGGGCTTTGATGTATGGGCTCGGGTAACATGTGGGCTGCTCCAAATTGGGCTCGGGTAGGCTATGGGCTGCATGGTGATGAAGTGGGCTGCTCCAAATTGCTCTTGTTGGGCTCGGTTTTGACATTAATGTGGGTTGAACTTGCATCATGTTGGAGGGCTTCTTGGTGGGCTTGAACCTACAAATAAAACAAAACAAATAACATTAGTTATTTAACAAAATAAAACATAAATAAGTAACATAATATATGTTATTAAAACTAAACTTAATTAACAAACACAACACATAATACATAAAATAATAAATATATATAAAACTATAGATTTTTATATCATAACAAAATAAAATTGCAACATAACATGCAAATAAAAACTAGGAATTATAATATCCTAATACAAACATACTTTAAGATGAAATAAAACAAAACATGCATATAAATACTTAAAATGTATAATTAACTTAGGAATTAATATATTATAAAAAGACATTAAAACATGAAATAATAAGCATGAAATATAAATAAACTTAGGCATTTTGAATAATAAACTACCCTAAAAAGGATGACAAAATGTAGTCATCAATCCCGCTTACAGGATCTCACCTAGCTGGCAGGGCTGGATGTCACTCGAGGGAGTCTGCCCCATACCCCGAGCAGATCCCGCTATCAGGCTCTCACCTAGCTGGTAGGGCTGGATGTCACTCGAGGGAGTCCCACCCTCTCCTGGAGTTATTTAGGAAGATCACTTCCTAAGGGTGTAGGGGGGGGGGGGGTCTTTGAAGGCGAGTTTGAACTCACAGGCCTAGATCGGTAGAGAAAAGACGAGCCATGTCCTAAGCCTCCTATGGAGGAAGCCGAGCTCAAACAAGGAACTCCACCCCCACCCCCCCTTCAGTTTTACTTGTGAAATATTTGGACAGTTTTGACTGGGCATCAGCAAGAGAAGGGACAACTCGCGCGCGAGCTGGGTGGTTATGAACCTAGCTCGGCAGGTGGTCCAATCCTAGTTAACATGGGGAGGGGCGAGCTCTCGGAATTCGCTCGCGGGTACGAATCCTTGGCATGCGCTCTAACAACAAATTATGTCCTAGCGAGATCCAGCAAAGGGGAGGGCTCGGGGGCGAGTGCATCAAAGAATGAAAATTCAAAGCGAAGGAGTTATAAAAATTTACTTTTCATTCAGTATAAAATTATTACAAAAGGAGAGCTCGCCTAGGCAAGGTTACAAAAGAGGGGAGAGAGAGTTACAAGAAAGAAAGAAAAAGGAAGGGGGGTGAAGGTCAGCTCTCGCCTCCTCCCCTGGATTGGTGATCTCCGCCCGCCACGCCAGAAGGATTATCCTTGAAGTCCTTCCCGAAGAACATTTCAAGGCTGTCCTCCTTCTCGCTGGGCGGCGTGGGCAGGAAAAGGCTCGGCATGAGGTCCCGGAGTATGATCTCCTCGCAGCCATCCACCAGCACCTGCATATCCTTCATAATCTGCAAGGTGCATTCGACGGATTCGATTGAGTTGACCCGTAGCCTTTTAAAGACCTCAGCCTCGCTAAAGATCCTCAGGCTTTTGTATGTGAAGGGGGGCTCAATACCACCTGAAGGGAGGAAGGCTTCCTCCT
Source organism: Platanthera zijinensis (assembly GCA_039513925.1). Lineage (NCBI taxonomy): Eukaryota > Viridiplantae > Streptophyta > Magnoliopsida > Asparagales > Orchidaceae > Platanthera > Platanthera zijinensis. The sequence continues at coordinate 111,212,094 of CM077093.1, read as the reverse complement.
GGTGGTCGATTTCGCCATGAAGCCCCTTTTTCTCCTCGCTCAGCTTTGCATTCCTCCCTTCCAGCTCAGCGGTGCGAGCCGCCATCTCGGCGCCGCGAGCCTATAGATCAGCGGCGCGAGTCTCCTTCTCGGCGGAGCGAGCACGAAGCAAATTATTCTCTTCCTCTAACCCAACAGCGCGAGTCCGCAGCTCCCTAGTGGCCTCAGCATCCTGAGGCAAGAACGAGTAAGTAAATCTGAAGCTAAAAATTCCAAGTGAAAAGAGGAAGGGGTAACCAGTGCTCACCAGTCCATCGGAACCCTTGGGAGCAAGTCCTTGGCAATGCCGAGCCTCCTCTCTAGGTCAACAACCTTGTCCTAGGCCAGGTTGCGCTTCTGCTATGCCTTCTGCAGGAGATGACTGAGGTTGAAGCCGCGACGAACAACCATGTGGTGGAACTCTAGTGCCCGCATATGGGCCTGCAGGCCCTCATTGCTGAGTTGGCGTAGGGTCAAGCGCTTGTAGTCCGCGACGTCCTCGCTCCCGTAGAGGCCAAATCTGAGCATATAGGCTTGAACTGAGGAGGGCTCACGGTCGGCCCAGGAGGATTGGAGGGTTTAGACGGCGATCTGGTGGGCGGACTCATTCCACTGAACCACCTGATCGCCAGCCATGTCCATCCATCTCCCCCCAAGGCTGAAGAGGGGGTGACTTTTCGGCGGACCCGACTCACGTGTTGGGGCCTTCTTGACTGTAGGAGCAGAAGGCTCGCCTCCCTCCTGCTCTTTGCCCGTTGTCTCCTTTAGCGGGCTCCCTAGTGATCTGTATGGGATGGTCTTGGGCGAGCTCATGTACTTGGGATGTTGTAGTTGCTTCGCCCGAGAAACCACAACCGCTTTCAGCTTCTTTTGCGGTGGATGGCAGCGAGGTGATCTGGACCCCGCGGGATCAGCCCGCTTCTTTCTAGAGGGCTTAGATGTTGATGTCTCTTCTCAGGAGGTGGTTGCAGCCGCCTTCTCATGGGCAAGTGGGTCGGCGAGTTGTCCCAGATCCGCAAAAGGCGGGTTCTCGGGAATTAGCCGCTCCCCTACAGAAATAACTTAGTGGAAATTCCAATGGACTCGGTGAGATCTGGCTAGGAGGAAAGTTGAAAGATATACCTTCGCCTTGAAGGACGGGGAGGAGTGAGTTGAGGCCCCTTCGGAGGAAGGCAACTTCGAAGTCCTTGTGGAGGAAAAACTTATGGAGCTCGACGTCGTTGCCAGAGATGATGGGTGGTCGGTATACCTCCTCGCCCTTTTATTACGGCGAGTAGGGGACGTTGCCGAGATCGCCCTTGAGGAAGACGATCTTAGTAATCCAATTGTGGTGTTTGTTCGCGATCTCGCGAACCTTGATAAAGGAGCACCCGAAGAAGGCGATGCCATCAACAGTCTCCTTGTAGGTGAAGAGTTTCCTGAACACGATCAGGTTGAACTCGATTCGCTCCTGGTGGAGGAAGCTCGTGAATGCCACCATCATGGCGATGGAGTTCGGGTTCAGCTGCGTGGGCACCGCGCCAAAGTACTTGAGGCTCTGGCAGATCTCCAGCCAGAGCGGAAGGCGCAACCCCACCTAAAATGCGAGATGGGGAAGGCGAGCTCCTTAGGGTAGAAAGTGTTGATGGCCTCGCCTTACCTATGTCGGCGGGCCTCGAAACTAGGGGGCTTGAAGTTGGCATTGAACACAGCAAACTCCTCCTCCTTTGTGCTCCCCTCAAAGAAACAATAGCCGGTGATGTGCTGAGCGCACTTGGAGCGACCATCAGAGTTAGGGGTTGTTTTCCCAATGCTCACAGAATGTGTAGGGAGCGAGTGCAGGCGAGAAGGAGGCGGGTAGAGGACGTAAGCACAGAAGCAATAAAAGCAATAATTCAGGGTAGGTGAGGGGGTCTATTTATAAGAAAAGGGATCAAGGGTCGAGCTAACCGATCGGTCCAGCTTGCCGAACCCAGCTTGCCGACTTCCAAGACCTGTCCCATCATGTGCCAAACAAGAATATTATATTCAAATAACATGCAACAAAATCTTAAAATATTTCTAAGTTATTACAGGCCCAAGAGGGATATTGTTCAGAGAAATTAAATGCAAACAAAGCAGCAATCTTGGCACATGCGCAAGCTGAGGGGGCAGGAGGCGATTCCCGGTAGGCCCAGCAGGGGAGCGTTATTCACCTCCCCCGATCTCGCGTCTCCTTCCCCCCAGGTCGGCGGGAGTCACGGAGCTCTCGGATCCGCCTCAAGCATCCCCGGGCTGCCAGAAGGTTCTCGTCCAGCTCCTCCAGCAACGATGAAAGGGACGTCGCCTCGCCCTCCGGCTCCTCCCTCACCTCCCCTACTATCCGCGCACACTCCCACTGCAGCACATCATTGTCTTTCCTCAATTGGTGGAGCTCGCGTACCATCTTTTTGAGGACCTCGCTTCGTCAGCTCAGGGTCCCCCAGCTCCGCATCCAGGAAGGACTCCAAGGTCTTCGGGGAAGGAAGGGGAGAGTAGAGAGCTCGCTCTAGGGATTTGTCGGCCTACAACTGACTGAAGAAGGCTGCAAGAGTAGTCAAACAAAAATGTGAAGGGAGGGCACAGTAGGAGAAACTACGGATAACCAATAAAGTATGACATGCCTGAAGAGCTCGGCGCCTCGACTGAGAGGCGAGGTGGGGGCATCTTCAGATTTTTTCAGCTGCCCAGAGGCTGTATTTGTGGGGGGGGGGGGAAGACGACTAAAGACTGGCACTAGGATTGTTCCAGCACCTTCTCTCGAGGTCTCAGCGAGCTGGGTAAAGGGGTCGCGGGCTGGCGCGTCCAGCCTTTGCGAGCTCAACCCTAGAGTCCCGAAGGGCGGGGTCAGGTCACGTTAAAGCATGCTAAACAATTTGTAGGAGCAAGAATGGACAAATACGGCAGTCTGGGCCCATAGCCGAGCTCGGCAGGAAGGAGAGCTCGGCAATCTACAGCTCGCCCAGGCGGGGTGAGATACCTTAGGGAGGCGAGCTCGTACTCGTCAATCCCAGCTTGCCAAGACCAGTTCGTCGAGATATGGGCTGTTAGTCAAGCTCTTGTCTGTTCTCTGAGCTCTCAGCTATTCATCGAGCTCTAAGCCGCTCTTCGAATTCGAACCATTCAACAAGACCACAACGTGCGAGTAGGGCAGGCCGGGCCCGTACTCGCCCAAGATCGAAGATAAGCGGCGAGTACCTACTCCATCGAGTACTCGCCGCCCTTGCTGAGTAGGTTTTGTTGAGGGCTACTCGCCTAGGGATCTGTGAGGTGTTTTTACCATTTTTCCCCAACTGGTCTGCCCCTAGCAAGTTAAAACAACGAAGTTGCGCTGTTGGCAGACCCAGTTGGACTGCACATAGCTATTCAGAATAGTGGAGGTTGGATACTTGAAGGACATTTTCAGAAATCTATAAATAGGACCCAAGGGGTACCTCAGAAGGCACGCTTACCTGTCTCCCAGTCTCCTAGCGCTTTATGATGTACCTTACCCGACATTTGGCTAAGGAGGGGAAGCGCTCAGTGATCTTCCGGGTGTGTGGTGGGTCCTCCGCGATATGGCCCTTAGTCCAGTCCCATGTTCTTTTTCCTTGTTGTTTTTCTTGTTGGAGAGAAGTAGGTGCGCGATCACCCCTTCCCCAAGGGTGAACTCCATCGAGACCGAATTTTCAGTTTCAACAGTTATCTTGACTGACACTAAGGGAGGAAATATTTATTGTCTAGACTTTGAGTGTGAGAGTGAGGACACTCCTATATGCATAGTTGCAGATGATAAAGTTACTCATTGTATCAAATGGTACAAGAGGCTTGCTCACCCGAACTACAAGACCATAGGTAGAATCTTTAGTGAAGAGTTGGTAAGGAATGGTCCTATAGTTAAGTGCATTAAGGAGGGAATTTGCTCAGCTTGTCAAAAGGGCAAGCAGACCAGGTCTTCCTTCCATAGTCTTGATACCAAAGACTCAGTGAGGTGTTTATACCTCCTGCATATGGATCTATTTGGTCCTATGTCAGTTCATAGTCTAGGTAGGAAAGTCTATACTCTTTTGGTGGTTGATGATTTGTAACACCCCAAAAGGCCCCAATAGACTCAACTTGAAATTTGAGTAGCAGGTCAGGTTACACGGCCTGGGACACGGGCGTGTCCCAGGGCGTGTCGGGTGACACGGCCTGGGACACGGGCGTGTCCCAGGGCGTGTTCTATTTATTTTGCAAAATTGGCCTATTCCGGGCAGAGCCGGACACGGCCTTGAACACGGCCGGGAACACGGGCGTGTCAGGCTAGACACGGGCGTGTCAGCTGCCGTGTTCCGACCCGTGTTCTGGTTGCAGCTCGATGGAGCAGGAGACACGGGCGTGTCTCAGGTTTGACACGGGCATGTCAGGTCCGACACGGGCGTGTCGTTGACCCGTGTGGTTCAGTCGGTTCAAGCTGTGTGCACCGCTGAAGGGGTACACGGCCTGTGACACAGGCGTGTCACAGGCCGTGTCGGCCAAAAAGTGAAATTTTGGGACAATCTTGGCCGTTCAGTTTCCTCTCTTTTGATCCAAAGGCTCAGGTGGTTTCTTGGGCTGGATAAGTCGTGAGAGAAGGAGATTCATTCTTCTTTTATCCTTAAGGAAGAGAGAAAGAGAGAAAGAGAGAGGAAGAAGGAGGAGGAGCCCAAGCCACCGGCGGAGCTCCCGTGGTTCGATTCGTGATCCGAAGCCGGCGTTGTGACGGCAAGGCTGCTGCGGTTCTTTCTCACCGGCTAGTTTTCGATGGCACCGAAGAGATCGACAAGGGTAACGATCTCCCTCCTTGGACATGTGAAGTCCTTCTTTTCTGCATTGCATAGGGAAAACCCTTCCCCGCGAGTGTGCGGTGGGCTGTGGTGTCCCTTGGGGTAGATATGTGAAGTCCCCCTTGTTAGAGGCTGGAATTGGAGTACGGCTCTAGGCATGCTGTGTGAAGCCCATCTGGATGGAATCTGGATTGGTGATGCTTGTTTGCATATCGGAGAAGGCTCCGTGATAATGGCTTGTGATGCCTATGGCTTGTGATGCCTTGTTCCTACCTGTTGCTTGGTGCGGCAGGAAGTACTGGACGATGTCCAGGAAATGAAGAGGGTTGGCGGCAAATCTTGTGGCCGTGCGTTGCCACTTTGTGAGTAGTTGAGCCGTTGGGCTGCAACTCGTTGAAAAGGCTGAGTGCCGAACAGGAAAGGTGAAACTGACCCGCGCCTATAAAATGCCATGGATACTTCCGTATTCGAGGTGGCTCGGCGACTTGAGCAACGGGGGGTGGCTGATCCGTACCTGCGTTAGGTCCGTCCGACTTGGAAGCCTGGTATAGGTTTTGTTGGAGCGCCTAATGAGAGTCTTAGGCCCGCGCGCCGGAAAGACTAGAAATGCTCAAATACCGTGTAGACGGTGGTGTTGACCCTGGTATTCCGGTACACCGAAAATGTGCCCTGAGTGCACGGACTGTCGGGCCGGGTGGCCGATGGTTGTGATGGCTTGAATGTGCCTGCGCGCACATAGTTGCTATTGATGATGCCATGCTTGCAGGGAAAGAATGCTCATGCCCCGAGAAAGGGGTAGGATTGTTATAATTGGGTCAGCTGAATGCTGACCGTTGCATTGTTTGCCACCGGTTGGGTGGATTGTTCCCGTGCAGGTGCTGGAGAGCCAAGTGGTAAGTGATGGGCGGGAGAGCCCTACTGCTGTTGCTGCTGCTGCTGCGGCTAGCCTGGAAGGCTAAGCGAATGGCTTTGTTTTGTTTTCTCTTTTTACTCATGTATGGCCGGCCTGCGCGCCGAGGTTTGTAAAACATGATGTATGTTCAGAGGAACTGTAAGGCCTTAAGGCCAAACTCTTGTGGTTGTGTACATTCCATGGTATATATATAAATGTGGTTTTATATATTGGACATTCCGGTTAAGAGTTCAAAGTTGTAACTTAAAGCTTCCGCTAGAATGCTCTGAGTTAGGATTCGTATTTGGTTTGGTATTATCCTGTGACCTCACCGTCTGTTTGTGGCATATAGTGTGGGGCCCCGGCCGGACCTTCTACTATACGTCATTTAACGGATGGGGTTGTTACAATTTTGGTATCAGCTTTTCGTCGGTCTTCCTCTTTCGAATTCGTGGTCGAATTCTTTTGTGGGGTGGCGAGCACGTGTTTGTGCGACCTGCTGTAACGCTAATGAACTCTGGAATGTCCAAAGGAATGTACAAAATCTTGTTTGAGGAATCTGCGCGTTCCTTTTTGTGTTGTTTTGCTTGCATACGTTCGCTAATGTGTGTCTTGTCCACCTATAGGTGACACGTAGTGGTGCTGGGCAGTCTGAGCCCCAGCGTTCTTATGAGAGTGCGGCACCAGCTGAGGTGCCAACACCTCCTCCATCTGCGGAAACTGTTCGTTTAGTTGCTGAGGCGCTCTTTGCCATGATTCAGCCGACCGGGCAAGCGCAGCCGGCAGTAGTGCCAGTTCGTGTTGATGTAAGACCCGAGCCGGTTGAGGCTGTAGATCCACGAGCAGCTGACCGACAGTTGAAGCAATTCATGAGCTTCAGTCCTCCGACGTTTGCGGGAATGGGATCCCCAACGCAGGCGGAAGATTGGTTATCGCGTGTCAAGAGGATAATGACAGCGATTAGGGCGGAGGAAACTCTCAAGGTCACCTTAGCCACCTTCATGCTTGAAGGGGAGGCGCGGTTGTGGTGGGACGAGGTTGAGTTACACCACTTGGCGGGCAGGCAATTAACACAAGTGTCGATTGAGGAGTTCTCTCGGATCTTTCTGGCGAAACATGTCCCAGCGGCGCAACGTATTGCTATGGAAAATGAGTTCCAACGGTTAAAGCAAGGGGACGATAGTGTGGATATCTACTTGCACGAGTTTACCAGGTTGGGACGATATGCGGGAACAATCTTCGCGGATGACCAACGGAAAACGAATCGGTTCTATGAAGGATTGCGGGATGAGTTACGATTCCTGCTTTCGAGTTCTGTGAGCCAAGGGTTTCAGGCGTTGGTTGATACTGCGTGCGCGTTGGAAAAGGACATGAGGCGAGTGCAAGGGAATAAGGGCTTGGTGGTGTCTAAGCCAGAGTTGCAAGCACCTCGCCCAGGCAAGTCGTTTTACCAGAAGAAAGGGGGCAAGAGGTCCAAGCCATCTGGGCAAGTAACTACGACCGTTGTGTCGGGAGCGACATCAAGGCCGGATGCTCGTACGTGCTATAACTGTGGCCGGGTGGGGCATATTGCTCGTGACTGTCGAGTTGTGCAGCCCAAAGGGGAAAAGAAGACGGGTGCGTCGTATGCTGAGAAGGGCAAAGCGGTGGTGGATTCCTCTGCTTCCCAGGCGCAGCCCCGAATCTATCAACTTGGCCAACAGGAAGCGATTAAGCAAAGTGACGTCGTCACAGGTACGAGTTGAGTTAGTTTACTTGCTGTGCTTTTGGTTTTGGTTTTGTTTAGCTTGTGCATGATGTGTGTGTGCTGCAGGCTTTGTCCTGATTCGGAATAACTTAGCGAGAGCCCTGTTTGATATGGGTGCTTCGCATTCTTTTCTGTCTGAGGATTTCGTATCTCGCATTGGGGTACTGAGTCATGTGACGGTGGATAGTACAAGGGTGCTATTGCCGAATGGCTGTGTGATGCTTGCGGATAGGGCTTGCGATGTGGATGTGCAAATAGGAAGTCGGGATTTCGGTTTGAGTGCAGCTGTGCTACCGTTATCGGAGTTTGATGTGATCTTTGGTATGGACTGGCTCTCGGAGCAGCGTGCCTTTATTGATTGCAACTCCAAAGAGATTACACTGGGCCAGAATACCGGGCTTGTGACGAAGTTCGCTGGGATGCGAGGAGTTGGCGGAACGTTGTTGTCTGCACTCCAAGTCGTCAATGCTGTGCGGAAGGGCGCGGAGTTATTCTTCACGCTAATTCAGGCTGTTGAGCCAAAGGCCAGTGTCGGTGATGTAACGTCCCAATTCGCGCTAGGCCCCTTGTTTGCGTATTTGAGTCAAGGGGGCTGTGGTGAGCCCAATGGGGGATGTGGGGGAGCAGGTGCGGACGTACGGGAAATGAGGAAAACAAGGCAAAACAGCATTTTTGGCTGACACGGGTATGGACACGGCCGTGTCCATACCCGTGTGCCTCATAAAAATAGGCTTACCAGTCAGAGAGGTACACGGCATTGGGACACGGGCGTGTCCCTAGCCGTGTGCCAAGGACACGGGTTGGGACACGGGCGTGTCCCTAGCCGTGTGCCAAGGACACGGGTCGGGACACGGCCGTGTCCCTACCCGTGTGCCGCAACCCTGACCCGGCAGAAAGTGGATCTGGGAGGAACACGGCCCTAGACACGGCATGCCACACGGCCGTGTCACCTGAACACGGGTAGGAACACGGCCGTGTGCCTACCCGTGTCTGCGATGTATAAAAAGGAAAAAGTTGGAAACCCTAGCATTCATTCTCCTTTCTTCTGCCCCGAAATTCCTGAGAGAGTTCTTGGCTGGAGGAGGAGGAAGAGCTTGCCGGAGCCATCTTTGGAGGAATCAAAACGCCGCCATCGTCAAGGGAAAAATAATGCCGCCGCGAAGGAGTGCGAGGCTCATGGCCGGCCATGGTGGTACCGCTGGACTTGAGGTGAGCTTCCTCCCCTCTCCCTTGGTGCTAGATCTATAGTTATGTTAGGAGAGACATCGACTCCATAGAGTCTTGATGTGAGGAGGAGAGTTCTTAGGTTAAAGCCATACCTAGGTTTTCTAGGTTTAGTCTCCCTCAACCTTCTCATCATTCAAAGAGGAGATGAGAGGGGTTTTCGTTGAGGGTTTGGCTTTGAAAGGAGGAATAAGGTTGGGTGATTTCTGGAGAAGTTTATGCGAGGCCGTTGCAAGGAAGAAGATGAACGGATGCCGTTCATCTCGCCTTAAGATGCGTGCAGAAATCTGATTTCTGCACGCTGCGACCTTCGTGGCCAATTTCGGAGGTGTTCTGGCCAAATCTGTGTGAACGACTCAACACGAAAGTCGTAGCCCTCGAAAATACCTTTCCAACGAGTGGTTGCTCGTTTCCATGCGATACCTGTAGCCACGGGAAAGCTGGTTCGAGTCCGCTGCGTTCGGGAAAATTCCTGTACAGGAAACTATTTCCTGTACGCATTCGAGTTGAATTTCTGGTATGTTGCAACCAGATCTGGGTGATCGACTCAACACGAAAGTCGTAGCCCTCGCGAATACCTTTCCAACGAGGGGTTGTGCATTGTGATCGGATTCCTGTAGCTCCGGGAATCCCAGTTTTAGTATTGGACTATCCTATGTTAATGCACTTGTTAAATTATAATGTTAGTACTCTTGCAATGATTGTGATTTGCTCATATGATATCTTGCTCCCATATAACTATAATGTCGTTGTTACTATAATTTAGTATGGTTACTCATTTGGTTGTGTAATAAGGGATAACCATGCAATGGTAGAGAAATGGATTGGATGGGAAGGCTAGTAATTAAGAGTTGAGATTGGTATTGAATTTATTTATATAGTTTGATGTTGAACATATTAATTATGCGAAGTATTGAGGTGAAATCAGTGAATAGAGGGGCGTGAATATGATGAACACTATGTGAGGAGTATTTTGTAACCGTAATCCGAGCCCAAGGGGTTTATTAACAACCGATGCTTAGAGTGGTAGTCTCCCTACGGGTAGCATCGAGTGAGTTGTTTTGGGGCATGTGATGTGCGACGATTCATCGTGTCGCGGTGTTGAGATAATGAATGTGGCAGGTCTACGGGTTCGCCAGTCGTCACACCGATGGGAGCCAATGAGTAGACCTTGGGCGGTAGGGTTAGATACTTGGTGTCCATAACCCGAGATCTCCTCCGTGCCATGAGAACGGTTGGGCTTGCACCTCGTGCGTTTCCGAGGTTCCATCCGGTTCGAAATCAAAGGCCAGGTTGGGCTGTGTTCTTGGTGCACATCGACCCAAGACCCCTTCTGAGCCGTAGTACGCATGTGAGCTCCGCTGTTGTGTTCTTAGCGTTGAGGCGTACGGGGGCCTAGGATAGGTAGTGTGATACCACCTAGTAGTGGAGACGCCCGCTCCACTGTCGCCGTCTGGCCACGACGGACGACGCCTGAGAGGTTAGCTACCTGCTCGAAAAGTGGGAACTTCTAGTCTGTGTCGACATAGCAAACTTGCATGTGCGTGCGCATGATTCGGTCATAGCATAACATTCATTTCATGTCATTCATTGCATACACAAGATCCTCATCGTATAAGTTTGTATGGGCACTCTTATACGATGAGTTACTTTACTGTTAAGCCGATCCTTAACTTATAAGTTTGTATGGGCACTCTTATAAGTTAAGTTACTATTCTGATTACTTATACCTGCTGTCATTTACTATGGATATTTGTAGAACTGCTAGTTGTGTAGTGTAGCTTATTCTCCACTATATTTACTGTCACCTGCTTGTTTACTTGCTTATATATATACATATTGTACCTTGTTCCTTTCTCCGCCCGGTGCCGAGGAGTCGCCGGGGGAGCGGATGTGAAGCCACTTAGTCTTATGACTAACGGTTGCTACGTCTTCCTTTTTAGGAGGAAACCCCGCAGGTAGAGCGGCAACGGACTATGCAGCAGGACAGCCAGGCCCGGATGATAGGACCTGAGGTGGTGGTGCCATCGGCACCGTCAGTGACAGTAGTGAGTGTTTTCATGTAGCCGTTTGGCAAAACATTTCTAGACTCTTGTTTATTTGTACAAGCATGTTGTGCTTGTTATCTTCCGCTATTTTTGGACTTTAACTTAGCTGTGAACTGAACTGCTTTTAGTTTTACTTTTCTGTTATGGTTGGGTTGGCATATTTGTTGTGATATGGATTGTAGCCGGCGGAATAGGCGTCTTGTGGTAAAGGCTAACCCGTGCGTTAGTGCTACCGCAAGGCGGCTATTTCGGGCATAAGACTCCCCTCGTGCCGTGTGTTGGGTTCCGGGAGAGGGGTCTTACAGGTGAAGTGCCAGTTGTGTCAGAGTTTGCCGATGTGTTTCCTAAAGATCTTCCTGGGTTACCACCCCAGCGGGAGATTGACTTCTCTATTGAGTTGGTGCCAGGTGCGAAACCTGTGGCCCGCTCTCCATATCGCGTCGCGCCAAAAGAGATGGCTGAGTTGAAAGTCCAACTGCAAGAGTTGTTGGAGCAGGGCTATATACGCCCAAGTATGTCACCTTGGAGCGCGCCTGTTCTCTTTGTGAAAAAGAAAGATGGTAGCTTACGGTTGTGTATTGACTACCGCGAGTTGAATAAGCTGACGGAGAAAAACAAGTATCCGATCCCATGGATTGATGACCTTTTTGATCAGCTGGCGGGATCAACGGTCTATTCCAAGTTGGATCTGAAATCGGGATATTATCAGCTAAGGATTCGGGAAGGTGACATTCCCAAGACGGCGTTTGGAACACGCTACGGTCATTATGAGTTCACGGTAATGCCGTTTGGCCTATGTAATGCGCCTTCGGTATTTATGGACCTAATGCATCGAACGTTCCGAGAGTACTTGGATTTGTTTGTTATTGTGTTTATCGATGACATCTTAGTATACTCTCAGTCGGAAGAGGATCACGCAAACCATTTGCGGTTGGTCTTGCATACCCTGCGGAGGAATAAGCTTTTTGCCAAGTTCTCAAAGTGCGAGTTCTGGCTCTCTTCAGTAGCCTTTTTAGGCCATGTGGTAAGCGGAGAGGGTATCGCGGTGGATCCGTTGAAGATAAGTGCTTCAGTGGCCGAGGTCAGGAGCTTCCTTGGACTTGCGGGCTACTATAGACGGTTTGTGGAAAACTTCTCACGGATTGCTTTACCTCTCACCACGCTGACGAGGAAAGATCAAAAGTTCATATGGACGCCGGAGTGCGCTCGAGCTTTTGAAGACTTGAAGACTCGTTTGACCACGGCGCCAGTGTTGACGTCTCCATGTGGTACCGATGGGTATGAGATCTATAGTGATGCATCTGGGAGCGGCTTAGGCTGCATTCTTCTGCAGTTTGGGAAAGTGATTGCTTATGGCTCGCGTCAGTTGAAAGTGCATGAGCGGAATTATCCCGTCCATGATTTGGAGTTGGCGGCGGTAATCTTTGCGCTCAAGTTGTGGCGGCACTATCTATATGGCGTCAAAGTGGATATCTATACGGATCACAAGAGCCTAAAGTATTTGTTGGATCAGAAGGATTTGAATATGCGACAACGAAGATGGATGGAGTTCCTCGGGGACTACACCTTCGAGATTCACTATACTCCCGAGAAGGGAAATGTGGTCGCTGATGCTTTGAGTCGGAAGACTCCGGTACGGGCAAGCTGGTTGCAGAGGCATGATCAGCGTTTGATCCAAGAATTGGAAGCAATGGAGATATCGTGTGTTGATAAGGGTGCGTCAACCGATGCGTGCTTGAACTGGACGGAGGTGCAGTATGACCTTACGGACAGAATTCGGCGAGCAACGGAGCTTGATGAAAGTCTCCAGCGCTATGCTAAAGATGGGCCGGATGATCAATTCTCTTGGGATAACGGGTTGTTACGGAGAAATGGTCGAGTATGCGTCCCAAGTGTGGGTAAACTGAGGGAAGAGTTGATGTACGAAGCTCACTTTGCAAAGTACTCAGTTCACCCAGGGAGCACAAAGATGTACAGGGACATGAAAAAGCTGTTCTGGTGGCCCGGACTAAAGAAAGATGTGGCTCGTTATGTGGCTAAATGCAACACCTGTGCGTTGGTGAAAGCAGAATGCCAGAAGCCTGGCGGTTTTCTGAAGTCGTTACCTATTCCGGAGTGGAAGTTCGATGATATTTCGATGGATTTCGTGCACGGGTTGCCGAGATCTCAACGCGGTCATGATTCCATCTGGGTGATTGTGGACCGGTTGACGAAAGTGGCGCACTTCCTTCCAAACAGAAGAGACGATTCAGTGGAAACCTTGGCCAAGCTGTATGTGGAGCAGGTTGTTCGACTGCACGGTGTTCCTCGGAGCATCGTAAGTGACCGTGATGGGCGGTTCACATCGAATGATTGGCGACTCGTTCATCAAATGTTGGGTACAAAGTTAGCGTTTAGTACGGCCTTTCATCCCCAAACGGATGGCCAGACTGAACGAACCAACAGGACGATGGAGGACATGCTCCGCATGTGCGCCCTAGACTTTGGTAAGAGATGGGAAGATTACATATTTCTCGTCGAATTTGCCTATAATAACAGCTACCAAGCGAGTATTGGTATGGCACCATTTGAGGCGTTGTATGGTCGGAAATGCCGTACACCGTTAGCTTGGGCAGAAGCAGGCGAATCGAAGCTGAATGGGAAAAAGGAAGTCGAAGAAGCTACTTCGCTCATACGCTCTATTCGGGAAAGGCTATTGATAGCCCAAGATCGTCAAGCAAAGTACTACAATGCCAAACACCGGAACGTGGAGTTCGTGGTAGGTGATTGGGTATATTTGAAGATCAAACCCTTCAAAGGTGTGTCCAGGATTCGGCGTTTGAAAAAGCTAAGTCCGAGGTATCTTGGTCCATTTGAGGTGGTGGAGCGTGTTGGGGAAGCTGCTTATCGACTAGCACTGTCAGCGGACTTGGATGGATTACATGATGTGTTTCACATCTCAGTCCTTCGTAAGGCGGTAAAGGATCCAGCTCAAATCGTGGAGGCTGATCGGGTACCGGTCGAGTATGGGCTAACGACGAGGGTTAGACCCATTCGGATCGAGGATCGAGCCGAGAAACAGTTGCGGAACAAAGTAATCGGGATGGTCAAGGTCCGATGGGACAATTGTGGCCGTGAAGAGCTAACATGGGAGCGAGAGCAGACCATGCGAGCTGAGTTTCCCGAGTTATTTGTATAAACTGTAGACCGTGTACTTTTTGTTATAACAGAGTTATAGCTGCTGAGTTTTCTTTCCTTACCGTGCAAATTTCGGGACGAAATTTTGATAAGGGGGGAGGGTTGTAACACCCCAAAAGGCCCCAATAGACTCAACTTGAAATTTGAGTAGCAGGTCAGGTTACACGGCCTGGGACACGGGCGTGTCCCAGGGCTTGTCGGGTGACACGGCCTGGGACACGGGCGTGTCCCAGGGCGTGTTCTATTTATTTTGCAAAATTGGCCTATTCCGGGCAGAGCCGGACACGGCCTTGAACACGGCCGGGAACACGGGCGTGTCAGGCTGGACACGGGCGTGTCAGCTGCCGTGTTCCGACCCGTGTTCTGGTAGCAGCTCGATGGAGCAGGAGATACGGGCGTGTCTCAGGTTTGACACGGGCGTGTCAGGTCCGACACGGGCGTGTCGTTGACCCGTGTGGTTCAGTCGGTTCAAGCTGTGTGCACCGCTGAAGGGGTACACGGCCTGTGACACGGGCCTGTCACAGGCCGTGTCGGCCAAAAAGTGAAATTTTGGGACAATCTTGGCCGTTCAGTTTCCTCTCTTTTGATCCAAAGGCTCAGGTGGTTTCTTGGGCTGGATAAGTCGTGAGAGAAGGAGATTCATTCTTCTTTTATCCTTAAGGAAGAGAGAAAGAGAGAAAGAGAGAGGAAGAAGGAGGAGGAGCCCAAGCCACCGGCGGAGCTCCCGTGGTTCGATTCGTGATCCGAAGCCGGCGTTGTGACGGCAAGGCTGCTGCGGTTCTTTCTCACCGGCTAGTTTTCGATGGCACCGAAGAGATCGACAAGGGTAACGATCTCCCTCCTTGGACATGTGAAGTCCTTCTTTTCTGCATTGCATAGGGAAAACCCTTCCCCGCGAGTGTGCGGTGGGCTGTGGTGTCCCTTGGGGTAGATATGTGAAGTCCCCCTTGTTAGAGGCCGGAATTGGAGTACGGCTCTAGGCATGCTGTGTGAAGCCCATCTGGATGGAATCTGGATTGGTGATGCTTGTTTGCATATCGGAGAAGGCTCCGTGATAATGGCTTGTGATGCCTATGGCTTGTGATGCCTTGTTCCTACCTGTTGCTTGGTGCGGCAGGAAGTACTGGACGATGTCCAGGAAATGAAGAGGGTTGGCGGCAACTCTTGTGGCCGTGCGTTGCCACTTTGTGAGTAGTTGAGCCGTTGGGCTGCAACTCGTTGAAAAGGCTGAGTGCCGAACAGGAAAGGTGAAACCGACCCGCGCCTATAAAATGCCATGGATACTTCCGTATTCGAGGTGGCTCGGCAACTTGAGCAACGGGGGGTGGCTGATCCGTACCTGCGTTAGGTCCGTCCGACTTGGAAGCCTGGTATAGGTTTTGTTGGAGCGCCTAATGAGAGTCTTAGGCCCGCGCGCCGGAAAGACTAGAAATGCTCAAATACCGTGTAGACGGTGGTGTTGACCCTGGTATTCCGGTACACCGAAAATGTGCCCTGAGTGCACGGACTGTCGGGCCGGGTGGCCGATGGTTGTGATGGCTTGAATGTGCCTGCGCGCACATAGTTGCTATTGATGATGCCATGCTTGCAGGGAAAGAATGCTCATGCCCCGAGAAAGGGGTAGGATTGTTATAATTGGGTCAGCTGAATGCTGACCGTTGCATTGTTTGCCACCGGTTGGGTGGATTGTTCCCGTGCAGGTGCTGGAGAGCCAAGTGGTAAGTGATGGGCGGGAGAGCCCTACTGCTGTTGCTGCTGCTGCTGCGGCTAGCCTGGAAGGCTAAGCGAATGGCTTTGTTTTATTTTCTCTTTTTACTCATGTATGGCCGGCCTGCGCGCCGAGGTTTGTAAAACATGATGTATGTTCAGAGGAACTGTAAGGCCTTAAGGCCAAACTCTTGTGGTTGTGTACATTCCATGGTATATATATAAATGTGGTTTTATATATTGGACATTCCGGTTAAGAGTTCAAAGTTGTAACTTAAAGCTTCCGCTAGAATGCTCTGAGTTAGGATTCGTATTTGGTTTGGTATTATCCTGTGACCTCACCGTCTGTTTGTGGCATATAGTGTGGGGCCCCGGCCGGACCTTCTACTATACGTCATTTAACGGATGGGGTTGTTACATGATTTTTCCAGGTTAGCTTGGGTATTCTTCCTAAGTAGAAAATCTGAAACCCCAGATATCTTCCAGACTTTTGTGATGCAAATTTAGAATGAACTAAATAGTTTTGTGATCAAAATAAGAAGTGATCATGGAACTGAGTTTCAGTCTTAATGCATGACAAAGTTCTGTGAAGGGCTTGGGATTCATCAAGAATTTTTATCACCTAGAACACCTTAGCAAAATGGAATTGCTGAAAGGAAGAATAGAACTCTAATTGAGGCAGGTAGGACCTTGTTAAATGACACTTCCCTCCCAGAATATTTCTTGGCAGAGGCAGTAAATACGGCTTGTCATGTTCTAAATAGAGCTTCCATCACCAAAAGCCACAAAAAGACTCCCTAAGAGATATTGAAAGGCAGAAAACCAAATTTATCATATTTTAGGATTTTTGGTAGCAAGTGTTATGTACTAAACAATGGTAAGTCTCGTTTGACAAAGTTTGATGCCATGTCCCAAGAAGGGATATTTGTTGGGTACAACAACAATAGTACAACATATAGAATCTATAACTTGACTACTCAAGTTGTAGAAGAATCAGTCCATGTTATCTTTGATGAGTATAAGTTGATTAACTGTGAGGTGCCAAGTATTTCTTCAAGTTCTACTGGTTTAAAAGACAAGATGAAAAATCTGACCATCAGGAAAGATAAACTAGCAGGCCAAGAGATTTAAGATGATGGATGTTGTCCAGGGGGAGCTCAAGACTTACAAACTGAGATTGAAGAACAACCAGCTGAAGACATTGAGGATCAGCAAGCTGAATAAAATGAAGAACACCAAGATGAATAAAGATTGCCACTAGCTATGAGATATTTAAGAGATCATCCACTTCACCAAATCATTGGTGAAGTAAGTCATAGTGTGATGACCATAAGCAAGAGCTTGAATTCTTCACTATGCTCAAGCTTCCTGTCTCAAATGGAACCAAAGAAGTTTGAAGAAGCTATCCAATACTCACACTGGATTGGTGCTATATAGGAAGAGATGAACCAATTCAAGAGAGGCAAAGTATGGAAACTGGTTCCCAAACCTAAGGGACATAATGCCATAGGGACTAAATGGATCTACAGGAATAAGTTAGATGAAAATGACATTATTGTCTAGAACAAAGCCAGATTGGTGGCAAAAGGCTACAGACAGGAATAAGGAATAGACTTTGATCAAAATTTTGCCCCAGTTGCAAGGCTGGAAGCAATAAGACTATTCCTTGCCTATACAACCCATAAAGGATTCAAGGTCTTCTATATGGATGTCAAGTCAGCATTCCTGAATGAAGATCTAAAAGAGGAAGTATATGTGGATCAACCATCAGGTTTTGTAGATCCACACTTTCCTGATTATGTTTACAGTCTTAAGAAAGCTCTATATGGGTTGAAACAAGCTTCTAGAGCATGGTATGGAACTCTGTCTACTTTCCTCATTGAGAATAAATTCTCAAGGGGGGAAATAGACAAGACCCTATTCCTAAGGGAATCAAAGGGCAAGATCATCCTAGTTCAGATTTATGTTGATGATATAATCTTTGGGTCTACTGAAAACCACCTTTGCATGAAGTTTGCCAAACAAATGCATGGAAAGTTTGAGATGAGCAGCATGGGTGAGCTAAAATTCTTCTTGGGAATCCAAGTAAGACAGACTCATGATGGATTATCCATATCCCAGTCTAAGTTCACTAGGGATTTTATTAAAAAATATGGCATGAAGACTGCCTCCAACATGAACACTCTAGTAGGATCAAGTATGGTTATAGGAAAAGATGAGGAAGGGAAACCTGTTGATGAGTCTTTGTATAGTGGTATAATTAGCTCCTTACTATACTTAACTACAAGTAGACCTGACATTATTTATGCAACATGTGTCTGTGCTAGATACCAAGAATTCCCTAAAGAGTCTCATTATTCTGCTGCAAAGAGAATTTTAAGATATCTGTAGGGGACACCAGATTTTGGTCTATGGTACACTAGGAATGGAGATTTTCTGCTAACAGGTTTTTCAGATGCAAACTTTGCAGTCTGCAAGGAAGACAAGAAAAGAACCACTGGTACATGCCAATTCCTAGGTGAAAGACTACTGTCATAGAGCAGCAAAAAGCAGACAAGTGTTGCTATATGCACAACAGAGTCAGAATACATAGCAGCTAGAAGCTGCTGTGCATAGACTCTTTGGATACAACATCAACTTCAAGACTATGACATCAAGATAAGTCAAACTCCATTATATTGTGATTCAACTAGTGCTATATCAATTGCTAGAAACCATGTTTCACATATCAGAACAAAGCACATTGAAATTAGATATCACTTTATTAGAGAACATGTTGAGAAAGGGGACATAAGCCTAGAATTTGTTTCAACTAAAAATTAAGTAGCTGACATATTCACTAAACCTCTGGATGAAACTAAATTCAACTATTTTAAAATTGAATTAGGTATGTTAAATCTAGAATGAGATGATAGGTCAAAAGAAATTTTCTCTTCAACATGACTCAGTGACTATACAAGTTACAAGTGTCAAGTCCTTAGTAGTTTGTGTCGACACACATAATTTGGTGTCGATAAAAAGTCGACTAGTGTGTCGACACACAGAAGCAGGTGTCGACACATAGAGCTTGAGTATGTCGACAAATAGAATTATCGAGACACTAAACCCTCTCTCGAGACTTTAGAAGTCTGTGTCGACACATAGAAAATGGTGTCGACACATGGAGTTGTCAAGACTCAAAAACCTTAGTCGACACTTTTAGCGGTCAGTGTCGACACAAACAAATTTGTGTTGACATAGAAAACTCTAATTTCAGCCCACCTTTTGGCCTTCCTTATTTAGAAAAGTATAAATAGAAGGAAGCGAGACCTTGTCGACTATGCTCTCTGAACTTTCGAGACTAAACCATTTGTGTCGACCAAGAAATTCTATTTCTCTTGCTTCAACTTCCACTTCGCTCATCTCCAATGGCGCCCAAGATGGACAAAAACATCAATGAAGGTTATGAACTTGTTCGAGGTGCATTCACTAATGAAGAACCCGATATTAAGGCAGGAATGGACCTATTCCAGGAAGCAGGTCTGGATTATGTAGTTTCGGAACCAACAAGGATATGGAAGAAAGAAGTCTTAGAATTCTATTCCAACGCAACAATGAATTCGAAGGGGAACAAGATTAAATCTACTATTCAGGGAGAAACAGTCAAAATAACTTCCAAAAATCTGAGCAAATCCCTTCAACTAATAAAGATTAAAGAAGATATGGAGATTGATTCTACACTAATTGCAGAAGCCCTCAGATGGTGTGGGCTAACCCCAAACACAAATATTGCATCATCCATGACCAGGAAAGGGATGAACTCCAAGGGGAAGTTTCTGTCTGAAGTTATAGGGAAAGTCTTCATATGCAAAACTGGGGGACATGATAGGATTTCCTCAAATATGTTTAGTCTAATGACAAGAATCATCTTCAAGATTAATACTGACTGGAGTACTTTTATCTTCAACAATGTTAAGGACAACATTAAGAAGCCTAACCTAGGCATAATACTGAGTTTGTATCGGGCTGCAAACATGTCTGAGGTACTGAACCAAACTGTTGATTCAAAGATGAATCACATAAGGAGAATGGATATAAGAATCCTATCTAGATGGGACAGAGTTTTGTCCAAGAAAGACCCTGCACCTAAGCAAAAGACCAAACATGTAAGAAAATCTAAGAAAGATACTGTGCAAACTAAGGAGTCCTCTAGTGATTTAGAAGAAAGGGTTTAATTCAGTTAAGATGAAGATAATACTGAATTACCCAGGAAGTCTCTATTTCTCACAACTGTAACAAAAGCCCAAGTCCAGGAAGAGACTGAATCAAATAGATCTTCAAGAGTTATCAATCCCAGGGGGAGATAACAATATAACTGAGTTAGATAGTGAGATTGCAAACCTCACTGTGATGGATGTAGTTCAGGACATCAACACAGCTGCAGAAACTTTTGAAATAGAGGCACATGATGTGCATATTCAAGATCTATTAGAAAAAACTCAGACTCCTGTGAATGATGTAATTCATGGATTAGAAACTGACTTCTAGGAAGAAGATGAAGAGGTTCATAAGGAAGACATATATGCTGATCAACACACTACTACAGGGGTTGAGGGGGAGGTATAAGACCTAGCCCCAAGACTAGATATAGATGTTCAAGGCACACCAATGGAACTACAAATATCATCAGATTCTGAAAGTGAGGAAGAAGCCTCAGTCCTTAAGAAAAGGAAGATACTGGACCTCAGGAAGAAGAGTGCAGGGTACAAGAAAGCATTACTGGCTGGGAAAACATTTCTTTCTCCAGAAGTAGATTTCAGTTCCCTACTAGTGAAACTACAAGAAAAACTTGATGAACAAAGACTTGCACTTGAAAAATATGTGGATGAAAGCCACAAGGATTTGCAGTTTAGCCTGACACAGGACATCAAATCTATCAGATTTGAGGTCAATTTTCTCAAGAAAGAAATGACATACTACTTCCATAAGGGAGGCAATGTTGTAGTATATATTGCCCAGCAAAAACAAACTACCAAAACTATGGTGGATGACCTGGCTGACAAGCAAGGTTTTGTTCTTGAAAATAAGAAAAGGATGAATGACAATTTGATGGACATACATTCCATCACTTTGAATAAATTGGCTGAACAGACCACTACCATAAAGATACATATGGACACCAAAGAATCTGTCATAGCAGCTCAAATAAAACTAGATTTGACAGCAGTCAATACTGCCATAAAGAATTCTGAGACTGTTATTTCAACTCAAATGAAAAAGGTTCAAGGACTATTATACAACTGGAAATTATTATGTGGTAGATAAAGTCCGATTTCAGAAGACTGATCTAAGAGATCACATTGCCCGAGAAGTCATTATGGGGGAGAGAGTGCTCATCAAGGCTAGCTCAGATCATGCCAAATGGGTATCCAACAGTATCAGAGCTACCTTGGGATATCCACCTGTATGTGATGATGATAATGTTGCTAAATCGGGATGCCAACCTGCAATCTTGGAGGGGATGCAACCTGAAGCTGCTCAAGTCATATATCCCCCTATTGAGTATGAAGAAATTCATCAGGCAGTCTAGGATATGTACAACCCTCCACTGGATAAAGTACTTTTAATCTCTAAAGAAGTGGAAATGCCTGATAAAGTTCTGTTTAAAGAGCATGATGCACAAATATCAAAGAATAGATTCAGAGAATAGGCTGAAGCTAGGCCTGACTTTGAGAAATGGAGTCCAACCTCCAGAAGCATCATCCTAACTGCATGGAATGCAGTGGCTGAAAATCAGTATGACAGGGGCAAGTGGTACTTCAAACATTAATGGGATAAGTATCTTGCACAATATGAAAAAATCTACAAATTCAGGAAGGACTTGAAGGCTGGTAGAATTCCTGCAAACTCCATAGAGCCTTGCAAGTATTTCCCTAAACAATTATATTATTTTGAGAGGCAAAACATGAAAAAAGCTCAACTTAAAGATAAAGACATCAAGGGAAAGAAGCTTGTTGATGATGCTGAAGCTGAAGTCAAAGATACTGTCCAACCAAGAAAAGGGATTATAATCAGGGAACCCGATCAATCCTTATTTTAGACTGACTTGGCTCTAGGAGAACTTTGTAGATCTTTTATTGTTTTGATGTAACTTATAAACATTGTATTCTTACTTTGCTTATATGATGGAGAAATTATTGCTTGCTAACAATTGATATGCCTATGTCTCTGAGTTTCATAGTTTCTTATGATATTTCATGTTGAATATTTGTGTATGGTACGCTTAAACTGCTAATGAAGTAATTTGAAACTGCTAAATACATCATGCTTATTTTTTAATTATATATTAGTGTATATCATTCAGTATGGGTCATGACTTCTCCAAATAGGGGGAGATTGTTGGGTACATTGAAGATTGTGTACCTGATTTGGAGAAGCCTCACCTGACTCAATAATATACATCAGGTTATATTTGATGGTGTATTGTGTTTATTTGTGCAGGAGAAGGATTGTAGAAATTATTCTAAGTAAAAAGGTGTCGAGACACTTATTTTGTGTCGACACCTTTGAAGGAGCTATGTCGAGACAAGAAGCAAGTCTGTGTCGACATACAGGACTTTTGTCGACATATAAAGTTTAAGTCGACAACTACTATGTCGACACCCAGAGTTCAATTTGACATCATCTGTGTCGATGCACAGGACTTATGTCGACACACAGAGTTTAAGTCTACATCAACTGTGTCGACACTCATTAACTAGTGTCGACACAATTTGATTTGAAGTGCTGACATGAGTAGGAGTAGCTATGTCGACACTTAGGACTTGTGTTTACATTTATAGTTCAAGTCTACAACAGCTATGTAGACACTCAGGACTTTTGTCGACATTCAGAGTTCAAGTCTACAACAGCTATGTCGACACATAGGACTTGTGTCGATATACTAAAGTTCGGTCTTCATCAGTTGTGCCGACAGTTTCTGAAGAGTGTCGACACTATCAAAAGAAGTTTGTCGAAACATTCTACAAAGGGTGTGTAGATAATGGTTGAAGAGCTGTGCCGATAGTTTCTGAAGAGTGTTGACAACATCAAAGAAGTTGTGTCAACACATTATACAAAAGCTGTGTCGATAGATTCTGATGTTTGTCGACAACACCAGAGGAAGTGTGTCAACACCCGGGTAATTGTGTCAACACATACACCATCTGTGTCGATACATACTATCCTTGTGTCTCGACACATTCAGCTGAGTTAAATAACTCTAAGTTCCAGATCTCTAGACAAAAGACTTGACATCTACCAGGATTGACAAGGCCGGTTAGACATGTCAGAACTATCAGATGTCAGTTAACCACCGGATCAGCCGATTTCCTCAGATGTGATCTATAAATAGATCCGAGCATTCAGAGAAAAGTAACAAACATAGTTCTGATTCTAATTCATAGAATGAGAGAGTATCTCTTTGGATCTGTCAATGTTTGCTGAATCATGTCAGCAAGAAAGAAGAAGTTGAAACTGATCCATTGCAGCAATGATCTGAAGGAAGCAGATTAATCAAGATCTGATCAAGATTCCTTCATCCCTCTTTTCTCTCTATCAGGGTGAAGGAAGAAAAGTAATACTTTATATAATTTTTTGTAGGATATATTTATAGATCTGAGAGTTGTAAGCCTGCAATTATAAAGGCTGAGGTAGGGCTGTTTTCTTTGAGGTAGGAGATTAAGTTCTCTGAGTTGTAGGCCTAGAGATAAGGGCTGAGGTAGGTCTTGATAAGCCTGAGTGGTAGGGGTATGGATTCACTCTGAGGTAGGATTCTTGGGGAGAACCTGAGGTGTAGGAATTATTGAAGTCTTAGTTGTAGTAACCAGTTTGGGTTCTGAGTTGTAAGATCTGAGGATCTGAGAAGGTAGAAGGAAGTTTGGCTGAATCTAGTGTATTGCTAGATAGGCGAAGGGGAAAGTGGATGTACCCATCTCTTGGGGAACCACTATAAATCTGTGTGTCTGCTGTGATTGATGTGTTATATGTTGTGATTGCTATAGAATTTTAGTCATTCTGTGAATAAACTATTAACTGCCAAAGGAATCAAGAATTGAACCTATTCACCCCCCTTCTAGGTGTTTAGACATTCTTGAAACTTATTATTTCAGTGTAACTTTGTAGGAGACTGAGAGATCATGAGGTATTTGAGGTATAAGCTCCTTGGATCATTTGTTTGCAGAAGTGCCTTGACTAACATGAAGTTAGCAATGTGGGAGGAGAATGGATGTACCCATAATTTTGGGGAACCAGTATAAAACACTTGTGTTCTTTTCTGTGTTTTCTCTTATTTTCTTAATTGTAGGTGCTAAAGAAATTATATAGATCACTCTAAGCTGAAAGCTAAAAGAAATAAACAAGTGATTTAAAAGACTATCAAAAGACATAAGAAAACCTATTCACCCCCCTCTAGGTTTCTAGCTACCTTGAAAATAAGATCTTTCAAGTGGTATCAGATGGAGGTTCCTCAAAAAGGATTTAACAATCTTAGTGATCCTCCAAGGTAGTTACTACTAAGTGGTCATGGGCTCAGGAGAGATTTAGAGAGAGCTAAGTTTCATAAAACTCCCCATTTGTAGAATGGAGCTTTTTGGAATATGTAAAGAGAGGGTGAGGCTTTTCAAGGAAGGCAATGATCCAAGAATTTGGCAACTATTAAGGAGGGAGCTGTCATTCCCATAAAGGTCTATGCTCGGGATGCAAACATCCAGACACCAAAGAAATTCTATGAAATGACCAAAGATGAGGTCATATTAGCTGGCCTGGACAAGAGAGCACAGAACATCATTGCCAGTGTTGTAGATGACTTAACCTTCCTGAACTTGGTTCACTGCCAGACCTCCAAGGAGATGTGATATACCCTTGTGGTCTATATGGAGGGTACTGATGAGGTAAGAGATGATTGGATATCTCTGCTCAACCAAGAGTATGTTGCTTTCAGGAAAATCCTGAAGGAGAACATAACTACCTGTTATGAAAGATTCTTCAGGATCATAAATGAGTTAAAGAACTATGGAAGGGTCTTCAATAATTATGAAATAAATGACAAGTTTCTCAGATCTCTAACTAGAGACTGGGATACTGAGATCTGTGCCATGAGAGAGATGGCCAAGCTAGCTGACACTTCTCCCCAAATATTTTATGGGAAGCTGCTCTCCTTTGAGATGCAGCTGGCTTCCAGGAAAGAGGAGGATGCCTCCAAAAAATCTCTGGCCAAAGAAAAGTCCTCGGACTTCAAAAATGAAAGCACAAGGAGAGGCAATAAAAGGATTCCTTCTCCACCAAGAAGGCCATCTGAGTTAGATAGCTCTGACTTAGTGGTATCAGACATCAGCATTGTTTGATGAAGAGCCTTTTCCAGACAACTCTAGAAGTTAATGAAGAAGAAGCATTGGAAGAAGAGGCCATCCAATTCCACTCAACATAGAAAGAACCAGTCCAAGAATGACAGGTATGGTTCTAAAAATAATAAATATAACTCCTCTATAGTAATTTTCTACTGTTTCAGCAAGCCTGGGCATGTGATTGTTGACGGCCCAGAAAAGAGGAAGGAGACTGAGGAGAAGAAGAAGCACCAGTACAAAGGAAAGAAGGAAAAGTCCTTCATTGCCAAGATGAAAAAGAGTTGGACAAACTCATCATCCTCTGAGTCTGAAGAAGAGGAAGCCTATATTGGGCTAGTTGTTGCTGATGTCAAAGATGAATACATTGCGGCAGGATAAGTCAATCCTCCGGGGAGGATAGGAATCAGAGCCCCTCTAACACTATTATACAGTGAGTTAGAGGTGGATGAATGTGTCCACAGCTACAGAGGGCTGATGGCAATGACAGATGAGGAAGGAAATAAGGATCAGTCTTGTTAGAGCAAGGTATATCTATCACCTAACTCTGCTTATTTGTCTGAATTTGAGACTTGTCCTCTCTCAAAAGCCTATTTACCCTATGGTGAAGAAGATTTTGGATCTGAAAGAGATGTCAATCAACTGATTGACAAGTATGAAGAACTTCATAATTGCCTTCAAGAATGTCAAGAAGTTGTCTAAGAAGCATGCTAAAGGGATCTCATCTCTTTAGCTTGCAGTTGCCCAACAGACTGTAACATCAAATCTGCTGACCTAAAAGCTAGGGAAATTAGCCAACTAAAGTCCCTCTTAGACATTCAGGTAGCCTCCATCAAGCACAAGAACTGTCTCATCAGGGAGCTTGAAGATATGCTTGAGAAGGAGAAAAGATTTGTGGCTAGCTATTCTAAGCCATGTACTTTCCTCCCCTTGATAGACTCCTTCTCCTCTCAAAAGGGCAAGAAATGGTTGGGATTCAAGGGAAACACAAGAGTTGCTCCTAAGCCTCCAATTCTTTTCAGAAAAGTTTTGATACCTTCTAATATGTATGACCAAGAAAGCTCTTATAGTCACTAGGAGAGGGGTTGTTCATCTAGAGTGAACAAAGATGTTCACTGCTATGGTTAAAGTTTTTGTAGAGTGTGTGCAATCAAGGCTGCTAATGAGAAATTTCAAATTGCCCAATCTTGACCATTTGTCTTTGGTGCTTCTGCACCAACTCTCAAGAATTTTGCTCAGCTAAGGCTCAGAATCTGATAGCAAAGGTTCTGATTAAGGGCAAGTCCAAGAATCAGGCTGATCTGGGCATATCTGTAGCCAACAGAAGCATGCTTTCTGAAAAGATGCTAGCTGCTGCTGGCACTCAGGGCAGACCAAATCAGCCAGCTATAAGACTTACCTTCAGTAAAATTCTGGCTGAAAGAATTCAGAAAAAGGCTGCAGCACACCTTCCTCCCGTCAAGGTTGCTGCTCATCAAGCTGCAGGGCCTTCACAGAAAAGAAGATATAACATACATGATTGTTGGTGATGTGGTAAGATAGGAAATTTTTCCATTGACTGCTGGCACAATCCCAATGTGGCCAGAGCTAGGGTCAGTCCATAAGTTAGAAATTCTTCTGGTGGACATGTTCATTTTCATGCTAACATGCACCTAGGACCCAATAGATATTGGGGTCCTAATGTTAAGTAATTTTTATATTGCAGGATAGTTCAAGGTGACATACCCATATATGGTACTTGGACAGTGGTTGTTCTAGGCGCATGACTAGAACCAGGAGAAACTTGAAGGAGTTTACTCTAGTAAAAGATGGACCGAAATTCATCTTTGGAGGTTCAGATAGATGTGTAACCAGAGGATATGGTAAGATTACCAATGGCATAGTCACCATCACCAAAGTAGCTTATGTTGAAGGGTTACAGCACAACCTTTTAAGCATAAGACAACTTTCTGATCTTGGCTATATTATTGTCTTCCACAAGGATGAGTGCCAAATAAGGAGGTCAAGTGACCAAGAGGTTATCTTGACAGGCAGTAGGAGTGGAAATGTTTATTGCTTGAACTTTCTATGTCAATACATAGATTCTCCTATCTGTTTAGTGGCAAATGAGAAAGTCTCTTACTATGTCTAGTGGCACAAGAGACTAGCCCATTTGAATTTCAAGACTATTAGCAAGCTCTTCAGTACGGAGTTAGTTAGAAATGGCCCCAATGTGAAGTGCTCTAAGGACGGCATTTGCTCAGCTTGCCAAAAGGGTATGCAGACAAAAGTCTCCTTCAAGGGTATTGTGACCAAAGACTCTGTGTGGTGCTTATACCTCTTGCACTTGGACAAATTTGGTCCTATGCCAGTTCATAGTCGTGGTTGGAAAGTCTACACCCTTGTGGTAGTTGATGACTATTCCAAGTTTACTTGGGTGTTCTTTCTTAAGAAGAAGGATGAAACCCTTGATATCTTCATGAGGTTTGTCAAGCAAATTCAGAATGAGCTTGGATATTCTGTGGTCAAAATAATAAGTGATCATGGGACAGAATTCCAATCTAATAGCATGACAAAGTTCTGTGAAGAGCATGGGATTCATCAAGAATTCTCTTCTCCTAGAACACCCCAGCAAAATGGGAAAGTTAAGAGGAAAAATAGGACTCTCATAGTGGCTGGTAGAACACTATTGAGAAACACATCTCTCCCAAAATATTTCTTGGCTGAGGCAGTAAATATTGCATGTCATGTCCTCAATAGAGCCTTTATCACCAAAGGCCATAAGAAGACTCCCTATGAGATCTTGAAGGGAAGAAAACCAAATCTGGGCTATCTCAGAATCTTTGGTTTTAAATGCTTTTTGCTTCACACTGGCAAGTCCTATGTGACTAAGTTTGCTGCCAAATCCTATGATGGAATATTTGTTGGGTATAACAATCATAGCAAAACCTATAGGATCTACAACTTGATAACTCAAGTTGTAGAAGAATCAGTTCATGTAGTCTTTGATGAGTCTACCATGATTAACAATGGACAGCCTAGTTCCTCTTATAGTACTATAGGTACAGAACAGATGGTGGACAAGCTGACCATCAAAGAAGCATCACCAATATTCCAAGATGATATGGATAATCCAAAAGATCTACCAGGAACACTGAGAGTGGATGAAGATCAACAAGAAGAAGCCCCTATTGCTGAAAGAAGACTTCCACCTGCAGTCAGACATATGAGAGATCATCCAGCACACCAGATCATTGGTGAGGAAAGTCAAGGAGTAATGATAAGGAGCAGAAGTCAGAACACAACCATGTATTCAAGCTTTCTATACCAAGTGGAGCCCAAGAAGTTTGAAGAGGCCAACATAGACCAGCACTTGATTGAAGCTATGCAGGAGGAACTGAACAATTTCAAGAGGTACAGGGTCTAGAAGCTGGTTCCTAGACCTCATTATCATAATGTCATTGGAGTGAAGTGGATCTATAGAAACAAGCTTGATTAAAAAGGCATTATAATTAAGAACAAGGCCAGACTAGTAGCTAAGGGTTAAAGATAAGAAGAAGGGATTGATTTTGATCAAACCTTTGCCCCTGTAGCAAGATTGGAGGCCATCAGATTATTCCTTGTATCTGCAACATACAAGGGATTCAAGGTCTACCAAATGGATGTGAAGTCAGCCTTCTTATATGGTGACTTAAAAGAAGAAGTGTATGTTGAGCAACCTCCATGTTTTGACGTTCCTAACTACCCTAATTTTGTTTATAGACTTAGGAAAGCTCTATATGGACTGAAGCAAGCCCCTAGAGCATGGTATGAGATATTATCTAGTTTTCTCATTGAGAATAAATTCTCAAGGGGGAAAATAGACAAGACCCTATTCCAAAGGGAATCTAAGGGTAAGATCATCCTTGTCTAGTTCTATGTAGATAACATCATCTTTGGATCTACTGATGACAACCTATGAAAAAAGTTTGCTAAACTTATGCAGGGGAAGTTTGAGATGAGCAGTATGGGTGAACTTAAGTTCTTCTTGGGCCTCCAAGTAAGACACACTGATGATGGCTTGTCCATATCCCAGTCTAAGTTCACTAGGGAGTTAATTAAGAAATTTGGCATGGAGAATTCCTCCACCATGAGAACTCCCATGGGGTCAAGTATGCCTGTAGGCAAAGATGGAGCAGGGAAACCTGTTGATGAAACTTTGTATAGAGGGATAATTAGATCACTTCTATATCTGACTGCAAGTAAGCCAGACATCATGTATGCTACATGTGTTTATGCTTGGTATCAGGCTTGCCCTAAAGAATCTTACTACTCTACAACTAAGAGAATCTTAAGGTATCTTAAGGGCACTCTAGATCTTGGCCTTTGGTACTCTAGGAATGGGGAGTTTGATCTAACTGGCTATTCAGATGCAGATTTTGCAGGATGTAAAGAGGACAGGAAGATCTCATTTGGCACTTGTCAGTTTTTGGGAGGGAGAATGGTATCTTGGAGCAGCAAGAAATAAACCAGTGGTAATATCAACTGTAGAGTTAGAGTACATCTCAGCGGGAACCTGCTGTGCTCAATTGTTGTTGATGTAGCACCAACTTCAAGACTAAAACCTCCAGAAAAGAAAACTCCTTTATTCTGTGATTCTACTAGTGTAATATATATTCCTAGGAATCCTATCTTCCATAGCAGGACTAAGTACATAAAGATTAGATATAATTTCATTAGGGAGCATGTGGAAAGTGAAGACATCACCCTTGAGTTTGTCCCTACAGACAAGCAAGTGGTTTACATCTTCACTATGCCACTAGATGAAGACAAGTTTAACACCTTCAAATTTGAGTTGTGTATGTTAAAATTTGTATAGATTCAGTTGCTCCTTATCTGGTTGCAAACTATTTGGCATTATGCAGATAGGATGGTCCTTTAAAGAAATGAAGATTCTCCAATTGAGGGGGAGCAAGTTCAGCACAATTCCAACATTTCACTGCTGCCTAATTGAGGGGGAGCAGGTGATAAGATGATCAGTTGATCAGGTGCATCCTACCAGCTATTTGCTATAGTCAAAAAGGGGGAGAGGATAAGATGATCAGATGACTAGATAAGCTAGGCAGCAACAACAACAAATAAGGGAAAGTAGATGACAAATGCAGTAATGTTCCATTCTGCAAGAAGAGAAGTGTTGTAACTATAGATCACCACTCAATTATTTAGTTTTATTTTATTATACCTTGTGTTGCATGGTTCTGTGTATGTCATTGATTGTGCTTAAGAGTTTTGACTTCCTCAAATAGGTGTAGATTGTTGGGTCTATTGCCCACAATGTCCTAGATTTAAGTGAAGTCAATCTTATCAATGATATACACATATTAGTAGATGACTATGATAAGTCAGGTAGCCTATGTGGCTAAGTAAGGTAAACACTTACCTAAGGTGTGGGATGATAGAAATCTATCTAAGTCCACAAGCGTAGAGTGAAGGAACATAACTCAATGTTAGATGACTTATAGCGCTGCGTGTAGCCTATACTGTCATAGCCTAAGTTAGAATGAGTTGAAATGTTGCTAAGTCCACAGGCGTTGAGTGAAGTAAACTAACTCAACTCCATGATACTAAGGATAAAGTTGACTAAGTGTTTTGGCATTGAGTGATGAATACACACTCAACGCCATACAACAAAAGGCTGTTAGTTGAACTAAGTTTAGAATTCGTCGAACTGAGTTCAGAGTTCGTCGAGCTCAGCTCACCTTTGGTCAAGCACAGCTCACCTTTTTTCGAGCTAATTTTAGAGCTTGAGTTCTGAGTTTGTCGAGCTCAGTTGAGATTTCATTGAACTGAGTTAAGAGTTCATCGAGCTCAGCTCTCCTTTCGTCGAGCGAAGTTAAGAGCTTGAGCTCGGAGTTCGTCGAGCTTGGCACACCTTTCGTCAAGCTAAATCCAGAGATTGAGTTCAGAGTTCGTCGAGCTCAATTGAGATTTCGTCGAACTGAGTTCAAAGTTCATCGAGCCAGTTCACCATTTGTCGAACTCAGTTCAAAATAGGAAAGTTCAAGCCCAGTGGTTTTAAACACAGAAAATTTGCTAAGTCAAAAAGCGTTGAGTGAGACAAGCTCACTCAATGCTCTCAACACCTTTATGCAGAAATGAGTTAAAAGATTGTAGCATTGAGTGAGGCATGTTCACTCAACGCTCTTAACGCTTAAGTTGCTGAAGAAGCAAAAATTTGGTTAAGGCAAAAAGTATTGAGTGGAGGTTACTGTCTTAATGTTGTCAACACCTAGTGAAGACATAATTTTGTCTAAGGGGTTTGACATTGAGTGATGCATACTCACTCAACGCCAAGAAGCTGAAAGCTGATAAAGCAAGTTGGCGTTGAGTGAAGCTGAATCTCTCAATGCCTAGTATCCGACTTCATATTCTAAGTAGTTTGTTGTTAAGTGAAGGTCACTCACACAACGCCAAGAGACAGTAAATCTATCTAAGTGTTTTGGCGTTGAGTGATGTTACACTAAGGTCAATTCATACATAAGGAAGCTACACTACATGAAAAAACATGTCGTCAAGCTACTGTACATCTTATTCTGTTAAAGCAAGGCACAGCTTGAAGGTTCAGGTGGGTCCTACCAATCTCTAAGAGCCATTGATAAGTGAACTATTAAATGAGGAGATAGGGCCAAGATAAAGACAAATTTTTAGGGCATACAATATTTAAAAAGGAGAGCAGACATCTTTATCTTCTTCGTCATTGCTGCATATGAAAAGCTTGAAGCACTCTATTAAGAAAAGTTCAGTTAGGTGTGCAAGTCTCTATCTGCCACAGAATATTCATAATAAGTTCTGAAGAAAGAAGAACCTTTATCTTTTAATAGGTTCAGTGAGTTGTTTGAAGACTCAA
Source organism: Platanthera zijinensis (assembly GCA_039513925.1). Lineage (NCBI taxonomy): Eukaryota > Viridiplantae > Streptophyta > Magnoliopsida > Asparagales > Orchidaceae > Platanthera > Platanthera zijinensis. Next base: position 111,180,276 of record CM077093.1, on the reverse strand, counting down.
GATCAAAAGATCTTTAGCCTTCAACAGCAAGTTTAGAAGTTATCTTCTGAGTTCCTCCAGCAAATTTTTTCCCTGCTATGAGGAGAGCTGGAGCTGTAGGAGAGTGTTGCTCTCTGAGGTATGTGAGTTTTACTCACTAAATAGTAGGGCAGTTTTGCCTGAACTATAGGAGAGTGCATCTATCTGAGTTGTAGGAGCAAGATTTCTCTGAGGTAGGGCAATTCACCATAGCCTGAGTTGTAGGGCTTAAGTGGCTGAGGTAGGTGATACTTGTATCACTGAGTGTAGGCCTTTGTGGCTGAGGTTGAAGTCTTAGAGGAGACGTAGAGATCCTGAGGGATCTGTGGTGTAAGATCCTTGGAGCATTGGTTTGGAGATGTTCCTTGACTAACAGGAAGTTAGCAAAGTAGGAGGAGAGTGGATGTACCCATAATTTTTGGGACCACTATAAAACACTTCTCTGTTTTCTATGTTTGCTTTTATTTTCTTAATTGCAGGTACTAAGGATTAGCTCTACATCACTCTAAGCAGAAAGCATAAAGAAATAAACAAGTGATTTAAAACACTATATAAAGACCTAATCAAACCTATTCACCCCCCCTATTGGTTGCTAACTACCTTGAAAATAAGATCTTTCAGTTGCCTTCGAAGATTAGATATCGGTAAGTCCAGTTATGGATTTTATTCGGCAGACACATTACCTTCATTCCCCTGCAGTAGAAGTATATGATGACTTTTTATGGGCGCCTTCCGGATGGGGTAATTGAGCGGACGGAGAAAATTTTCCTAAAAATGTTTTAAGAAAAGGTGATCTTCTCACACCGCGAATAAGAAATGTAGTTATAGATGGCAGCGAGCACGTTTGGCACGAGCTACCCCAGCACCATTCCATAATGTTCGAAAATTTCGACGATCTCTAACAAAAACGAAAACTTGAAGCCGCAGTCAAAGTGGTCAATTGGGACTGTGATCTAGGTTCATGTGGAGGAGTTTTTTCTTTCTTGGTCAAGCAGAGGGAGAACATGAACTGGAGAGTCTGCCATATACTTCTCGACAAAGGCCAGCAGGTCGGCATCTGTCAGTTTGCACTTCTTATGATTAATAGTGTGGAAATTGCCAGCGGCATCAGTTCACGCGGACACCATCTTCTGAGACCGCAGGGACTTCAGCTTCGGTCGCATTTCCTGCAATAAAGTATGAATAAAGACCTATTTATAGATTTCTTAGTCCGACATGTTTTCAGCCAGACCACACAGTTTACTTTTTCAGTCTTCCTTGCCCGCAATATATCCAGCCGCTGATCCTATATAATTTTTGAGCAAAATTAAAATCAAAATACGCATACGCAGAATCAGTCTGCACAGTTCACATTCAACACCATAATCCTGTAGTAAGATTTTCAAATCACGCAGACAGTAATATTTTTCAAATCAAACAGATTGCAATACTACTCAGATCGTGAAGATCACAACATAGTTCACGATAAAAAAAATGAAGCAAAGTTTTCAAGGTCAAACAATTAAACATCAAATGTCAAATAATTAAATTGTTCGCGGTCATGAGCTAAGCGGCCTCCACGGTCAGGTAGCGTAGGTTGCTCCTGCCTATCCCTACACAGATATGCCTCCTAGCCATTTCCTTGTAGCTCTTCGCCGTACAGTTGATAGATAAGATTGTGCATTGATTTGAAAGTGCGGTGCAAATGCGCGGCCTCCCGATCTACTCGGCTCAAAGGAACTAAGGAATTGTTGGCCGGTCTCGACACCTTGTGCGCCGCGGGATGTTAACCTTCAGCAGAAGCTGGAGCCCCCACTGGAGCAGTGCGATCTGTCAATCGCGGCCTCTCAGTAAGGTTTTCGGCATATCACATACTCTTTCCTTCTCGCAGTAGAGTCAGATACTTTTCCTTTTAGTAGCGGGCATCATCATCAGACCTCCACTTCTTTTTGTTACTTTTTTCAAGCACCACTGTAATGCTGACGATCTGGTCCTCCAGAGCCTTCTCTCTCTCTATCCTATTACTCAACTCAACTTGAAAATCTTCAATTTTATCTTCAAGCTTTTTTCTTTCTAACATCGCCTTGTTAAGGCCGGACTGCTAGCCATGGGAGGCATACTCATCAAGGACAATCGCGCCAGGTCATTCTGAAATGGTTGTAACTGGAGAAGGCACGAACTCTCCAAGTTCGATAGAGCCAGGGGAGACATCCATCCTGAAATAATGAAAGCAAAGTTAAAAGCTAAAAACCAAGTCGCGATAAACTCAAAATGAAAAGAGAAATTGCTGCTATCTAGACTTTTAACAATCATCACGGCGAGATGGAGGCTATGGAAGATAGGCCACCTCATACGCTCCGGGTCAAAATCACTAAGGAATTTTCTCCATTCTTGAAGGACCTTTGCTCTCTTCTCGTCCTCCAAGATTGTTGAAACAATTATGTCATCAGTCTTGGTAACGATCTTTATCGGCCTCATCATTCGTAGGAGAGATTTATAAATCCACAAACGCTTAAAGTGCCTAGGCACTAGTTTAAGTTTACTTGAATACATGAGCTCAAAAGCAATCCGCAGATCTTCAGCCTATATGTCCACAATGCTCTTTTCTGAGACCGCTTCCGCCTTGGACTTTTTAGCGACGATCTTCTCCCTCAGCTTTATCTTTTCTTCTCCCTAAATGGCATGTGTGGAAGTGTGATCACAAATCTTAACCCCCAGTATCTCAACTTCGGGCTGCAACGCCTCCAACATGGAATGATTAATGTCATTAAGTTGGTCGTTATCTATGGTGTTGAGTATCACATCAATAAATTAACTTACCGTGGACAAGGAATCATTTCCCGGGATGGCAACCTCTAGAGTAATGAAGCCGATCTTTGTAAGCTTTTTTTCTCGCAGCCTGAACTGCAAGCTCGCAACCCCAGTCTGCACCGAGATGTTCTTTTCCTTCATTGCACACAACTTCTTCTCTACTCGCTCAGTAACAAAATATTTGTCCCTTTCCCTTTTCTTATTAGAAGGGCCCTCTTTCTCCGTTGAGTCAGTGGCGTCCTGCTCCAAGTTCCGCAGATTCTCGCGGACTACCTCTGGGTTAAAGATGACTAGGGCTTGAGAGGGAACTTCTTTCTCAACTTGATCTTCTCAAGCAGTCCGCTTATCTTGATCGGGATCGGCGTTAGGCCGCAGAGCCACAATTGATGAAACCACATTTTCCAGGTTTATGCTCAACATGAGAGTTTCCCGAAGTGGATGGGAACATGTCCATGTCAGTTGAGTCCGCTGATTTCTAGTGTTCAACTATAACCAGCAGATTCAGTGCTTCGTCCGCACTTTTTGATGGATTTTCAGTATGAGAAGTGGTGCCATCCTTGGACTTCTCATGGTCAGGTTCATTGAGTGTGCAGACTAGGTCAACTACAGATTGACACTAGGAAGTTTCTCCTATAGGGTGGACCGGCGTCTTTCCCCATTTTGCAACCTTCTTGGTCTTAATCTACGGTCCGGTCTTCTCTCCCCTTGAAGAGAAGTTGCCAAAAAAATTCCTAGCTCAATCATTGCGGATTGAAAAGTGCTAAATGCAAGTGGTGAGAAATGACCCGTGATGGAGGGAGATTTTGGTAAATGCAGAATTTCAAGGGATATTTAGAGCGCTGGCATCATTAATGATAGTTGTGGACTCGACTGTTAAGCACACATTTTTGAAATGTTCAGAAACTTAAAAATGTGCGAGGATTATGTCAACCCCAAAATCCATAACTTGTTTAGCAAGGTAGCCAGATCATCCTCCTTCAGTAGTGGACTCAATTCTCCAGTCCGCCCAGGTCGGCAAGTCTCTGGAGATTAGCCTCCGGTTCGCCCAGTTTCCTCTCTAGGTGGACTCCAGCATCAGCCCGCCCAGGTTGCCCCCCACCAGCCAGGATCGAGCCCTGCTTCATCGGCAGATAGAAGCACCAGATCACGAGCCTAGTCTGCCCCCTTTGCACGGACTGGCGTGTCATTTCTTCTTTGTATCCCGTCATTGCTGCCCGATTCTCCTGTACCCGGGCAAACGGTTATTTTATTCCAGCCCTTCTGGGAAGGCCCCCGAGACTATAAATAGGGGGATGTGGTGCACCCAAAGAACGTTGACTCGAGCCCAGGAGCCTACTAGTTAAAGGTTGCGGTCTCAAATCTCATGCTTTGCGGTCTCCAGCTTGCTCTCTTTCCTGCTCTTTTCTTCCTTGCTTTGTAATCAACTCTTTGCAATCAAAGGAAAGCCCATCGCAAGAGAGGCATTTGCCGCGACGGGAGAAGTCTAGTGTTGTCGTGGCTCACAGCTCTGTTTCTTTCTTCTACTCTCCGTTAGTAGATTACTGCTTGCAGCCTCGCCTTTTCCCTTCTTTTTCCCCCGTGAGAGAACTGTTAGCTGGTGGTGACCTTTCCCCCATCAACACCTCCTGCAAAGAAAATACTTGTTCAATCTCAATATTTCAGATTCATATTCGTTTGGATCAGTCATTTCTTCGATCAGATCTTTGTTTTAAATTTCAGATCCTTCTACTTCCTCTTTAAGATTTCAGTCAGAGCTTTCACGCAATGAAGAAGGACCGTTTTCAGATCGGAGAAAGGAGATTATTTTCAAACAATATTTTTCTTATTACTTCATAGAAAGTTTGTTCTTTCGAGTTTTTGTCGATCCTTGTTATATGATCGAGTGTAGGGGAAGTTGTTATCCAAGATTGCCGGAGTTTTATACACTGAGTTTAAGATTGTTTAATTTGTGTTTTCAGTGAAGTAGTCGAGTCTAGCCTGAAGCCCTAGATAGGCGAGGCGGGAAAGTGGACGTACCCATCTTTGGGGAATCACTATAAATCCTTCTGTTTATGTTGTGATCTCTTATTTTTTGTAATTTATTTTGATAATGTTTTAATTCCACTAAAAGCTGCAAGATTCACCTATTCACCCCCCCCCCCCTCTAGGTGATTTAGTTTCATAACTAGATACTTCAAATTTGTATCAAAGGCAAGTTGTTCGTTAAAATGTAAACACCTTGAACAGATCTTGAACTAGTTGTCAAAAGATACAAGCATGTCTGGAATGGACAAGAGCAATGATTTATTCTCGATGAAGCTGACAGTGTGCTTCAAAGAAAATTTCTCTATGTCGAAGGAAAAAAGTTAAATTATTTAGGGAGGCTTGTGATCCAAAAATCTTCATAATTATTGAAGAAGGTCCACAAGTTCCTATAACTCTGTCAATAATTGATGCAAATATAATTTTTCCCAAAAGGATGATGGCCTTGAACATTGATGAGATTGCTCTCGTCGCTCTAGATAAGAAGGAGAAGAACATAATTGCCAGTGTGGTGGATGATCCAATGCTGAAAAAACTAATCCACTCTAAATCTGCTCAAGAGAAGTGACATTCTTTAATTGTTATTTTGGAATGAACTAAGGGTGTCAGAGATGATAGGAAATCCCTCCTAAATCAGGAGTATAAGGCCTTCAAGCAAGATAAGAGGGACACTATTTCTGACTGCTATGAAAAGTTCTTCATGATCGTCTATGACCTAAAAATTTATGGTCGTATGTTTACCAACGGTTAACTTAACATCAAATTCTTGAGATTCCTGACCAGAGAATGTGATATTAAGGTTTGTTCTATATGAGAGTTTGGTAATCTGGCTACGATAGAGCCACAAAACTTGTTCTAAAACCTTCTTTCTCGTGAGCTGCAACTCAACACTAGAAAGGTAGAAGAATAGGGAAGCAGGACTTTAGTCAGAGAGAATTCTGTAGCATTGAAGGTCGAAGGCTCAAGGAAAAACAGATCTGTGTCACCAGCAAGGACAGAAGCCTCAATTGTACATGAAGATTCAGAGCCAAGCACCTCTATTTTTAAAATGTCGGATGGAGAGATTTCTTTAATCTCTAGAGAATTAAGAGGACGCTTAACAAAAGGAGGCAAATGAAAAATCAGCCCTCCTCGCTTGATTACAGAAATTCTCATATTGATCGCGAACACACATGAAGAACTCTAATAGCAGCGAATGGTACAGATCAAAATAGAACACACATGTTTCTTCTGACATACTTTGCTACTGTTGTAATAAGCCAGGACATATGATCGACGACTGCCCACATAAGAAGAGGGAAGGATCCAAGAAAGATGAAAAGAGATCCTCCAAAGGTAAGAATAAAAAATAAAAGAGCTTCCTCGCCCAACAAATTAAGACTTTAAGCGATGGTGACTCAAGTAAGACAAGTATGGATGAAGAAGCCAACTTTGGGCTTATGGAACATACCGACGAGGAAGACTTCAACTCCCAATGCAATGGGAAGGTAAACTCACATACTCTCTTATCTGAAATAGATGCAACCTCCAATGGTCATAAAGACTTCTCATCTAAAGAGGACTAATACTTAATGGTATAGTATGAAGTATTACTGAAGGGATTTGACAAATTCCATATGGTGGTAAAATATTAAGATAAAGAGATCGTCTCTCTCAAGGCATTGGAGTATGAATAGAGGGAGTAAATTGAGAAATTAACTCCTTTTTGAGACTTAAATCAATCCTTGGAAGAGGAACAAGAATGCTCTACTGAGCAAATAAGTCTGAAAGAGAAGACCAAAAGTGAGTTGTAAGAAAAGTTATTGACTAAAAGGAAGCTTATAGAATGCTTCTCGAAACCAAAGACTATCGTTCATCTCATTGATAGATTTTATGCCTCTAAGGAGAGTGACTTTGGATATAATTCTTCTAAGGATAAAGGTAAGTCTCCTGAAGGTTAACCTTCCTTCAAGAAGGTAATATTTTTGACAAATAATCATGACCTTGACTTATCCTATGGTCATTTTGCTAGACCAACATACATTCCCTCTTACAAAAATAACCAATGATGGAGACGCCAGAGAAATCTTGGAATGAGTGCTATCAAGACATCTCACGATGTCTTCATCCTTCAGTATTATGGTCCATTCATTAATGGATCGAGTGCTAAGAAAGCACTAGAGGTCAAGCATGTTGCCAAAAGTCCATATGAGACAAAGAAGCAAAACATATGGTTTTCTCATGAGGCTTCCACCTATAGATTAGTAGCTCCTGCCAGACCTCCCATTCAAAATGTGAAGCAGGAGAAGAAAAGGAGGCACAATAAATTTGACTGTTAGTGTTGTGGTAAGATTGGACATTTTTCCAAAGATTGTTGGTTCAATTCGAATAATCCTAATACTCCACGAGTTTACAAATGCAAGAATGACCCCTCGCAATGTTAACCTTCCTAGTGGAAGTTACTTAACAATGAACCAAGAAACCAAATCTATTTGGGTTCCTAAGTGTAATTAATTTATAGATGTATGATAAAGCAATATTTATAGTTATTTTAATATAGTTTTTATTTAATACATAGTCATTTTCTATTTAGTTTTATATTAGTATTTGTATTAATTCATTTCTTTTCTTATTTTACGTTAATCTGGGCTATAAATAATATTTTGGGGCTTGTAGGACTAATCAGGAGAAGAAGCTGAGAAATTTTTGAAAAATAGCATTTACACGCCCAAGTTACGAGCGTGACCCACAGGTCACGGGTGTGACAAGTGGTCGTGACCCTCACAGAAGTTCCATAAGCTAATTCCACGTCAATTAAAATTACACGCCCCATGTCATGGGCGTGTCATGCAGCGTGACCAGGACACGGGTGTGACTAGTAGATGGGGTTCCAGATTTTAATTCCATGTCGGATTGAGTTTATAAGCCCAAGTCATGGGCATGACCGTTGGGTCACAAGCGTGACATCCAGCTCAAGCGTGCCGCTGCTTTAAGATGCCAGTTTCAGATCCAGGACGTTACAAGCATATATGCCCTAGGTCACGGGTGTGACCTAGGGGAGTGACTTATTCAGCAAATGCCAGATTAGCTCCCGCCGTTTCTAGAAATATTAAAGATACACCCTAGGTCACGGGCGTGATTTAGGGGAGTGACTTGCAAAAATAGCAATTTTGGTGGTTTTTCTCCGAATGTTCCCGTGCTTTCACGAGTACGGTTATGTACCTGTTACGACCTCTTGTCACGAGCGTGATAAAGGGGTTTGACTTTCCAGGAAAAATTTCTATAAATTCAAGATAGATCCAGGAGCTTGATGAGTCAACTAGGAGTAGATTTTAGGCAGATTTAGTAGCTCAGTTTTCAGTTATTATCCATTTCTTTATGTACTTTTCAATTTCACAATTTAGTTTACTTTTTTCTACTTTCAATTCAAGTACTACACTTTTTAATCATGTCTCTCTTTATTATTTTATGTACTTCTTAATCATGTTGAGTAGCTAATTTTATTAGCACTTGATCATGATAAACTTTAAAATTAAATGAAATTTTTTTATCAAGCACTCTTTATTTCCACTTCGATCTATTTTTTATCTTATATTTCATGATTTCGATCTTAAATCTATATCCTAGATTTACTGAGAGGTTATTGATACGAGTAGATCACTCAAAGGTAGATGGAGTTTCATGCACTCCTCGAGATAGGATGACGTAAATCTTCAGGATTTGATTCAAATCCAATAGTGGGGTTCATTGTATAAAGCAAGCTTGGGGGTTTTGATTGGCCGAGGGGTCTTAATCGATCAACTTAAGTTCAGTTGAGAGCGTATTCTCGAGTGAGGCGCTTTTGTAAATTTGGAAACTCCATGGTCGAAGTAGGTAATTTAGAAGTTTGTCTTTCAAGAAAAGTTTATTTTAATTCAAAGAGAGTCTAAATCAAGTGATATCTTTTATTTCACTTTCTTCATAGTTTTAATTAACCTTTTTATATTCGATAAAATAATATTAATTTGCATGAGTAGAAGTAATTAATAGGCCCAGAAGAATACGACACTTGATATTTTTAAAATATCCTATACTATGAACGATAGGTGCTCTTGCATATAGTTCGTAGAATTTAGAAATATTTTCAAACCTAAATTTTACCCATCAAGTTTTTGGCACTGTTGATATTTTGAAAGCGTGAATTTTATTAATTTTATCATTCTCTTTTTCTACCTCCATTTCTCTTTTTCATTTTATTTTAAAATTCATTTATATTAAGTAAATGTTGTATTTTAGTTTATTTTATAAAAAAATGTTATCTAATTTGGCCATCGTGCTTGCCAAGCTTGAAAATACACTCAATATATTTGAAGCCGCAAAAAGCGCCAATTTTTTTTCTTATTATGGTGCTCCTCATCGAAGTGACGATTGTTAAATTTATTATTATAATCAAAATTTTTCTTATGAAAATAATTTTGATAATAATTATGAAATTAATTATTCTCACTTTTATGATAATATTTTTTTCAATTTTCTTGAAAACCAATTTTCTAATTTTTCTTATTTTCTTGAAAATAATTTATCAAGCTTTAACGAGAATAATTATTTTGATTTAAATAATTTTTCTTCCGCCTTGGATGTTGGTTTTTCTTGTTCGCAAGATCAACCAGAAGGATTCCCAAGTGATGAGAATATTTCTTTAAATTCGAAATTTTATTCTTCCTTTTCCGCTCCGCAACCTTTTTCTTCTAATTTTGGGGACTCTTCACAATTTCAATTTGATCTTCCTCCATAAAATTTAGAAAAAATTAATACTTTTTCTAATAATTTATCTCCGTCGTCAAATAGTTCTCCTTTGGAGGAACATGAATCTTCATGTTCCCCCTTAGTGTCTTATTCTAAAGAGGAAGAAAAATTATTATATCAAGAATTTTTTAATTGTATAGGCACAACAGTTGAATTAGAAAAAGAACTTGTTTCTTCTCCTACTTCTCCTTATTCCTCTTATCTTCATCATGAATTTTCGTGCATAACCTATAAATATTTAGGCATCCAAATTCATGAAAATAATGTGTCTAATAATTTTATTTTAAATGAATTTTTATATAACAATTTTATTTTAGAAAATAAACAATCAGAGCTTATACAACTAGCCTCGTAAGAGCCTCCTCCTTGTGAAGATTTTTCTGAAATGCTTTTTTATATTTTTCTTATACTAAAAATTTTTGGATAGAAGAGGAGTCATTTTAATTAAACGTCTTCCAAGATCCATTTGCCGCTCCTCTACAAAAATTCAAATCACATCAAGAATGTATAGGTGATTTGGATTTACATTATCAAGAAAAATACCGCAAGGGAAATCAAGAAGTAAGTGGAGGAGTAGTCGGGCGAGAGTCTTCGGTATATTCACCCAAGCGTGAATTAAGGGAGTTTCCCATTCATTTCAACTTTTATATTCCTTTTTCTTAATAGTAATCGTGTAGCTTAAGGATGGGAAAAATAAAAGCGCTCTTGGGAGACATCCCTTGCTTATCCTTTCCTTTCTTGCATTAAAAAAAGAATTAAATTAATCTAATTTCTTTTTCTCCCCTCTACTTGACATATAAATATTGGGGACAATGTTTATTTTTTAGTATGGGGTGGAATATCATTTACTGGTTTTATTTCAAAAAAAAATCAAAAAATTGAAAAGTCTTTAAAAAAAATTATATCAATTTTTTTTGTTTTTTTATATTAATAAAAAAAATTTACAAAAAAATAGAAAATTGAAAATTATCTTTTTAGAAAGGGCCGTGTTGGGCTTTCATCACACAAAACCGCCTAGTATCTTGAGAACACGTCACTGGGTAGTTCTCAGGAAGTCCAAATATTAACAAAAAAATTAGGATTATAATTTATGTTTTTTTTAGTATTTAAATTTTAAGAAAAAGGAAAAATATAATAAACCCCTACTTAAATTTTTTTGTGATTTTTAAATATTTATTTTGAGCTTATTTATAAGAATTTTTATAATTTTTGTTTTTAAATATTTTATTTCATTATTGTTAGTTAGATAAAATTTTTAGGTGATTTGATTTTAAGAAAATACTTAATGAGTTAAAATTATTTAGAGTAATTTATTTAGCTCTTTTTCTCTTTCAAATCTAATTAGTTCAATTTTGTAGTACTTTGCTTAACAGTTTTTAGATTTTAATATATTCACTTTATGCTTTAAGATTCTTTGGAAATTTTAATTCCAGACAGAGCAAGGAGCATGAGTCAACTAGGAGTAGATTTTAGGAAGATTTAGTACCTCATTTTTCAGTTATTATGCATTTCTTTATGTACTTTTCAATTTCATAGTTTAGGTTTACTTTTTGCTACTTTTAATTCAAGTACTACTCTTTTTAATCATGTCTCTCTTTATATTTTTATCTACTTCTTTTATCATGTTGAGTAACTAATTTTTTTAGCACTTGATAATGATAAACTTTGAAATTAAATAAACTTCTTTTTGTCAAGCTCTCTTTATTTCCACTTCGATCTATCTGTGATTTTTATTTCATGATTTCGATCTTAGATCCTTATCATAGATTTACCAAGAGGTTGTGGATACGAGTAGATCACTCAAAGGTAGAAGGAGTTGCATGCAGTCCTCGTGAGATGATGACATAAATCTTCTGGATTGGATTCAAATCAAATTATGGGGTTCACCACATAAAGCAAGCCTATGGGTTTCGACTGGCCGAGGAGTCTTAATCGATCATCCAAAGTTTAGTCGATAGCGTATTCTCGAGAGATTAACTTTTGTAAATTGGGAACCTCCATGGTCGAAGTAGATAATTTAGAAGTTTGCCTTTCATGAAAAGTTTATTTTAATTCAAAGGGAGTCTAGATCAAGTGATATCTTATATTTCACTTTCTTCATAGTTTTAGTTAACCTTTTAATTATTTGATAAAAAATTATTAATTTGCATGAGTAGAACTATTCAATATGCACGGAATAATACGAAAATTGATTTTTTTAAAATATCATATACTATGAACGATATGTGCTCATGCCTATATTTCGTAGAATTTAGAAATATTTTCAAACCTAAATTTTACCCATCAATGTAGGTATGTCTAAAGGCCAAACAAAATCATATCTGGTATTTAGACAGTGGATTTTCCAAGCATATAACCAGAAATAGAAGCCTACTTAAGAATTTCAACTCAGTCAAAGACGGCACCAATGTTTTATTGGGCGAATCTGATAGAGGAATCACCAAAGGCTATGGTATGATTATCAACAATATAGTCACTTTCACTGATGTGTCTTATATTGAATGATTACAACATAATCTAGCATAAGTAAATTATGTGACAAAGGATATATGGCTGAGTTCTACAAGGATAAGTGTTTGATAAAGTCGTATGTTAACTCAGAAACTATATTTTCAGGCTCTCGGAGTAGAAATTTTTTTTATCTAAATTTTCTTTGCTTAGAGTCCTCTACACCAGTGTATTTTTTGGCAAAAGATAGTGTATTCGTTTGTGATCAATGTCAAAAGAGATTAACACATATTAATTTCAAAACTATAAGTATGTTGTTTTCTCATAACTTAGTGTGTGATGCACCCAATAATAAGTGCGTAAAAGATAGACCGTGTTATGCATGCTAGATGGGCAAGCAGACAAGGGTGACTTTTAAAATCTTTATTGCCATAGATTCTCTCAATGCTGATATCTGCCTCATATGGACTTATTTGGTCCATTATACGTCTGTTGTCTAGGGGGTAAAGCATACACATTGGTTATTGTGGATGATGACTCACATTTTACATGGGTATTATTTCTGAAACACAAGTTAGATACCTTTGATTCTTTCAGTAGCTTTGCCAGACAGATGCTGAATGAATTGACTTGCTGCGTGGTCAAAATTAGAAGTGATAATGGAACAGAATTTGATTTTCATTCCATAATAAAGTTTTATGCAAGTCAAGGTATCTTTCGTGAGTTTTTCTCTACACGTACTCCACAATAAAATGGAGTTGCCAAGATAAAGAACATAACACTTATTGAGGCAAGTACCACTATGTTGAATAACTCTTCATTACTAGAGTACTTCTGGGTTTAAACAGTTAATACAGCTTGTTACATGCAAAACAGAACCTTAATTCACAAGAATCATCGTAAAACACCTTATGAACTTCTGAAATGCAAAAAACCGACGGTGTCCTATTTTAGAATTTTTGGAAGCAAATGCTTTGTACTCAATAATGGGAAGTATTTCCAAACTAAGTTTAGTAAAAAAAATTTTGATGGTATTTTTGTAGGCTATAGTTGCCATAGTAAGGCATATCAGATTTTTAATAAGAAAGTCATGGTTGTAGAAGAGTCTATCAACGTTATATTTAATAAGACGAGTATGTTTCATAGGAGCTCTTCTAGGGTTTTAATTGATGATTCAGGGTCAAATCTAAAATTACTAAGCTTGGAAGAAGTCATCAAATAAGATATCTCAAGCTCCATCAAAGTCAATACTCCAAGATTGGTGAAGATGAAGAGCTTCAAGTTGAAGAACATGCACCAAAAGAAGCAGAATCTCTGAATGGCTCTAAAAGTAATCTAGTGATCAGACATTCAAGAGATCACCCTATTAATCCGATCATTGGAGATCATAATAAAAGAGTTAGAACAAGAAGAGGTATAGATAACAAAGCTTCGCATTTGAGTTTTCTTTCTCAGATTGAGTCGAAGATGTTCAAAAGAAGCAAGGAAGGATGCTTGTTGGATAGTTGTTATACAAGAAGAGCTCAATCATTTTGAAAGGTACAAGGTGTGGGAGCTACTATCAAGGCTCAAAGGTCAATAAGTAATAGGGACAAAATGAGTCTTCAGAAACAAGCTAGACGAGAATGGAGTTATTATAAAGAATAAAGCAAGACTTATTGCTTAAGATTACTGACATGATGAAGGGGTTGACTTCGATCGGACTTTTGCTTCGTGGTGAGAGTCAAAGCAATCAGATTGTTTGTAGCATATGCTGCTCAAAAAGGTTTTAAAGTCTATCAAATGGATGTAAAGTCAGCCTTCCTTAATTGTAATTTAAAGGAAGAAGTATACATGAAACAAACCCGAGGTTTTGTCGATCCATCTCTACCTGATTTTTTTTACATAAAGCCTTATATGTTTTAAGACATGCTCCTCGAGCTTGGTATGAGACGTTACCAAGCTTTCTTCTTGAAAATAAGTTCATAAGATGAAAGATAGATAAGACATTATTTCTTAAGTAAGTAAAAGGCAAGATCCTGTTAGTACAAATATATGTCAAAGATATTATATTTGGATCTACAAAAAGACAACCTTTGCAAATTTTTTTCTAAATTAATGCAAGTGAAGTTGTAAATGAGTAGTATGGGTGAGCTGAAACATTTCTTAGGCCTTCAAGTGAAGCAATCTCAGGAGGGAATTTTCATCTCTCAAATGAAGTTCACAAAGAAGTTACCTAGGAAAATTAGAATGGAGAATGCATCCTCTATGAGGAATCCAATGGGTTCAACTCTATCTCTGGACAAGGATGAGAAAGGCAAACCTTTTGATGAAACTAAGTACAATAGCATAATTAGATCTTTGCTCTACCTCACTGTTATTATACAAGATATAATGATTTTTACATGTGTATGTGATAAATTCCAGGTAAACTCTAAGGAATCTCACTATTCCCATACAAAGAGGATTTTGAGATACCTTAATGGCACTCCAAATCTTGGCTTATGATACCCAAGAAGTAATGACTGTGAGCTAATTTGTTTTTCAGATGTTGACTTTGAAGGAAGTAGGGATGACAGGAAAAGTACTGGGACATGTCAATTCCTTAGAAGGAGGTTTATCTCATGGAGTAGTAAGAAGCAAAATTGTATGGTAATTTCAACAGGTAATTTGGAGTACATCTCGGCAAGCAGTTTCTGCTCACAACTTCTATGGATATGAAATCCACTTGAGGACTATAACTTGAAGTTGAAGGAGATCCCAATGTTCGGCGATTCAACCAGTGCAATAGCTATTACTAATAATCCAGTTTCTCACAGTTATACAAAGCATATTGAGATACGCTATCAATTCATCTGGGAGCATTTGGAGAACAAGACATCAACCTCTGTTATGTCTTAACGGACAAGAAGATTACAGATATTTTCACGAAGCCACTAGATGAAGCCAAGTTCTCTTTCTTCAAAATGGAACTTAGAATGCTCAACAAGGAAGCATGAAGCATTGAAGAAATTTGTCCAAGTGAAATTTATCGGAAAAACACATGTTCTTTTGACAAATTGATGTGATGTTTCGATGAATCAATAAGTCTTCAAGAGTTCTTTTTACAAATCAGACAAGTACTTTTGTGAACTTTCCTTTAATATTGGATCTAAAGAATATTTCTAAAATACTCAAGGTACGCGCCTCTTCATTTATCAGAAAATAAAAAATGTATATAAATGTTTTAAAGGGAATTTGAGACTACACGACATTTCTTGAAATCCTCAATCGAAGGTGTGCTCTGACTCTTCCTATTCTTGATGATCGTTCATCCTTTTCCCATCAGAACATCTCTAGGTCTCAGAATGGCAAGAAGGGGAGTAGGAAATCTTGAGGTTGGAGGAGAAATAGTTTGTTATGTATTTTTTAGCACTTCTAATGAGTTCCGTAATATAATCCTTCTACTTAAAACAACGGGATTATCGTTTGTTCTATAGAAGGAGTGTCGCTTTTTGGACAGTGAGGTTCTAGAATTCTATAAAAATGCAAAGCTGAAGCGGGAAGGTTACCTAATAAAGAGTAATGTTCGAAATTATGTGGTTCGAATGAAGCCAAGTACCCTGAACAAGTTTCCAAGAATAACAGAGGTCGAGGAAGAAGATGAACTCACTGATGCTGACTTCGATAGAGCCCTTTACTTCTCTGACTTGGAACAGAAATCTACAACAATTCAGTGAAAAGAAAAGAATGACGAAGGAAAACTATTAACTTAAATTCTTGGGAAAATATTTTTGTGCAAGACTGGGTCTCATGATTATGTGTCAGGAGATATGTTCAAACTATTGATAGTAGTGATTTACAGAAAATGAATTGACCGGGGAATAGTTTTATTCGATAGGATAAAGGCTAGCTTCACAACCTAAATCTTTGGAAGGATAATCACACTCTACCTCAACCAACAGGACAAGAATCAATTTGATACGTACACTTGTGTGCAAATTCATCACCTAAAGAAGATAGAGATTTCAATTTTCTATAGATGGGAACAGAGAATTCTGAGGCAAGGTGCCGAGAGAGATATGTGTGAATATTTTGGCCTACAGGAATGACCTAACCCTGAAGCATGGAGAAGCATGTGCCTTCCCCCTCAACCCACCCCCCCCCCCCCCACCCTCGTGAAACAACTGAGACAATTGGTGTAGTTATTAAAGGTGAGATAATAAAAGTTTTAGATGACGAGATTGCTAAGACATCTGTTGTTCAACAAGACCTCCTTGTTGGAGAGAAAGTGCTTGTGGAGAAAGAACTACTAGCAGCTGCTGAGGACTAGAGTCTACTTGTAGATGTGAAAATTTGTGAAGAGCGGAAAACTAGAACTAGGTGGTCGGAACACTCAACCAACCATGTCAAATAAACCAGATGCAAATGAAGGAAAAACAAACCTTGTAGAATTATTCTTCTTTACAATGCGAGGCATACACGGCGAAACATGATTCGCCAATATTTTTGATGGAAGCAAAAACAAAAAAGGCAAAAACAAGCAGGGAAGATAGAACAAGTAACTGCCGCTACAACCATACTACACAAGTAAGTCTGATGAGACTGCTAAGTCGCCAGACCACAACTTAACTGCACGGACACCCCATTATTCAATGCTGTTGAAACTTTGTCCATAAATTGCAAGCTGCCTAACAGCGAGGTCACCTATCTGCTAGAATCCACAAACAGCTACTGCCAAACTGAACAGACAGACCTCCAACTGGCGGACAACCTTATTGAATTGGGAAAGAGTGCCGATGAGAAGACCTCCTGGTCGCAAGCCACAGACTACTACAAACTGCTGATTATATTTGTAGAACCCACACAGATCTCTGATGAAGTCAAAACCAAGTCCCAGTCTTCTCAGTGCTAGCCGCCCAGTCTGTAACAATAAAACTGGTTAACTTCTCAAATGATGTGGATAACAAAACCTGTCTACAACAAACAACCTGAGCTCACTTACTGTTCACTTGTTCGTTGATTATAATGTGAAAGGGGGTCCTATTTATAGGTATGGAGAGGAGTGTGGTCACTGCCCTAACCTATAGGATCGCCACCCTTCTTGCAGCTAGCACAACACCTGGCTACATAGTGCAGACACAAAGCCAGTCATCCTTAGTTGCCCCAACAAGGCCGGATAGAAAACCTATCTTCCTTGAACACCACCGTCGAGGATAGATCCAGGCCCTGTCCACCACACCTATAGACACTATGGATAAAACAACTAGTCCGCACCATCCTGCGGACACTACTCCAATCCGCATATCCACAACCTGAGACTAAGACACAATACCAATAATTCGAGCTTCCAGATAGATAGCCAGTCCGCACACTTTGAGCCCAAGATGAGCACAAACCAGGCTGTCAAGGTACTAAACTCGTTGTGTAAAGTATCATTCTGCGCTACACGTGCAAACTCATGGACAGAGCACAACCAGACTTGGTATAAATCGTGACCAAGTACACACCTCATGCAATCCCATGTGCAAACACAATACCATCAGATACAAGAACAAGATCACATTAATCGGCGATCTCCGCGGTCTCCACCAAACCACTCCACAAGAGAATAAGACCAAAGGCATAAGACTATGACGATCTCGCGAGCTCAAAAAGAGACCGCAACAAGCCGGACTCGGCGAACACCATATGAGTCTGTTACTCCAGCGG
This sequence comes from Platanthera zijinensis, assembly GCA_039513925.1. Taxonomy (NCBI): domain Eukaryota; kingdom Viridiplantae; phylum Streptophyta; class Magnoliopsida; order Asparagales; family Orchidaceae; genus Platanthera; species Platanthera zijinensis. The sequence continues at coordinate 111,162,564 of CM077093.1, read as the reverse complement.
ATAGACAACCAATCTGCACGGTTACATTCTATGAACAAGCTGACTGCAGAAAAACTAGCCGACCAGGCTAGTCGTGACTTAAGACTGCGCGGTCTGATAAATCAAACTTCCACCATCAAGCCTCATGGTCTGCCTGATCCGACCGCAAATTTTACTTCAAAAAATTCAACACTCCCCCTTGAAGTAAGAAGTGGAAACCTGCCCAAGAAGTCCCAGCAACCGTTCAAATGGCCCGTTTGACTGCAGTTTTGTGAAGATATCCGCGATATTGTCCTTGCTCCGCACATGCTCCACCATAAGAGATCCCTCCAGCACCTTCTATTGAATGAAGTGATGATCAATCTCAATATGCTTGGTTCGCGCGTGATAAACTGGATTGTTAACAAGTTTAAGAGCACATTCATTATCACCACAAAGCAGAGTGGCACCTCTCACTTCTTCATGGATGTCCTCTACTAGCCTCATAAGCTAGATGGCTTCCCGAGCTGCCAAGGACAAAGCCTTGTATTCCACTTCCATAGTAGAGATAGATATAGAATCTTTATTCTTGTTACACCACGAGATACCTGCTGATCCATATGTTAAAACATAACTAAACGTCGACTTTTGGTCATTTGAGTCTCCCCCATAATCAACATCTGTGTAATAGTGCAAGTTGAAGCCCGTATCACTCCCATAAAGGAGGCCCATATCAGGAGTTGTCTTTACGTACTAAAAGATATTCTTAGCTGCAACCAAATGAGACTTCCAAGGATCCGCCATATTTCGACTTACTCAGCCTTCAACATAAGCAAGGTATGGACTCAGAATCGTCAAGTATATAAGGATCACAACCAGAGCATGGAACACCAAGGGATCTGAAAGAACCCTCGCCTCACCACATCAAAGTTTGACACCAATCTCAAGTGGAGTAGAACAACTCTTTCCCTCTCGCATGTCGAGTCGATGAATGGTACATTCTGCATACCCTATTTAGGAAACAAGTATGCCACACTTTCGCCTTTCTACCTCACATCCAAGGAAGTGGTGGAGCTCACCCAAATCCTTCTTCTTGAAACGAATAGCTAGCTCTGTCCTGAGCTTAGTTACCTCCTCCTCAGAGTTCCCCGTGATAATCTTGTTGTAAACGTACAACAGTACTAAGACATAAAGCTCCCCTTCTTCTTTATGAACGGGCTTGAATCTGAGTTTGAGGAAAAATAACCCCAAAACTGAAGGTATTCTGCGAACTTTCTATACCATGCCTGTGGTGCCTGCTTCAAGTCATAAAGAGATTTCTGGAGCTTGCAGGCATATCCTGGATGATCTTCAGACACATAACCTAGTGGCTGAACCATGAAGATGTCTTTATCAATTTCTCCGTAAAGAAAAACATTATTTACGTCAAGCTGCCACATCTTCCATTCATGTCAAGCTGCCATGGAAATCACCAGTCATACTAAAGTCATTTTGGCAAAAGGATTAAATGTCTCCTCATGGTCTTCTCCATAATATTTAGAGAACCCTCGAGCTATAAGGAAAGGCTTGTATGCTCGATGCTTCCATCCGCCTTCTTCTTTGGCTTGTACACCCACTTGAATATCACAGGAGTAACACCATCGTCCTTGGGCACAAGATCCCAAGTCTAGTTTCTTCGGAGTGCAGTCATCTCCTCATCCATGGCATCATCCCACTTCTTGACTCTTCTAGCATCTTCAAATCTAGAAGGATCTCGTTCGTCTAGAGGTCCTGCAAAGAAACAAGAAACGAAGCTCACAATGTTCCCTTCACTGTACTGAGTTGGTGATTTGATGATCTTCTTCAACCTCCGAAGAACCTTGTCACAACCCGCATTTTCTCCGAATTAAGAATTATCAGAGTAAGAGAAAACACGCGTCGTGATGCCACGTCAAGCAGGGGATAACTGCTGACGCTCAGGCAAAACCAACTACCAACTTAATGAAAGAAAATCATGTGATTAATGATTAGAAAATCAGTTATAATTAGAGTCCGTATCCCTCGGCTCAGTGGATCACCTAGTCCACGAAAGAAAACCTATATTTATACGCTGCGGAAAAATACTTTATTTAGTTTTGACATCCTAAGGAGCACATAAGGGTCCCAAGAGAACCGCTCATGCTATGCAAGACCCTACATTTAATTTATTTAATATATAAGAAAACGGTCTTTATACGTGATTTGGAAAATAGTGATTACGCTTTATAAAACATGCTGATCATGAGCTTTATTTATAATAACAATTAAAGTTTAAAAATAACTAGCAACCTAGCATAAAACCTTCTCAGAGCAAGTAGACTATCTCCAGAAAATGGTAGCAGCAATAGTATATATATCTAGTACAAGGTAAAACTACCAGTGGGCGCCAACAACCTGACACGAACCCACTAGAACAAATATATGTCTGTAAGAGAGTACTGAAAACAACCTCACTAACAAGGTAAACAGAACTCCAAGGTCCGGGAGTCCACCAACAACACCACCTCCAACTAGCCATCAGACTGGCTACAGCTCAGAACCTTGGGTATTCCAAAAGAAAACAGAATACCTCAGCAAGCTAAACAAAGAAAAACTGCATGAAAGAGTCAACCAAAGGACAAAGTAACAAAAAAACATGCAGTAGAAAGAGTCACAACTGTCCAAAATAGGACCACAAGAAATGCACAACGTGCAAAGAAACAGCAACGACCCAGCCCAGGAACCACATCCTGCAGGGCCTACTAGGCTGCCAAGAGCCAGAATGCTGCAAACTATCAAAGAACAAACTTCTAACACCCTAAACTGTGGGAAGTGATTGTAGCAAAACAACAACGAGGAACCGGATCGAAGGCAAACGCAGTCCCCCAATCCACCATGTCCAAGTCAAAAGCTCGAGGGTCAACACGTGAAAACACAAGGGACCTTCCACCCGACATGCCCAGCCCGTACTTGGAGCAAGAAAAAATGGGTGGCCTTGGCTATATCACACAACTCCACCCCCATAAAGAGCTACAACCACCACTACTAACCACGACCCACGATTCGGCCTTTAGGAAAATAAAGAAAACGACCGACAAGGAAAACCCAGAAAATACAACTAGAAATCCACTCGGAAACGAAATACAAGGTAAAGGAAGAGTGTTGAAATAAACCAACACGACTAGGCGTTGAGTGAAACCCACTCAGTGCCTACCTAAACTTTGGCGTTGAGTGAGCTAGCCTCACTCGCCGCCAAAATAATACCACTACCCACAAGCCCACTAAAGAATACGGAGCTCGACGACAGTCGAACGACCAAGGCAGAAGATCCAGAACTCGAGTAGTTGCCTGCCACTTGAGTATCTAAACTCCCGCACTCTAAACCATCTAAATTCGCCTAGCAAAAGAAAATATACAAAGCGCACGATTAGTGACGCACGATCAGTGGTCGTGCGCACTCATCGACTGATGATCGTGCGAAGCGAACCTGGAAAACCTGACAGAAAACCTAGCAACTGCGCACGATCAGTGTCGCACGACCACTGGTCGTGCGCACTGTTGCCAGCGCTCGTGCGATTTTCCGAGACAGAACTTTGGAAACTGAAAGACAGCCGCGCACGAGCAGAGGCACACGACCAGTGGTCGTGCGCCCTAACGGTTAATGACCGTGCGCGGCCAACCTGTACCGTTTGGAATTTCCCGAACGACACTGGAACGCGCACACGACTCACGCCACTGCAGTAGCAGCAGACAACTATCAACGTCGTGCACCACTACCATACGAGCTATGCCAAATCATTCGAGTGATACCTTAACGAAAAAAACGGCAACCACACCCCCCTCCTAACTCTCCCTCTTGGCTACACCCTAACCAGAGCAACAATCAAAATAAAGGGAAACAACGGCTCCACGCCGACAATTTGGATTCCAATCATCACAAAATAGGGGGGTTTCAGTAGGAAGAACTAAGCCCTATAGTTAGCAAGAAAATGGGAACAACAAGGCCTCTAACCTGGGCTAACCGGGATTTCAATTTCAGCAAGAAAATCGAAAAGAAAACTTGGCAAGGGCAAGAATACCACTTGCCTCAATCACAGCGAAGCTTTGGACTGTTTTCCTCCTCTTCGCACGGATCAAAACGGCCGCAACACCTAGAACAAAAACTCGGCCATTAATGGCGGAAAACTTCCAAAACCGGAAATTCCAATCCTCCCAAAACTCCACGAAAATCGAATTTCTTACCGCAGGAATGAAGGTCTTGACGAGAGCAATCCGAATCCACTCTTGGAATCGAATTCCGTCCACAAACGCTCCGGGAATCGGCGTCCGAAGGGAAGGGTAGGCGGTTTCTCCGTTCTCTCGTACAGGGCCGGCGGTTTCTTTTAAACGGAGAAGATGATGCGTGCCTCTCATTCTATATATATATATATATATATATAATTATATAATTATATAATTAATTACAAAATTACATAAAGCACCAAATCGACGCGAAAACCGAACTACCTCGGAATTCGACGAAATTCGCACCGTAGCTAAATACCCACGCTACGAACACAACGGCGAAGTCGAAATTAATTTTCGACGAACAGAACTCGAGTTATACCCAAATAAATCCAAACACCAACATCCCCCCGAGAGGCCACACCGGGTCACCCAAAACGACTCGGCTTGCTAGGGAGATCTTGCCAACAGGCTACAGAATAGGGCAATTAGTTCTAAGGAGCTAAACCACACTCCACAAATGGCACAAGCCACGAAAACGCGTCATCGTAACGCCAAACGAGAATAAAAATAATCGCTGAAAAAATGGGGCGTTACAGTCACTCCCCCGAAAAGAAAGTTTCGTCCCGAAACTTTACGCACAACCCTCCTACTAAAGAAGGAAAAGGTAACAAACAGAAGTTACAAAGGGAAACATACCGATCAACTCAGCGAAATAGGTGAGGGTACGCCCTCCTCATGGCCGACTCTAGCTCCCAAGTCGCGCTCTCCAAATCCTGATTTTTCCATAGAACTTTCACCATCGGTATGGACTTCTTTCGCAGCACACGCTCCTGAGAATCCAAAATACGAACTGGCACCTCAACAAAAGAGAGGTTGGGCTCCAACTGGGGCACAACATCCAAGAGTTGCCCACTGCTGCGCACACACTTCCGCAATTGGCTAACATGAAAAACATTATGAACACCAGGGAAGTTCGCTGGCAAATCCAATCTATAAGCAGACACACCAATCCGCTCCAAAATCTCGAACGGGCCCACATACCTTAGGTCCAATTTCCGATTTCTACCAAATCTCTTCACACCAACCATTGGAGAAACCTTGAGGTATACATGATCCCCTACTAAAAACTCCAAAGCAGACCTACGCCGATTGGCGTTCTTTTCATACCTCTCCTGAGCTAAACGAAGCTTTTCACGAATAAGCTTCACGGCGACTTCCATCTCTTCCAGAGCATCTGGACCCAACAAAGGCTTCTCACCAGCCTCAGCCCAAAACAACGGAGTCCTACAGCGCCTCCCATACAAAGCTTCGAACGGAGCCATCTGCAAGCTTTCCTGATAACTGTTATTATAAGCAAATTCCATGAGTCGCAGACGCTCATCCCACGCTCCACCGTGGTCTAAAATATAGCACCTGATCATATCCTCAACAATCTGATTGACCCGCTCCGTCTGCCCATTGGTCTGAGGGTGGTACGCAGTAGAATACCTCAGATCCGTACCCAAACCCTCCTGTAGACTATGCCAAAAATGAGAAGTAAACCGGGAGTCTCGATCAGAAATGATGCTAACCGGCACACCGTGGAGTCGGATGACTTCATTCAAGTACAACTCCGCTATCTTCTTCATCGGGTAATCAATCTTATATGGCACGAAGTGAGCACACTTCGTCAATCTATCCACTATAACCCAAACAGAATCAAATCCTCTCGGGGATTTTGGCAAACCCGTAATGAAGTCCATAGATATACTCTCCCACTTCCAAGTCGGGATCTCCAACGGGGTCAACTTACCACCAGGCCTTCCATGATCGGCCTTCACACGCTTGCAAGTGTGACACTCAGCAACAAATCGGGCTATATCTCCTTTCATACCATACCACCAGGCAATTTGCCTTAAGTCACGGTACATCTTCGTAGATCCTGGATGGTAGGCAACGCTAGAACCATGAGCCTCACTGCAGATCATACCTCTAATGTCCCCAACAGCGGGAACGCAAAACCTGCCGCGGTACTTCAAAGTACCCGCATCATCAATAGCAAAATCTTGCAACTCTCCCTTCTCTGTCCTGGTAAAAAGGTGCAACAGATCCGGGTCATCCCTCTGATGCAGTCTAGTCAAAGAAATCCAGGACGGCTCTGCCACTGACAAACTACTCTGCAAACCACAGCATCCCACTAAAATATCCATAAGGAGGAACTCCTCAACTAACCGATCCGCGGAGAGGTTAAAGATCTTTCCCGTCTTTCGGCTCAGGGCGTCGGCCACCACATTGGCCTTGCCCAGATGATACTGGATTTCTACGTCATAATCCGCCACATACTCATGCCACCGCCGCTGACGCAGATTCAATTCCTTCTGCGTGAACACGTACTTCAGGCTCTTATGGTCAGTAAAAATCTTGCACTGAGCCCCATAAAGTAAGTGCCTCCACAATTTCAACGCATAGATAACCGTTGCAAACTCAAGGTCATGCGTAGGATAATTCTTCTCATGAGTCTTCAGCTGCCTTGACCCATAAGCGATTACTTTTCCATCCTGCATTAATACGCATCCCAGTCCTATATGCGAAGCATCCACATACACATCATAATCCACGCCCTCAGTAGGAAGGGTCAGAACGGGAGCAGTACACAATCTCCTCTTTAACTCCAGAAAAGCTTCTTCGCACTTCTCGCTCCAAACAAAAGCCACAATCTTCTGAGTCAGCTTGGTCAAAGGTGCGGCTAGAGAAGAGAAACCCTCCACGAATCTCCTGTAATAGCCAGCCAACCCTAAGAAACTTCTGATCTCCTTAGGAGTATTCGGCCTACTCCAATCCATCACTGCTGCAATCTTTTCTGGGTCAACCGAGATCCCATCCTTGTTCACCACGTGGCCTAGAAAAGAAACCTGAGGCAACCAAAATTCGCACTTGCTCAACTTGGCGAATAACTTGTGGTTCCTTAATTCTGATAGTACCAAGCGCAGATGCTGCTCATGCTCCTCAGCACTGCGAGAATAAACCAACACGTCATCAATGAAGACCACCACGAACTTGTCTAGGAAATCCTTGAATACCTGATTCATCATGTCCATGAAAGCTGATGGTGCGTTGGTCAAACCAAACGACATCACCAAAAAACTCAAAGTGTCCATGCCTCGACCTAAACGCAGTCCGTGGAATATCTGCCTCACGGATCCTGAGCTGATGATAGCCCGAACGAAGATCGATCTTGGAGAACACCGTGCTACCACGCAACTGGTCAAATAAATCATCGATCCTCGGCAGAGGGTGCCTGTTCTTGATAGTGACCTTGTTCAACTCTCTATAGTCGATGCAAAGCCGCATCGACCCATCTTTCTTCTTTACGAACAAAACAGGAGCACCCCAAGGCGACGAACTCTGCCTGATAAAACCTTTAGCCAACAACTCATCTAACTGAATTCGCAACTCCTCTAGCTCACGAGGGGCCATCCGGTACGGCGCCTTAGCAATAGGACGCGTACCCAGCTCCAAATCAATAACAAACTCCACATCCCGCTCAGGAGGGATACCAGGAAGATCATCAGGAAAAACATCGGCGAAACCACGAACAATAGGAATCTCCTCCAAGCGTGGCACGCTAACAATGGTTCCAACCGCCGAGACTAAACAAACACAACAATCAGAAAGAAACAATCTCTGAACACATACCGCCGAGAGAACAGGAGAATCCTGACACGGATCAGCATACACGCTGCCGGGCTGACCGTCGTCCCTGATGAAGTCCAAGCGCTTTCCTTTGCACTGAATGACCGCATCATACCGAGAGAGCCAGTCCATGCCCAAAATGACATCGAAGTCCTCTAGATCAATCATCTTCAGGTCCGCCTTCGCAAGAAAATCCCCCAACAAAACCGGGCAATCCAAAATACCCAAATCTGACAACACAGATTCACCAGAGGGAAACTTGACACGGAAGGAATCCCGAACACGATCTAGAGACAACCGATGATGCTCCACAAAGGCTCTAGCCACGAACGAGTGGGTAGCGCCGGAGTCAAACAGAACACGCGCCCAGCGGTTCTTCACCTTAAATTTCCCTATAGGAGCGCACAAAGCTAAGGAACTAGCACAATAGTACCGCAAATAATCTAGCAACTAAACTACCAGGCTAGAAAGAAAAACAACAGACAACTAACCTGAGATCACCTGGGTCAAAGTCTGAGCCTCCTCGGAAGAAATCACGTTCAGCTTCCCTTTTCCCTTGTCCACACGCTGAGGTGGAGGTAATGCCTGCAACAGAACTGCAGGAAGAGCTGGCTGAAACTGAGGACACCTCGACTTAATGTGACCCTTCTGCCCACACTGAAAGCAGACTTTATCCTTGGTCCAACATTGGGCCCCGTCATGGCCGGATCGCTTACAAACAGAACAGGAGGCATCTCTCCTAGGAGCACCCTGAATAGCATGAACCTGCTCCTTCTTCAGAGCTGCCACCTTCTTGAAACACCTCTCGACAGGATGGCCTGACCGGTCACAATAACTGCACACCACCCTGCTCCTCTTTCCCGGAACAGCATCGGGTACCAGGGGTTTCTTCTCCTCTACCAACTTCCTCTTATCCTTCTTCAACTGCTGGCCTCTGCTCTTCGCCGTCTCAATGGCCTCAACCTTAAGGGCAGCCTCTACAACTCCAGCATAAGACACTGACCCATAAGCACTGGCCAACTGCTGCACCTCACTCCTCAAACCACCGAGAAATCGCTTAACTCGATCAGCCTCAACGCTGACCAATCCAGGGGCAAAACGGCTCAACTTACTAAACTCTACCTCATACTCACCCACCGTGAGCTGCCTTTGCTTCAGATAGAGGAAATCATTCATGAGGCGGTCACGCTCAACCGAAGGTAGGAACTTCCTCAACAGCATCTCCTTGAACATCTCCCACGAGCATCCGGCTACCAAGCTCTCCTTCTCTCTCAGCCACCAACTCTTAGCCAAACCTTTGAGCTGATAGGCGGCTATCATCACCCTCTGGTCATCTGAAATCCCTGAGTACGAGAACATCTCCTCCATGGAGATCAGCCAGTCATCTATCACCATGAAATCTGCCTTCCCATCATAAGTGGGAGGGCTCAGCCTCTGAAACTGCGAGATGAAGGCCATCTCTGCTGGCACCACCACTGGAGGTCTCAAGGGTGCAGGAGGAGGAGGAACAGCTAACCCCCTAGCAGGAACTTGCGTACCCTGTGCCTGCCCTGCCACAACTGCCACCAAAGACTGAATCTGGGCTTGCACCTCCTCCAACTGCCTGCCCAAAGCTTCGCTACTCTGACGCAGACTCTCGATCACCGCATCGTTCTGAGCTCTAGTAGATTCACCCTCAGACAGGGGAGTCGATCGAGTCGCAGGACGCCTAACCATCCTAAAAATCATTACAACGCAAATCAGATCCAAATCCCATGACTAGAACCGATTACCAGTACAGACAATACATATGTAGATATAGACTTAAAGCTGCTAAACTTGCTCTGAGAGTTTATCTTCTTCACAATAATTAGATGATATGCCCTAACCTAGGATGGTTAACCACCACCTTACTAACTCTTGTGCCTAGATCGGATGCATGAACTTATGTTAATTTGAAAACTCATGTGTGTACATATGTCATCCTGCAAATCTTTAGCTCGGCGCGTTGTGCTTATGCAATGATATGATATGCATGATTGTGCTATGCATTCTAAAAAAAAGGCCCTAATGCATGTTATGAGCGGCGTACGCATGAAAATGTTATGCATCCCATACTACATAACATTTCCATGCAACGAAAAAGAAACGTGCTAGTCGCAGTCATGTGGTGAGGTTATGCATCCCAAACTACATAACCCTCACATGTAGCCCCTATGGTGGATCCATATACGAACACATATTATGCATCCCATACTACATAATATGCCCCGTATACTTCATGTTATGCTATGAGTGTAGTGTTCGTGCTTTTGCCAAGACGTGCTGATGACATATCGGTGTGTGAATGACATGATGCTGAACTACTAAAAGCATCCAAGGAAGGTTGCTCAACTAACTTGTCAAGCAACCTCCCTCTGATACCAACTGTCACAACCCGCATTTTCTCCGAATTAAGAATTATCAGAGTAAGAGAAAACACGCGTCGTGATGCCACGTCAAGCAGGGGATAACTGCTGACGCTCAGGCAAAACCAACTACCAACTTAATGAAAGAAAATCATGTGATTAATGATTAGAAAATCAGTTATAATTAGAGTCCGTATCCCTCGGCTCAGTGGATCACCTAATCTACGAAAGAAAAACTATATTTATACGCTGCGAAAAAATACTTTATTTAGTTTTGACATCCTAAGGAGCACATAAGGGTCCCAAGAGAACCGCTCATGCTATGCAAGACCCTACATTTAATTTATATAATATATAAGAAAACGGTCTTTATACGTGATTTGGAAAATAGTGATTACGCTTTATAAAATATGCTGATCATGAGCTTTATTTATAATAACAATTATAGTTTAAAAATAACTAGCAACCTAGCATAAAACCTTCTCAGAGCAAGTAGACTATCTCCAGAAAATTGTAGCAGCAATAGTATATATATCTAGTACAAGGTAAAACTACAAGTGGGCGCCAACAACCTGACACGAACCCACTAGCACAAATATATGTCTGTAAGAGAGTACTGAAAACAACCTCACTAACAAGGTAAACAGAACTCCAAGGTCCGGGAGTCCACCAACAACACCACCTCCAACTAGCCACCAGACTGGCTACAGCTCAGAACCTGGGGTATTCCAAAAGAAAACAGAATACCTCAGCAAGCTAAACAAAGAAAAACTGCATGAAAGAGTCAACCAAAGGACAAAGTAACAGAAAAACATGCAGTAGAAAGAGTCACAACTGTCCAAAACAGGACCACAAGAAATGCACAACGTGCAAAGAAACAACAACGACTCAGCCCAGGAACCACATCCTGCAGGGCCTACTAGGCTGCCAAGAGCCAGAATGCTGCAAACTACCAAAGAAGAAACTTCTAACACCCTAAACTGTGGGAAGTGATAGTAGCAAAACAACAACGAGGAACCGGATCGAAGGCAAACGCAGTCCCCCAATCCACCATGTCCAAGTCAAAAGCTCGAGGGTCAACACGTGAAAACACAAGGGACCTTCCACCAGACATGCCCAGCCCGTACCTGGAGCAAGAAAACATGTGTGGCCTTGGCTATATCACACAACTCCACCCCCATAAAGAGCTACAACCACCACTACTAACCACGACCCACGATTCGGCCTTTAGGAAAATAAAGAAAACGGCTGATAAGGAAAACCCAGAAAATACAACTGGAAATCCACTCGGAAACGAAATACAAGGTAAAGGAAGAGTGTTGAAATAAACCAACACGACTAGGCGTTGAGTGAAACCCACTCAGTGCCTACCTAAACTTTGGCGTTGAGTGAGCTAGCCTCACTCGCAGCAAAAATAATACCACTACCCACAAGCCCACTAAAGAATACGGAGCTCGACGATAGTCAAACGACCAAGACAGAAGATCCAGAACTCGAGTAGTTGCCTGCCACTTGAGTATCTAAACTCCCGCACTCGAAACCATCTAAATTCGCCTAGCAAAAGAAAATATACAAAGCGCACGATCAGTGACGCACGATCAGTGGTCGTGCGCACTCATCGGCTGATGATCGTGCGAAGCGAACCTGGAAAACCTGATAGAAAACCTAGCAACTGCGCACGATCAGTATCGCACGACCACTGGTCGTGCGCACTGTTGCCAGTGCTCGTGCGATTTTCCGAGACAGAACTTTGGAAACTGAAAGACAGCCGCGCACGAGCAGAGGCACACGACCAGTGGTCGTGCGCCCTAACGGTTGATGACCGTGCGCGGCCAACCAGTACCTTTTGGAATTTCCCGAACGACACCGGAACGCACACACGACTCACGCCACTGCAGTAGCAGCAGACAACTATCAACGTCGCGCACCACTACCATACGAGCTATGCCAAATCATTCGAGTGATACCTTAACGAAAAAAACGGCAACCACACCCCCCCTCCTAACTCTCCCTCTTGGCTACACCCGAACCAGAGCAACAATCAAAATAAAGGGAAACAACGGCTCCACGCCGACAATTTGGATTCCAATCATCACAAAATAGGGGGGGGGGGTTAGTAGGAAGAACTAAGCCCTATAGTTAGCAAGAAAATGAGAACAACAAGGCCTCTAACCTGGGCTAACCGGGATTTCAATTTCAGCAAGAAAATCGAAAAGAAAACTTGGCAAGGGCAAGAATACCACTTGCCTCAATCACAGCGAAGCTTTGGACTGCTTTCCTCCTCTTCGCACGGATCAAAACGGCCGCAACACCTAGAACAAAAACTCGGCCATTAATGGCGGAAAACTTCCAAAACCGGAAATTCCAATCCTCCCAAAACTCCACGAAAATCGAATTTCTTACCGCAGGAATGAAGGTCTTGACGAGAGCAATCCGAATCCACTCTCGGAATCGAATTCCGTCCACAAACGCTCCGGGAATCGGCGTCCGAAGGGAAGGGTAGGCGGTTTCTCCGTTCTCTCGTACAGGGCCGGCGGTTTCTTTTAATCGGAGAAGATGATGCGTGCCTCTCATTCTATATATATATATATAATTATATAATTATATAATTGATGAATATTTTCGCTAAGTCTAAACTTGATGCGGATTCATTCTACAATTTATCATAACTATGTAGATGGGCATAAGCTAGATTGAATCATCTTTCAGGCAAGTGCACCTATCAATCATAGTATAAGAGAATTCTACATCTCGTATCGTATTCCACAGGGTCATTTCAACTATTCGTACTCACTCTCACTCTATTATCATACCTAAACTTAAGGTTGCGTTCTAACATAGATTAATCCTAACTATGACTATTTGGATAAAAATTGTATTGGAGAGTTATAAAAATAGTTTCAAGTCGAAAGTTAAGAGTATTCAATGAACATAATCAATTTGAGTAATCACGAAATAACAAGACTATCAAATTCATTGTATTGTAAGGGGTTAAATTAATTATCAAATTCTCTCTCGAGCAATTTAAAAATCTAAGTTAAGTTAAGTAAATTTTCTCTCGAACAATTTACAATACTCAAATATTTATTGAATGAAATACCCTATCTAATACATGGATTCATGAAACTTTATTTCTAAAATATCATAATTCCATTCATTCGTATTCTAATTTTCCAAGAAACATATCTCTCGATCATGATTTTTGAATTACAAAGAGAAATAACACATGAATATGAAGATTTATCCCTCATCCAAACAATCCAATTTCTCAATCTAGACATTTGGAATTCATGTAAAAATAAATAATCATTCATAACAAGGATAATTCTCAATGGTTGCAATCCCATATACGAATAAAATACAATGAAATTGACGAAAACAAAATGATACATGATTGCTAACTTGTTCAAACACATTGTTCATGAAAAATAAAAGATAAATAAAGTTGGATTACCAAGAGAGATACAAGATTAAAAGAGATAAATTAAAGAATAAATGCATACAAATATCTCCTTCAAGCTTTCCTTCTCTTGGATGCTCCACTTTCGTTCTCCAGAAAATCTCCAAGCAAAATAATCCAAAAAAGTGCAGAATAAAATTTTCTCCAGGTTTTTATAGTCCAATAGCAAACATGGTCGAACACGGGTTCCGACACGGCCGTGTTGCAGGCCGTGTCGGCAGTTCCAGGGCAGTTCCACACGAAAAGACGTGTTTGATCATGGGCCGTGTTGGATCACACGGGTACTGACACGGCCGTGTTATGGAACACGGCCGTGTTGTTCTTCACGTTCTTCAGACACGGGGGCTGGATCATTGGCCGTGTTGGATCACACGGGTAATGACACGGCCGTGTTATGGAACACGGCCGTGTTGTTCTTCATGTTCTTCAAACACGGGGGTTGGAAAATTACTTCAGCTGGGAAGGAACACGGGTAGGCACACGGCCGTGTTCCTACCCGTGTGTGAGCAAATCTTCTCCTGTGTTCAGTCCTGTTGGCCCCGTAAACTCCCCTGTTTGCTCCAAGACTTTTAGTTCCACTGGCTAGTTGTACCTGCATTAGAAAAAATGACATAGTAAGGGAGAAGTTCAATACATTAAATAGTAATAACTTTAAACTATGCTCTACTATTCATGACAATACCAATTCTCAATTATTTAGTGCAATTACTTGAATAAAGAGGTAGAAAACAGCGGATATGATTACAATTATTACAATAAAAATCTATCATAATTGTAATCATCACACATCCCCAGACTTAAGTGTTTGCTTGTCCCTAAGCAAACTAATTCAAACAATTGGGTTACCAATACATAATTCTTCTTCCGCACACTGATTGTTTTGAATTCGAATAGAGATTTGATGCTGCAATTGTATAGGAAATAGTATAGTAGACTTTTCTAAATATAACTTTTTCTTAAAAATTTCTCCAATACATATCTTAACTACTTTTCACTCTTTCTTAGAATTATAATTATAGTTATCCATAACTATTGTAAGGAGAAAACAACAATCTTGATAACATATGCATTAGTCTTTCAAAAATTAAAAATCTCCCTATTGATAATCATGCACTTTCCTTTACACACCCTCTCCATAGCACTAATGAGAATTAGTAAAGTTGGATCCTTAGGACTTGTATGGTGGTGTATTGTTTTGGCTTAGGATAGGTGATTATAGGTGGGGTAAGCAAAAAGAGAACTCGATGTTTTTATATATTTTTTTTTTCACACCTAGATCACTATTGAGCCCTTTGTATGATAAAGACCTTTAACATTCATTGATATTTTATGAGCACCCCCAGACTTTGCACGTATTGTAATTCCCCTATTTTTGAGGAAGGATACTCTATATATATTTTTTTCTTTTCTTAACCAAGGGTCCATAGTAGGGATCATTCCGAATGGGTGCAAGTGTACACGCACTCAGGCCACATATCACTATGTTATATGTTTTTGTTTTCTTTTAGGAACTTCATAGTAGGGATCATTCCGAATGGGTGCAGGTGTACACGCTCACTCAGGCCACAAATCACTATGATAGAAATACAACTCATAAAAACAACTTCATTTCATGACGATCTTAATGATAGGTGCTACTAGGTGAGAATTGGCCTTGGTGAATTTTAGAGGTGGAGTATTACAAAAATATAGGGATAAAGTCCAAATTGGGTGAGCAAAGGTATAATGTTTAAGGTTTTGGGTTTGAATGGCTCAATCTATCCAAAAGGAGGCCTAAGTCATTTCCACCTTTACTAATTAACATGTGCAAAAGGTTTGAGGATCGCTAGTAAGTTCTAGATACCAATAGAGTAAATTTTTGTTATTGTTGATCTACTAATACGAAATTATCAAGATATTACACTCATCAACTCACTTTAGTATAGATAAATAATTTGTTTCTAAAATGGAGTGATTATTAGTTAATAATATAAAGGACAATCTTTTTAAACCAAATTATATGGAGAAAAGTAATCTAATGAATTTCTATACGTAGTTACTAATCAACAAATTTGAACACGAATTCGGTTTAATCAGCGTGCGAAAGTGAATTAGATAGTTATATTCCCAATGAGTGAAGTAATGAAAGCTTAAAGAGAAGTAATCAAATTTTTCGAGGGGGTGTATAAGGAAATATAGAGGATTATGATAAAGAGCAAATAAGTAATTGTAATCATGTATTCCACTGTCAATAATCATTATAAAAATGCCGCATACCCCAGACTTGAGTTGCAATGTCCTCATTGCAAACAAAAATTAAAACAAGGGGACATAAATTGCACTAGATAAAGAACTGATGAGCAGGAATATAGAGCATCACAACACGAAACAGGAGCAAAATCTGAAATAAAACATTTTTTTTTTTCATATATATGCCGATCATACAAATACAAATTGATACAAATACAAATACAAATATCGATCATACAAATACAAATACCGATCAACAATACTAAAGATATTGCATGACAGAGCCAGATATGCTAAGCCAGATATATCAGAAATACATCGGTGAGTCATCGTGATCAGTCGGATCATCCTGAGGGTGAGATGGACGAGGAGCTGGTCGCGGTGGGCTGGTGATCCCCATGTGCTGCCGGATCTGATAGATGGCGTCCTCAGTCCGCTGCTGCGTCTCCTCGATACGCTGAAGGCGCGGCGATAGCTGAAGGTCATAAAAACGCTGCAACTCCTGCGCAAATCGAGACTGTCGCTGAGGCTGGGCAGATGATGACTCCCCCTGAGTACGCGTCGAACGGGCCGGCTGCATGAGAGGCTCATCGAGATCTGGATCGACCTCATCATCGTCGTCGTCGTGGATATGAAGGCCACGAGGCGCAATGGTATATATAGTCCCGCCTCGGCCTTGACGAGCAGTAACGAGGCGGATGGCTCGAAGACTGGCCATGGTGATAGGCACAGTTTTCGCTACCACCGCCATCGGGGGAAGAGGTAAAAAGATGCCCATATTCTTGGCTAGACGCGTGATGTAGGGGGCTACACAGATAGATCCTACGCGAGAGTTCTCCGCCTGATGAAGAATAAAATGTGCAAGCATATAGCCCAAATGGATAGGATAGTGGGCTGTCATGCTGTGCAGATAAAGAATGTCTTGTCGACTCACAACACCGGAGCTTTCACCCCGGCCGCTCAGTGTATGGCTAAGAAGGTGATGAATATAATGCACGGCGGGGGAGACCAATTTGGAGGCCTTAGACCTCTTTGCTTCGTAGGCGCCGGTGTCGAAAGATAAATGTCGCCAAACGCCACCTGCCTGCTCGCGACTGGGGAGTTCAAATTTCAAGTCAGAGTAGGCGGCACTAAGGAGGAATGCCTCGTCGTATACTCCTAAATACCGTGTAAACTGGTGGAGAGAAAGTGTGTAGAAGGTGCCCCCCACTCGAAAAGAAATATTCCCCTCTGTAGGTCTTCCATCATCGGCCACACAGGATCGAAGGTTGACATAGAAAGTGGATAAAAATTCGAGGGTCAGCTCTCTAAATCCTATCTCTTCTATGGCAAAGAACCCTTGCCACCCCACTACAGAAATCAACTCCCTCACAGTATCCGCTAGATCTATAGATTCGAGGACATCCCAGTCTATGATTCGTATGTCCTGATACTTCTTTGCCTGTAGCCGATTATAGCGGTTTGTGTGGATAGGATCTGTGAAAGCTAGTGGCGGAGCGACGTCGCGTCTCTCGGTCGATAATGCTTGAAGATCCGGGCGGCGCCGGCGACCACCTTGGCTACGAGAAGATGCCATGATCTGAAAATAATAATAATAATAAAAAACAAATCTAAAGTGAATTTAGAAGGAAGATAGGAATAGAAATGATCAAGAGGATATAACCCAGGAGTTTTACCGAGTAGGTTGAGCGCGAAGAAATGAGGCGATTCCGCGAAATTTGGAGAAGGAGATGGCTTTCCCGGCTAGAATAGATGCAGGAATGGGAAGAGGAGGAAGCGGAAGTGATGAAGAGAATGGAGAATTCGGGCCCCTATAAAAAGAAGTCGAACACGGGTACACACACGGCCGTGTGTGTACCCGTGTTGAGGAATCTTTCTGCGCGGGAAACACGGCCTTCAAGGGGACGTGTGGTCAAATCGCGGGAAACTGCCCGTGTCAGGTGGACACGGTCAACAACACGGCCGTGTCCCCTGGCCGTGTGGTCAACCCTGGAGGACACGGTCAAGAACACGGGTTGGTGGAAACCCGTGTATTTCTCTGACTCGAAAAAAATTTAATTCGTCGTTTTGACACGGGTACGCACCTGGCTGGGTGGACAGCCGTGTATATGACACACGGCTATGTACACGGCTTGGTAGGCAGCCGTGTATGTTACACACGGCTATATACACGGGTTGGTGCTAACCCGTGTACTTCTCTGACTCGAAACAATTAAATTCGCCGTATCGACACGGGTGTTCACATGGCTGGGTGGGCAGCCGTGTGTGCTAGACACGGCCATGCACACGGCCGTGTGCATGGCCGTGTACATTTTTTTAATTAGTGATTTCTTCTGATTACGAAATTTATTTATTTTTAATTAAAATTTCATTAAGATTTTAATTTTCCTATATAGACAAGACACTATACTATACTATTCTATATATTCCCTTAGTCTAGGTGAAGGCATGATTCTAGTCGAATAAGTTCTTGGGGAAGTGCACTGTTATAAAGCTTTAACCGGTGCCCATTGACTTTAAAATCTCCCTTTTCAGGGTGAGTTAGTTCGACGGTGCCATAGGGAAAAACTTCTTTAACCTGGAACGGTCCGGACCACTTAGACCTAAGTTTCCCGGGAAATAGACGCAGTCTAGAATTAAAAAGGAGCACTTGATCACCCTTGTTGAATGTTTTAGTTTTCCGAAGGTGACGGTCATGAAATAGTTTGGTTTTCTCCTTATAAATTCTGGAGTTCTCATAAGCCATAGTTCTCCATTCATCTAGTTCATTAAGTTGAAGTTTGCGTTTTTCCCCTATAGAATTTGTATCAAAATTTAGAGAGCGTATTGCCCAATATGACTTGTGCTCTAATTCTATAGGTAAATGACAAGATTTACCATAGACTAATCTAAAGGGAGTGGTACCTATAGGTGTTTTAAATGCAGTCCTATAAGCCCATAAACAATCGTTTAGTTTCCTAGACCATTGTTTTCTATTCCCCTCTATAGATTTTTCTAGGATGCGCTTAAGTTCTCTATTGGATACTTCAACTTGGCCACTAGTTTGGGGATGATATGGTGTAGCTATCCTATGTGTGACTCCATATTTCTGCAATACCTTATCTAACTGTAGATTACAGAAGTGAGAACCCCTATCGCTAATAAGTGTTCGTGATGTGCCAAATCGCGCAAATAGAGATTTTAGGAATTGGATTACTACTCTACTATCATTAGTAGGTAAAGCTTGCGCCTCAACCCACTTTGATACGTAATCTACAGCAACTAAGATATACTTATTCCCGAATGAAACTGGAAATGGACCCATAAAGTCTATCCCCCACACATCAAATACTTCACATTCAAGGATAAAATTTTGTGGCATTTCATGTAATTTAGAAATATTACCTGATTTTTGACAAGAATCACATGAAAGCACATACCTTTGGGCATCCCCGGCAACGGCGCCAAAAAACTTGATGAATATTTTCGCTAAGTCTAAACTTGATGCGGATTCATTCTACAATTTATCATAACTATGTAGATGGGCATAAGCTAGATTGAATCATCTTTCAGGCAAGTGCACCTATCAATCATAATATAAGAGAATTCTACATCTCGTATCGTATTCTACAGGGTCATTTCAACTATTCGTACTCACTCTCACTCTATTATCATACCTAAACTTAAGGTTGCGTTCTAACATAGATTAATCCTAACTATGACTATTTGGATAAAAATTGTATTGGAGAGTTATAAAAATAGTTTCAAGTCGAAAGTTAAGAGTATTCAATGAACATAATCAATTTGAGTAATCACGAAATAACAAGACTATCAAATTCATTGTATTGTAAGGGGTTAAATTAATTATCAAATTCTCTCTCGAGCAATTTAAAAATCTAAGTTAAGTTAAGTAAATTTTCTCTCGAACAATTTACAATACTCAAATATTTATTGAATGAAATACCCTATCTAATACATGGATTCATGAAACTTTATTTCTAAAATATCATAATTCCATTCATTCGTATTCTAATTTTCCAAGAAACATATCTCTCGATCATGATTTTTGAATTACAAAGAGAAATAACACATGAATATGAAGATTTATCCCTCATCCAAACAATCCAATTTCTCAATCTAGACATTTGGAATTCATGTAAAAATAAATAATCATTCATAACAAGGATAATTCTCAATGGTTGCAAGCCCATATACGAATAAAATACAATGAAATTGACGAAAACAAAATGATACATGATTGCTAACTTGTTCAAACACATTGTTCATGAAAAATAAAAGATAAATAAAGTTGGATTACCAAGAGAGATACAAGATTAAAAGAGATAAATTAAAGAATAAATGCATACAAATATCTCCTTCAAGCTTTCCTTCTCTTGGATGCTCCACTTTCGTTCTCTAGAAAATCTCCAAGCAAAATAATCCAAAAAAGTGCAGAATAAAATTTTCTCCAGGTTTTTATAGTCCAATAGCAAACATGGTCGAACACGGGTTCCGACACGGCCGTGTTGCAGGCCGTGTCGGCAGTTCCAGGGCAGTTCCACACGAAAAGACGTGTTTGATCATGGGCCGTGTTGGATCACACGGGTACTGACACGGCCGTGTTATGGAACACGGCCGTGTTGTTCTTCACGTTCTTCAGACACGGGGGCTGGATCATTGGCCGTGTTGGATCACACGGGTACTGACACGGCCGTGTTATGGAACACGGCCGTGTTGTTCTTCATATTCTTCAAACACGGGGGTTGGAAAATTACTTCAGCTGGGAAGGAACACGGGTAGGCACACGGCCGTGTTCCTACCCGTGTGTGAGCAAATCTTCTCCTGTGTTCAGTCCTGTTGGCCCCGTAAACTCCCCTGTTTGCTCCAAGACTTTTAGTTCCACTGGCTAGTTGTACCTGCATTAGAAAAAATGACATAGTAAGGGAGAAGTTCAATACATTAAATAGTAACAACTTTAAACTATGCTCTACTATTCATGACAATACCAATTCTCAATTATTTAGTGCAATTACTTGAATAAAGAGGTAGAAAACAGCGGATATGATTACAATTATTACAATAAAAATCTATCATAATTGTAATCATCAATAATTAATTACAAAATTACATAAAGCACCAAATCGACGCGAAAACCGAACTACCTCGGAATTCGACGAAATTCGCACCGTAGCTAAATACCCACGCTACGAACACAACGGCGAAGTCGAAATTAATTTTCGACGAACAGAACTCGAGTTATACCCAAATAAAGCCAAACACCAACATCCCCCCGAGAGGCCACACCGGGTCACCCAAAACGACTCGGCTTGCTAGGGAGATCTTGCCAACAGGCTACAGAATAGGGCACTCAGTTCTAAGGAGCTAAACCACACTCCACAAATGGCACAAGCCACGGAAACGCGTCATCGTAACGCCAAACGAGAATAAAAATAATCGCTGAAAAAATGGGGCGTTACAAACCTGACCATTGCTAACAACCTCTGCTGCTTCTTCTAAACCAGCTCTAATCCAAGGCATACTCAGAGCATTGCTCTCCCTACTTCTTGAACCAGAAGTCTTCGCCCTAGATCTAGAAACACTTGGGGCTCCTGGTGCCACATGCAACTCCACCAGAAGATCCTTAGAACTTCTACTTGTCCGCCATCTGACCTGCATTCCTGTTGTTCTATATATAAACTACCTCCATATGACATTAGTTCATTGAAGAAAATCTCTCTAGAAATGAAGAATTTCTTCATGGCATGATCAATATATTTCCATCCCTTTTCCTCTCATCATAGCCCACGAAGACAAGCTTCCTCGCATTCACATACAAATTAATCTTGAAAGCATCTAGAAAATGTACGTAGTAGGTTGACCCAAACACCCAAAGGTGTTCAATGTTGGGCTTCTCCATAAACATCAGCTCATAAGGAGACTTCATATTAATCATACTCAGAGGCATCCGATTGATGATGTATGCCGCGCAAGCTATCCCTTCTACCCAGAAGGACCTAGGAATGCATTTAGCATGAAGCCAACACTTGTAATTCTTAGTCAGATGACGAATCTTCTGCTCTACTACTCCATTTTGTTGTGGAGTATGTGCATAAGTGAGCTCTCTTCGGATTCCGTGCTTCTTGCATAAGTTAGAGAACTCATTTGAAATTAAATCACCTCTGTTGTCCATTCTCAACTTCTTTATCCGTAGGCTAAGCCGACCCTCGACAAGATACTTGAACTCTACGAACTTTTGGAACATGCCCGACTTCTCCATCATAAAGTACACCCATGTGTACGTAGAATAGTCATCAATCAAGATAAGAATGTATCTGCTGCCTCCAAGCCTAGTGGTTATGGTGGGTCCCATTTGATCACTATGGATGCACTCCAATAATGCTTTACATTTGGTCTCTGTCTTATCAAATGGAAGGCGGTGTGCCTTATCATATTGACACACCACAAAGACATGACCGTCGCCAAAGGATAACAATTTTTGCAAACCTTTCATGAATCTCCTTACCGCCATAGCTTTCAACTTATCCATCCCGACATGTCCCAGCCTCATGTGCTAGATAGCAATACTATCATTTGCTCTCATCCGATCAACATAAGAACTTGTTGATAACACAATTAAGTCCTTTACTCTTATGCCAACATTAGCAACGTCATCCTTCCCCTCTCACACATTGCGGAGAAATTTAACTTTTATCGGGCCAAACATAATGATGTTTTTAGTTGTCTACCTAAATCACCTAGAGGGGGGTGAATAGGTGAGGTCTTAATCTTTTTGCGGAATAAAAAATTGAGCGAGCGAAGCATAGAAAATGAGCACACACAACACAGAGTACACCAAATATATATTGGTTCCCCAATCTTGAGTACGTCAACTCTCCACCTCACCGATCTAGCAACACGCTAGACTCGGCTACCTCACTATTTCCTCGGATTGAAAACCAATCCTACACCTCAAATCAATGCCCATATAACTCGATCCACAAAAACGGATCTACACTCGGAAGAAAAACTTCCTACAAACTAAGAGACAAAATCTCCTACAAGAATAAAATAATTTTCAAATAAGTAAACAAACTTATCTTCATAGATCTGGCAAAGACTCGGCTTCTAACTTCTTGAAAATTGAAAAGGCCTTTCAAAAAACTTGAGGAAGAAATGGTAGTATGCTTGGATCTGAGAACTTAGAATCACCACGTTTAAGAAAGAGATGTGTGACAGTAGAGAAGGCTTGATCTATTGATTCTTCTTACCTGAATCCTTTGGATCGAGAAGATCAGAGTCGATGATGACGATGAGCAGCGGCGCGGTTCTTCCTGATTTAGAATGAATAAAGCCGATTAAGAAACTTTTCTCTCCCTCTCTCTCTCTATGGTATTCTTCCTTAGGGTTATTCAAATACGATTAGGCCTTTTATAGGAATCAACCAACGGTCAAAATCATAAATGACTTAGACACGTCGACCTATAATTAAGGAAATTATTTTGAAAATGCGTCCCATCACTTAACGAAATTTAAGAGAGAAAGAACTTCAGTTCTCGAGTGAAGATAAGACTACTCGAGAACAATGTCTGGTTGTCGAGAAAGAAATTACATGGTTCTCGAGAAGCAACTTTTAAGGAAATTTTAGTAAAATCAACTTCATTACTCGAGTAAAATATGGATTACTCGAGTACTCAATTTGTTTATCTAGTAATGGATGTAAGCTTCTCGAGTATAAGAATTAGAGAAAATCCTGTAAAATTATTCTGGCTACTCGAGTAATAGAACTTGACTTTTCTAGAAGTATATGGACTTCTCGAGTACTGGTACTACACTACTCGTGTAAAAGATATACTTCTCGAGTACTTGACTTCTGTCACTCGAGACAAAGTATTGAATTACTCGAGTAAATGCTTATAGCTACTCGAGTACTACACATAGAGAAAATCATAAGCTAGAAATCTCTGTAAACTCGAAAACAAGGAGAGATCATCTCGAGTAATAGAATTAGCTTCTTGATAACTATGTTCAGTCTTCTCGAGAACTATTTCCCTTACTCGAAAACTAGACTTAGCTCACTAAAGTACTAACTTAAAATCTACTCGAGTACTCAAGTCCTTCTCGAGTAAAACACTTAGAAAAATTTTTAACTTCTTGAATTTTTTTCCTTTTTTCATCAATGAAATCAGCAACAAGTCTTTCTCCTATAAGTATAGTGCTTGAAGATGAAGTCTATCCCAATAGAGAGGCTACACATGAGTCAACACCATGGATCACACAATGAGGGATTACATTGTATAGTCCTATGTTTGGTGACTCATTGTAGACTGATATTGGTCTACACTTGGTAATTAAGTCCTGCAAACACATAACTCAAACAATACATCAAATACACCTTAATTAATCTTGGTTTAAGGGTGAATTCATAAAAATCTAGGTTATTTTGGATACAATACCCAACAATCTCCCCCTAATTGTAGAAGTCAGAACCCTCTACACTAAGGTGAATTACATTAAGATAAAGAAATAAAAGGACTAGATAACAAAGAGAAAATGAGAATAATATGCTAAGATTTAAGATAAAAAAAAATAGATCATCAAAATTAAATATTCATATATGTATAGAATTTTCCATGAATTCCATTTCCACACAATCTCAACACAATCTAAATCTTTTGTCATTCCTTTGCTTGATGTTGTTGTTATTGTCTTTCTTTCTTTTCTTATTGTCTTCTTTGGTAGCTCAATGGTTTTGGATAATACTTTGGTGGTCTTGGAGGAGCATTTGGGTTATTCCTTCCGTACTCTATATCATAGATTCTTCTTTTAGTAATAGATTTCTCATACAAGTCCCACTCAAGGGAGCTGTAATGATCATGTCTATTCTCATTATAGTCAATAACTAATTTGAGAGTATCAAGGATTATGGACTTAAATATAGGGATCCAAATCTCTGCAAATTCTTGAGCTTTCCTCTTTTTGCTTCTGAGTTTGGTATGGACTTGCTAGCAGAAGCTCCGTCACCATACTTTCTTCGTTTAAGAATAGGTGCTTCAGGTTGTTCTTGAGGCAGATCAGTTTCCCAAACTTGAGCATTGGTTTTTTGAGGAGGAGCTTCTGATCCTTCATGCCTTGGTGACAATGTTGGCTGATGAGCAGACTGTTGAACAGGCTGATGCTGAGCAAGAGGGTTCAGATGATGAGGAATTAGATTTGGATCTGCTGGAAAGTCAGGGAATATCTGATTATGCATGCATACTGCTGTGTCATAAGTGCGAAACTTTACACAATCTATCTGAGTTTTCACATCAACATGAATTTCCTTTAACTTTGCTTCCCAGAGAGTGTTCATGTTGCCATCAGATTTTTCCAAGTATTCTTTGACTAAACTCTCCCCCTTTCCGACTCTTATAGATAGGGTTTCTATAGCAGCCTCTTTGAAAGTGCCAACTTCTTCATAGGTTTTGAAGTTAAGCTCATTGGCTTTCTTTTCTTACTAGATCTGATTGTTTGCAAGAGTTACTGATTGGTCCATCACCTTACCATTGCTGGTGATTGTGTGGTCCAGATATTCCCACCTATTTTTAAAAGGAGTTTCAGCTCATTAGTATTATGCTGGATTTTAGCAAAACCTCTGCTCATTTCCTTTTTTAGAGCAGTAAGTTTTTCTATAACAGCCTTTAGAGAATCACCAAAGTATTTTCTCTATTGTAAGAGCATCAATTCTATCTTACCCAATATATCATTTACAGCAGGAGAAGGATAAGGAGTTACAGTCTGAGGAACTGGAGGAGGAGGAGGAGCAGTCCATGGAACAATTTATTCAATTACCACTGAACTCTGAGCCCTTGTAGTGGGAATCAGAATATCACCTACCCCATAAAGAAAGGTAGGAAGAGTGAAATCAAAGCTCTTTAGAGAAGCTTCAGCTGGTTATGGGGATTCTCCTTTCTCATCAGATATAAAAATTGTTTCTTCTTCTTCTTCTTCTTCTATATCAGCAGCAGGTGAGTGGGGAATAGGGGATACTAGTTCAGAATGATGAGCGGGGGAGGTGCTAGAGTTTGTTCTAGAGATGGTTTTTGAGATTTTTCTGGTTGGAAGGGAGGAAGAGGCTCTATTGAAGACAATTCTTCTATCATCTGATTTATGTCTTCTTCAGTAGAAAGGATATTCTTTTGCACTTGGGCATCTGAGATTGCCTCTATAGGTGTGGCTGGGTGGAGAGCAGCAGCAAGATGAGGGGTAGGGATTCTTTCCACTTGAACTGAAGGAGAAGGATCCCCCTCAGCAGTTGCACCAGATGTGACAACTACTTGAGTAAGAGGAGGAGATGGAGTCCTGTCCTAAATTTTTGGATGGTCATGAGCCTTGGCAGCTTAGGCTGGATTCTACAGTTTAAGTTTTCATTTTGAAAGGAAGAAATAGAAACTTTCTTCATGTGATGAAGAGTTGTGCCCTTGGTTAAATCAAAAATTTCTGGATTGAACTCATGCATGAGTAGAGAAATAATTCTAGCAAAGTTGGGAGCCTAAATTCTTTCTATTATCTTGTCGAGAATCATCATACCAAACTGAAACTTCTTTCTACATATAATGGCTATCATCATATAAAAGAGATCGGCAGAGATGAACCTTATGGAAGATTTCTTGCATAGAAGAACTTTGACCAAAATATCCACCAGAAGTTTGCCCACTGCATTGAGGTCTTCTCGACGAATGTTGTTTACAACAACAGAAATTCCACAAAAACTGTACGCTCTGTCATAATCCTCGGCATATATGTTATCTTCTTCAGTAATCACTAGAAGTAAGAGAAGCTCGGAAACAACTGACTTGGAAAGCTTAATCTTGATTCCTCGAACTCTTGACTTAAGAATTTTACCATTTCTTCTAACCTTGGCATTCTGAAAGAATTCTTCGACTTCGTGAAAAAGAATATTACATGGTTGCTGTAGAAAAAATGTCAAGCCGGCGGTATCAAGAAGAAGAAGGAGATTCTAAAGATCTTCTGAAATATTTGGAATTCCAGTTGAGACAAGTTCACTTCCAATCCCTATCTTCGAGGTCAGTGCCATTGATCAAGGGAGAATGAAACTCTAATGTAGGAAGAGATGTCGGCGAGCTCTGCGACGGTGGCAGAAGACGAACGGTCTTCTTCTTTGCGAGAAAGGGGTTTTGAGATCGAGTAAAATGGAAATTATGGATTTTTCTATTTATATAAGCCCTAATTGGTGATGATTAAGGAATTAAATAATGAGGCATACCTGAGAATATGGCGGCATACATATCTGGGTGCGAATAACAAAATTTGAACGTGAAGCTGAAAGAGAAAGAAAATTCCTTCTGATTTCTCGAGTGGACAAGCATTACTCGAGTGGAAGAACTATAGTACTCGAGTAATATCTGGAACTTCTCGAGAAGTGTTTTATAACTCGAGTAGTACTTCTACAGAGATAAACTTAGTTCTCGAGTAGTCCTAATAAGTACTCGAGTAGTGAAAGGTCTTACTCGAGAAATGAAGTCTGGACTTGGGAAATTCTGAATTTTTTTGAAGTGATTCTTGATCCTTGAGCTATGTTGTGAGTCATCCTTCTTTCTTCTTCTTTGTTGAGCATGCCAAGTTCTGTTTTGAAGAATGAGAACTTGCCCTCATCCAGCAGCTTCGTGAAAATTTCTGCAACCTGCCTATCAGTTGGGACATACTAGAGATTGTTGTCTCCAAGCTCCACATGCTCCGGGATGAAGTGATACCTCAGTTATATGTGTTTTGTCCTGCTATGAGAGACTGGTTTGTTGTCGATTGCAATTGTACTGGAAGTGTCGCAAAACACTGGAATATTTTGGAACTTCATGTTGTAATCTTCAAACTGGTTCTTTATCCATAGCAGTTGTGCACAACAACTGCATGCAGATATATACTCTGACTCGACTGTTGAAATTACACACAGTTCAGCTTCTTGCTACTCTAGGATATGAGTCTTCTTCCTAGGAATTGACAAGTACCGGAAGTGCTCTTCCTACCATCTTTACATCCTACAAAATCTGCATCTGATAAACCAATTAGTTCGTTATCATTACTTGTTGGGTACAATATGTAAGATTCGTTTCCCCCTTTTCGGGGCTAACTCGGATCTTATGCCCAGAACCGCCGCCTTACGGTGACACTAACACACGGGTTAGTCGACACCGCAAGTCGCCGATTCGGCCGGCTAGTACGATCATAAACCTGTCGGCCTATATGAGAAATAGAAGTATAAAACAGAGTAAATATCACAGTCCACAGCCACAGTACTAATCATATATATAACAAATGAAAAGTACATTAATATAGTCCAAAATGAGTAAGAAAATGAAAGTGAATAAGGGCTTATGCCCAGTACATCAATATCAAATCACTCTCTCTCAATCTAACAACAGCGGAATCTAACATCTCAACCCATCACACCTGAACATGAGGCTCCAGTAGTAGTAGGGGGTATCGGCATCTGCTCCTCAAGTCCTCGCTCCTCGACGTGCTGCTCCATCTCCTCGTGCTCCTAAAATGATATGGTCACCGACCATTAGTCAAAAAGACTAAGTCATTTCCTCCGGACCTCGCCCCGCAACTCCTAGGCACCGAGCGGGAGGACGAAGCGGAAGACAATAAGGGGTAGCAAAAGTAGAAGAAGGTGACAAGAGTTAACTAGCAGTTGTAATAGGTATTGTTATCCTACTCTAGCAGTTCTAAGTATATAATACAGGTAAGTAAAAGCAGTACTAGTAAAAGAAAAGAACTGAAAGTAAGAGCAGGAATAAAGTAAGCTGAAATGTAAAGCTATCTATCATCACAGACGTACCTTAACTTATAAAAATGCCCATACAAATTTATAAGTTAAGGTTTCCAGGAATTGTAACTTATCATATAAAAGAGCCCATACTAATTTATATTATAAGGATCTATGAAGCGTATGCCCTAATATGAATGGATGTTATGATACAATTTATGTAGCAGGCAAGTGCAACTCATACACAACGACTCCGTGATCACAGACCTTTAGTTACAACTTTTCAAGAGCTAGCATCACTCTCAGGTAACGCCGTTGTGGCTACGGCAGAAGCGGAGCGGGTGCTTCTGCTTTCTAGGCGGGTATACACACTACCAGGCCAAGACCTCTCCTGTACGCCTCAGTACACCGACAAGTGCACTCTAGAGTCTCTGCGTACTATTGCTAGCTACCTGCTAGACTTTTAGGTCAGGTATAAGTATTCAGGGATTGTCTGCCTGACCGCAGTATTAAACAACATACTGGCCCTTCCACCCGTACACCTCACCCGAGTCACCGTACTGCCATCGGTGTGACGATTGGCCCAGTACCGCATGACCCACCGCTATTTATGCACATGCAAGTATTTCATCTCGAGCCTCCAGCTCATAGGTTTGACCTGTCTTGATTCCTCCAACCCTGCCTTGGTGAGCAAGTAAACCAAACACTTCCTTCCAACTCTACACGGGTGAGCAAGTAGTCAACAGACTCCAAGTCCCTCTAACCCGGCATGAGTTAATATATAACTCATCCATTCCCTCCAACTCTGCATGGGTGAGCAAGTAGTCAATAGACTCCAAGTCCCTCCAACCCAGCACGAGTAAGAACAAGTACAGTTTACCTAGCCTATTTGGCTACTCTTGCCTACCGGTTTTTCTACTTAGTGAATAAGGCTTAATCCCAGGACTGCCCAGGGTATGCCAAATGAAGGGGTCTCGGGGGCACTAGGAACCAAGATGGAATTAAAATCCAAAGTTCCCTTTCGCAAGGATAATTACTTTTAGTTGATGTCTACCCATAATCCAAACTCAACTCTCATTGTTACTCTTAGTTGACCCTAATGACTTAAGTTATTATCGGGAGGGCGACGGTCTTCTGCCGACCTCCATTCCAGTGGTTACCCAATGACTTGCACTTTTACTCTCATCACTAAGACGATACTAACCACCAGGGTCATACTTCCAATCATGTTCTCTAGTTCAATTGTCGATCTATCCCCTAGTGGGCCTATAGTACAACCTACTTTTACTATGCGCAACCCTTGACCAAACTCCACCCCGGAATCCAACTTCTCAATACTTGGCCCATATGTCTCAAATTATTTATCCTAGGGTTGTATGGACCTATATGATGACCATGATGATTTTCATATTTTTCCCACTTATTTATATCATTAAATTAATTTCTTCAACTAATTCTTCAAGTCATTTAACACATGAAGTATATCATATCATAATCCTAATGTTGTGAGAAATTATTCTGACCTATAACATAGTGAAATATCACTGTATTCCAAGGTTCATAATTTTACTTTAAGTATTTCTATTTATTCCTTAATTAATAAAAAATCATCATAATTATCATTTTACAAAGGAAGTATAAGAAATTCAACTACCAAAGTTCTAGGAAAATTACAGAGCATATAATACACTAATTTAAGAATAATGGCAGAGTTTCATCAACCTCTATAGTGTAAGGGCCTAACAATTCCCATTCTTAATTATTTACCAAAATGCCATTGTGTTAATTTTAGAATTATCAGTAAATCCATAAATTCTGAGATATTTTTACAAAACTATTAATACAATTATACATCACTAGGAATATTTCCAAATTTTTCTGATTTGTATTTCCATCAATTCATGAATAAATGTAATAAGGGTAAAATGGTCATTACATGGTATTTTACTCCAGAAGTTATCAAATAGAAAGATCAAATTGTCCTAAGTCAAATATGACCTTATTTTGAACTTGGCAAAGTTTGAGGATTTTTACATGTACAAAACCTATTTTCTCAATTTATTTTCAAATAAGGAGTATATTTTCAAAATTAAAAATAATGGGATTTTTTATTCCAAAATTCCCATAAATAAATTGAGGGGTTAAATTTGCCCTAATGGTCCTCTGGCTTCAATTTCAAGATTTGTAGACGCCTCAAAGAGGGTGAATACACAACATAGCAAATTTTGCTATTTGCACCCCAAGGCTAAATCTAGCCTACACATGCAAGTGGGTTAACCTAACATGCAGGGACCCAATTGTGCTGAAATTTCTATCATGCACTGATGATGTCCCCAAGGACCTGCCACCAAAATTTGGGGCCATTTGGAGGCTTAACACTTCAATTATACCATTAATTTAATTTGTGATATTATGACAAAAACTATAGGAATTATGTCTCCAAAAATTCCTAAACTTTGGCAGGGGATAAATATGCACAAATAAATCAAATACCCAAAATTCCAGACTATTTAGACTTTTGGTTTGACCTGGGCTTCACTTTTAATTTCTGCCCTAGCCTAGGACTAGTCCTAGTAAAAATGCCCTACAGGCCAGACCACTAGACCAAAATACAAGTTTAGGGTGGCATTTTTAAGGTGACAAACAGGGCAACATATTTCATTCAAGGTTCAACTTAGGGAGAGGTCTCTAAGTACCTTAAAAATCACATGCAAATTGACTGTATATTTGTGACAGACACACACAATTCATTTCATTTAATTTACATCATATTATTATATAACAGCACGAATCTTAAAGAAGATTGGAGGCCATCGGTTCATCATCCCCAAACCGTCAATGGCCCAGATCCCTTCTTCCTGGGCCATCTTTGCTAGCAGTTTCCGACCAGCTGAGCCACTACCACCGCCGGCGGATGTCGCCACCACCTTCATTGAGGTGGGGGCTAGGGTTTCCCAGCGGTGAGGCCGCCGGAGTTGGCTCCTCCGGCAAACCCGAGCAAGAAAATAAATCTCGAAAAATTGCTCACTGCTCTCATGGCATCGGGCACAATTGAGCCCGATATCTCCCTTAAAGGATCTAAGAAGCTAGCACAAGTAGAGGGGCGGCGAAACGGACCTGAATGGAGGCCCGGCGGCGAGCTTTGCGGCGGTTTGGCATGGCGGTGGTGCTCCAGAGAGCTCCTTCCCATTTCCTGGATTCTCTAGCAAAAGCCTTGATCCAGCACTCGAATTCCACTCCTCTCGACCTTCTAAAGATGATGGTGGGGTGAGCTGGGGCTGGGAAGGCTTATATATGGAGATAATTCAAAGGTGAGCTTGGGCTCACTTTGGATGCTTCACCATAGCCTCCACTTGGCCACCCCAAGCTGCAATTCTTTTGGAATGATCCCCTGGGATCAGCCGGCAGGCCTTTGGGCAGGAGAAACCAGGCCAAGTGGTCTCATTTCTCTTCTCTCCTCCTTCTCTCTCTTTCCTTGGGTAAAATCTCCAAAATGCCCCCTTGTATGTACTCTCTCTCCACAACTAGAGGGGTGTGGCTGGTCTTTGACTCATTGGGCTGCCAATGGGCCATATTTTGTGGGCTTGGCCCAAGGAGAAAAGGGCTTGGGCTAATTTCTTCATTTAGGTCAAATTTTTGACTTTGTTGACTTGGAGAGTTAACTTGGTCAACATGATGAGTGGGCTGACCCCACTTGATGGTCATGAGCCCAATGGAACCACCCAACTTGAGTTGGGTCAAGGGGGTGCCCTACTTAGGCAAATTGGGCCTATGAGTGTGGTTTTGACCACTTTAGGCCCAAGGTTGACATGGGTAAACTAGTGTCAAAATGTTGACCTAGTGACATGCCCTAGGGTCCACTTAGATTATTTTTAGGGTTAGGGCAATATGGTGGGGTCATGGTGTGGCTAGGGTCCTTATTTAGGCTAGTTTGACCTAGTTTGACTTGGTCCTATAGTGGGCCCCACATGGCTACAACCCACTACCTAGGGTCAAACCTAGCTAATTTCCTTAAAACCAACCCCATACCTAACCCAATCTAAGTTAAGGGGTCTAGAAGTAACATGGGATGTTACAAATCCTATAAACAAAAAAAATAATTTCGTCCCCGAAATTTAAGTTCGGGTCTACGGGGTTCTACTTGCATAAATTTTAAGCAACTTTAAAACATATTTAAAGGTACCCTATACAAATAGCTCCGGGTGTTGCTCCTGCATCAGATCCCTCAGCTCCCAGGTGAGCTCCTCCCGTCCATGGTTGGACCACAACACTTTCACGAGAGGGACCTTCTTTTTCCGCAACACTCGGGCGGCCGTATCGTCAATTCGGATCGGCTCCAATCTAACTGATCTGTAATGCTCTAATGGTCCGGCTGTAGAAGTAATGTGATGCTCCGGCCGAAGGAGAGCTCTTCGCAAGAAAGAGACATGGAAGACGTCATGTAAGGTACTCAACTCCAGTGGCAGCTATAGTCGGTAAGCCAAGGGGCCGTTCTGCTCCAAGATCAAGTAAGGCCCCATGTATCGCGGACTGAGCTTCTTGTGCCTCCGCACCCAAGAGACACCATGTACTGGACGTATCTTCAGGAAAAACCTGTCCCCAGCATGGTACTCCACCTTCCGGTGCCGAGCATCATAGTACTTTGCCTGCCTACTCTATGCCTCCAATAGTCGATCCCTGATCAAACGAATCTGGGCCTCTGTATCTTCCACGAAATCTGATCTGAGAGCTCGAGTATCCACATCCTGAACCCAAGATAACGGTTTCCGACACTTCCTTCTATAGAGTACCTCATAAGGAGCCATCCCGATACTGGCCTGGTACCTGTTGTTGTACAAGAACTCAATCAGTGGCAGTAGCCTCTCCCAAGGCTTCCCCG
Source organism: Platanthera zijinensis (assembly GCA_039513925.1). NCBI lineage: Eukaryota > Viridiplantae > Streptophyta > Magnoliopsida > Asparagales > Orchidaceae > Platanthera > Platanthera zijinensis. Next base: position 111,129,013 of record CM077093.1, on the reverse strand, counting down.
TATCCAATATACATAGCCTGAGCAGGTCCTCCATAGTCCTATTTGTCCACTCCGTCTGGCCGTTGGTCTGCGGATGGAAGGCAGTGCTAAAGGTGAGTCTGGAACCCAAGTAAGCATGCACTTCCCTCCATTCCCTGGAGGTGAAGAGACTGTCTTGGTCCGTAACAATAGACCTGGGGACGCCATCGTATCTGATGAACGTCTCCTTAAAAACACTCTCACCAACACAGCAACTGGGGCATCCTTTCTGACCGGAATGAACCGCGCTACCTTGGTCAGTCTGTCTACAATAACCCAGATGGAATCGTGCCCAGAGTGGGAGCGAGGCAATCCGTGAACAAAATCCAGGCTAATGTCCTCGAACTTCCACTCTGGGACTGGCAGCGGCTGTAATAGACCACCTGGGCTCTTGCACTTTGCCTTCACTCGCTGGCAGGTCTCGCAGTGTGTCACAGAATAGATGATCTCCCTCTTCATCCCTAGACAGTACATGGTCTTCCATAAATCTTCCCACATCTTGGTGATGCCGGGATGCACTGAGTATCTGGAGCAGTGTGCCTCTTTGAGGATGTCATCCCGGATACCATCTCCTGCTGGAATGTATACTCTGCCACGAAATCGAAGAAGATCGTCCTGCAGCGTGTAGTCCTCATACTTGCCCCTTTCCAAATCGCCAAAAATAGGCTCTAAATCAGCATCCAATCTCTGATGTGTAACTATGCGCTCCCGGATATCATCATCGCCGACCAAAGAGCTCAAGTACTCTCTGTACACCACTGGCTCGGCCTACGAAACCATGGTAATTTGCATATCCTCCATCATGCGTAGCAGCTCTATAGATATCACCCGAGGCTCCGGTCCAGAAGTGCCGGCTCTCCTGCTCAAGGCATCCGCAACAGTGTTCTCCTTCCCCGGCTGATAAAGCAACTCATAGTCATAATCGTAGAGGAACTCAAGACATCTCCTCTAGTGCAGGTTCTGATCCTTCTGCGTGTCAATGTACTTGAGATTCTTGTGATCTTAATAGATATCACAATGGTTCATATATAAGTATTGTCTCCATGTCTTGAGGGCGAATACCACAGCCCCGAACTCGAGATCATGTGCTGGATAGTTATACTCATGCTTCTTCAACTGTCGCGAAGCATAAGCGATAACGTTTCCATGCTACATTAGGACAGCACCCATCCCCTGATAGGAGGCATCTGTATAAATCTGGAATCCTTCACTCCCAGATGGGAGTGCAAGGATGGGGGATGAAGTGAGTCGGTCCTTCAGCTCCTGAAAAGCCGCTTCGCACTGCTCTGTCCAATCAAACACCGCATCCTTCTTTGTCAAGGAAGTGAGGGGGAGGGCTATTCTCGAGAACCCCTCCACGAACTTGCGATAGTAACCTGCTAAACCCAAGAAACTACGGATGTCTGATGCTGTCTTTGGCCGTGGCCAATCTCGCACTACCTCTACTTTGGCTGGATCTACTGCCAATCCAGACCCACTGATAGTATGCCCTTGAAATGCCACCTCTTGTAGACAGAACTGTCACTTAGAGAACTTTTCGTACATCTGAAATTCCCTCAGCCTCAGTAAGACCTGTGCCAGGTGCTCCGCATGCTCCTCCTGAGTCTGGGAGTAAATCAGGATGTCGTCGATGAATACTATGACAAAGCGATCCAAATAAGATTCAAATACACGGTTCATGAGTGTCATGAATGCTAAGGGGGCATTCGTGAGCCCAAATGGCATGACCGTGAATTCGTATAATCCATAACGTGAGATGAATGCTGTCTTCGGTATATCTTCCTCCCGGATGCGCAACTGATAATAGTTGGATCGTAAATCTAGCTTAGAGAACCAGAAGGCTCCCTAAAGTTGATCAAAAAACTAATCTATTCGGGGCAATGGGTAGGTGTTCCGAACCGTCAACCGGTTCAATTCCCTGTAATCTATACATAGTCGGAAGGATCAATCCTTCTTCTTCACAAATAAAACTGGTGCTCCCCACGGTGACGAACTCGGCCGCACAAATCTAGACTCCACAAGTTCCTGCAGCTGAGTCCTAAACTCCGCCAACTCTCTAGGAGCCATCCTGTAAGGTGCCCGGGATACTGGTCTCTCCCCCGACACCAACTGAATCCTTAAATCCAAGTCCTGAGCTGTTGGTAGTCCGGGCAATTTCTTCGGAAACACATCGGAGAAATCCCGAGCCACTGGGATGTCAGCTATGGAACTCTTTACTACTGCCATCCCGAAGTAAATGAGGTACACCTCCTCCCCCTGCTCAAAGGCCTTGAAAGCCTGTACTGAAGATAAAGAAAGGTGGGGGATGGGACGGATACCTTCAATGGTGACGTAGGAATCTCCATGTCTGAGTGTGATCCTCTTCGAGGGGCAGTTTATCTGAGCATGGTTCCAATGGAGCCATGTCATGCCCAAAATCAAATCGAAGTGTGGTAACTTCAAGACCGCTGCCGGAGCTTCGAACGCCTTGCCTCCGATCTCGGCCTCCATGTAGCAGCTAACCGTAGTCCGTAGCTCCGAGCCATCAGGAAGACGTACCCTCCTCTCTACGCCAGGGAACCTTTCCACGCCCTCTAGTCCTTCAATAAAGGTGTCCGACACAAAAGAGTGCGAAGAACCTGTGTCGAAGAGGGTATGAGCGGGCTTGCCGCTGATCATAACTATGCCTGGGTTTTGTTTGAGTTCAAAGATAAAGTTTATTTCTAAGGTTCTAAAGATACTTATTAAAGTTGAAATTTCTAAATCTTGCAATAATTAAAGTACCTGTAATCACTTCCTCGGGGTTCCTCTGCTCCATGAGGTCCTGCGCATACACCTGCTCCCGGTCTCGGCCTCGACCGTAGTGTCCTCGGCCTCGGCCTCGACCTTGTCCTCGTCCTCGGCCCTGGTGAGCTGGAGGGGCCACTGGAGGTGGAGGAGGAGGAGGAGGGAGTGGGTGGATCTGATGTGGGCACTACTACCTAATGTGTCCAGGCTAGCCGCATCCAAAGCACGTGAGCTGTCTCTGGCCACGATCCTCCTGTCTCATCGGCCTGTGAGACTGTAGAGGTGGGGGAGCCAGCACTGTAGGAGGCCTCTGCTCCTCTCTGTAGTTGGGGCGACGACGTCCCCCACCCCTCCTATAGCTGATAACCTTGCCCCTCTGGGATGCCCTGCTACCATCTCTGGATGACGACCCCTCTAGCAGTCTCTTCCCTCTGCCTTGTACCATCAGCTGGCCAGCCTCCAGCTTCTTCGCCATCTCAATGATTTGTGCAGTGGTGCCATGCAATATGAATAACAAGGGCTATCTCAAGGTGTCCCGGAGCCCATGGTAGAACCTCTTAGCATACTTTCGGTCATCCAAGTCATGGAATCCCGCAAACCTAGCCAAGTGGGAGAACTCTCTCTGATACTCGATAACGGATCGGCTTCCCTTTTGGAGGTTCAGAAATCTAGCTTTCAAGGCATCTCGGTCTGTGGAGGATATGTAATGCTCCAAGAACTCATCACTGAATTCCTCCCAAGTAATATCCATCAGCTCCCTATCAGCGTATGTAGAGTCTCGCACAGACTTCCACCACCTCTTCGCATGAGCCTCCATTTCTGAGGTGGCAAGAGGGATAGCCTGTCTGATGGGGCAGCTGATGCCATCTAATAGCTCCTTAATGGTCTCCAACCACTCCTCCGTCTTCACAGCATCTTCTGTCCCGCAGTACACCGGTGGAGACAGACTCTTAAAAGCATTCAACCAGTTCGACCCGGGGTTTGGCAGCTGTGCCGGGGCTTGCAGGGCTCTGAAGGCATCCAGGATAGCCGTCAGAGTTTGCCCCATCTCTGTCCTCATGAATGGAATGGCAGCCGGAGGGGGAGGAACCGCATACTGTGGAGGTTGCATAAAGGTAAGGTAAACATCAAAATTGGCCTAACTAATTGTTTAATGGACTATTTTGCGTGACTTTTTGCACATGGGCACACCATTGCTTCCGCTACATAGTTTGTCCTCAAACTAATGCTCGAGCAGGGTGTTCCAGTGTTGTGGACTTCTTTCTCATATGATCGTTTGTTCAAGTGATACCAGATTGTAAGATCCATTTCCCCCTTTTCGGGGCTAACCCGGATCTTATGCTCAGTACCGCCGCCTAACGGTGACACTAACACACGGGTTAGTCGACACCGCAAGTCGCCGATTCTGCCTGCTAGTACGATCATAAACCTGTCGGCCAATATGAGAATAGAAGTATAAAACAGAGTAAACATCACAGTCCACAGCCACAGTAATAATCATATATATATATCAAATGAAAAGTACATGAATATAGTCAAAAATGAGTACGAAAATGAAAGTGAATAAGGGCTTATGCCCAGTACATCAATATCAAATCACTCTCTCTCAATCTAACAACAGTGGAATCTAACATCTCAACCCATCACACCTGAACATGTGCTCTAGTAGTAGTAGTAGAGGGTATCGACATCTGCTCCTCAAGTCCTGGATCCTCGACGTGCTGCTCCATCTCTTCGTGCTCCTAAAATGATATGGTCACCGACCATTAGTAAAAAAGACTAAGTCGTTTCCTCCGCACCTCGCCCCGCAACTCTTAGGCACCGAGCGGGAGGACGAAGCGGAGGACAACAAGGGGTAGCAAAAGTGGAAGTAGGTGACAAGAGTTAACTAGAAGTTGTAATAGGTATTGGTATCCTACTCTACAAGTTCTAAGTATGTAGTACAGGTAAGTAAAAGCAGTACTTGTAAAAGAAAAGAACTAAAAGTATGAGTAGGAATAAAGTAAGCTGAAATGTAAAGCTATCTATCATTACAGACGTACCTTAACTTATAAAAATGCCCATACAAATTTATAAGTTAAGGTTTCCAGGAATTGTAACTTATCATATAAAAGAGCCCATACTAATTTATATGATAAGGATCTATAAAGCGTATGCCCTAATATGAATGGATGTTATGATGCAATTTATGTAGCAGGTAAGTGCAACTCACACACAACGATTCCGTGATCACAGACCTTTAGTTACAACTTTTCGAGAGCTAGCATCACTCTCAGGTACCGCCGTTGTGGCTACGGCAGAAGCGGAACTGGCGCTTCCGCTTTTTAGGCAGGTATACACACTACCAGGCCAAGACCTCTCATGTACGCCTCTGTACACCGACAAGTGAACTCTAGAGTCTCTGTGTACTATTTCTTGCAACCTGCTAGACTTTTAGGTCGGGTATACGTCTTCGGGATTGTCTGCCTGACCGAAGTATTAAACAACATACTGGCCCTTCCACACGTACACCTCACCTGAGTCACCGTACTGCCATCAGTGTGATGATTGGCCCAGTACCGCATGACCCACCGCCATTTATGCACATGCAAGTATTTCATCTCGAGCCTCCAGCTCGTAGGACTGAACTGTTGTGATTCCTCCAACCCTGTCTGGGTGAGCAAGTAAACCAAACACTTCCTTCCAACTCTACACGGGTGAGCAAGTAGTCAACAGACTCCAAGTCCCTCTAACCCGGCATGAGTGAATATATAACTCATCAATTCCCTCCAACTCTGCACGGGTGAGCAAGTAGTCACTAGACTCCAAGTCCCTCCAACCCGGCACGAGTAAGAACAAGTACAGTTTACCTAGCCTATTAGGCTACTCTGGCCTACCGGTTTGTATACTTAGTGAATTAGGGTTAATCCCAGGATTGCCCAGGGTATGCCCAATGAAGGGGTCTCGGGGGCACTAGGAACCAAGATGGAATTAAAATCCAAAGTTCCCTTTCACAAGGATAATTACTTTTAGTTGATGTCTACCCGTAATCTACACTCAACTCTCATTATTACTCTTAGTTGACCCTAATGACTTAAGTTGTTATCGGGAGGGCGATGGTCTTCCGCCGACCTCCATTCCAGTGGTTACCCAATGACTTGCACTTTTACTCTCATCACTAAGAGGATACTAACCACCAGGGTCATACATCCAATCATGTTCTCTAGTTCAATTGTCGATCAATCCCCTGGTGGGCCTATAGTACAACCTACTTTTACTATGTGCAGCCCTTGACCTAACTCCACCCCGGAATCCAACTTCTAAATACTTGGCCCATATATCTCAAATTATTTATCCTAGGGTGGTATGGACCTATATGATGACCATGATGATTTTCATAATTTTCCCAATTATTTATATCATTAAATTAATTTCTTCAAATAATTCTTCAAGTCATTTAACACATGAAGTATATCATATCATAATACTAATGTTGTGAGAAATTATTCTGACCTATAACATAGTGAAATATCACTGTCTTCCAAGGTTTATAATTTTCCTTTAAGTATTTCTATTTATTCCAAAATTAATACAAAATCATCATAATTATCATTTTACAAAGGAAGTATAAGAAATTAAACTACCAAAATTCTAGAAAAATTACAGAGAATATAAGACATTAATTTAAGAATAGTGGCAGAGTTTCATCAAACTCTATAGTGTAAGGGCCTAAATATTCCCATTCTTAAATATTAACCAAAATGCCATTGTGTAAATTTTAAAATTATCAGTAAATCCATAAATTATGAGATATTTATGCAAGACTATTAATACTATTATACATCACTAGGAATATTTCCAAAATTTTCTGATTTGTATTTCCATCAATTCATGAATAAATGTAATAAAGGTTAAATGGTCATTACAAGGTATTTTACTCCAGAAGTTCTCAAAACGAAAGATCAAATTTTCCTAAGTCAAATATGACCATGTTTTTAACTTGGCAAAGTTTGAGGATTTTTTCATGGCCAAAACCTATTTTCTCAATTTATTTTCAAATAAGGACTATATTTTCATAATTCCAAATAATGGGAATTTTTATTCCAAAAATCCCATCAATAAATTGAGGGGTTAAATTTGCCCTAATGGTCCTCTGGCTTCAATTTCAAGATTTTTAGAAGCCTCAAAGAGGGTGAATACACGACATAGCAAAATTTGCTATTTGCACCCCAAGGCTAAATCTAGCCTACACATGCAAGTGGGTTAACCCAACATGTAGGGACCCAATTGTGCTGAAATTTCTATCATGCACTGATGATGTCCCCAAGGACCTGCCACCAAAATTTGGGGCCATTTGGAGGCTTAACACTTCAATTATACCATTAATTTAATTTTTGATATTATGACCAAAACTATATGAATTTTGTCTCCAAAAATTCCTAAACATTGGAAGGGGCTAAATATGCCCAAATAAATCACATAACCAAAATTCCAGCCTATTTGGTCTTTTGGTTTGACCTGGGCTTCACTTTTAATTTCTGCCCTAGCCTAAGACCAGTCCTAGTAAAAATACCCTACAGGCCAGACCACTAGACCAAAATCGAAGTTTAGGGTGACATTTTTAAGGCAACACACAGGGATACATTTTTCATTAAAGGTTCAGCTTAGGGAGAGGTCTCTAAGTACCTTAATTATTACATGCAAATTGACTGTATATTTGTGACAGACACACACTATACATTTCATTTAATTTACAACATATTATTAAATAACATCACGAATCTTAAAGAAGATTGGAGGGCATCAGTTCATCGTCCCCAAACCGTCAACGGCCCAGATCCCTTCTTCCTGGGCCATCTTTGCTGGCAGTTTCCGGCCAGCTGAGCCACCACCACCGCCGACGGATGTCGCCACCACCTTCACTGAGGTGGGGGCTAGTGTTTCCCAGCGGTGAGGCCGACAGAGTTAGCTCCTCCGGTGAACCCGAGCAAGAAAATAAAGATCGGAAAATTGCTCACTGCTCTCATGGCATCGGGCTCAATTGAGCACGATATCTCCCTTAAAGGATCTAAGAAGCTAACACGAGTAGAGGGGCGACAAAACGGACCTGAATTGAGGCCCGACGACGAGCTTGGCGGCGGTTTGGCATGGCGGTGATGCGCCGGCGAGATCCTTCCCGTTTCCTAGATTCTCCAGCAAAAGCCCTGATCCAGCACTCGAATTCCACTCCTCTCGACCTTCTAAAGTTGATGGTGGGGTTAGCTGGGGCTGGGAAGGCTTATACATGGAGATAATTCAAAGGTGAGCTTGGGCTCACTTTGGATGCTTCACCATAGCCTCCACTTGGCCACCCCCATCTGCAATTCTTTTGGAATGATCCCCTGGGATTAGCCAGCAGGCCTTTGGGCAGGAGAAACCAGGCCAAGTGGTCTCCTTTCTCTTTTCTCCTCCTTCTCTCTCTTCCCTTGGGTAAAATCTCCAAAATGCCCCCTTGCATGTACTCTCTCTCCACAACCAGAGGGGTGTGGCTAGTCTTTGACCCTTTGGGCTGCCAATGGGCCATATTTGGTGGGCTTGGCCCAAGGGGAAAAGGGCTTGGGCTAATTTCTTCTTTTAGGTCAAATTGTTGACTTTGTTGACTTGGAGAGTTGACTTGGTCAACATGATGAGTGGGCTGACCCCACTTGATGGTCATGGGCCCAATGGCACCACCCAATTTGAGTTGGGTCAAGGGGGTGCCCTACTTAGGCTAATTGGGCCTATGAGTGTGGTTTTGACCACTTTAGGCCCAAGGTTGACTTGGGTCAACTAGTGTCAAAATGTTGACCTAGTGACATGCCCTAAGGTCCACATAGATTGTTTTTAGGGTTAGGTCAATGTGGTGGGGTCATGGTGTGGCTAGGGTCCTTATTTAGGCTAGTTTGACCTAGTTTGACTTGGTCCTATAGTGGGCCCCACATGGCTACAACCCACTACCTAGGGTCAAACCTAGCTAATTTCCTTAAAACCCACCCCATGCCTAACCAAATCTAAGTTAAGGGGTCTAGAAGTAACATGGGATGTTACACAATAAGCCAAGATTTTGGTGTACCTTAAAGGTATCTCAAAATCTGCTTTGCAGCAGCTTAGTGAGATTCCTTACAGTTCACTTGAAATCTAGCACAAAAATTAGTTGAAAATATTATGTCTGGTCTACTCACAGTAAGGTATAGCAAGGATCTAATTATGTGTCTGTACTTTGTTTCATCAAAAGGTTTCACTTTCTCATTCTTGTCTAGAGACATAGCTGAACCCATTGGAGTCCTCATAGAGGTTGCGCTCCCCATTCTGAATTTCTTAATTAACTCCTTGGTGAACTTCGTCTGTGAGATGAAAATTTCATCTTCAGGTTGTTTCACCTAAAGTATTAAGAAATACTTCAGCACTCCCATACTACTCATTTCAAACTTCCCTTGCATAAGTTTTGAAAACTTCTTGCAGAGATTATCGTCAGTAGAGCCAAAAATAATATCATTGACATAGATTTGTACTAGCAAAATCTTGCCTTTTATTAATTTCTTATCTATCTTCCCCCTTGTAAACTTGTTCTCAAGAAGAAAGCTTGACAGCGTCTCAAACAGCTCGAGGAGCTTGTTTCAAATCATATAAATCTTTAAATAAATGATAAACATGATCAGGAAAGTTAGAATCAATGAAACCTAGAGGTTGTTCCACATACACTTCTTTCTTTATGTCACCATTAAGGAAGGCCGACTTCACGTCTATCTGATAGACAGTGAATCCCTTAAGAGCAGCATAGGCTAGGAACAACCTAATTGCCTGCAATCTTGCCATTGGAGCATATGTCTGGTCGAAGTCGATTCCTTCTTCTTGTCGGTATCCTTTGGCAATGAGTCTGGCCTTGTTCTTTATGATTTTTCCATCCTTGTCCATCTTATTCCTGTAGATCCACTTGGTTCCGATGATGTTCTTAACTTTGGGTCTTGGAACATGCTTCCATACTTGGGAACGCTTGAATTGGTTCAATTATTCTTCCATTGCTTTTATCCATGATTCGTTTGAGTTTGCTTCCTCAAACTTCTTTGGTTCAACCTGGGAGAGAAAGCTCTAATATAAATTTTCATTAGTTGTACCTCTACGAGTTCTCACACCGTCCCGGGGATCTCCGATGATTTGATCAATTGGGTGACCCTTCAAGTGTCTGAGCTCTAGGTTCCTTGCATCTAGATTTTCCTCAACCACTGGAATGACTTCATCAACTTGAATGATATCTTAATCATGGTGATCATCTTCTCCAATATGTATTGGAGTTGTGATCGTGATGAACTCTTGATCTTTTTCCTTAACTTTCTCATACAAGCTTAATTCTTTCTATCGTGAACTTGCATCTTCAATGAACACACTAGGGGAACTATTTTGCAGCAAGCTCATCTCATCAAATACAATATGAATAGATTCTTCTACAACAAGGGTTTTCTTATTGAAAATCCAATATGTCTAACTATGAATACTATATCCTACGAAAATACCTTCAAAGCTCTTTTCATTAAATTTAGTAGTGCGATACTTACTATTGTTAAGGAAGAAGCATTTACTGCCAAAGATTCTAAAGTATGAAATGTTTGGTTTCCTGCCCTTTAGTAGCTCGTAAGGTGTCTTATTATGGTTTTTGTTTATGAGTGCTCGATTTTGCATGTGGCATGTAGTATTGACGGCTTCAATTGAGAAATATTCCAGTAGTGAGGCTTCACTCAACATGGTCCTGCAAGCCTCTATGAGTGTTCTATTCCTTCTCTCAGTAACTCTGTTCTATTCAGGAGTACGAGGAGAGGAAAACTCATGAAAGATACCAAGACTTTCACATAATTCTATCATGGCCCCAGATTTGAACTCTGTTCCATTGTCACTTCTGATTTTGACAACGGAGCAGCTGTATTCATTCTGGACTTTCTTGACAAAATTCGTAAAGATATCAAAGGTATCTGACTTGTGTTTTATAAATAACACCCATGCAAAGTGAGAGTAATCATCAACAATAACCAATGTATAATCCTTAACTCCCAAACTTCTAATTTGTAGTGGACCGAACAAGTCCATATTAAGTAGGTGTAAACACCTATTAGAATCTTTCCCAATAATGCTTTTAAAGGTATCCCATGTTTGCTTGCCTTTCACACATGCGTGACAAGGTCTATCTTTAACGTACTTGACATTTGGGGCATCACGTACTAATTTGAGAGAAAATAATTTATTAATAGTTTTGAAATTTATATGTGTTAATCTCTTGTGCCATTGGTCACCAAGAGACACACTATGTTTTGCTAAAAAGCACACTGGTGTAGAGGAGTCTATGCAAATAAAATTTAAACAAAAGTTATTACTACTACGAGTGCCTGATAAAATCGTTTCTAAATTATCAACCGATTTTATCAAACACTTGTCTGCATGAAATTCTACGATGTATCCTTTATCGTAGAGTTTGCTTATGCTTTTGAGATTGTGTTCAAATCCTACAACATAAGCCACATCGAAAAAGGATACACTACCATTGGTAATCATACCGTGGCCTTTTGTAATTCCTCTGTCAGAACCTCCAAAGATGACCTTTGGCCCGTTCATGACTGGAGAATAATTCTGAAGAAGGCTTCTAGTCCCGGTCATATGTCGAGTGCATGTACTATCCAAATACCAGATGGGATTTTTGGTGGCCTTTGGACATTCCTGCAAAAATAAAATCAAGTTGCCTTAAGAACCCAAACTGGTTTGGGTCCTTGGTCTCTTATTTGCACACTCCCCCTATGAGTGATAACAATGTGAGTGGTCTTTCTCATATTATTAACTTGCGGTGTTTCATAATTTCTGGGATTAAACAAGCAATCTACGACGAAGTGACCAATCTTGCCCCAGAACCAACAGTAAATTTTTTGTATCTTTACCTAATGATCTCTTGCTCGACCTTTTGAGATTGTTGTCTAGTAGGGGCAGTAGAATTTGAAGTAAAAGCTTCATGGTGATGACATTCACATGACTTCTTCTCCTTAATAGGCTTTTATACAACGGGTTTAGCTTTTGGTGCTTTCTTGATGTTATGACCATGATTGTAATGTTCGTAGCTCTGAAGAGTGATCTCCTCATAGAGTGTCTTGAAGACACTCTCGCCAAAGTTCCGAGGTTGAGTCTATCCTTTGTACCGAGACTTGGGATCTACATGAGTAGGCCTAGGAAAGTGATCGTAGGATGAGTCAAGATTAAAATTGATCATTGGAAAGATAACCGTCTTGAACGAAGTTTTTCTTGAGAAGCACTCCATTTCTCCTTGGCTAGAACCTTCTTGGTAGTCTTTTTCTCGTTTTGGCCTGGTTTGTCCTAGAAGATTTACTAGGTGATGCAACATGGCCTAAGCCAGCACCTTTGGCCTGAGCAAAGAATTCAGCAACGAGCGGAAGAACTGTCTTGGGCTTGGAGAAACTTTCAACAAGTTTCTTTTAAGTTGCAAGTTGTTTTTCCAATTCCTTGATGATTTTCCCTTCAGATCTAGGTGCTCGAGAGCCTTATTATATTCTTTCATAACATTATGTAAGCTTTTCTTGAGTGAGTCCATCATTACAATTTCCTCCCTCAGATTGCTCTCTTCAGCCTTAAGAGATTTGATCTCCTTAGCCAGAGTTCTTACAACTCTACGACATTTTCCGTATGCTTTGATAAACTCTTTATATTGAGACATGAGTTCAGATTCCTCGTCAGAAGAACATTCCTAATGATCATGGTCAGAATCATCAGATTCAGAAAGAGGTGTATGAGAATTTACCTTCCTAGTGAACTGGGGTTCTTCCTCTTCATCTGTTTGTGCAATTAACCCAAAGTAGGCTTCCTCCTCATCACTAGACTCAGACGAGTCTGTGTCACTGAGCGTCTTGCCCTTCTTGTCTATCAGGCTTCTTTCGGTCTTCTTCTTGTTGTAATAAGTTTTCTTTTCTTTTCTTCTGCCACCCTACTTCATCATGTGAGGACAGTCAGCTATGACGTGTTCTGACTTATTACAACAATAACAAACAAAGTCAGTAGAAAAATGTTTGTTCTGCTTAGGGTGATAACTGTCTATGATACTTGCGCCCTTCTTGTGATGATCACCATCGTGACGTGATCTTTTGAATGAGGCATCCTTGCCTTTCCATTGCTTCTTCTTGTTCAAGAATTTCTTGAACTGGTTTGAGAGAAGAGAAAACTCTCCTTCAGATAATTCTCAGCCTGAGGTTCTTGGCTCTGAAGATTCTTGTCCACTTTCTTCTTGTGCTGGGGCAGGAGAAGCAACTTTAGACTTCCTTGAGGTGTCTGTCTTTAGAGCGACAGACTTCTCCTTGGATGAAGACATGTTCTTCTCTTCTTCAGCTTTTCTTGAATTTATTTGCAGCTTATATGACATAATCTTTCCGAAGAGATTTTGTGGGTATGTCTCTGCTAGCTTTCCAAATTCCTGGATAGCACAAACCTTGTTATCTCATTCCTTAGTTAGGGATCTCAGGAACTTATCATTCAGTTCCCCATTTGTGAAGACCCGGCCATAGACTCTTAGGCTGTTGACAATCTTGAAGAAATTCTCAAAGGTATCTGCAATGGAGTCCTTGGGACCTTGTCAGAATGCTTCATATTTATGATTTAGAAGGGATCTTCTATCATCCATAACTTCTTCAGTGCCTTCCATCAAGATGATAAGAGACTGCAACATTTCCTTAGCAGACTGGAAGTGAATTAAATTCTGTAGCATATAATCATCGACTGCACTTGCAATGATAATTTTTGCTTTTTTGTCTAAAGAGACAAGTGAAATCTCATCCTTATCAATATACATTAGTTTCTTAGGAACTTGCTTTGTTGGATCAATGGTGGAGGCTATCATTGGAACATGAGGACCTTCTTCCACAATCATAAAAATACTGGGATCCACGGCTTCCATGAAGAACTTTATCCTTTCTTTCCACATAGCAAAGTTGTTCATTGTGCACAAAGGAATCTTTGCAAAATCCTAACTCTTTCCATGCTTGAATCCTCTAAAGACTACTAGGAGCAAATCTGTTCAAGGTGTTAACCTTTTTGATGAACAACCTCCCTCTGATACCAACTGATGTTTTTAGTTGTCTACTTAAATCACCTAGAGTCGGGTGAAAAGGTGAGATCTGTGTCTTTTTGTAAAATAAAAAATTGATCGAGCGAAGCACAAAAAACATTCACACACATAACAGAGTACACCAGATATATAGTGGTTCCCCAATCTTTGGTACGTCCACTCTCCACCTCATTGATCTAGCAACACGCTAGACTCGGCTACTTCACTATTTCCTCAGATTGAAAACCAATCCTACACCTTGGAGCAACGCCCCTACAACTCGATCCACAGAAACGGATCTACACTCGGAAGAAAAACTTCTTACAAACTAAGAGACAAAATCTCCTACAAGAATAAAATAATTTACAAATAAGTAAACAAACTTGTCTTCACAGATCTGGCAAAGACTCGGCTTCTTCCTTCTTGAAAATTGAAAAGCCCTTTCAAAAAATTTGAGGATGAAATCTGAGTATGCTTTGATCTGAGAACTTAGAATCACCACGATCAAGAAAGAGATGTGCGGCGGTAGAGAAGTCTTGATTTGTTGATTCTTCTTGTGTCGGAATCCTTTGGATCGAGAAGATCGGAGTCGATGAAGACGATGAGCAGCGGCACGGTTCTTCCCGATTTAGAATCAATAAAGCCGATTCAGAAACTTTTCTCTCTCTCTATGTTATTCTTCCTTAGGGTTAGTCAAATGCGATTAGACCTTTTATAGGAATCAACCAACGGTCATAATCATTAATGACTTAGACACATGGTCCAATAATTAATGAAATTATTTTTAAAACACGTCCCGTCACTTAACGAAATTTGAGAGAGAAAGAACTTCAGTTCTCGAGTGAAGATAAGACTACTCGAGAACAATGTCTGGTTCTCGAGAAAGTAATTACAAGGTTCTCGAGATGAAACACTTAAGGAAATTTCAGGAAAATCATCTTCATTACTCGAGTGGAATATGGATTACTTGAGTACTCAATTTTTTTTCTCGAGAAATGGATGTAAGCTTCTCGAGTATAAGACTTAGAGAAAATCCTAAAAATAATTTTGGCTACTCGAGTAATAGAACTTGACTTCTCGAGAAGTAGATGGACTTCTCGAGTACTGGTACTTCACTACTTGAGTAAAAGATATACTTCTCGAGTACTTGACTTCTGTCACTCGAGACAAAGTATTGAACTACTCGAGTAAAGGCTTATAGCTACTCGAGTACTACACTTAGAGAAAATCCTGAGCTACAAATCTCTGCTAACTCGAAAATAGGGAGAGATCTACTCGAGTAATAGAATTAGCTTCTCGAGAACTAAGTTCAGTCTTCTCGAGAACTATTTCCCATACTCGAAAACTAGACTTAGCTCACTCGAGTACTCACTGAAAATCTACTTGAGTACTCAAGTCCTTCTCGAGAAAAACACTTAGAAAAAATTTTAGCTTCCTGAATTTTTTTTCTTTCATCAATGAAATCAGCAACAAGTCTTTCTCCTACAAGTATAGTGCTTGAAGATGAAGTGTATCCCAATATAGAGGCTACATATGAGTCAACAACATGGATCACACATTGAGGGATTACATTGTTTGGTCTTGTGTTTGGTGACTCATTGTAGACTGACTTTGGTCTACACTTGGCAATTAAGTCTTGCAAACACATAACTCAAACAATACATCAAATACACCTTAATTCATCTTAGTTTAAGGGTGACTTCATACAAATCTTGGTTATTGTGGATACAATACCCAACACATAACGTGATAACCCGCACCCACCGCGTTTGTCTCTGAGAAGAGGTTCTTCTTCATGCCTTGCACGTGATAAAAACTCATCAAGGTTAGTTGACCCTTATCACTGCCCACAGATATGATGCCCTCCTTCTTGACTACGTGAACAATATCTTCACATCTAATAATTTCTTCATTCCCTGAGTACTATTGTAGAGAAGAAAACTTTAACTCATCCCAAGTGAGGTGATAACCACACCCTGAGTCCACAATCCTGTAGTCTTGGTAGTTTATGGTAGACAAAGCACAAACACATGAGCCCGTCATGAATGCATTTCCCTATCCTCCTTCCTCGGTACTGGAACCAACTTCTTGTTTACTTATAGCATGTCCTGGTTGAATTTTGACACTGCAGTCCTTCTTGAAGTGACCAGGAAGGTTGCATCTGCAGCACCTTGGCCCTTCCTTCTTCTTACCATCCCACTTAGAAGACTTACTCTTCCTTTACTGATATGAAGTAGGACCATCGCCAGCAGACGACTTATTCTTATTTAATAACCCATCAAGGGAAATCCAAATCTCAGTAGCTAACCGAAATCCAATGATGTGGTCAAAATGCTCCGGTGAGGTAGCCCTCTTGATGTAGTGGTCCGGAGCCGCCCTGCTCTTGGTCCACTAGAGGAACACGTCTGGTCCCACCACCAGGTTGCAGCCCAAGCACACCACCCATGACCGCACCTATTCTCTGCGTGGCGGGATGTCAGCTCTCATCACCAACTGAGCTGCAGCTCAGTTGGTGATGAGAGCTGTTAGGAAAGCTCTTTATCAATGGGGCTGGGTTTGAGACTCCGCCTCAACATCCCGCCGCGCTGAGAATAGGTGCGGTCATGGGTGGGGTGCTTGGGCTGTAGCCCGGTGGTGGGACCAGACATGTTCCTCTGGTGGACCCAGAGCAGGGCCGCTCCGGACCACTACATCAAAAAAAGTGCACTTTTTTTGATGTAGTGGTCCGGAGCCGCCCTGCTCTGGGTCCACCAGAGGAACACGTCTGGTCCCACCACCGGGCTGCAGCCCAAGCACCCCACCCATGACCGCACCTATTCTCAGCGCGGCAGGATGTTGAGGCGGAGTCTCGAACCTAGCCCCCTTGATAAAGAGCTTTCCTAACAGCTCTCATCACCAACTGAGCTGCAGCTCAGTTGGTGATGAGAGCTGTTAGGAATGCTCTTTATCAAGGGGGCTAGGTTCGAGACTCCGCCTCAACATCCTGCCGCGCTGAGAATTGGTGCGGTCATGGGTGGGGTGCATGGGCTGCAGCCCGGTGGTGGGACCAGACGTGTTCCTCTGGTGGACCCAGAGCAGGGCGGCTCCGGACCACTGCATCACCTCTTGAGAGTAAACTCCGCCTTAACATTTAACCTTCTCCAAGCAATCACCGCTTCAAAATTTCCAGTGGCAGTAGTAAATTTCCACAAATGACCTCCCAAAGTTCCTCGCACAGAAGATAACCGTCCATGCACGACCTCCACTTCTTGAAGTTGGTCGGTGTCAAGAGTTCAATTCCAAGATCCCTTACGAATCCTTTTTCCATTGCATAAACACTAGTCCAATTAACTCCTAGAAGCAAAGAGCAATCTTGTTGTTTGATCACTGCTCAAAACTCTGTTCCCTCTGATACCAAATGAAAATTTGTGAAGAGTAGAAAACTAGAACCAGATCGCAGGAATGCTTAACCAAACCATGTCAAATAAACCAGATACAAATGAAGGAACAAGTTAATCTTGTACTATTAATCTTCTTTATACAAGCGAGGCATGCATGGCAAGACATGATTCACAAATGTACCATATCAAAGCAAAAACATACAAGGAAAAAACAATCCAGGCTGAGAAAACTAGTAACCGCCGCCACTGCCAAATTGCACAAGGAAGTTCGCTTAGACCGCTAAGTCGCCAGACTGTAACTTAACCGTGTGGACAGCCCAATATTTTAAGCTGAAGAAACTCTGTACGCAATCTTCAAGTCACCTAACCGTGAGGTCACCTAACTGCTAGAATCCATGAAAAGATGTTGCCTAACTAAATAGACAGACTGCTAACTGGAAGACATCCTTATTGAATTGGGAATGATTGCAGATGAGAAGACCTCATTGTCTCAAGTCATGACCTGCTGCAAACCGCTGATTGTATCGGCAGAACCCGCACTGATCCCTAATGCAATCAGAACCAAGTCCCTGATTTCTTCGTGCTAGCTGCACAATATGCAACAACAAAACTGGTTATCTTCTCAAACCGCGCGGATAACAAAACCTATCCACAACAAACAACTCGAGCTCACTTTCTATTAAATTGTTTGCTGATTACGATGTGATAGAGGGTCCTAATTAGAGGCATAGAGAGGACTGTGGTCACCTCCATAATCGATAGGATCACCACCCTTCTCATAGTTAGCACAAGACCTATTCCCATAGTGCAGACACATTGCCAGTCCGCCTTAGTTGCCTCAACAAGGTCGGAAAGAAAACCTATACACCTTGTGTAATTTCCCAATTCACGCTAGGCCCATCGTGCACACTTTTAAGTCAAAAGAGGTGACTTGGGATCAGGGACTGCTAGCAGCTAGGCTTACACTTGTGTAAGGGAGGAGAAGTTTGTCAAGAGTAGGACACGGGTAGTGACACGGGCATGTCAATACCCGTGTGATACTCTGGTGTCTTTGCGTCTTCTTTATAAAATTTCTATAGAATGACGCAGGTAGTGACACGGGCATGTCCATACCCATGTGGAGAAGGATACGGGTAGTGACACGGGTGTGTCCCTACCCGTGTGTTTGTGTTCATCGAGCAGAGATCATATAACATCATCAACTGTGTTTCCCGAGCAGGGCACGGGTATTGACACGGGCTTGTCCCTACCCGTGTGTGTGTGTGTGTGTGTGTGTGTTCATCAAGCAGAGATCTACTAACATCATCGACCGTATATCCCGAGAAGGACATGGGTAGAGAAATAGGCCTGTCCCTACCCGTGTGTGCCCACTGCAGTTCGACGATTCATTGAGCGGAGCTCGACGAATCATTGACCACGTAACTCCCGAGCAGGACACGGGTAGTGACACGGGCGTGTCCCTACCCATGTTCCTCAATTTCGGGTTTTGGAAAATTTTCTGGCCTCATCATTTTGACGGAACTCATTTACTGTGTTGATTGGTGTTCCAATTACAGGCTGACACGTGGCTATGTAGTTATCCAACTTCACACGTTGAAAGGGGAGAAGACCCTAGATGTTTCTAGTCTTTCTTCCAAGCCATTGTTGTAGGAAATTGCTGGAGAGGAAGAAAGTGTTGGAGCCGATCTTCTTCCAGTAAAGAAATAATGCCGACCGAGGAGAAGAAGATGCCTCCAAGAAGGTTGACAAGATCCATGGCTGGAAATGGTGAAAACGCCGGAAATGAGGTGAGCTTCCTACCCTTTCCCTTAGTGCTAGATCTGTAGTTAGTTTTAGGAGAGATGTCGACTCAAGAGAGTTTTGACTTGCAAGATGATGATTTACTAGGAAAAGACCATTCTAGGGCTTGTGCCCTAAGGATATTGATGTCTTCATCCTTTCCCCTCTCCTTGAGTAGATGGTGGACTTGCTTTGTGAAGAGGAAATGGTCTCATGAGGCTTAATAAGGGTGGAGGAACTTCTGGACATTGTTTGAACATATGGCTTGATTAAGAAGATGAACCGATGTCATTCATCTTGCTTTAAGATGCGTGCAAAAATCGGTTTTCTGTATGCAATAGTTTCGAGGCCGATTTCAGACATGATACAACCAGATCTGGGCTTTTGACTAAACATGAAAGTCGTAGCCCTCGGAAATGCCTTTCCAATATGGGGTTAAACATCTTCACTGGATTCATGATGCCTCGGGAATCCTCGTTGGAAGTTGTTGTATAGTAAACATCCCTGCACATGTAGATCTCGTGTTTGTTTTGTATCGGCCTTGGGCTGGTAGATAGATTGTAATACATTAATACTAATGTTTTGTTGAATGGAGTCTATAAGCATTTGTGATAAAACATGTTTATGACATTAATTGGATAGACCCTTAATGAACAAATGATGTGGTAAAATGTACTTGATCAATGTGATTTGGTGAAGGTTGGAAAATGAATGGATTGACGAGTTGGGATGGTAGAAATAGTTTGAATATGTGATTCAATACAGATGTACTTGGCAAGGGTAATGCATTGAATAACAATGAGTTTTTTCTTAAAGATACTTTAAATGTTTGGTAACGACTATTATGAACAAATGGTTGTATGGTTGATGAATATGTGAGGTACATTTATGTCAACGATAAACCCTTAAGTGCATGTGGCCCTAGATTGTGAAAGGGTGTAGTGCGGTCTTTGACTGCACTGGTTTGGTAATTTTGAGAAGAGACGTAAGTGGACGGTTGGGAATGGTACTTTGTCTTAATTTTCAAGGCTCCTTCTGTGCCACGATGACGAAAAATTACATGCGGTATGAGTCGACATGCGGTGTCATAATCCTGGGTTAGGGATAGTGTGGCAGGTCTACGGGCACACCAGTCATCACACTGATGGTAGTTGACAGATAGACTTTGGGCGGATGGGCTTGGTCCTCAATGTTCATTCCCGAGGCTCCTTCCGTGCAAAGTGGATGGTTGGGCTTGGTCTTCGTGCTTTTTCCGAGGCCCCTTCCAGGTCACAGCATAGGACAGTTAAGGTCCTGGTTCTCGGTGCACATCTACCCGAGACTCCTGCTGAGCCATAGTACACATGTGAGCTCCGCTGTTGTGTTCTTAGCATTGAGGCATACAGAGGCTTAGGTTTGGTAGTGTGGATACCCACAAAGTAGTGGAGAAGCGTGATCTACTGTCACCATCTGGCCATAACGGATGACGCCTGAGAGGCTAGCTACTTGCTCAAAAAGTTGGAACTTCAAGTCTGTGTCAACATTGCAATTTCATGTGCGCGATCATGAGTGAGTCATTGCATTGCATTCATGGCATTGCATTACATTGCATACACAAGATACTCATTGTATAAGTTTGAATGGGCACTCTTATACGATGTGTTACTTTATTATTACGCCGATCCTTAACTAATATATTTGTATGGGATTTCATATAAGTTGAGTTATTTTCTGTCATAGCTTTACATTTTTCATATACTGTTATAGATGGTAGAACTACTAGAGTACAATGTTTACTCGTTCATTATACTGCTGATATACTTGAAATTGCTCACTCTATACCACCTATTTGTACTACTACTTATATAAATATATTATACCCTTATTCCTTTCTCCGCTCGATGCCGAGGAGTCGCCGGGAGAGCGGATGTGAATGCCACTTAGTCTTTTTGACTAACAGTTTCTACGTCTTCCTTTTTAGGAGGAAACCCCGCAGTAAGGGCAGCTATAGATTTTGCAGCAGGACAGCCAGTCCAGGATGATAGGTCCTGAAGGGATGGTGCCCTCGCTACCGTTATTGACTGATGTGAGTTTGGGAAACTCATGATGTAGCCCTTTGGGCAAGTTTTACATATACTCTGATATTTTTGAAGCTTGTTGTAGTTTCTTTATTTTTTGTACTTTTGGTCTTTTATTACTTATGTGTGGATTGACTTATGTTTAATATCTTGGTTAGGTTGGCATTGGTTGATATTGGTTAGAGCCAGTAGGATAGGCATCTTGTGGTAAAGGTTAGCCCGAGTGCTAGAGCTACTGCAAGACTGTTGTTCTGGGCATAAGACTCTCCTCGTGTTGTGTTTTGTGTTCAGGGAGTGGGGTCTTACAAATGGTATCAGCTTGCTACGATCCTGAACTAAAGAAGTCATTCAACAATGGTGCCACCCCCATTCGATTAGTCAGTTTGGGGACAAACTGACTTAGCGGAAGCAGTGGTGTGCCCATATGTAATCCACAATAAGTATGTCCAACTTTGACCTTAAAATTAGCCAACCTGACCTTAGATTCGTACTCTACGTATAGATCCCAGTGCACGTTGAGCCTGTGGGGGGTACCCCCGCCCCGTCCGTACCCCCATAGTTTCAGCAATCAGAGCTAGGGCAGACACTCACAGCTATTCAGGATGCCTTTAGATCCCAACAAGCCCCTGTACAACAACAAGATCCGGGCTCCAATTGGGTGAGCACTTTTCGAGCTCTCTCCCCTCCTTCTTACCTTGGTACAGAGTCGACAGTGCGTACGGAGGAATGGCTTGACACCATGTAAGAAATTCTGGCGGGAATTAGATTTCCGAATAATATTGCTGTGACCCTGGTAGTGACACTCCAGGAACTACATGCCAAGAGGTGGTGGAAGTCCCTCATGGGATCCATCTTTCAAGGGTGAGTTTATAAAGAGATTAGCTGGAGCGAGTTCTCAGGAGCCTTTTTAGAGCACTTCATTCCCTCGTCTGCTCGAGATGAACTCGAAGAGAGATTTTTATAGCTGAAGCAAGGATCGAAGTTGGTTATATAATATCAACCAGAGTTCCAATATCTCGCGAGATTTGTTGACATATATGACTTGGATGATAGAGGATACGCTAAGCGCTTCTACAAAGGGCTGCAGGACCGCCTGAGGCAGGCCTTAAATTGACATGGCGAAGAGGCTAGAAGCATACCACTTGGGAAGTGGTAAGAGACCTGCTGAGGGTATGAGGGAAGATGGATCTAGTAATAAAAAGAGACACGACTATGGAGGAGGAAGAGTATATCAGAGAGGTGGCAGGCGTTTCAACCGAAATTTTAGAATGGAGCACCCAGTTCTGTAGCCGCCAGCATTGCCTCCACCTCCACAGCTTCAACAATTTCAGCAACCCGAGGGGCGGAATGAGCGAGTGTGCTTCCAATGCAACCAACCAGGCCTCATCCGACATTACTACCTGCAACTGTTTGTGAATGCTCCTCTTGCTCTCCCTCTGGAAGCTGTGCTAGGGTGGGGATATATGCGTGGTCGATGATGAGGACCACAAGGAGGAAACCCCTGACCTGCTAGGAATCAGTTGTTGGTGTTGGACATAACACAAGAGCGTAATCCTCAAGTGGTGATTGCTGGTATGTTACAGTTTGTTATCACATCTTCATTATTAACCTTAAGTTGCTTAAGATGTACTAGATATGTAGCTTTGAGTATTGCTATTGTACTTAGGCACCGTGGTGGTCGGCGGGAAACTGGCCTATATGTTATTCGATACCGGTGACTCACACTCTTTTGTGTCTGTGGAGTTCATTAAAGACCTAAAAGGAGTGCAATACTTAACTAGTATTGATCGAAGAGTACACCTCCCAGACGGCTCTGAGATGACCACAACCGACAAGTGCGAATTTGAGATACTCATTGGGGGAAATACCTTTGATACTACTGCCAAAGTTTTGAGAATGCCAGAATTCGATCTCATTTTGGGCATGTCATGACTGGATTGGCACTACAGAAGAATTTACTATGCGGAGAAGAGAAATTTACTTGAGACATGGGGATACCGATGTCATTTTCCAAGGTAAAAAATTTGCACCACATTTGTTATTATCTTCAGATCAGACCTTGAAAGCTCACATGAGGGGGGATGAAGTTTACATTATATGTTACGAATTGAAAGAGATGATTTTAGATATGAAGGATGTGCGAGTAGTGTGGGACTTTCCCGAGGTATTTCCTGAAAAATTTCCAGGATTGCCCCCGCATAGAGAGGTGGATTTTCAAATTAAGCTAGTACCGAGTGCAAAGCCCGTCTCTAGGACCCCTTACCAAATGTCCCCGAAGGAACTCGCAGAGTTTAGAGTTCAGTTTCAAGAACTGGTGAAATCAAGGTTTGTTCGCCCCACCTCATCACCTTGGGGAGCCCCTGTTCTGTTCGTTAAGAAGAAAGATGGAATCTTATGATTATGCATAGACTATCGGTAGCTCAACCTACCGACGGTACGAAACACCTATCCGCTACCCCGGATCGACGAGTTGTTCGACCAATTGGTAGGAGAGCATGGGTTTTCCAACTTTGATTTGCGCTTGGGGTATTATAAGTTGAGGATATAAGAGGAGGACATCAAAAAACAGCATTTAGATCAAGGTACGATTTGTACGAGTTCACCGTGATGCCATTTGGGCTCACAAATGCTCCTTCAGCTTTCATGAGTTTGATGAACAAAGTGTTCGAGCCTTATCTAGATATCTTCGTCATCATTTTCATCAATGACATTTTGGTCTACTCAAAGACAGAGGAAGAGCATGTCGAACATCTGACCTTGGTACTGAGGAAGCTAAAAGAGCATGCTTTGTTTGCCAAGTTCAGCAAGTGCAAATTCTTGCTCCAAGAGGTTGCCTTCTTGGGCCATGTGATCAGTGGGGCTAGAGTAGTTGTTGATCAGGCCAAAGTGCATGGCGTGAGGGAGTGGTCACCCTTCAAGTCAGCGACCGATGTGCGGAGCTTCCTTGGACTTACCGGGTACTATCACAAGTTTGTAAAAGGGTTTTCAAAGATTGCCCTTCCTCTTACTACTCTGACAAAGAAAGGTTGGCCATATGAGTGGAAACCCCAGTGTGAAGCTGAATTCCAAAAACTGAAGGATAGACTTACGTCCACACCCATCCTAGCACTTCCATCCGGGAAGGAAGGATTTCAAGTTTACACTGACGCGTCATATCAAGGGATGGGAGCGGTATTGATGCAACACAGACATGTAATTTCTTATGCTTCAAGACAGCTGAAGAAGCATGAAGTCAATTATCCAGTACATGATTTGGAATTGGGAGCAATGGTGTTATCCTTAAAGGTTTGGAGACACTATCTGTATGGCTTATACTGTTAAATCATTTCAGACCACAAGAGTTTAAAGTAGGTTCATACTCAGAAGAAATTTAATTTGAGACAGCGACGATGCTTAGAGTTTTTATGCGATTATGAATTCACCATGATCTATACCACCCTGGAAAAGGAAATTCCGTAGCTGATGCTTTGAGCAGAAAGGTACCAGAACAATTCCCTGAGTCTCGATTGATGAGTATGGAGTTAGCTCGGATGCTCGAAGAGATGGAGATTACCCTGGTATATAAAGACCAATCAGAAGGGTATACAAAGTACTTAACCGCGATGAGCATAGTCTGTGATATTCGAGACCGAATCTGAGCGGAGGAAGGAAAGGACACGACTCTAGACCCGGCAATCAAGTCAATTGAAGATGGGACTACTGATGAGTATTCCCTAAAAGATGGCCTTGTTCATCTCTGTGGCCAGCTTTACATTCCAAAAGGAGGTAAAATGCGGGAAGATATCCTGAGAGAGGCACATTGCACTCAGTATTGTGTGCATCCTTGGATTGCCAAGATGTACGCCGACTTGCGAAAGACCATGTGTTGGCCGGGAATGAAGAGGGACGTTAGATATTTTGTTACGCACTGCCAGACCTGTCAAAGGGTGAAGGCGGAATGCAAGAGCCCCAGTGGATTATTACAATCATTGCCCATCCCCGAGTGGAAGTTCGAGGAAGTCTCCAGGGACTTCGTCCACAGATTGCCTCGCTCACGCTAAGGGAATGATTCAGTGTGGGTAATCGTTGACCGCCTGATAAAGGTAGCTAGGTTTATTCCTATGAAGAAAGAGGCACATGTGGATGTTTTGGTACGCCTCTTTGTGGAGAAGTTTGTATGGTACCATGGTGTGTTAAAGACAATTATTTCTGACCAGGATGGTCGGTTTACCTCTAAAGAATGGAAGGCGGTACAGGCATATTTGGGCTCGCTCCTTACCTTTAGCACAACATTTCATCTTCAGACGGACGGGCAGTTTGAGAGGACCATCAGAACATTGGAGGACCTATTGAGACTGTGTGTATTGGATAGAGGAGAGCCGTGGGAAAGGCTCTTACCCCTGGTGGAATTCTCCTATAACAACAGTAACCATGCTAGCATCGGAATGGCACCCATGAAGCCCTTTACGGAAGAACGTGTAGAACCCCCTAGTCATGGGTACAAGATGAAGACCCGATGG
Source organism: Platanthera zijinensis (assembly GCA_039513925.1). Classification (NCBI taxonomy): domain Eukaryota; kingdom Viridiplantae; phylum Streptophyta; class Magnoliopsida; order Asparagales; family Orchidaceae; genus Platanthera; species Platanthera zijinensis. The sequence goes on along the minus strand of CM077093.1, from coordinate 111,103,431 downwards.
TTTTAGGAATTGAGTACATCGATGATACTGATGCGGTTTTTAGACTAATACGTGACCGCATGCTTGAGGCTCAAAGTCAGCAGACTAAATATTATAATGCAAAGCACCGGGTGGTAGAATTTATGGTGGGTGACAAAGAGTTCCTAAAAATCCAGCCTATGCATGGAGTGCCACGTGTACGTGGTGTGAAGAAGCTCAGCCCAAGGTACGTTGGACCTTACACCATATAAGACAAGATTGGACCTTTGGCCTACCGGTTGGAGTTGCCCCCAAAGCTAGAGAACCTTCATGAAGTATTCCATGTGTCGTCTCACTGGAAGGCGCTGTTGAGGCCTGATCAACATATTCCCACCATTTATGGAGTAGTAGCAACCGACAGATCTATACGATTAGAGCCGGTGCGGATAGCAGACAATGAGGCAAGGATTTGCGACACAAGAGTGTTCCTTCGGTGAAGGTGTTGTGGTCTTACCATGGGAAGGAGGAGTACACATGGGAGCCGGTGGACTTGATGCAAAAGCGCTACCCGGAGTTTTTTCCTCAAGTTAATTTTAAAAGCATATTTTATTTTATTTCATGTTTTTCTCTCCCCATAGCCATAGCCTGATTTCGGGGACGAAATATTTTATTTTGTTTATAGGATTTGTAATGTCCCAATTCGCGATAGGCCCCTCGTGCCCACTTTTAAGTCTGGAGAGCTGACTTGGGCTCAGGGAGTGCTGGCAGCACGGCTTACACTTGTGTAAGGGAAGAGAAGTTGGTCCAGAGTAGGACACGGGAAGTGACACGTGCGTGTCCATACCCGTGTGATACTCTGGTGTCTTTGCGTCTTCTTTATGAAATTTCCAAAGAAGGACACGGGTAATGACACGGGCATGTCCATACACGTGTGGAGCAGGACTTTGGTAGTGACACGGGCGTTTCCCTACCCGTGTGTGTGTTTATCGATCAGAGATCGTCTAACATCATCGAACGTTTTTCTCGAGTAGGACACGGGTAGTGACACAGGCATGTCCCTACAAATATGTGTGTGTGTTCATCGAGCAGAGATCAAATAATATCATCGACCGTGTATCCCGAGAAGGACATGGGTAGAGACACGGGTGTGTCCCTACCTATGTGTGCCCACAACAGTTAAACGATTCATCGAGCAGAGCTCGATGAATTGTCAACCACGTTCCTCCCGAGCAGGACACAGGTAGTGATACGGGCGTGTCCCTACCCGTGAAGCTCAATTTTGGGTTTTGGCGAATTTTCTTGCCGCATTGTTTCGAAGGGACTCATTTACTGGGTTGATTGGCGGTCCAATTATAGGTCGACACGTGGCTATGCAGTTATCCAACTTCCCATATGAAAAGGGGAGAAAACCCTAGCCATTTCTAGACTTTCTTCAAAGCCATTGCAGTAGAAAACTGTTGGTGAGGAAGAAGGTGCTAGAGACGATCTTCTTCCCGTAAAGGACTAACACCGACCGAGGGGATGAAGATGCCACTAAGAAGGGTGACCAGATCCATGGCTGGAAATGGTGGAAACGCTGGAAACGAGGTGAGCTTCCTACACTCTCCATTGGTTCTAGATCTGTAATTATTTCTAGGAGAGATGTCGACTCAAGAGAGTTTTGACTTGCGAGATCAAGATTTCCTAGGAAAAGACCATTCTAGGGCTTGTGCCCTAAGGATATTGATGTCTTTAACCTTACCCCTCTCCTTGAGTAGATGGTGGACTTGGTTCGTGAAGAAGAAATTGTCTCATGAGGGTGAATACGGGTGGAGGAACTTATGGACATGGTTTGAACATATGGCTTGATGAAGAAGATGAACCGATGTCGTTCATCTTGCTTTAAGATGCGTGCAGAAATCTATTTTCTGCACGCAGCAGTCTTCGAGGCCATTTTCAGACATGATACGACCAGATCTACGATTTTGATTAAACATGAAAGTCGTAGCCCTCCGAAATTCCTTTCCAATGAGCGGTTAAACGTCTTAACTGGATTCCTGAAGCCTCAGGAATCCCCGTTTGAAGTTGTTGTACAGTAATCACCCCTGAACATGTAAATCTCATGTTTGTTTTGTATCGGCTTTGGGATGGTAGAGAGATTATAATACATTAATACTAATGTTTTGTTGCTCAAACAATGGGAACTTCAAGTCTGTGTCAACATAGAATTTTCATGTGCGCGATCATAGGTGAGTCATTGAATTGCATTCATGGCATTGCATTACATTGCATACACAAGATACTAAGCGTATAAGTTTGAATGAGCACTCTTATACGATGAGTTACATTATTATTAAGCCGATCCTTAACTTATATATCTGTATGGGATTTCATATAAGTTGAGTTATTTTCTATCGTAGCTTTACATTTTTCATATACTGCTATAGATGGTAGAACTGCTCGAGTACAATGTTTACTCGTTCATTATACTGCTGATATACATGATATTGCTCACTATATACCACCTATTTGTACTACTACTTATATAAATATATTATACCCTTATTCCTTTCTCCGATCGATGCCGAGGAGTCGCCGGGAGAGCGGATGAGAATGCCACTTAGTCTTTATGACTAATAGTTGCTACGTCTTCCTTTTTAAGAGGAAACCCCGCAGTTAGGGCAGCCGCAGATTTGGCAGCAGGACAGCTAGGCCAGGACGATAGGGCCTGAAAGTACGGTGCCCTCGCTACCGTTAGTGACTGATGTGAGTTTGGGAAACTCATGATGTAGCCCTTTGGGCATGTTTTACCTGTACTCTGATATTTTTGAAGCTTGTTGTAGCTTCTTTATTTGTTTTACTTTTGGTCTTTTATTACTTATGTGCGGATTGACTTCTGTTTAATATCTTGGTTGGGTTGGCATTGGTTGATATTGGTTAGAGCTAGTAGGATAGGCATCTTATGGTAAAGGTTAGCCCGAGTGCTAGCGCTACTGCAAGGCGGCTGTTCTGGGCATAAGACTCTCCTCGTGTCGTGTTTTGTGTTCTGGGAGTGGGGTCTTACAAATGGTATCAGCTTGCAACGATCCTGAACTAAAGAAGTCATTCAATAATGGTGCCACCCCCATTCGATTAGTCAGTTTTGGGACAAACTGACTTAGCGGAAGCAGTGGTGTGCCCATATGTATTCCACACTAAGTATGTCCCACTATGAATTTAAAATTAGCCAACCTTGACCTTAGATTTGTACTCTACGTGTAGATCCTAGTGCACGTTGAGCCTATGGGGGGTACCCCTGCCCCGTCCATACCCCCACAATTTCAGCAATCGGAGCTAGGGAAGACACTCACAGCTATTCAGGATGCCTTTAGATCCCAATAAGCCCCTGTACAACAACAAGATCCGGTCTCCAATTGGGTAAGCACTTTTCGAGCACTCACCCCTCCTTCTTACCTTGGGACATAGTCGGCAGTACGTACGGAGGAATGGCTCGACACCGTGCAAGAACTGCTGGCGGGAATTAGATTTCCGAATAATATGGCTGTGACCATTGTAGTGACACTCCTGGAACTGCACGCCAAGAGGTGGTGGAAGTCCCTCATGGGATCCATCTTTCAAGGGTGAGTTTATACGGAGATTAGCTGGAGCGAGTTCTCAGGAGCCTTTTTAGAGCCCTTCATTCCCTCGTATGCTCGAGATGAACTCGAAGAATGATTTTTACAGCTGAAGTAAGGATCGAAGTTGGTTACATAGTATCAACCAGAGTTCCAACATCTCGTGAGATTTGCTGACTCATATGACTTGGATGACAGAGGATACGCTAAGCGCTTCTACAAAGGGCTGCAGGATCGCCTGAGGTAGGCCCTTTTTTTATAGCGGAGTCCAGCTTCGCGGAAATAATTGACATGGCAAAGAGGCTAGAAGCATACCACTTGGGAAGTGGTAAGAGACTTGCTGAGGGAATGAGGGAAGATGGATCTAGTAATAAAAAGAGACACGACTACGGAGGATGAAGAGTACATAAGAGATGTGGCAGGCATTTCCACCGGAATTTTAGAATGGAGCACCCAGTTCCGTAGCCGCCAGCATTGCCTCCACCTCCACAGCTTCAACAATTTCAGCAACCCGAGGGGCGGAATGAGCGAGTGTGCTTCCAATACAACCAACAAGGCCACATCCGACATTACTACCCATAGCTATTTATGAATGATCCTCTTGCTCTCCCTCTGGAAGCTCTGCTAGGGCGGGGACATATGCGTGGTTGACGACGAGGACCACAAGGAAGAAACCTCGGACCTGCTAGGAATCAGTTGTTCGTGCTGGACATAAAACAACAGCGTAATCCTCAAGTGTGATTGCTGGTATTTTACAGTTTGTTATCACATCTACATTATTAACCTTAAGTTGCTTAAGATGTACTAGATATTTATCTTTGAGTATTGCTATTGTACTTAGGCACCATGGTGGTCGGTGGGAAACTAGCCTATATGTTATTCGATACCGGTGACTCGCACTCTTTTGTGTCTGTGGACTTCATTAAAGACCTAAAAGGAGTGCAATACTTAACTGGTATTGATCGAAGAGTACACCTCCCAGACGGCTCTGAGATGACCTCAACAGCCAAGTGCGAATTTGAGATACTCATTGGGGGAAATACCTTTGATACCACTGCCACAGTTTTGAGAATGCCAGAATTCAATCTCATTTTTGGCATGTCATGACTTGATTGGCACTACAGAAGAATTTACTATGCGGATAAGAGAATTTACTTTAGACATGGGGATACCGATGTCATTTTCCAAGGTAAAAAATTCGCACCAACTTTGTTATTATCTTCGGATCATACCTTGAAAGCTGACATGAGGGGGGATGAAGTTTACATGATATGTTACGAATTGAAAGAGATGACTATAGATATGAAGGATGTGCGAGTAGTTTGGGACTTTCCCGAGGTATTTCCTCAAAAATTTCCAGGATTGCCCCCACATAGAGAGGTAGATTTTCAAATTAAGCTAGTACCGAGTGCCAAGCCCGTCTCTAGGACCCCTTACCAAATGTCCTCGAAGGAACTCGAAGAGTTTAGAGTTTAGTTGCAAGAACTGGTGAAATCAAGGTTTGTTCGCCCCAGCTCATCACCTTGGGGAGCCCCTGTTTTGTTCGTTAAGAAGAAGGATGGAATCTTATGATTATGCATAGAATATCGGTAGCTCAACCAACTGACGGTACGGAGAACCTATCCGCTACCCCGGATCGACGAGTTGTTCGACCAATTGGTAGGAGAGCATTGGTTTTCCAACTTGGATTTGCGCTTGGGGTATTATAAGTTGAGGATACAAGAGGAGGACATTCAAAAAACAGCATTTGGATCAAGGTACTATTTGTACGAGTTCACCGTGATGCCATTTGGGCTCACAAATGCCCCTTCAGCTTTCATTACTTTGATGAACAAAGTGTTCGAGCCTTATCAAGATATCTTCATCATAATTTTCATCGATGACATTTTGGTCTACTCAAAGACAGAGGAAGAGCATGTCAAACATCTGACCTTGGTACTGAGGAAGCGAAAGGAGCACGCTTTGTTTGCCAAGTTCAGCAAGTGCAAATTCTGGCTCCAAGAGGTTGTCTTCTTGGGCCATGCGATCAGTGGGGCTGGACTAGTTTTTGATGAGGCCAAAGTGCATGCTGTGAGGGAGTGGTCACCCTTGAAGTCAGCGGCCGATGTGCGGAGCTTCCTCGGACTTACCGGGTACTATCGTAAGTTTATAAAAGGGTTTTCAAAGATTGCCCTTCCTCTTACTACTCTGACAAAGAAAGGTGGGCCATATGAGTGGACACCCAAGTGTGAAGCTGCATTCCAAAAACTGAAGGACAGACTTACGTCCACATCCATCCTAGCACTTCCATCCGGGAAGGAGGATTTCAAGTTTACACGGATGCGTCATATCAAGGGATGGAAGCGGTATTGATGCAGCATAGACATGTGATTGCTTATGCTTCAAGACAGCTGAAGAAGCATGAAGTCAACTATCCAGTACATGATTTGGAATTGGGAGCAATGGTGTTCTCCTTGAAGGTTTGGAGACACTATCTGTATGGCGTCCACTATGAAATCTTTTCGGACCACAAGAGTTTAAAGTAGGTTAATACTCAGAAGAAATTGAATTTGAGATAGCGACGATGCTTAGAGTTTTTATGCGATTATGAATTCACCATGATCTATACCAACCTGGAAAAGCAAATTCCATAGCTGATGCTTTAAGCAGAAAGGTACCAGAACCATGCCCTGAGTCCCGATTGATGAGTATGGAGTTAGCTCGGATGCTCAAAGAGATGGAGATTACCCTTGTATATAAAGATCAATCAGAAGGGTATACAAATTACTTAAACGCGATGAGCATAGTCTGTGATATTCGAGACCGAATCTGAGCGGAGGAAGGAAAGGACACGACTCTGGCCCCGACAATCAAGTCAATTGAAGATGGGACAACTGATGAGTATTCCCTAAAAGACGGCCTTGTTCATCTCTGTGGCCAGCTTTACATTCCCAAAGGAGGTAAAATGTGGGAAGATATCGTGAGAGAGGCACATTGCACTCAGTATTGTGTGCATCCTTGGATTGCCAAGATGTACGCTGACTTGCGAAAGACCATGTGTTGGCCGGGAATGAAGAGGGACGTCAGATATTTTGTTACGCATTGCGAGGCCTGTCAAAGGGTGAAGGCGGAATGCAAGAGCCCAAGTGGATTATTACAATCATTGCCCATCCACGAGTTGAAGTTCAAGGAAGTCTCCAGGGACTTCGTCCACGGATTTCCTCGCTTATGCTCAGGGAATGATTCAGTGTGGGTAATCGTTGACCGCCTGACAAAGGTAGCTAGGTTTATTCCAATGAAGAAAGAGGCACATGTGGATGTTTTGGTACGCCTCTTTGTGGAGCAGTTTGTATGGTACCATGGTGTGTCAAAGACAATTATTTCTGACCAGGATGGTCGGTTTACCTCTAAAGAATGGAAGGCGGTACAGGAATATTTGGGCTCGCACCTTACCGTTAGCACAACATTTCATCTTCAGACGGACGAGTAGTTTGAGAGGACCATCAGAACATTGGAGGACATATTGAGACTGTATGTATTGGATAGAGGAGAGTCGTGGGAAAGGCTCTTACCCCTTGTGGAATTCTCCTATAACAATAGTCACAATGCCGGCATTGTAATGATACCCATGAAGCCCTTTACGGAAGAAGGTGTACAACCCCCTGGTCATGGGTACAAGATGAAGACCCGAAGGTTTTAGGAATTGAGTACATCGATGATACTGATGCATTTGTTAGACTAATACGAGACCGCATGCTTGAGGCTCAAAGTCAGCAGGCTAAATATTATAATGCAAAGCACCGGGTGGTAGAATTTCCGGTGGGTAACAAAGAGTTCCTAAAAATCCAGCCTATGCATGGAGTGCCACGAGTACGTGGTGTGAAGAAGCTCAGCCCAAGGTACGTTGGACCTTACACCATATAAGAAAAGATTGGACCTTTGGCCTACCGGTTGGAGTTGCCCCCAAAGCTAGAGAACCTTCATGAAGTATTCCATGTGTCGTCTCACTGGAAGGCGCTGCTGCGCCCTGATCAACATATTCCCACCATTTATGGAGCAGTAGCAACCGATAGATCTGTACGATTAGAGCCGGTGCGGATAGCAGACAACGAGGCAAGGATTTTGCGCCGCAAGAGTGTTCCTTTGGTAAAGGTGTTGTGGTCTAACCATGGGAAGGAGGAGTACACATGAGAGTCGGTTGACTTGATGCAAAAGCGCTTCCCGGAGTTGTTTCCTCAAGTTAATTTTAAAAGCATATTTTATTTTATTTCAATTTTTTATCTCCCCATAGCCATAGCCTGATTTCAGGGATGAAATATTTTATTTTGTTTATAGGATTTGTAATGTCCCAATTCGCGCTAGGCCCCTCGTGCGCACTTTTAAGTCTGGAGAGCTGACTTGGGCTCAGGGAGTTCTGGCAGCACGGCTTACACTTGTGTAAGGGAGGAGAAGTTGGTCCAAAGTAGGACACGGGTAGTGATGAGTTGTAAATATACCTATATTTTCGTATTTTATTTAAGTCATTTTTGCTTATTTTTATATTTTTTAGTTTGTTTTATTTAATAAATTGTTTCTTTTTTGTAATTTTTTATTTCTAACTTAGCTTTTTTGTTTTCTGAAATTTTTCAGGAAAATTGAATTTCGGCCCTGTCACGCCCGTGACCATGCCCGACACGGGTGTGTCAGGCTCTCAACGCAATCAGCCAGTCAAAACTCAACAATTTCACTGTTCTGAGCCCGACACGCCCAACGTCACGCCCGTGTCAAAGCCCGTCACGCCCCTGTCGAGGCCGACACTCAACGTTTAGTCAAACAGTCAACGTTGCCGACATCAGGATGCCAGCTGTCCCGGTCACGCCCCCCTGTCACGCCAGTGACATTTGTGTCACGCCCGTGACCGCCACATGGACCGCCCCGAAGTCAAAGCTCGCGTCAAATCCCTAGAGCCAGCTCCCCGTCACGCCCTAGTCACGCCCGTGACTTACACCTGTCACGCCCGTGACCTGGGGCGTGACCGCCACGTTTTCAGCCGAAGTCAACTTTCCAGTCCAATCACCCAATCAACTCATGAATAGTAGTGAAACGCCCCCCTGTCACGCCCGTGACCTCGGGCGTGTCACACCCGAATTTCTGCCTATAAATACAAGCTTCCAGGAAGCTTATTTTGTCTCCTTTTTGGCCAAATTCCTTAGGGGAGGTGCTGCCCAAATGGAATCCAAATGCTATGTAAGGGAATTTTATCCCCCCTCTCTCTCTTAGTTTGTATTAGGATGTTTGCTTTATTCTACTTTGTAATAGCCTTTTTATTTATAAAATGTTAGTTTTTCTCTCTTCGAATGGCTTGGAATTCAATTAAGCGCCCTAACTTAAGTAATTTTTCGTTCCCCTTTTTTGTTCTTTTCATGTTTTATCTTTTTCAGCTTTATAAATTAGTTTAGTTTAGGATTTTATCGCACTTTCTAGCTGTTATAATGCCCGTTTTATTTTCATATTCCGCACCTGTTTAGCTTTAGCTTTCTCTTCTTTTCACTATTTTCATTCTTAAGGGTTTATAAAAACACCTAAAAAGTGTTCATTTTGATTTTATTTAACTTAGGCTCTTTAGGATTGTAAACCTTTTCGTCTTTTTTAGTTTTATTTTCACTTTTTAGGAGCTTTTATAAAAACTTAAGAATGAAAAAGTCGTTGTTATAATTTTTCGTCAACTTCGTTTTAGCTTTTTAATTTCAAAACTTTTTAGTCCCTTTAATTTTTATTTGCACTTTTTATGCATTTCTACCGCATTCTAGCGGTAGAAATGCAGTCGTTCTAATTTTCCGAGCACTTAGCTTTTCGTTTTAATTTTCAAAACTTTTTGTTCGGTTAATTTTTATTTTCACTTTTTATGCATTTCTACCGCATTCTAGCGGTAGAAATGCAGTTGTTTTAATTTTTCAGTCACTTTGCTTTTTCTTATTTTTGCAAGTGTGCGTGCGTGTATGAGTTAGATTTTATTGCTTTATTTCAATTTCTGTAGAGTGTGTGCGTATGCATCTATTTCCGCCTACTCGTTAAGAGTTAAATGGCGCTCAGCTTTCATTTCCCGCCCACTCGTTTGAGTGGGACTTGTCTTTTATTGCTTTCATTTTCTCCTACTCACTTGAGTAGGAAAACTTAGAGTGCGTGCGTGTGTTTTCATTTATTGTAGAGTGCGTGTGTGTGATTTTAATTTCTGTAGAGTGTGTGCGTGTATGAGAATAATTTACCCCCGCCCACTCATTTGAGCCGGGTTTCGCATTTACTGCTTTCTTCAGTCCTACTCCTTTGAGTAGGACTTGCAATTTTCATCTTTCTTTACTGCTTTCTTTACAGCTTTCTTTTCTGCTTTCTAGCGTAAGTGTCCCCATTCCGATGAGTGGCTAACCGCCCTTAGCCCTCAATATCGAAGAGCATTGGGACAGATAAAGTAGCTCTTAATAATTAAAGTTCCTGTTTTTCAGTTTAATTAAATTTCTTAAGGTTTGCCCCGGGTTAACGACGCGTAGGACCGCATATCGATGTGCGGGCTCTATTTCCGTTATCCATACGCAATGCCGAGAGGCCGCACGTATGGACCGATCACCCTTGGGTAAAGAGAACTCCGCGCTGACCCTCGAGAGAGGAGGCGCGCGACTCTACCGGATTGGGTTCCCCACCCAATAGCGGGGTTCTTAGCGTAATGCGGGCGTTAAGAGGAATCCTTCGTCGGTCTAGCGATCGGTCGAATAGTCTTAGCGTTCAGGTGAGCAATAGTCCTAGAGATAAGTGAGCTCATTCTTATGGAACCTCCACGGCCGAGTCTCCGCCTTAATTTTGAAAATTAGGATCTCTTTTTATTAAAATTTTACTTTAGTTCAATTCTCTTTTTGATAGCGTCGCGCTAAGTTGGTCATCGAACTTCCGCACTTATTTACTGCATTTTTTTCCTGCTTTCTTTTTATGCTTATTATTATTATGCATTTTTATATTTTTAAACCAAACTAAAATATTTTCGGTAGAATAATAGGCTTTCAGGGAAAGAGTAGATATAGCTAAGCCGGCCCCGAGAACAATGCGACCCCGATATTCCACACCGGAATATCCTGTACTACACGCGATAGGTGCACTTGCCTCCCTCTCGTTAAAACTCGGTTTCTAACAAAACAAAACGCTCTTCTTTTTTTATAAATAAAACCTCCACTTTCACACCTAAATAAGAGCCGGCGTTTTAACCATCAGGTAGTGACACGGGCGTTTCCATACCTGTGTGATACTCTGGTGTCTATGCGTCTTCTTTGTGAAATTTCAAAAGAAGGACACGGGTAATGACACGGGTGTGTCCATATACGTGTGGAGCAGGACTTTGGTAGTGACACGGGCATTTCCCTACCCGTGTGTGTGTTCATCGATCAGAGATCGTCTAACATCATCGAACGTATTTCCCGAGAAGGATACGGGTAGTCACACAGGCGTGTCCCTACAAATGTGTGTCTGTGTTCATCAAGCAGAGATCGAATAATATCATCGACCGTGTATCCCGAGAAGGAATTGGGTAGAGACACGAGTGTGTCCCTACCCGTGTGTGCCCATAACAGTTCAATGATTCGTCGAGCAGAGCTCGATGAATTGTCTACCACGTTCCTCCCGAGCAGGACACGGGTAGTGATGCGGGCGTGTCCCTACCCGTGTAGCTCAATTTTGGGTTTTGGCGAATTTTATGGCCGCATTGTTTCGAAGGGACTCATTTATTGGGTTGATTCGCAGTCCAATTATAGGTCGACACGTGGCTATGCAGTTATCCAACTTCCCACATGAAAAGGGGAGAAAACCCTAGCCATTTCGGGACTTTCTTCAAAGCCATTGCAGTAGAAAACTGGTGGTGAGGAAGAAGGGGCTAGAGCCGATCTTCTTCCCGTAAAGAACTAACACCGACTGAGGAGAAGATGATGCCACTAAGAAGGGTGACCAGATCCATGGCATGAAATTGTGGAAACGCTGGAAATGAGGTTAGCATCCTACACTCTCCATTGGTTCTAGATCTGTAATTATTTCTAGGAGAGATGTCGACTCAAGAGAGTTTTGACTTGCGAGATCAAGATTTCCTAGGAAAAGACCATTCTAGGGCTTGTGCCCTAAGGAAATTGATGTCTTTAACCTTACCCCTCTCCTTGAGTAGATGGTGGACTTGTTCGTGAAGAAGAAATAGTCTCATGAGGGTGAATAAGGGTTGAGGAACTTATGGACATGGTTTGAACATATGGCTTGATGAAGAAGATGAACCAATGTCGTTCATCTTGCTTTAAGATGCGTGTAGAAATCTATTTTCTGCACGCAGCAGTCTTCGAGACCGTTTTCAGACATGATATGGCCAGATCTGGGATTTCGATTAAACATGAAAGTCGTAGCCCTTAGAAATGCTTTTCCAATGAGCGGTTAAACGTCTTAACTGGATTCTTGAAGCCTCAGGAATCCACGTTTGAAGTTGCTGTAAAGTAATCACACCTGAACATGTAGATCTCGTGTTTGTTTTGTATCGGCTTTGGGATGGTAGAGAGATTGTAATACATTAATACTAAAGTTTTGTTGAATGGAGTCTCTAAGCATTTGCGATAAAACATATTTATGACATTAATTGGATAGACCCTTATTGAACAAATATTGTGGTAAAATGTACTTGATCATTGTGATTTGTTGAAGGTTGGAAAATGAATGGATTGACGAGTTAGGATTTACTTGGCAATGGTAATACGTTGAATAATGACGAGTTTGGCATGAAGATGTTGTACATGATTGATAACGACTATTATGAACAAATGGTTGTATGGTTGATGAATATGTGAGGTACCTTTATGTCGACGATGAACCCTTAAGTGCCTGTGGCACTAGATTTTGAAAGGGTGTAAGTCCGGAGTTTGACCGCACTGGTTTGGTAATATTGAGAAGAGACGTAAGTGGACGATTGGGCTTGGTCCTCGGTGTTCATTCCTGAGGCTCCTTCCATGCCACGATGATGTGAAATTACATGCGGTGTGAGTCGACACGCGGTGTTATAATCCTTGGTTATGGATAGTGTGGCAGGACTACGGGCTCGCCAGTCGTCACACTGACGGGAGTTGACAGATAGACTTTGGGCGGTTAGGATTTTCCATCGGTGTTCATTCCTGAGGCTCCTTCCATGCCAAGTGGACGGTTGGGCTTGGTCCTCATGATTTTTCCGAAGCTCCGTCGGGGTCACAACATAGGCAAATTCAGGGCTTGGTTCTCGGTGCACATCTATCCGAGACTCCTGCTGAGCCTTAATTTGCATGATAGCTCCGCTGTTGTGTTCTTAACGTTGAGGCATGCAAAGGACTATGTTTGGTAGTGTGGATACCCGCCTGTAGTGGACAAGCCCGCTCTAGTGTCACCGTCTGGCCTCGACAGATGACGCCTGATAAGTTAGCTACCTGCTCGAAAAGTGGGAACTACAAGTCTGTGTCGACATAGCAATTTCATGTGCGCGATCATGGGTGAGTCATTGCATAACATTCATGGTATTGCATTACATTGCATACACAAGATCCTCACCAAATAAGTTTGTATGGGCACTCTTATACAATGAGTTACTTTACTGTTGAGCCGATCCTTAACTTATATATTTGTATGGGCATTCATATAAGTTGAGTTATTTTCGATCGTAGCTTTACATTTTTCATATACTGCTGTATATGGTAGAACTGCTAGAGTAGAATGTTTACTCATTCATTATATTTCTAATATACTTAATATTGCTCGCTCTATACAACCTGTTTGTACTACTTCTTATATAAATATATTGTACCGTTGTTCCTTTCTCCGCCCTGTGCCGAGGAGTCGCCGAGGGAGTGGATGTGAAATCCACTTAGTCTTTATGACTAACGCTTGCTACGTCTTCCTTTTTAGGAGGAAACCCCGCAGTCAGGACAGCCAAAGATTTGCAGCAGGACAGCCAGGCTAGGACGATAGGGCCTGAAGGGACGGTGCCCTCGCTACCGTTAGTGACCGATATGAGTTTGGGAAACTCATGATGTAGCCCTTTGGGCAAGTTTTACCTGTACTATGTTATTTTAGAAGCTTGTTGTAGCTTCTCTATTTGTTGTTCTTTTGGACTATTATTACTTATGTGTGGATTGACTTCTGTTTTATATTCTTGGTTGGGTTGTCATTGGTTGATATTGGTTAGAGCCAGCAGGATAGGAGTCTTATGGTACATGTTAGCCCGAGTTCTAGTGCTACTGCAAGGCGGCTGTTTTGGGCATAAGACTCCCCGCATGTCGTGTTTTGTGTTCTGGGAGAGGGGCATTACTGAAAGTTATCTAGTGTTAACTATCTTCACCTATGGGGGGGGAATAAGTGATTTGCAGTCTTTTGCGAAATTAAAAATTAACCTGCACAAACAACAAATACAACACAGAAAAGCACACCAGAAATTATAGTTGTTCCCCGATTTGGGTAAATCCACTCTCCCCCATCGACCTATCTCCCAACAAGGGATGACTCGGTCACTTCACCAATTGGATTGAAATCCAATCCACACACTATGGAAGAAACCCTTCCACCCGAAGGAGTCACTCCTCCTTCACCACGGGTTGCACCCAACCCTTACAACTAGAAATCAAAATTCCTTTACAACAAAGTTAAAATAGAATGTACAAAAAATACAAACTACGTATGGAGAACCCGATGTCCCTCTTCGTTCAATGAAGCTTTCTTGATGAAGACGAAGAGTCCACGATCGGAGCACTCTCTTGGAGAGGATCTTCCCGAGATCGGCGACGGCAAAGGATTGCGGCGGCGATTCTTTGTAGATCCAAACTTCTTGACAAAGCAAGCAAGGTCTACCAACGATCTTACTTGGATCGATCGTCTCAATTGATTCGGAGGGGAGAAATATTCCCGCTCAACAAATCAAGAGACAAAGGATCTCAAGATAGAAATGTGATATGCTAAGCTTAGCCTCGGTCCTGTCACTGGACGATCAAAGATGACCTCTAAGATAAGCGGCGATGACTATCTTGCGAGCGACGACGGCTTGCGAGCGGCGATGGCGACGGGATGAAGTCTGCAATCGGCTAGGTCACGCTCGACGGCCGTGTTACTTTCTCGTTTTCTTCGCTTCTTGGTTAGTTCAAATTCGTTGGTATTTATACTGTAGATCAACCCTAAAAGAGCGTTGTGGGCCCTACAAGGAGAAACCCCAAGCCCGGTCAAATCAGCGCCCAACATCATGGTTCAATCCAGCGAGCAGAGAAAATTCGCCTAAGGCAAATTCGGCGGGAATCATTGGTGATTCCCGTCGAAGTCGGTGGGAATCACTCAGGATTCCCGTCAAATTTCCCTTGGAAGAATTCCAGTTTAAATCCATGACATCCAGAGGGAATCGGCGAGAATAAAAACCATTCTCGACGAATCGGCAAGAATGAAGAGTCATTCTCGACGATTCGTCAAGAATCACTTATTGATTCTCAACGATTCTGACTTAGCAGAATTCTTGAAGGCGTTGAGTCAGTCGGATGCAGCCGGCGGGAATCAGCGAGTGATTCTCGACGATTCGACGAGAATCACAAGTGATTCCCGTCGAATAGACGAGAATCACTTAGTGATTCCCGTCGAATTTAACTTAGACGATTATTCGTCTTTGTTCCCATGAGTTGGTCTTTGACCCATCCTTGCTCCTCTTCTGCTCTTGATCTATCTCAGCCCTGTACATGAAAATAAGTACACTCCAATAGAGAGAGTACACGTAAGCCAACACACTGATCTGCTCAATGAGGGATTACGTTGCGCAGACCCGTGTATATTGACCCACTGCACCCTGACATTAGTGTGTACTTAGCGTGGAATAACTGCAAGCACAACTTGAAGACATATCATCAAATACATTGTGAAATTATCTTAGCTTGACAGGAGGCTTCTTCAAATCCAGGTAATTGTGGATACAATACCCAACAATCTCCCCCTATTTGAAGAAGCCAAAATCCTACAAGCTAAGATGAATTACACCAACCAGAGTAATATTCATAACAAAATAAGAAAGACAAGACACAGAATATCAAAAGCATACAGAACAATACTTGAGTCAACATGAGATCTTATATAAATATATATATCCAAAGAGAATTGTTCATATAAATACATGAAGATATATACATGCAAAAAGGAACCGACAAGCCAAAATCCCAAGCCTATTTCTCCTTAGCTAGATCATCCTTCAGTTGTTTAGCCAAGTACTTCTTACTTTGTCTCTCAAAATATTCCTTGGGATTCAGATAGTATCTGGGGGAGGAGTTTTCTGTTCCACAGTTTTAGTCCTGAAAAATATATTTCGTTTAGCTTCATATTCTTTGTGCAGCTCCCACTCATATTGATTATATACTTCATTTCGATTAATTTCCCCCCGCTGTTGTAGCATAAAAGTGTCCAATATAATACTCCTCGAGATAGGACTCCATTGTTCATTTCGCACTTCACTCGCCTTCAATCTTACTTTCTTCTCAGTTAGAGTCTCTTTGGACGTCCCTTCTTGGAGTTTTCTTTTTTCCTTTCGCTATGGCTTCCTGGTCAAACATGGCACAACGTGCAGCTTTGGTAGTAGCCCTAGCAGCCTTCTTAGCATCAGCTTCACTAAGAGGAACCTCCTCAACATTTGCACCATCATCAGCAGTAATGGAAACCTCATCAGGAGAAGGAACCAGAATTGGGATTTGTATACCTGATGCTTGCTGCACTAGCCAGAGGCAGCTATCAAAAACATACTTATTTGACTGTTTGAAGTTGTCGACCATAATCTGTTCATGCCCTGCCATCTTAGCGGTATATTCATTCTCCCCCTTTTTTGCTTCGAGGGCAATAGAGTTTGCATAAGAATGTAGTGACTTATCTATATGCTTTGCAGTCTTAGTGAACTCAGTTAGAAGGGAAGTCTTATTTACGTTGAGAGTCACCATGTTGGCATCGAATAGCTTGATGTTGTCGGCCACAATAAGTGCATTTTGGTTCACCACCGCTAGATTAGTTGTGTTCTTCTGGAGTCCTTGCATTAGAAGATTTACTACAGTGCCGGCCTCTGCCTACTTGGCATCAAACTTCTGTTCCATTAGATCCAGTTTATGATTTATTTCCACAACATTCTTCAGCATTAGCTCCTCGGATTATTTAATTAGTTTTAGAACTTTGTTGTGTGATTGTTCAAAAGAAGTTTTCAGTTCATCCACTATACCTTGAATGATATTAACCGTGTGATTTGCCAGGTTAGGTGTTAGTGGATAACCCTGAAGCATGCCTTGGTCGTGCTCTTCTGTAGATTCACTTGGATAGCTTGATACATGCACAGTCTCCAATGGTGGGATTGGGGAAGCCTCTGTAGTTTTCTCATGAATTCTTGTCATCCTCTGCTGAGAGGACTCCCCCTCCATTGCTACACCAGATGTCTCAGGAACATCCAAAGGAGCCCGTTCCTCAGAGGGGACTTCAACATCACCCCGTAGCTCCACCATCTCCACCATCTCCCTCATGGTCGTTTCATTTTCAACTATTTCATCATTCACCTCATCAGCAGCCTCATCTTCCATATCATAATAGTCAACCGCAGCATTGTCCATGTCCTCCTCGTCTTCCTCCTCTTCAACTTGATCAGTGGCGAGGGTATCAATGACATCTTTTGCAATTAGAGAGATGTCAGTAACTACGTCAGCATGATCCAGAACTGAGATATCTGTCCTGAGTGTATCAGTAGAAACGGGTAGCGACTCCCCCTCAGTTCCTGCATGCAGCAAGTCAGGAACGTCACTGTGTTCATCATGGGCTTCAGCCACACCTGCTTGACCAATCCTTCTTTCCCATCTGTCGAATGCACTGGAGTCCATTTTCTTCAAGTGATGGAGAGGAACTCCCTTACTCATGTCAAACCTGTCTCCATCCAACTGATTAAGGTACAGGCTGATTATCCTTCCAAAATTTGGGGTTCGTAGCGTATCTTTAATCTTCTCAAACAGCATGGCCCCCCAGTTGTATCTTTTTCGACACACTATGGCCACCAAGATTTTGAACATATCACCAGAGATATGATCATGGGATCCCGGTTTGCAGATAAGGCTTTCCCAATTATATCAGATAGAAGCTTCCCTTCCTCATTCATTTCCTTGCGCTTGATAGACTTAGTCCCTCGAGCAAGTACAATGAATAGGAGAGTCCTGGCATGATCATATTCCTCCAGGTTGTCCTCTTGTTCAAAACTGGTGAGTTGTAAATGTCGTGACAATTGTCCAGCAGACATCTTGATCCGTAGGCCAGCAATATTACTCTTAATCACCGTATCCTCATGTCGTTGCTTTGCCATTGCAAAGAATTCAAGCACTTCCTTATTCAGGATCTTGCACGGGTTCTCAAGGATGAAGGAAAGCCCGACTTATTCAAGCATTAGGATAATATTTCTGAACTCATCAGAGGCATGGGAGGAGCCCATCCTAACCAGTTCACTCCCGGTGAGGAGCCCAACTGTGGTTCTAGAAGCCATTGCAAACCTAAACAAATAATGTCCAAGGGACTAAACCCTATCAGAAATCCCAGCTTAGGAGCTACACTAGACAAGATACTACAGGGATGAATGGACGTTACCCTAGCGCAGAGCAGAGAGAGTGGCTTGCGACGGGACTGTTGGCGACCAGAACGGGAGTCGACGGGAGAGTGAACACTTCAAAATTTCTGGGATTCGACGGGAGTCGCCACAATCCTTGCGTCTAGATGATGTCGTCGATGGGAGCACGGAGGAGTGACAAAGATCAAGGGCGATTGAAGCACGGGAGGAACTTCCGCACGATCGACAGCATTCGGCGAGGTATCTGGGAAGTCGACGGGATTTCAGTAATTCTGGAATGTGAAGAGTCGTACAGTGGTTACGCTATTTATTTCTTCCGAACAGTGGGAAGTCAACGGGATTTCAGAAAATTCTATACAGGGCATGTTAATTTCGAACCTTTCGAACTCTGAGTTGTCGATTTGAATGTCGAACCTTTGCTCCTTTTTATTTCTTGGTCATACTACCTAGATCGAGTTGAAGGGATTTTAACCCTAGAAATAATTACTGAGTAATTCTAGGTGATTCAAAAGTGTAGAATTTTTGTTATAGCCACTGACACACACTTCTTTAATTTCAATGGACTGATTGACACCCATTGATATTAATTAGCAATTGTATATGTATATAAAAAGAATTCATCAGATTTTTAACTAAGGATCATTGAGTTATTAGCTTTCGCGTCCTTTCATCAGGTGTGTCAACATATATGTATATATATATATATACATTTATTTTTAGAATAAGAATCTACAAATTCATTTGGATATATATATGTATATATATAAGCATCTATATAATGCGACTCAAGTTTCGAACCAGAATGCGCGTACCCTGGATCATTAAGTTGATCCTTCAGATCTTTTATTTGAAGTACACTAGGTGTTTAATTGGAGTAGGCCATTATAGTTAGCATTATCTCTTATCCCATATACTTGTTCCATATCATTCTTGGAACATCTCATGTCTAGATCCCATCATATCATGGGAACCTAGACTATCCTACAAAACGGATTACCTTACCTTAGGAACCCAATATGTATTGGGTCCTAGGTTCTTGTCAGAATAAAATGTCGAATGCCTTCCTACAGGATTCCTGTTAGGAAGGCTAACTCTGCCCAAAGGAAGTGGACATACCCTTGCCCTTGGCACAGAGGGATTGTGCCAACAATCTATGGCAAAGTGACCCACTTTGCCACAACACCAAAACTCATGAATGTTGTATTTCCTTTTATGACCAGATCTACTGACTGAGTTAGTCATGATCTTAGGTCTGATAGGGGCAGAGCAAGTTTTGCTCACAGATTTGCCCTTTCCACCGAGACATGAGGGAGGGTGGAAGGATAACATGTGGTGAGTGTCATGAGGCCTGGGAGGTCGTGCATTCTTTTCAGTTAGCACACATCCTGGGGCCCCATGAGTACTAGCCACATGTTTCCCAACCCCCTTTCCCTGTATCCTAGGGTGTTGAGAGTTACTGTGAGAGCTAGTTCCTGCAATCTTATGAAGTGTTGAGGCGGAGGCAGAGAATACAAAAGGTTCATGATGAGCCAAATGTATTTTTTCATGGGTAGCCATAACAACACTTGCACTATGGGTACTTCAACATGAGGGTTGATTACTCTTACAGTGACCATAGTTGTTCTTATGGTCATACCTGAAAGCATAATGTGTGCGCTTCCTACTCGGTGTGGGGGGTCTGAAAATAGTTTCCCCAATTCTCCATGAATTTATAATTCGTGAGATCCACCAGTTTTCTCCTTTTCTCTTAATAGCATCTATCTTGGAGAAATTAGATACTATTCTCTTCTTGGTCTCTAGACGAACCTCAAGATCCGAGATCTTTTAGTCCTTCACCTTGATGGATTCCAATTGGAGATCCATCATGATCCTCAACTGAGCAATCTCCTTAGCTTGTTCCTCAACAAGTAAGTTACTCTTCTGAAGGGCACTCACGAGGGAATAAGAATTTTCAATCCTTTGATTGACGCTATCCATCTCCCTTGCATCATAAGATGTACAACCCTCTGAACTATTCCTGTCTTCAGGAAATTCAAGGGGAGAGGAGCATAATGAAGGAGTAACCTGATCCTGACTTTGATGTTCAGGGTTAGCGTTAGAATCAGCCGAGACAGATGTGTCAGCTTCATCAGAACTGCTTTCCTCAAACTCTTCTTCCATATCAGATATAGACACAGGAGCCCTGATACTGAGAGATTGGTCTTGACCTTCATCTTCAGGATTGAGGATTCCCATGTAAGCTTCATCCTCCTGCTGGCATCCAGTCCTTGCTGTCTCCGATCCCATCATGATATCTGAGATAGTTTGCCACATAGACTTTTCAGTCCTACACTTGTCCAGTCTTGAACGAGACGATCCAGACCAGCCATTAGTGATGATTTGACGAATCAGCTTGTCCAAGTTTAAGAGTGAAAGCTCAGTCTCAGACATCTCTTCGGAACTCTTAGAGATTTTGAGATCTTTTCCTGAGCTGGAAGCCTTCATGGGAATGAAGGGACCCTCTTCCAAAATGAGTGACGCATGAGGGTCAATGGCCCCCCAGATGAAACCGAACTTTCATCTTCTAGACGGGATAATACTCCTTTGTGCAGGCAAGGAGTCTAAAGAGAGACATCCGAATATAGCTCCATGCTTGAGTCTGGTTTTCTTCTTGACACTAGAGGCAGGATCTTACTGAAGGTGTTAACCTAGTTGACGAGTAACCTCCCTATGATACCACTTGAACGTTATCTAGTGTCCACTATCTTTACCTATGGGGGTGGAGGAATAGGTGATTTGCAGTCTTTTGCGGAATTAAAAATTAACCTGCACAAACAACAAACACAACATAGAAAAGCACACCAGAAATTATAGTGGTTCCCCGATTTGGGTACGTCCACTCTCCCCCTTCGACCTATCTCCCAACAAGGGACGACTCGGTCACTTCACCAACCGGATTGAAATCCAATCCACACACTATGAAAAACCCTTCCACCCGTAGGAGTCACTACTCCTTCACCACGGGTTGCACTGAACCCTTACAACTAGGAATCAAAATTCCTTTACAATAAAGTTCAAACAGAATGTACAGAAAATACAAACTACGTATGGAGAACCCGATGTCCCTCTTCATTCAATGAAGCTTTCTTGATGAAGACGAAGAGTCCACGATCGGAGCACTCTCTTGGAGAGGATCTTCCCGAGATCGGCGGTGGCAAAGGATTGTGGCGGCGATGCTTTGTAGATCAAAACTTCTTGACAAAGCTAGCAAGGTATACCAAC
This sequence comes from Platanthera zijinensis, assembly GCA_039513925.1. NCBI lineage: Eukaryota > Viridiplantae > Streptophyta > Magnoliopsida > Asparagales > Orchidaceae > Platanthera > Platanthera zijinensis. The sequence goes on along the minus strand of CM077093.1, from coordinate 111,082,029 downwards.
GATCTTACTTTGATCGATCGTCTCATTCGATTCGGAGGGGAGAAATATTCCCGCTCAACAAATCAAGAGACAAAGGATCTCAAGATAGAAACGTGAGATGCTAAGCTTAGCCTCGGTCCTGTCGTCGGACGATCAAAGAGGACCTCTAAGATCAGCGGTGATGACTATCTTGCGAGCGGCGACGGCTTGCGAGCGGCGATGGCGACGGGAGGAAGTCCGCGATCGGCTAGGTCACGCTCGGCAGCCGTGTTCCTTTCTCATATTCTTCGCTTCATGGTTGGTTCAAATTCATGGATATTTATACTGTAGATCAACCCTAAAAGACCGTTATGGGCCCTACAAGGAGAAACCCCAAGCCCGGTAAAATCAGGGCCCAACATCATGGTTCAGTCCAGCGAGAAGAGAAAATTCGCCTAAGGCAAATTCGGCGGGAATCATTGATGATTCCCATCAAAGTCGGCGGGAATCACTCATGATTCCCATCGAATTTTCCTTTGAAGAATTCCAGTTGAAATCCATGACATCCGGATGGAATCGGCGAAAATGAAAACCATTCTTGATGAATCGGCGAGAATGCAGAGTCATTCTCGACGATTCGGCGAGAATCACTTCTTGATTCTCAACGATTCCGACTTAGCAGAATTCTTGAAGGCGTTGAGTCAGCCGGATGCAGCCGGCGGGAATCAGCGAGTGCTTCTCGACGATTCGACGCGAATCACTAGTGATTCCCGTCGAATAGATGAGAATCACTTAGTGATTCCCGTCGAATTTAACTTAGACGATTCTTCGTCTTTCTTCCCATGAGTTGGTCTTTGACCCATCCTTTCTCCTCTTCTGCTCTTGATCTATCTCAGCCCTGCACTTGAAAATAAGTACACTCCAATAGAGAGAGTACATGTAAGACAACACACTGATCTTCTCAACGAGGGATTACGTCTTGCAGACCCGTGTATATTGACCCACTGCACCTTGACATTGGTGTGTACTTAGCGTGGAATAACTGCAAGCACAACTTGAAGATATATCATCAAATACATTGTGAATTCATCTTAGCTTGACAGGAGGCTTCTTCAAATTTAGGTAATTATGGATACAATACCCAACAATTACACCTTGAACACCACTATTAAGGCAAGATACAAGACCTTTCCACAATACCTACAAACACTGTGGATATAACAACCAGTCCGTAGCAACCTTCAGACATTATTCCAGTCCGCACATCCACATCTTGAGACTAAGGCACAATTTTGCTTAGTCGAGCTACCAGATAGACAGCCAGTCCGCACACTTCTAGGCCGAAATGAGCACAGATAAGACTATCAAGCTACCGAACTTGACGTGTAGAGAATCAGTCTGTGCTACCCATACAAACTCATAGACTAAGCACAAGAAGACTTGGTACAAATCGTGACCAAGTCCACAACTACAACAATCATTGGTGTCAACACAACACCAGGGATAAAAAAACCAGACCACACTAACTGGAAATCCCACGACTCTGCCAAACCACTCCACTAGAGAACAAGACTAAAGGCACAAGACTATTCTGATCTCGCGAGCTCCAGAAGAGTCTGCAACAAGCCAGACCCGGCAAACTCTATATGAGTCAGCAACTCCTGCAGATAGATAACCAATCCATGCTGTTACATCCTGGGAACAAGCTGACTGCAGAAACACTAGCCGACCTAGCTAGTCGCCAATTAAGACTTCATTATTTCAGCAATTACACCGCCACCATTTAGCTGCGCGGTCTTCCCGATCAGACCTCCATTTTCACTTCAATAAATTCAATAGTAGATACTGTTGTTCTACCTATTCAATCTGAAATTCCTCCTGTTCAAACAAAAATTCAATCTCATGTACCTGATGTTTAAATTTATGAAGAGCCAGCTGTCTTGACAGAATTACACACTATTTCGGGACAACACCTGCTGGAGTCTCAGATTTGGAGGAATTTCATACTAAAAAAGAACTCATACTAGAGTCTGAGGGGGAGGCCTTCGTTGAACACTTGCTCCAAGAGGACCTCCTTGTTGAAAGAGCTTCTGGGGAGTGCGGAATTTTGTAGTGCTTTATAAAGAAGTCAGAGAGGCTATGGTAAAGCCTCTTGCCCAAGAATCACTCTTATTCAAGGACCAATCAGGGGGAGCTCTTTCTAGTAGTCTGAAAACTAATGCTGACAATCTTGTACTGCCAAGATCACATGATATTATTGCCTCTCCTTAAGAATGTTCTATGTTAAAGTTTATAGAAGCCATTCTAGTAAAGCAGAAAGACCACTTTGACTTCTTCTTGAAATAGGTTTTTGGCAAAGTGGCTGAAGTAGAAAAGGATCTAAACAATTCGTTAGCTAAAATGAAGCACAACAAGGAAAAGCTCCAGACCTCTTTGACTAAATGGCTGACTCAAAGAGGTAAGACAATAAACCATTCAATAGAGCATTAGTCGCGTTTACAATGAGACAGCTCACCTTTTTAAAGGCCAAGATGGTATGATACACTTTCATGATGCGAGCATGCATTATGTTGATAGGAAAATGGGATAGTACAGGGTGGAAATTGTCCAAACCCTTACTGAAGAAATCAAAACAGGGAAGGAAAAGATAAAAAGAAAAATGGATAAGCTAAATCATGATGTGTGCAAACAAGTGCACAATATAAATATTTATTGCAATGAGAATATAAAGTGGTCTCAAAGGGAAATAACCGGGTGTGCTCCTCAATTTCCAACCCAGTTCTCACCTCTAGAGCAACCTTTTGCCAGTTCAGATCCTGTAGGGCAACCTATTGAGAGCTTAGATACATATGTTCCTCCCATACAATACCCGTGTGGTCTGATGATGTTAAGGAAGAGTTGGAAATCATTGAATAACCTACCAGACCACCTATTCAAAAGAGAAGAAGATATAGAGAAGGCCCTTCAACAAGTAGATCTGATCCAAACAAAGTAAGAGAATATGCAGAAGTTTGGAGTCATATCTCTAAGGAATTATTCTGGACACCATCACCTTAGTTGATTTATCAAATGAGGAACCATTGAATTATTATAGTGGAGAAGAATGGAATAAGCACAAAGTGTCAAATGTTAAGAGGAGGTTCCAATTCAAAAAGCATGGCAGATATAATCTTGATGCTCCTTATCCTCCACCAATATATTATCCCAAGCCTAGTGTATATTTTTACAAATAGTATGAGAAGAGTGGGGAAAAAAGGTAATTCTAAGAGTGTTTTTTTCTTTATGATCAATTATGTGGTGAATGTATTGGAATGTCGAAAGAAACACTTCTATACATATTATTATTATTTTAATCTCTATTATCTTATTAATCAAAAATTCTTATTGTCAATTCAATATTTCTTGTAGGCTTTATTTTCTGTGCAATTCAACTTAGTCTATAGGTTTCTTACTTCTTCAAATAGGGAGAGATTGTTGGGTATTGTATCTACAATATCCCTGATTTGAAAAAGTGTCCCTTAAACTATATTGAATTGCGTCTGTATTTAATGTTAGTTTTAGTTGTGTGTGGTGCAGGTCTTTATTGCCAAGAACAAACCATTGTCAAGTTACAATGGGTCTAAAAACACAGTTCTGTGCAATGTTATTCTTCGTTGCATAGAACATCATATTGACCCTTTTGTTATCTCTATAATGAGGTGTACTTACCCTAGAATCACAAAGGAAGTTGATGTCTAGAAGTTGCTGATTTTGGCTAAGTCAAATTCATCGAGCGATCTCATGGGGTCTTAAGAAATTCATCAAGAACTCACGTAAACACTCGAGGAATTCATCGAGTGATCTCAGGAGAACTTGAGAGATCATAAAGAACCGCTGTCCAGAATGGCTAAGTTAAAGTAGCTTAGACTTCTCGTATATACTAGATAAATTTGTCGAGTACTTACGTGAGTTCTCGTGAAATTTATCGAGTATGCTCGAGAGGTCATGTCAAGTACCTTAATGTTCTAGAGAAAGATTGAAGTCTTTGTCGATTTTGTAAATTTGTCGTGTACTCAAGAAAATTCTTCGAGTACTCTCGAGAGGTTTCAACTAATTCTTCGAAAGTTGTCGTGATGTCCGAACATCTCACGCAAGCTCTCTCCCAAGTTGTTTCGACTGGTTCATCGAGTTGTCTAGAGAGCTCATGTGATGTCTCGACGAATCTGGACTTAAAACCAATTTTTGGTCCGTTTCATTCTCTTTTTTATGGCTTTCTAAAATTAGGGCTACCGCCATATACAGTACGTGCCTACTGTAGAACTATGTTCAAAATTGAGCTGTTAGTAAGGAATCGTCTATAAATAGTCAAGGATTATTCCAGAAAAACCTAATCGTGTTCTAATCTCAAATTTCCATAAATGATCGAGATTTCAAAATCGATTTCACGAATAACTTTGCCACAGACAGTCCTCTCAATCTGCAATTCCTCCTACAAAGAAAAGACTTGTTCAATCTCAAGATTTCAGATTCACATATATTTAGTAATCAGTCATTTCTCAGATCAGATCTGTGTTATGAATTTCAGATCCTTCTTCTTCGACTTCAAGATTTCAGACACAGCTTTCACACAATGAAGAAGGAACTTTTTTAGTTCTGAGAAAGAAGATTATTTTCAAACAATTTTTTTCTTTATTGCTTTATAGAAAATTTGTTCTTCCGAGTTTTTGTAGATCCTTGTTCTAGGATTGAGTGTAGGGGAAGTTGTTCTCCGAGATTATAGTTGTATACTCTGAGTGTAATATTGTTGAATCTGAGTTTTTTTGGTGAAGTATTCGAGTCTAGCCCGAAGTGCTCGATAAGTGAGGTGGGAAAGTGGAATTACCCATCATCGGGGAACCACTATAAATCATTGTGTCTGTGCTGTGATCTCTTATTTTGTGCACTTTATTTTGATAAATTTTTAATTCTACTAATAGTCGCAAGATTCATCTATTCACCCCCTTTAGGTGATTTAGTTTGATAACTAGATACTTTCAAAGGGCTTTGTCCTAGTATTCCTCTATCATGCTGAGCCTCCTAATGGTGATTTGAAGCTTTTTCCACTACATCAAGGGGTCTTTTGCTAGAGATGTGTCCAAGGAGTGATCTACCAAAAAAGATTGGTAAAGAAAGAGGAGGTGAGAGACCTCTTATACCCCGGACATCAGTTATGGATCGATCAAGGGCGTGGATTAAAGCCCCATCGATTCCTCCTAAAAATTCGCAATGAGGCTTCTATCTTGGTTGTATTTCACGCACTTCTCTTCTCGGTTATTATTGTCACTTCGCTTCTCATGTATTGGATAATGCACATTATACTCTTGTTATTAATGTTGAATTTAATGTCTTTGAAAGTTTTCTTGGTTTATATTTATCGAGGTTTCACCCCTATTTCCATATACCATTTCTATTATGTTGATTAGTTTGTCCCACTAACAATTTCTAGTTGTGTGAATTATTACTAGGTTATTGTGACACTTAATTCTACTTGTGCTTCCACCCCATCCACATGCCTACTCTTCCATTTTCCTTACCAAGCAGTGCTAATAGACTGCATAAATCTATCAAACTTGCTCTGCAGGGCTTGTGACCCGACTACTTTAGAGTATTTATTTTCATTTACGGTTCACCAAAACCAATCAAATCTCTATTTTCAAATCTTTAAAATTAATTTTATAAATAATAGAAACACACGCCCCATCCTGTATTCCATCGATATTGATACTCAAGAATCACTCCTCATTTTAGATTACTTTAGTGAGCAGTGCACTTGCTGTTAGCGCATCAAGTTTTTGGTGAATTTGTCGGGGATTGTAGTCGTCATTCGATTCTTTGGTTTAGGAAAATAGTTATAAGGGCTTTGGTTGTATTTGATTTTGTTTTTGTTTTTGTGAGATTTTTTGCAGGGTCATGACCCTTGTTTCATTGCTAAGTTTGATCCTGAGATAGAGCGAATGTTGCGTGCCTACCACCATATCACTACTTATATGGAAGGGAACCAAGTACATGTGAATGATTAAGGGGGAGAAGCTAACCCCCTTACTTGAAAAAATACTGATGAGCATGATGGGTACGTTTGAGGCCATGAATAATAGGAGACTATTCTACCCCTACTATTGGGATTGTGTATCCAGAATTTGGCCTGTCAATTACTAATAAACAATTCGAGAGTAAGCCAACCATCCTTTATATAATCTACAATAACGCCCAATTCTCTGGCCCATCGAGTGATGTCTCCCATCTTCATTTGGCCAAGTTTGTTGAAATCTATTGTATTTTATGGATCTCTGACGATACAGTAAAGCTCAGACTCTTCTCGTTCTCCATTTGTATCAAAGGAAAGGCATGGCTATAAACCATCACTCTAAGTACTGCCATGATATATGATGCCCTATATTTTAAGATCTTAGAAAAATTCCATCCAAAAGAATAGATTGTCAACATTCGATACGTGATTGTCATGTTCTAGCAAGAAGACTAGAGACACTCTTGGAGGCATAGGAGAGGTTTATCGATTTGTTAAGAAAATTCCCCCAACATGAGTGTCATCCATGGAATCTAATTTAAATCTTCAATTTTTCAATAGAGCCCAATTTACGGGCAATGATTAATATTGCTACTAGAAGAATTTTTATGAACCACACACCTGAGGAGTCCTTTAGAATCATGCAAGACACAGCCTCTCAAAACACGCACTGGACTGTGGGAAGGAATGCCCCTAAAGGAGCAAGGGGATAATTTGAAGTTAGTTCTTTTATTCAAGTTGTTTATTCAGCACCTTCCCAGTTCAAGAATATTACATTGTTTAAGCGTTCTACTCTTACTTCTACACAATTCATGGCTATATCATTTCAAGGTTGCGGAAATATCGGGCATCATTTTTATGAATGCCCCGCTGGTAAACTTTAATCCGATTTTTCTAATACGAACTTTGAATAAACTATGAATTATGATAGTAAGCAAAAAAGAGCTATTCTGCCTTCAAACACATATAACCCGATAGTGAGAAATCAGCCCAAATTTTCTTGGAGCCAAAAAGTAGCATGCCAATGATGGCAACTGAGCCAACATCAAATTGATGCATAGACTTTTAGAAGCCAACTGAGGTTGCATCATCTCAGTTATAACCAACTTGATCCTATGCCGAAAAAGAGCGCGCTTGAGGAAATGATGGAAAAGTTCATTAATATGGCCCAAGCTAAAATGGACAATAAAACAACATTAAAGCGGAACATGAAAGAACAATTGGGCAAATTGGTCCAAGTGTTATCTAAGGGTGAATAACCCCACATTTTAGCAAAACAGATAAAATTCCCCGAGAGTAGGGGAAGAGTGTATCTAATCCATCAAATGACAATGAGGGATAGTTGGCGGTAATGTGCGAGATTAATGATGTAGAAATCGCAACATTATATGATATTATTTCATCACGCGACGTCATTACTCAGTAACATGTCCAAACCCTTGGGTGTATGGTTGATACAAAAGGCCGGTGCAGGAGGTTAAAATTTTTTTTGATGGCGTAGTAGTTGTCACGAAGTTTCAAGTACTGGTACCCATGGAGAACAACCCCATACCGATTTTGGGCATCATATTCTCAAGGGAGAGTGGTGCCACTCTTCATATAGCTGATGGTAGTACATCATTTCCACCTAAGGATACCCACCATTTTTGTCCATCCTCTACAATTGAGAACCTTGGTGATAAGAAAGAAAATAACGAATCTTTTTCTTTGGGTTCTAACATTGTTTCTAGCCCTATAGTTTGTAGTCCAGGTGAGATTATCTCATGGGAGAACGAGTAACTAGTGGAAGTTGATGCAGAAGAAGAAATGACTGAGGTTATTAACCTAGTGGTGGAGTTGGTGATTGGTCTTGATGCTGTTCTAGTTGAGTAAGTTGAGGTTGAGGAAGAATGCGGCAGGACTGTGAGTTTGAGTGATGATGCGGCGGGTGTCCCCTCTAAGACTTTAAATTTTATTGAGAACTAAAACTAGGTGTCTAAATAATTTAATTAGGTGTGATCGGCTGATCTATTACCTGATGTTAGTAAGGAGATGACGGCACCCACAAATTCTATAGAGCCGATTGCTAATGCTAATTTTGTTCATGATCGTGGCGATCGATGGTGCTATCTCATTATGGAAAAACTAAAAAAAGGGAAGTTGTGTCGCGCTTCGGACTCTATTTCCCTCCGACACAAGAAGGAGGAGGTTAGAGGCAAAAGAGCTAACAACCTTTTTTTCTCTAAAGCATTCTTCTCTAGCCCCACTAGTGTGGCTGGGGAGAACTACCACAAGTCAACATACAACAGATTTGTGGTAGGTTCTCTGGGCTATTTTTGGGTTTTATGCTACTGCTCTGTTTATTACCCATGGTGTATCTATCATGTGTGATGTTTATTTCCTTGCTCAGTTAGTTTTGAACAATCTAAACTATATCTATAATTGATAATACACATATTTTTTTCTAGCTTAAGGACAGTAAACAAAAGCACTAATGGGAGACAACACATATTTGGTTGTTTGTGGTTTTTCTAATTTGCTAATATTTTAGTTAATATAATTTGTTTCTTGGAGCTCTCTTTTTGTAGATGTTGGCGATCTTTTGGATTCGGATACAGACAATCTCATATTATTACTCTGCCTTATGGTATACTCATTTCTGAGCATTGGGTAACATGTCCCCTTGCCTTCAATTTGATTGTTATTGTTACATAATTTGTTAGTACCGTGTATCGTAAGTGTAGGGCAGTGCTATTGTCATTACGCAATATATGTGCACCACTTTATTCACATGCCAGAAGCAGTCCTTTAATTTCAATTATATATATTTATTAGATACATATTCCTCGGACCTCACAACACCCATTTGAGTGCGCACTTATATGTTGATGTGTTATGAGTATAATTTATTTCCCATATGTGATTAGAAATTTAATTTTTGTGGCATAGGAATTAAAGACAGTAAAATGTTGGCTCTTGTAGTGCTCTTAGTTGAGTGCTCGCGTCTCACCTAGACATTCAAGTATAATTAAATTTTTTTATGCTTATAGTTATATACTTTTATCTTTGCATAGATACAGTTTATTTTGCTCATAATTTGTGAATCTGGTGTAATTTGAAGGTAGCATAAGTTATGTGTCTAGATAACCACTAGATTTGCATTGCTCAAGTCAGTAGGATGGATAGTTTTTTTTGAAGGCTAAGAACTTGCCCCTAGCTACTCTTGAAGCATGGGTAAAGGTTAGTTCAATAGTGCTACCATAGTATAGGCCACCCTTTAGCCCGGTTGAAAAATTTCAATGATCCTAATACTCTATCCTTGCGTAGCCCTGTTGTGCTTATCCCCACCATTGATTTAACTCCACCATCATTTCACTAAAGCTAAAAAGACTATCATAATCGAACTCCAGACTCCAAGCTTAAGGTTGTATCGCATTTATATTTTGTGTAATGATGTGGTGTTCTATTTGTGAATGTGTGGGATTGATCTACTGAAAATTCTAGTTGAAGTTGTTGATTGAAAAATGAAATGAAAAAATTTAAAAAAAAATAAAATGTTGAAAAAAATAATGAAGAGAAAAAAAGAAAAATGAAAATGAAATAAAAGTGATGAATTGTATTTGGGAGTAGGAAAACCCATAGTTTCAAGTCTGGGGGTGTGGTGCACTCTGTTTGTATTCTTGCTTAGATTGTTTCTTATTTGTTAGCTCAATTTGGTTAGGTGTGTTAAACCTTCATTTTTATCCTTATTTACCCACTATAACCCATGCCCCATTCTAAACCTAAAGAACTATTAATTGGTGCTTTAAACCAAACTAGAGTTATGGATAGAGTGTGGGCAGGTGGGATTATCACAGTCGACATTGATGGATTTCTTTGGTGGTTATCACAATCCCCGTTCTTTGGGAATGCAATTCTTAACGATCAATTTACTTTCTCCTAATGCATCATATAGGGATTCACCACGATTCTAATCATGAGTAGGAATCATATGTAGATACACAAATTAGAAATATATAATCTATTTCGTTTAATAAAAGGTTTCTTCTGCAAAATTTCTACGCATGAGAGTATAAGACTTTGTATGGTAACCCGCTTTTCAATTGCAATGCCAACTATATTTTTCTCGTCTGCATGGGAGATAGTTTGTTCGGGACGAGCGAATGGATAATTCTGTGGGTGTGATGAGTCCGATTTATAAAGGGATTTTTGGATTCATCTAGGCTCGAATTCACACACTTGCACTTCACTTTTTGTTCACAATTACTTATATTTAACTTAGTATTCACTTTCACATGAAGTGAACTTTTTAGCCTATTATGGTGCATAATTGCACCATCTTTTGTGGGATTAAGAAAATGGTGCTCCCCATTTGTTTATTTTTTTGTATTGTGGTTTTGGACATACGGGGGCAGAGACCAACCAATTTTGAAATCTGTATATTTCACACAGTCGTGCGTTTTGTCTTTGCGCACATGGATTCTTCTAATGCATTATCTTTTATAGGCTTGATCATATTGATCGTCTATCACAAGTCCGTGTGAACTGCCTATGCGCATGATCTATTTTTCCCATGTGAGATCTTTGTGCTAAAAATTTATGCTCTGCTGCCAACCATACATTTTAGTCACGCACGTTCAATTTCTACCAAGCGAGAGCAAATCACACGGGCGACCTGTTTTGTCAAAAACTTATGTATTTTTTATTGGTTGTACCTTTCCTTCATGTATGGTTGAATTCAACCATGCGAGGAGAAAGTGCATGAGGTGTTGTTTGGCCAGAAACTATAACGGTCTGTCGTTGTCTGTGCATTTTTGTTCGCGTGCAGTTGTTGCAACCATACATATCTAAAAATTGCATGGGAGGGCCCTTGACCTATTTGGAAATTACTCGTTAAATATCTCGCTGTCTCAAATGCACTATCGTGCGTTCAACTGTGTGATTTCATTTTTTTTACAAAACTTTGTATTTGAGCGCAGACATTGCCCTATCTGCATCCCTCCCTTCCATTTTGCCAGGTTCCACCCAGGTTTCGCCCTCCATCAACGCCCACCTTAGTGATGATCTCCAGGCTTCCTTCTTCCATATTCGTTCGCTAAGGATTTGTGCTAGCACACCTCTATCATCCCGAGCCCCCAAGTGTTGATTCAAAGATTCTTCTACCGCATCAAGAAGTTCTTTTGTTAGAAATAAGTCCAAGGAGTGATCTATCAAATAAGACAGATAAAGTGAGAGTAGGTGAGAGACCTCTTGTACCCCGGATGTCAGTTGTATACCAAGCAAGGGCGTGGAGTGTCTCCCAATCTATTCCTCACGAGAATTTGTAATGAGCCTTCGCTCTTAGTTATATTTTTCCCACTTCACTTCTTTGTTGTTGATTGTTGCTTTACTCCTCATGTATTGGAAGATGCGCATTAAACTCTTGTTGTTATTGATGAATATAATGTTTTTGAAATTTTTCTTGGTTTATATGTGTTGAGGTTTCTCCCCCACTTCCATCTTCCATTTTTGTTATGTTTATTAGTTTGTTGCACTAGCAATTGCTAGTTGTGTGCATTACAACGAGGTTGTTTTGAACCTCAATTCTTTCGGTACTTCGACCCCATTTGCATCCCTACTATTCCATCTTCCTTACAAAGTAGTGCTAATGACCTGCATTAGTACATCTACCTTATGATGCGGTGCTAGTGATCCCCAAAATATAGATAGATTGCTCACTCGCCCCCTGACTCTCTCGTAAAGCCCCCGGGTCAACCCCAAAGATGAAGAAAGCCAAATCGGCCCAGCACGACATAGGGAAGGGTGAATTGACTTCTCGCAATCCTTACTCGCCCAAGGTAGACTTGGTATTCGTATTCGCTTAGCACTATTTCCCCTCTTATCGCCGAGATGAAATGTTGATGTCATATCCATTTGCAGATCCCGCCGATGGTGAAGGAGGTTGAGGAGGCAAGTGTTATCGTGGTCTCGCTGGGAAATGGGCAAGGGAAAGCAAATCGCAAGATAACCCCCCCTCTCTGGCTCAATGTTTTCTCTTGGGAGAAAGGTAACCCCTCCACTAACTATTAGCTTTTTGTCCCCTGGTTTAACCATTCGTTCTTTGCAGCTTCTACTTTTTGAACTTTGGGGATGGGAGGCCCTGCTCCAAGATCTTCCATTCGTAAGGTGCCTGTAGATCTCGGCTCTGCTCCTCTCCCGAGGGATGTTATCCCCACACATTTTGCTGAGTCCACCATCCATCCACAAGGCCTAGGGAAGAGGAATATATCCTTCGAGACCCCCTTTGAGGGACGGTCGAGGACTTCTCGCTGCCCTCCATTTACCCCGGGCTTTTGAAAGATTTCCACCAACGTCGATATTGATGAGGAGGAGGTCTCGCCTCTTCCTTCTCCAGATTCAATTGCCTACTACCTGGGCCTTCCGGGGGACACTATCAGGATGAAACAATGTGTGGCCTAGATGTTCCAGAAATAGTCGTTGCTGCTATGCGGGCTCTCCGATCTGGTGCAGGAGAAATAGGAATATGTCGAGGATCGGCTTCTCAGCCTGGAGAATAATTATAAACAACTTGTTGCCAATCTATCGGGAGAGGTCAGCGGCAGGACCGAATATCCCGGCCTTCACATTGCGCGCGCTGAGGATCAACTTTTTCTTGCACAGCGGGAACTCTAGAAGATTTGCTCTATTCACTATGCGTGCACTATGCCGGGAGCAGGAAGGGGAGGTCGGGGATGGTGATGATGGCCCCCTATTAGGTCTACCGACACTCGCCTCCCTCTCTTGTTCTTTTCATGGATTCTGTAATGATAACTGCTGGCCTATGTGCTGAATGCTGACTATGTGCGATATTCATGTGTTATTTGTTCTCGTTTTCCTTTCTGTCTTCTATCACATATTTACATATATTTTATTCTCGCTGATGCTTTTACTATGTTGTTCCCTCTGCTCGAAACCGTGGTGCGAGAGGGACGATGCTGGATCTCGCTTAAGGTTAAGGCCGGACCGGAGGCGAGATCCAAGAATGTTTTATCCGCACTTTTTCCATATTAGGGTCATTTCCCGCCCAACCTTTTTCTATAAATAGAGCGTAAGCCTACAACATTAATCATTGCCTTCAATAGCCTTTACTCGCCACTTTCTCGTTCTTTTCGCACTCGCGCTTTGCTCTAACTTTTCCTTTGGGCGAGATGTCGGGAGAAGTTGATGGCCAGAACAAGTGAGCTGCCATATTTTCCGACTACCCCTTCACGAACTGCAAGCTGTCAAAGGAGGCATACCTCTCGCTTGTTAACCTTTATATTACCCAATGCCTCAAGTCGCGACGTCCATCCGAAAATGAGGCGATTAACCACTTCTTGCCTTGCGAGCTTTGTATCCCTATTGAACACTTTGAGGTTGGTCTTCTCCTTCCCATATGGCCCGAGATACGTCAAGCGCCGCGCTACTTTGGCGTAGTTCCTGCGTAGCTCAACCCAAACTCGATAGCTCTGCTAGTCGCATTCTCCTGCTACATACGGTCTGAGCGAATGGATTCAGTCATCAGGTCTTCTGGAAATTGTTTAACTTTCGTGCCAAGAAGGATGAGATCGCCTTCTTCTCCGGCAATAACCTCAAGGCGAGAGGTCTCGCCAACAAAAACCACCACTGGGTGATGAAGTTCATCTTCGTCTCTGGCAACTTTGGTGTCACAACACGCATTTTATCCGAATTAAGAATTATCAGAGTATTAGAAAACACGCGTCGTGATGCCACGTCAAGCAGTGGATAACCGCTGACGCTCAAGCAAAAACTATATACTTTACTTTATGAAAATTCATAAGTTAAATGATTAGAAATTCAGTTATATTTTAAAGGTCGTATCCCTAGGCTCAGTGGATCATATAGTCCACAGTTTAAAAACTATACTTATTCATAAGGAAAAATACTTTATTCAAGTTTGACATCCTAAAAGAGTGCATAAGTGTCCCTAGAGGACAACTTATACTTTGCAGGACCCTACATTTAATTTGTACTATGTATAGGAAAATGATCTTTTTACGTTATTTGGAAAATAGTGTTTGAGTTTTATAAAACATGCTGATTATGACGTACATATAGTAGGGTTTATAGGTTTGAAAGTAACTAGCAACCTAGCATAAAATATCCCAAGGGCAAGTAGACTAATCTCCAGAAAGGTAGCATCAAAAAGATAACGTATTTAGTATCAAGGTAAAACTACCAGTGGGCGCCAACAAACTGACACGAACCCACTGGAAAATATGTACGTCTGTAAGAAAGAAGCACGAAACTACCTCACAAGACCAATGAACTTATCTCTACAGTACGAGAGACCACCAGCAACAGCACAGCACAACAAGATGCCTAATCAGCTACTAACAAGAACTTGAGGAATTCAAAGAAGAAAAGAATACCTCAGCAAGCAAAAACAAATGAGCTGTATGGAAATGTTAATCTAAATTATAAGCCAGAAGAGTAAGTAAACTGTAACAAGCACCACTGTCCAAGGAAAGACAAAAAGGAAAAGCGCAATGTGCGAGGAAACAGCAAAAACCCTGCCCAAAAATCCTGCAGAGTTTACAAGGCTACCATGTGCCCAAAACGTAGCAATTTACAAAGGAAGAAACGTCTAACATCCTAAATTGTGAGAGATGGCAGTAGCAAAAACAACGCAGATCCGGGTTGGAGGCAAACTTAGTCCCCCAACCACCATTTCCAAGAAACAAAGCTCAAGGGTCTACATGTGAAAGCAATAGGGACCTCCCACCCCCTTGCCCAGCTCGTACCTGGAGCAAGATAAAAGAAAAGGGTGGTCACGGCTAAATTACACAACACCACCCCCATTAAGAGATTCAAACCACCACTACTAACCAAAACCCACGATTCGGCTTTTGGAAAAATATAGCCGATAAGGAACCTAAAAATCAAGGAATTAACTCAGGAGAGAAAATCAAGGTAAGGGAAAAGCATTGAGATGGATCAAAACGGCATGGCGTTGAGTGAGCCCCACTCACTTAATGCTTAAACAGACTGCGTGTTAAGTGAGTTAACCTCACTCTACGCCAAAATAGCTACGGCGTTGAGTGAGCTTCACTCACTCAACGCCTTCTGCAACACTGGCTGTAGCGTTGAGTAAGCTAACCTCACTCAACGCCAAAATAGCAACGGCGTTGAGTGAGGTTCACTCACTCAACGCCTTGGCACTTAGCCGCAAAAACTAACTTTGGAGTTGAGTGAGTCAACCTCTCTCAACACCAAAACATTTTTGGCGTTGAGTGAGGTCGACTCGCTCAACGCCAAAATACTTAGCTGTAAAAGAACAGACCAAAAGGCTATGGCGTTGAGTGTGTGCACCACACTCAATGCCAAGACCAAGCAGACCCGGCGTTGAGTGTGTGAACCACACTCAACGCCAAGTCCAAGCAGACTTGACATTTAGTATGTGCACCACACTCAACGCCACGTCCAAGCAGATCCGGCATTGAGTGTGTGCACCACACTCAACGCCAAGTCCCAGCAGACCCGACGTTAAGTGTGTGCACCACACTCAATGCCAAGTCCAAGCAGACCCGACGCTTAGTGTGTGCACCACACTCAACGCCAAGTCCAAGCAGACCCGGTGTTGAGTGTGTGCACCACACTCAACGCAAAGTCCAAGAAGACACGGCGTTAAGTGTGTGCACCACACTCAACGCACAGTCCAAGAAGACCCAGCGTTGAGTGTGTGCACCACATTCAACGCCAAGTCCAAGCAGACCCGGCGTTGAGTATGTGCACCACACTCAACGTCAAGTCAGAGCAGACCTGGCTTTGAGTGTGTGCACCACGATCAACGCCAAGTCCAAGATGACCCGACAATAAGTGTATGCACCACACTCAAAGCCAAGTCGAAGCAGACCCGACATTGAGTGTGTGCACCATACTCAACGCCAAGTCCAAGCAGACCCGGCGTTGAGTGTGTGCACCACACTGAATGCCAAGTCCAAGCAGACCCAACGTTGAGTGTGTGCACCACACTCAATGCCGAGCCCTAAATCTCCAATGCTTGAACCAACAAGCAACCTAACTGACTATGTACAAAACTAGGGCTAGGATTAGGACTAATAGAAATCACCAAAATGAAACTTCTACTTCCAGCCCGACCACAACCGCTGCACAGGAAAACGACCCAACCCTCAACCCTTACTCAGCTCGAGAACAAGGTCTCCTCTACTAACAGTTGGAGGAGAACAAAATAAAATTAAAAGAAAGGGCGGCTGCTAGGAGTACGACTGAACAGGAAACTCATATCAGGTATGCTGAACATAAACCGAAGCCGAGCAATGAGCAATGGTTTCTATCCTAGGGCTAACAGGGCAACAAGGAGACAGACAAAAAAAGAACTACACGACAAGGTCAAGAATACCACTTACCTCAAATTTCCAGTGAAGCTTGGTCGGCCTCCCTTACTCTCACTTGACACCAGCAGCAACAACACCTAAACCAGAAATCTAGAGCTTTAATGGCAGAAATGGATAAACCAATTAATTATTAGACCTTTAGAAACACCACAAAAATTGAACTTATTACCGTAGGAATGAAGGTCTAGGCGAGTGAAATCCAAATTCGCTTTCAGAATCGAATTCCGTCCACAAATGCTCCCGGAATCGGCGTCCGAAGGGGAGCAGGTTCGGCGGTTCCTCTGTTTTCCGCGAACAGGCGCTGCGGGTTCGGTTTCAGGAAGATGAACAGGAGCAATTTACTCTATAAATCTAAACTATCCTATATATAGCACCCTCTTAATACTAACTTAACAATTAATTAAGTAATAATATAATAATATATATTTATATAGCTTGCAACCGCCATGACCGCAACCTAATAGCCCCAGGATTAAAATCCCCCAGCTTTTGACCGCCGGATTCTTTTAAACAGCTATAATATTACTTATTTACATTTATTATTAGCACACCCAAAACGACGCGAAAATCGAACTACCTCGGAATTTGACTAAATTTGCACTGTTGCTAAATACCCATGATACGAACGCAACAGCGAAGTCGAAATTAACTTTCGACGAACAAAACTCGAGTTATACCCACCCGAAGCCAAAACACAAGCATCCCCCGAGAGGCCACACCGGGTCACCCAAAATGACCCGGCTTGCTAGGGAGATCTTGCCAATAGGCTACAAAATAGGCCACTCAGTTCTAAGGAGTTAAGACCACACTCACCAAATGGCACAAGCCAAGAAAATGCGTCGACGTAACGCCAAACGAGAATTAAATAATTACAGAAAAATCGAGGGCGTTACAGTCACTCCCTCTACAAGAAAGTTTCGTCCCGAAACTTTACGCACAACACTTCTACTATAGAAGGAAAAGTAACAAGCCAAATATTACAAGAAGAAAACATACCAATCCAATCAGGGGAACAATTGAGGGTGAGCCTCCCTCATAGCCGACTCTAACTCCCAAGTCGCGCTTTACAAATCCAGATTCTTCCATAGAACTTTGACAATCGGGATTGACTTCCTCCGCAACACCCGATCTTGAGTATCCAAAATACGGACCGGCACTTCAACAAAAGAGTTATTAGGCTCCAACTGGGGCACAACATCCAAGAATTGCCCACTGCTATGCACACACTTCCACAATTAGCTTACATGAAATACATTATGAACACCTGGGAAGTTTGCTGGCAAATCCAACCTATATGCTGACATGCCAATCCGTTCAACAATCTTAAACGGGCCCACATACCTCAGGTCTAATTTTTGGTTCTTACCGAACCTCTTAACACCAACCATCGGGGAAACCTTAAGAAACACAAGGTCCCCTACAGAAAACTCCAAGTCAGACCTATGCCGATTGGCATTCTTCTCATATCTCTCCTGAGCTATACGAAGCTTTTCTCGAATAAGCTTCACCGCGACATCCATCTCCTCGAGCGCATCCAGACCCAACAAGGGTCTCTCACCTGTCTCAGCCCAAAATAGGGGAGTTCTGCAGTGCCCCCCATACAAAGCTTCAAACAGATCCATTTGCAAGCTCTCTTGATAACTATTATTGTATGCAAACTCCATAAGTTGCAACCGGTCATCCCACACTCCACCGTAGTCTTGAATGTAGCATCTGATCATATCCTCAACTATCTAGTTCACCCGCTCTTTCCGCCCATTGGTCTGTGGGTGGTAAGAAGTAGAATACCTCAGATCTGTACCCAAACCCTCCTGCAGACTCTGCAAAAAGCGAGAAGTAAACCAGGATTCTCGATCAGAAATGATGCTAACAAGCACACCGTGCAATCTGATGACCTCATTCAAGTACAACTATTCTATCTTCTTCATAGGATAATCAATCTTATACGGCACGAAGTGAGCACACTTCGTCAGTCTATCCACTATAACCCAAACAGAATCAAATCCCCTTGGAGATCTCGGTAAGCCCGTAATGAAGTCCATAGAAATACTTTCCCACTTCCAAGTTGGGATCTCTAATGGAGTAACCTTTCCACTAGGCCTTCCGTGATCGGCCTTCACACGCTTGCCAGTGTGGTACTCAGGAACAAATCGGCCTATATCACTCTTCATCCCATACCACCATGCAATTTTCTTCAAATCACGATACATCTTTGTAGATCCTGGATGGTAGGCAACACTGGATCAATGAGTCTCTCTGCATATCATAACCCTGATGCCTCCAACAGTTGGGATGCAAAATCTTCTGCGGTACTTCAAAGTACCCGCATCATCGATAGAAAAATCCGGCATCTCCCCTCTCTCAGTCCTGAGGTATAAGTGCAGAAGGTCCGGATCATCCTTCTGGTGCAACCTAGTAAGAGAAATCCAAGACGGCTCTGCCACTGCCAAACTGCTCTTTATGCTACAGCATCCAACTAAGATATCCATAAGAAGGAACTCTTCAACTAAACGATCGGCGAAGAGATTAAAGATCTTCCCCATCTTCCGGCTCAGGGCGTCAGCCACCACATAGGCCTTGCCTGGATGATACTGGATCTCCACATCATAATTGGCCACATACTCTCGCCACCGTCGCTGGCACAGATTCAACTCCTTCTGCATGAACTTGTACTTTAGACTTCTATAATCTGTGAAGATCTTGTACTGAGCACCATAAAGTAGATGCCTCCAAAGCTTTAGCGCATAAATCACCGCTGCAAACTCATGGTCATGCGTATGGTAATTTCTCTCATGAGTATTTAATTGCCTTGACCCTTACGCAATCAATTTTCCAGCCTGCATCAACACGCAACCAAGACCAACATGCGAAGCATCCACGTACACATCATATTCCGCACCCTCAATAGGTAGGGTCAGAACGGGAGCATTGCACAATCTGTTCTTTAGCTCCAGGAAGGATTCTTTGCACTTCTCGTTCCAAACAAAGGCCGCGTTCTTCTGAGTCAACCTGGTCAAAGGTGCAGCCAGGGTAGAGAAACCATCCACGAACCTCCTATAATAGCCGGCCTACCCTAGGAAGCTTTTGATCTCCTTGGGCGTGCCCGGCCTGCTCTAATCCATCATTGCTGCGATCTTTTCCAGGTTGACCGAGATCCTATCCTTGTTCACCACATGCCCCAGAAACGAGACTTGAGGCAACAAAAATTCGCACTTGCTTAGCTTGGCGAATAACTTGTGATCCCTCAACTCCGATAGAACCAAGCACAAATGCTGCTCATACTCCTCAGTGCTGCGAGAATAGATCAACACATCATCGATGAAAACCACAACGAACTTTTCTAGAAAATCCTTTAATACCCGGTTCATCATATCCATGAAAGCTGATGGTGCATTGGTAAAACCAAATGACATCACCAAGAATTCAAAATATCCATGCCTCGATCTAAACGCAGTCCGTGTGATATCTGCCTAACAGATCCTGAGTTGATGATAGCCAGAACGAAGATCGATCTTGGAGAACACCGTGCTACGACGCAACTGATCAAATAAGTCATCGATCCTCGCTAAATGGTACCTGTTCTAAATAGTGACTTTATTCAACTCCCTGAAATCGATGCAAAGCCGCATCAACCCATCTTTCTTCTTTACAAACAAAACAGGAGCACCCCAAGGCGACGAACTCCGCCTGATAAATCCTTTTGCCAACAACTCATCCAACTTGACTCGCAACTCCTCTAACTCACGAGGTTCCATCCGGTACGGCACCTTAGCAATAGGACGCGTTCCCGGTTCCAAATCAATCATAAACTCAACATCCCGTTCGGGATAAAGACCAGGAAGGTCATCAGGAAACACATCAGCGAAACCACGAACAACAAAAATCTCCTCCAAACGCGGTAAACTAACAACAGTCCCAACCACCGAGACTAAACAAGCAAAAAAATTAGAATGAAATAGCTTCTGAGCACATACCGCAGAAATGACAGGAGAATCCTGGCACGGATCAGCATACACGCTTCCGGGCTGACCGTTGTCCTTGATGAAGTCTAAGTGCTTCCCTTTGCACTGAATAACCACATCATACTTAGATAGCCAGTCCATGCCCAGAATAACATTGAAGTCCTCTAGATCAATCATCTTCAAGTCTGCCTTCGCAAGAAAGTCTCCCAACAAAATAGGGCAATCTAGAATGCCCAAATCTGATAGCACAGATTCACTAGAAGGAAACTTGACGCGAAAGGTATCACGAACTTGATCTAGAATCAACCGATGCCGCTCCACAAAGGCTTTAGCCACAAACAAGTGGGTAGCTCCGGAGTCGAACAGTACACGCGCCCAGCGGTTCTTCACCTTAAATTTCCCTATAGGTGTATATACAACTAAGGAACTACCAAAAAAACTATAGCCATTCTAGTAAAATAAACTTTCAGGCTGGAAAAATAACTAACCTGAGATGACCTGAGTCAAAGCTTGAGCCTCCTCAAAAGAGAACACGTTCAGCTTTCCTTTGCCCTTGTCCACATACTAAGGTGGAGGTAATGCCTGAAGTGGAACTGCATGAAGAACAGGCTGGACCTGAGGACACCTAGACTTGATATGGCCCTTCTGTCCACATCGATAGCAGACTTTATCCTTGGACCAGCACTGGGAAGCATCATGCCTGGGTCGCTTGCAAACGGAACAGGAAACATCCCTCCTAGGAGCACCCTAAATAGCATGAACTTGCTCCTTCTTCTGAGCTGTTGCCTTCTTGAAACACCTCTCAACAGGGTGGCCTTACTGGCCACAAAAGCTACACACCACCTTGCTCTTCTTTCCCGAAGCAGCACCGGGTACCAGGGGTTTCTTCTCCTCAACAGACTTCCTCTTGTCCTTCCTCATTTGCTGGCTTCTGCTCTTTGCGGCCTCAATTGCCTCTAACTTCAGAGCAGCCTCCACTACCCCTGCATAAGTATCTGATCCATATGCACTGGTCAACTGCTGAACCTTGCACCTCAAGCCACCAAGAAACCGCTTGACTTGATCAGCCTCAACACTCACCAACCTAGGAGCAAACTGGCTTAACTTGCTGAACTCTATCTCATACTCACCGACCGTGAGTTATCTTTGCTTCAGGTGGAGGAAGTCGTTCATAAGACGATCACACTCGACCGAAGGTAAGAACTTCCAAAGCAGTATTTCCTTTAATACTTCCCAAGAGCAACCAGCTATCAAGCTCTCCTTTTCTCTAAGTCACCAACTCTTAGCCAAACCCTTTAGCTGATAGGCGGCTATCATCACTCTCTGATCATCTATAATATCGGAGTACGAGAACATCTCCTCCATGGAGATCAGCCAATCATCTATGACCATGAAATCTGCCTTCCCATCATAAGTAGGAGGGCTAAGTCTCTGAAACTGCGAGATAAATGCCATATCTGCTGGCACCACCACTGGAGGTCTCAGGGGTGCAGGAGGAGGAGGAACAGCTAAACCCACTGCAAGGCCATGAACTCCCTTAGTCTGCCCTGCCACAACTGCCACCAGAGACTGGATCTGGACTTGCATCTCCACCATCTGCCTGCTCAAGGAATCATTACTCTGTCACAGACTCTCGATCACCGCATCATTCTGCACTCCAGATTACTCACCCTCATAAAGGGGAGTCGATCTAGTCGAAGGACGTCTCGCCATCAAAAAATCATAACAACATTAGTCATATCCTAGTACAACAGCTACAACTAACTACAAGTATAGAGAATACATACATAAATATGAACTTAAAGCTGCTAAACTTGCTCTGGGAGTTTATTTTTATAAGAATTGATGTTATGCCTTACCTAGGATGGTTAACCACCAACATACTAACTCTTGTGCCTAGATCGGGAATGCATGACTTTATATTATTTTTGACTCGAAAACTTATGTGTGTACATATGTCATCCTGCCAGTATTTAGCTTGGCACGTTGTGCTTATGCAATGTTATGCTATGCATGTTTGTGCGATGCATTCTAAAAAGGCCCTAATGCATGTTATGAGCGGCGTACACATGAAAATGTTATGCATCCCATACTAAATAACATTCTCATGCAACGAAATGAAAACGAGCTAATCGCAGCCATGTTGTGAGGTTATGCATCCCATACTACATAACCCTCACATGTTTCCCCTCTAGTGGATCTACATACGAAAACATATTATGTATCTCATACTACATAATATGCCCCGTATACTTCATGTTATGCTATGAGTGTAGTGTTCGTGCTTTTGCCAAGACGTGTTGATGACATATCGGTGTGTAAATGACATGATGCTAAACTCCTAATGCAATCAAAAGGAAAGATGCCCGACAAACTTATCAAGCAACCTCGCTCTGATACCAATTGTCATAAACCATATTTTCTCTGAATTAAGAATTATCAGAGTATGAGAAAACACGCATCGTGAAGCCACGTCGAGCAGGGGATAACTACTGACGCCTAGGCAAAAACTATCTACTTTACTTTATGAAAATTCATAAGTTAAATGTTTAGAAATTCAGTTATATTTTAAAGGTCGTATCCCTCGGCTCAGTGGATCATCTAGTCCACAGTTTAAAAACTATACTTATACGTAGCGGAAAATACTTTATTCAAGTTTAACATCCTAAAAGAGTGCATAAGTGTCCCCAGAGGACAACTTATACTTTGCAGGACCCTACATTTAATTTGTGCTATATATAAGAAAATGATCATTTTACGTTATTTGGAAAATAGTGTTAGAGTTTTATAAAACATGCTGATTATTACAGACATAGTAACTAGCAACTTAGCATAAAATATCCCAAGGGCAAATAGACTAATCTCTAGAAAGGTAGCAACAATTAGATAACATATTTAGTATCAAGGTAAAACTACAAGTGGGCGCCAACAAATTGACACGAACCCACTGGCAAGTATGTATGACTGTAGGAAAGAAGCACAAAACTACCTAACAAGACCAAGGAACTGATCTCTACAGTACGAGACCACCAGTAACAGCACAGCACAACTAGCCGCCTAATCGGCTACTAACCAGAACCTGAGGCATTCAAAGAAGAAAAGAATACCTCAGCAAGAAAAAACAAATAAGCTGTACGGAAATGTTAATCTAAATGATAAGCCAGAAGAGTAAGTAAACCGTAACATGCACCACAGTCCAAGGCAAGACAAAAAGGAAAAGCACTATGTGCGAGGAAACAACAACAACCCTGCCCAAAAATCCTGAAGAGTTTACAAGGCTACCATGTGCCCAAAACATTACAGTTTACAAAGGAAGAAATGTCTAACATCCTAAATTGTGAGAGATGGCAGTAGAAAAAACAACGCGGATCCGGGTTGGAGGTAAACTCAGTCCCCCAACCAGCATTTCCAAAAAACAAAGCTCAAGGGTCTACATGTGAAAGCACTAGGGACCTCCCACCCCCTTGCCCAGCCCGTACCTGGAGCAAGATAAGAGAAAAGTGTGGCCATGGCTAAATTACACAACACCACCCCCATTAAGAGCTTTAAACCACCACTACTAACCACAACCCAGGATTCGGCCTTTGGAAAAATATAACCGATAAGGAACCTCAAAATCAAGGAATTCACTCGGGAGAGAAAATCAAGGTAAGGGAAAAAGCATTGAGTTGGCTCAACATGGCATGGCATTGAGTGAGCCCCACTCACTCAACGCCTAAACAGACTGCGCGTTGAGTGAGTTAACCTCACTCAATGCCAAAACAGCTACGGCGTTGAGTGAGGTTCACTCACTCAACGCCTTCTGCAACACTGGCTGTGGCGTTTAGTGAGCTAACCTCACTCAACGCCAAAATAGCCACGGCGTTGAGTGAGGTTCACTCACTAAACGCCTTGGCACTTAGCCGCAAAAACTAACTGTGGCGTTGAGTGAGTCCACCTCTCTCAAAACCAAAACAGTTTTGGCGTTGAGTGAGGTCGACTCGCTCAACGCCAAAATACATAGCCGCAAAAAAACATACCAAAAGGCTATTGCATTGAGTGTGTGCACCACACTCAATGCCAAGCCCAAGCAGACCCGGCGTTGAGTGTGTGCACCACACTCAATGCCAAGTCCAAGCAGACCCGGCATTGATTGTGTGCACCACACTCAACGCCAAGTCCAAGCAGACCCAGAGTTGAGTTTTTGCACCACACTCAGCGCCAAGTCCAAGAAGACACGGGGTTAAGTGTGTGCACCACACTCAATGCCAAGTCCAAGAAGACCCGGT
Source organism: Platanthera zijinensis (assembly GCA_039513925.1). Lineage (NCBI taxonomy): Eukaryota > Viridiplantae > Streptophyta > Magnoliopsida > Asparagales > Orchidaceae > Platanthera > Platanthera zijinensis. Next base: position 111,057,422 of record CM077093.1, on the reverse strand, counting down.
GTTGAGTGTCTACACCACACTCAACGCCAAGTCCAAGCAGACCCGGCGTTGAGTGTGTGCACCACACTCAATGACAAGTCCAAGAAGACCCGGCGTTAAGTGTGTGCACCACACTCAACGCCAAGTCAAAGCAGACCCGGCATTGAGTGTGTGCACCACAGTCAACGCCAGGTCCAAGGAGACCGGGCGTTTAGTGTGTGCACCACACTCAACGCCAAGTCCAAGTAGGCCCGGCATTTAGTGTGTGCACCACACTCAGCGCCAAGTCCAAGCAGACCCGACGTTAAGTGTATGCACCACACTTAATGCCAAGTCCAATAATACCTGGCATTGAGTGTGCACAACACTCAACGCCAAGTCCAAGCAGACACGGTGTTGAGTGTGTGCACCACACTCAATGCCAAGTCCAAACAGACCCAGGGTTGAGTGTGTGCACCACACTCAACGCCAAGTCCAAGCAAACCCAGCATTGAGTGTGTGCACTACACTCAACGCCGAGCCCTGAAATCTCCAATTCTTGAACCAGCAAGCAACCAAACCGACTATGCACAAAACTAGGGCTTGGATGAGGACTAACAAAAATCACCAAAATGAAACTTCTACCTCCAGCCCGACCATAACTACTGCATAGGAAATCGACCCAACCCTCAACCCTTACTCAGCCCGAGAATAAGGTCTCCTCAATCAACAGTTGGAGGAGAACAAAATAAAATAAATAGAAAGGGCGGCTGCTAGGAGTACGACTAAACAGGAAACTCATATCAGGTATGCTGAACATAAACTGAAGATTTGCAATAAGCAATGGTTTCTATACTAGGTCTAACAGGGAAACAAGAAGATAGACAAAAAAAAAACTACACGGTAAGGGAAAGAATACCACTTGCCTCAAATTTCCAGTGAAGCTTGGTCTGCCTCCCTAACTCTAGCTCAGCACCAGCAGCAACAACACCTAAACCAGAAATCTAGAGCTTTAATGGCAGAAACGGATAAACCAAGAAATTTCGAGACCCCTAGAAACACCACGAAAATTTAATTTCTTTCCGTAGGAATGAAGGTCTAGGCGAGAGCAATCCAAATCCGCTTTTGGAATCGAATTCTGTCCACAAACACTCCCGGAATCAGCGTCCGAAGGGGAGAAGGTTTGACAGTTCCTTTGTTTTCTGCGAAAAGGCTCTGCGGGTTCGGTTTCGGGAAGATGAATAGGAGTGGTTTACTCTTCTAAATCTAAACTATCCTATATATAGCACCCTCTTAATACTAACTTAACGATTAATTAAGTAATATTATAATAATATATATTTATATAGCTTGCATCCGCCATGACCACAACCTCATAGCCACAGGATTAAAATCACCCAGCTTTTGACCGCCGGATTCTTTTAAACAACTATAATATTACTTATTTACATTTATTATTAGCACACCCAAAACGACGCGAAAACCGAACTACCTAAGAATTCGACGAAATTTCCACCGTAGCTAAATACCCATGCTACGAACGCAACAGCGAAGTCGAAATTAACTTTCGACGAATAGAACTCGAGTTATACCCACCCGAAGCCAAAACACAAGCATCCTCCGAGATGCCACACCGGGTAACCCAAAATGACCCGGCTTGCTAGGGAGATCTTTCCAATAGGCTTCAAAATAGCCCACTCAGTTCTAAGGAGTTAAGACCACACTCCCTAGATGGAAAAAGCTAAGAAAACACGTCGACGTAACGCCAAACGAGAATTAAATAATCGTAGAAAAATCGTGGGCATTACATTTGGTAACCCTCTCTCTCACTGATCCAGCAAGACGAGTCTACCTACCGACTTCCCAGTCTCGACGGCCATGAGTCTAACATTCATTAGTTCCTTCTTGGGAATGATTTCGATGTCGTCTTCATGAGGAGTAACGTTGACACACTTCTGCCGGTTCTCGCCAGGGAAGGTGAGGAGCTCATTCAACGTTTCATGGGGTAAAGTTTTTTTAGAAACATGTCTTACATCATTCTTGCAAGCATTCGGGATCTCCTCCTCAATCCTCCATTTGCAGAAACCACCGTACCTTCGTCTAAACTAGAGCGTGCCGAGGATGCCACTGAGGCCTGCAGGAGCTCCATGGGATCGCATCCAGAATTTATTGGCACAAAGCTGAAGCCCGTTGCGTTGACATCTTTGCCTCCTACCAATAAGTTACTAATATCCAGCCACCCGACCGCTGCCGAGAAGTCAAAAGGTGCCGAGAGGCCGGGAGCCGCCGTGAAAGCAATGATCGCCGAGAAGCCAAAGGTCGTTGATCTCTGTAAGGGTGAGGAGATCATCAACAACTCTCCTAACATCGGCATCATCAGAGTGATGAAGAGGATCAGATAGGTCGGCGGGACCTCGACACAGTGGGAGCCGGTACCTAGGGATCACAGGAACTTTGTCATGGGTGTAGAGGTGCAGAATGACAGAGATGAGCCCTTGTTGGTGTGGGACAGGAATGCTAACAGGGCCTCCATCTCTACCTTGCTCCCCTATTGGCAAGAGGGCGAGATGGTCATGGGCAAGGCCAATGTGTTGGCTTTCATCTTGTACGGGCGGGACAGCGCCTCCTACTATGACAGGAACTGACTATGTCACTCACCTATGAGAGCTCGCAGGCTAAATTCTGCTCCCTCGAGGTTGCGCACGTGACAACGCGCCGCTGCATCCATCTTGCATGATAACTTGTGGATGTTAGTGTGGGGCGATCCTCTCTCTACTCAGATGTAGAAAAGCTGAAGGAGGAGCTCGCCACTTCCAAGAGGAATCTCGTCCTGTGAGAGGCTGGAGTGGTAAGTCCTTACTCTCTTGTATTTGTGCCATATCTTTTTACTCTCGCCCTGATCCCTAGTCGTTTCACAGGATGCAGCAACCATCGCCAAGAAGTACGCGTGTATCACCCACCTAGACGACGAAAATAGGCGAATGATGGCCCAAAATCAGTAGTGTATTGACTCGATGGCCCCTCTTCCCTTGAGTGAGAAGAATGGGGCTCTGCTGCACACTCTACAGGAGATTAACCAAATGATGTGGGATCACGCCATCATGGGGGGAGGTACGCGGTCTAGATAATGCAGCAGGATTGCTTTCTAAATAGTGACGGCGAGAAGGTGACGCATGTATCGCCCACCTCCAAGAAGTACGCATGTATCACCCACCTAGACGACGAAAACAGGCGAATGACGGCACAGAATCAGCAGTTTATTGACTCGATGGCCCCTCTTCCCCCGAGCGAGAAGAATGGGGCCCTGCTGCACACTCAACCGTAGATTGACCAAATGATGCAGGATCGCACCATCATGGGGGGAGGTACGCGCTCAAGATGATGCAGCAGGCTGGCTTCCTCAACAGTGACAGCGAGAAGGTGACAGCCAAGATCCTAATGTCAGAACACTTTGAACCTGTATCTGAGCCTGCGCGGAGTGAAGATGAGGATTCTGGCGATGGCGAGAGCTCGGCCTCGCCACCCTGAGGCTCTCGCCCCTCCCCTTTTTGTGTTACCTATATATTTTCTTTCAGGCCTTGCCCCTCCTGTCTACGTAACAATTGTGATGAATGAAATATATTGTTATAAATATTCTTATCTCTCTCTCCTTTCGTTATCCTTTCTAATGTCGGATGACGTGGTGCTTAAAGGTGCATTCGACTTGCACTTCCGCTTAACCCAGGTTTAGACATCTCGCGATACCTTAGGCCGACTTTTCACTTAGGATTAGACTTCGAGTCGTTCTCTCCCTTTTAAGTAATGTGCGTGCAAATTCATGGGCCTACGAGAGCTAGTTCTATGCATCCGCCTTTGCTTGCTCCCTTCAGAATGAGTAGATCCCTTGACGAGATCTTCCCGAAGGTTTGTTTTTTCTTTTGAAGAAAGCCTTGTCCTTCAGATCAATTTTATTGATGAGACTGGCTGGGGGCTTGTTCTGGAGTCTTCGCTAACCGAGGACTTGACCCTGGAGGGGAAAACATCCATTTAGCCAACTTCCGGTGCTACCACCGGCCCAATCAACTAGGAGAAAACCTAATGGCGGGTGTTGACACTCCACCGGACTCCACCTCTATGGTCATAATGACGTCACTTTGAGGATCCCGGCCCTGCCAGTATGCTGGGAGCCTGGCAGCAGGAGGGTCTCAGGACCTAACTGTGAAGGAGAAAAAATCCTTTTGGACAACTTCCGGGTGCTACCACCGGCCCAATCAGCTAGGTTAAAGCCTAACGATAGGAGTTGAGCCTCCACCGGACTACACCTTTAGGGTCATAACGGCGTCACTTCGAGGATCCTGGCCAAACCAGCTTGGTGGGAGCCTGGCAGTGGGAGAGTCTCGGGACCTAACCCTGGAGGGAGAAAACATCCTTTTGGCCAACTTCCGGGTGCTACCACTGGCCTAATCAACTAGGTGAAAGACTGACGGCGGGTGTTGAGCCTCCACCAGACTCAACCTCTAGGATTATAAAGATGTCACTTCGAGGTTCCAGGCCCTGCCAGCTTGGTGGGAGCCTAGCAGAGGGAGCGTCTCGGGACCTAACCCTGGAGGGAGATAACATCCTTTTGGCCAACTTCCATGTGATACCTAGGTGAACGCCTGACAGCGCGTGTTAAGCCTCGAACATACTCCACCTCTAGGGTCATAATGACGTCACTTCGAGGATCCCGGCCCTGCCAGCTTTGTGGGAGCCTGGCAGCGGGAGCGTTTTGGGACCTAACCCTTGATGGAGAAAACTTCCTTTTGGCCTACTTCCGGGTGTTACCATTGGCCCAATCAGCTAGGTGAAAGCCTGATGGCTGGTGTTGAGCCTCTACCGGACACCACCTCGAGGATCCCGACCCTGCCAGCTTGTTGGGAGCCTTGCAAGGGGAGTGTCTCGGGACCAAACCTGGAGGGAGAAAACATCCTTTTGACCAACTTTTGTGTGCTACCACCGACCCAATCAGCTAGGTGGAATCCTAGCAGCGGGTGTTGAGATTTCACCGGACTCCACCTCTAGGGTCATAACGACATCACTTTGAGGATCCCGGCCCTGCCATCTTTGTGGGAGCCATGCAGCAGGAGCATCTCGAGACCTAACCCTGGAGGGAGAAAACATCCTTTTCGCAAACTTCCGGGTACTACCACTGTCCCAATTAGCTAGGTGAATGCCTGACGACAGGTGTTGAGCCTCCATCGGACTCCACCTCTAGGGTCATAATGACATCACTTCGAGGATCCCGGCCCTGCCATCTTGGTGGGAGCCTTGTAGCGGGAGCATCTCGGGGCCTAACCCTGGAGGGAGAAAACAACCTTTTGGCCAACTTCCGAGTGCTACCACCGGCCCAGTCAGCTAGATGAAAGCCTGACGATGGGTGTTGGGCCTCGACCGAACTGCACCTCTAGGGTCATAATGTTGTCGCTTCGAAGATCCCGACCCTGCCAGCTTGGTGGGAGCCTGACAGCTGGAGCGTCTCGGGACATAACCCTTGAGGGAGAAAACATCATTTTGGCCAACTTCCGGGTGCTACCACTTGCCCAATCAGGTAGGTGAAAGATGACGGTGGGTATTGAGCCTCCACCGGACTCCACCTCTAGGGTCATAATGACGTCACTTCAAGGATCCCAGCCCTACCAGCTTGGTGGGAGCCTGTCAGCGGGAGCGTCTCGGTACCTAACCCTGGAGGGAGAAAACATCCTTCTGGCCAACTTCTGGGTGCTACCACCAGCCCAATTAGCTAGGTGAAAGCCTGACAGTGAGTGTGGCGCCTCCACCAAACTCAACCTCTGGCGGCATAATGACGTCACTTCAAGGATCCCTACCCAACAAGCTTGGTGGGAGCCTTGCAGCGGGAGCGTCTCGGGACCTAACCCTGAAGGGAGAAAACATCCTTATATCTATCCTATCCCTGCCAGCTAAGTGAAAGCCTGGCAGCTGGAGCATCCCAAGACCCAGCTTTGCTAATAATAAACTCGATCTGCAAAAGGGGTGGAGCATCAAAAGATTTCATAGGTAATGAGGAAGTGAATGTACATGTTTTTACGTATAAAAATGCTTTAAGTCATCACCACTCCAGGTACGACTTAGGATCTCGCCCTCCACATTTTGGAGGCGGTACCCTCCTGACCTCAAATCCTCCTGGACGATATACGGGCCTTCACAATTTGGGTAGACCTTCCCCACTACTGCTGACCTCTCGGCTGCGTCCATCTTCTTTAGGACCAAGTCTCCTTCGGTGAATTGTTTGACCCTAATGTGTTTGTCAAAGTACTTGGCCATTCTTCTTTTCACCTCTTCTTGTAAGATGGTGGAGAGGTTGCACAGCTCTTCCACCATGTCAAGGGAGAGACACAGCTCCTCCTCATTTTTAGCTTGCAATCCTTCCATGTCAACCTCTGCCTTGACCACCCGAGGTGTCCAGACCTGGAACTCTATGTGAAGCACTGCCTCGCATCCATGAGAGAGCTTGAAGGGGGTATCTCCAGTGATATTTTTCAGAGTGGTTCTAAGGGCCCAAAGAACTGAAAGAAGCAGCTCCGCCCAGCTACCCTTCAAATTTTCCAACTTCTTCTTGAGGAGGTTGACGATGTCCTTGTTCGCCGCATCCACCTGCCCGTTGCTCCTAGGGTGGTGAACCGAAGCAACCTGAGATCAATCTCGAGTTTCCCAAAGAAACTAATGAACTCGACACTAGCGAACTGAGGCCCGTTGTCCATGACAATGGCCTGGGTCAACCTGTGCCGACAGATGATCTCCCCCTATACAAAGTTCCTGATGACCTTGGAGGTTACCTTGGCCAACGCCTTGACTTCTAACCACTTGTAAAAATAGTCAATCATGACCCAAAAGAACTCATCTAACCGCTGGCCTTATGGAAAGGCCCTACCACATCCATTCCCTAGATTTCAAAGGGCCAGGGCGCCGTGATGCTCTGGAGGCGCTGAGCTTGCTGTAGTTGGAGGGGGTAAACAACTGGCACTTGCAACACTTCTTTTCGAAATCTGTGGCATCATGGATCAGGGTCGGCCAGAAGTACCCGTTCCTAATGATTCTTCCTTCCAAGGTTCTTCCTCCTGAATGGCTTCCACACTCCTTTGAGTGGACTTCCTCCAGGATCTTCTGGACTTCCCTCTCGGCCTTTCAACATGCCAGTATGCCAGAGAGGGTCTTTCTATACACCTGCCCGTCATGCATAAGATAGTATGCCGACTTATGCTTGAACTTTTTCCTATCCATCCCCACCGGGTACTCTCCTGTGGACAAGAAGGTCGCGAAAGGGTCCATCAACGAGTGGTGTTGGTACACCTCCATCAGTTCGACTTCCTTGATGGATGGGTATAAAAGGTCGGTGATGGTACCCCCCCCCCACCCGTGGGCCGTGCTTGGCTAACTGATCCACCTACTCATTTTCCTTCCACGGGATATGTCGGATGGAGAAGGTCTGGAACATATCGATGACCCCCTTCACCTTTGTCAAGTATAATTATAAGGTAGGATCTCTTGCCTCAAACTACCCGTTGATCTAGGAATCCACCACCATGGAGTTAGTGAGGACCTCCACATCAAGTACCCCCAGCTCCATAGCTAGGCGTAGCCCTGCGATCACCGCCTCATACTCGGCCTGGTTGTTGGTGATGGGGAAGTGCACCACTACCATTTGCTCGATCCTTGTTCCCTAAGGGCTCTCCAAGATAACCCCCACCCCCATGGAATGCCTCCCTAAAGCTCCATCGACCATAACCTTCCAAGTAATTGGGCGAGTGAGTTCTGCCTCCGCCACCTCGACCACGTAGTCATCCAGAAAGTCAGCCATTGCTTAGGCCTTGATTAAGGGATGGGGAACGAAGGAGATGTTGAACTCGCTTAATTCTAATGACCACTTGGCCAACCGACCCGAATTATCCACCCCCTCAAAGATGTTTTCGGAGTGGATGGTCAGTCACCACTCGGATCTAGTGTGCCTGGAAGTAGGGTCTGAGTCTCCGAGCTGAGATGACCAGGGCGAAGGCCAGCATCTCCAAGAAGGGATACAAGAGTTCTGTCTTCCTCAAGACCCGACTCACATACATACATATCGTGTATAACATTGGATATGAAAAAACATATCAAGGTTATATAAAAATAGGGGCTTGTCGAGTACTTCTACTTCGAGAAAACTAACTTTTATTTTATCAGAGAAAACGTTGAATTAAAATTATGTTAAGTTAAAAACTAAATGTGAAAAAGAAAACTATAACAAAGACTTGAATAATCATACAAAGTCATTTGAAAATTGAGTCAAAGAAAAGAAGATTAAACTCGCCTTGAAATGAAAGATAAAAGATAATTTTATAAATGTTCTAAACTAAGCCTTGATCGTGAGATTACAAAATTATGAACATAACTCTCTCGAGGATTACACCCAATTGGGCTTAGGAAAAAGTAATCAAACTATCATTCTATAATTAATAACCTAAAACTTGCCTTAACAAGGTGAATCCTGCTATAGAATTTTATTCCCATCCAAAATATTTACGTCATCCTCTCTCGAGGGATGCGTGCAACTCTTTTTATTCCCAAGCAATCAATTTATATGCACGATCCAAGGTGTGAACATTAGAAAGACTATAATCTTTGAAAAAAAACATTTACAAAAAGAGAACTGAATCTAGAAAAAAGATTACAGAAATAAAAACTAAGATTTGAAATTGAAAGTGTGTTAAATAAAAATACTTTAAATTGAAATCTAAGTTATGAAAGAAGATACAAAAATGAAAGAACTAAAATACTGTCTCAACCCAAAATGGGTAGAGGGGAAATTGATGCATGAAATTAGGAAAATTGTGGGAGATATAACTACGTTAATTTTATTGATTAAAACATGCATTACAACAAAGTAAACTTATGGTAGGAAAGAGAAAATACAAGATTTAATTGAAATTACATAAAGTAAAATTAAAACATAAAAAATAAAATAAAATATTTCTGGTGGAAAATAGTAAACCACCTCAGGAGGGCAGTCCAAGAGGGTTTGTTACTGTGGGGATCAACCACTATTTATAGTGAAAATTTCTAGGGTACACGCCCCCTATCACACCCATGACTAAGGGCATGTAACAATAAATGACGTGGCGAGAACGAATTCTAGCACCAAGAAGGGCTGAAGGCGGTAGGCTAAAAATTAAAGGAACACGCCCTATGGTCACGCCCATGACCTGGGGGCGTGTAAGGTACCTAAGATGGAGACTTGTGGCTCTGATTACGTTGGGATAGTTGGAAAGCTTCTTTTAGAGGGACACACCCCAGGGTCAAGCCCGTGACCTGGGGGCATGTAAGGTATGGCTAAAGCCGGGTTTACCAAGGCATGGACTGGGAGTGGATTTTGAGGGCACGACCACGATACACGCTCATGACCAAAAAATGATGCCCGTGACACCTAGACGTGTATTAATTACTGACTGGATTTTGACTCGAGATCACATCTGACTTGGGATTGTGTTATATGCCCATGGTACATTCCATGGACAGGGGTCACTCCCATCACTTGGAAATATTAGCAAAAATTCCCGAAAACTTGAAAAATAGAAATAAAACATTATTAGAACACATAATATAAAAGAGGAGATTTTATTAAAGGAAAAGCGGGAAAATACCAATAATTAATATAATATTAACCTAATAAAATACAAAAAGTATGTACAAATTCTACTCATCAGAACATGATATTTTAAAAATTGAAAATAAGATTTTCTAAAACAAAATCAAAAATTAACGAAGGAATTAAAATCTTAGGAAAAGAGAAGATCTCTTACTAAGAGTGTAATCAGTCGTTGGGAAGAATAAGAGAACTCGAGGATGCCCTCTCTAAGGCCCACTATGATGTGAAAGCATTCACAAATAAAAAGGGGGACGTAAAAGGTCCTAAAAACTTCTCTCATCCAAATAAATCTAGGAAAGAAAAATTTTGCAAATAGGTGCAGAATCCTTGTTGGAGAAAACACCTCTTTAAAATCCCAAATTAATGACTTAACCATTGCCACAGAAAAATTCGAAATAGGTCAAAAAATGTTGGATATAATTCTAACCAATCAATGCCATATGCGCACTAAATAAGCGCTTGGGTATGGTTCTTGTGACTATCACCCGTCGGTCGTTTCTACCACTAACATTAGCAACAGAAACCAAAACTCTTACTATAATAAATCTAAAAATTTATCTGCTAGTGCCTAACCCTCCAACAAGAGTCCAAAATTGAAAAGGGTCTAAACCCCCATTATTTTGGGTACCAAATACTTTATCTTTGGTCAAACTACTAGCTCTCGCAAGACAAAGGGACGATGTACCTTAAATCAAATCTGGGTGCGTAGGGTTTCCACTTACTATTTAGGAAGAATCTCTTAGGTATCCAAATCATTACTCTCATCTTCCTTTTAGGAATGTTGACAGGCTAAGGAGGAAGAAGACTTATGCTACCTGGACTTTGGATGCTCCAAACACATGATTGGAAATAAGGAAAAGTTCCTTAGTCTCAACACGAAGAAAAGAGGGATTGTGATGTTTGGAGACAACCGAACAAGAAGAATCATGCGCATTAGTACAGTGGGTAATGAATCTTTTTCAATTACAAATGTTTTAAATGTATAAGAGTTAAAAAAAACAATTTAATGTCAATTAGCCAACATTGTGACAAGTTCTACATGTATTGTTTGAGTCTTCTATAAATTTGTGAAAAATTATTAATCTTTAATCAATTGATATTATACTTTAACTGCACTTGATGACTAGTTTTAGTCATCCCTTTTGGGGGTAATTAAGTAGTTAAATCCCTCAGTTTTATTATAAGTTTGTTATAATATTGTTGTGTTATTATTGTTCTATTATATGTATTGTTGTTATTTTATATTTTATGTTATTATGTTTAATTTAGTTTAATGATATGATTATCTTATTAAGTTCTTATATTTTATGTTAAACTTAGTTCAATAATATGAATTATTATGATTAGTTTAATATCATGTTATTTTATGAGCTAATGTTGTATTTATATTTTGTGAGTACTGAAGACCAAGTGAAGCCCGACCCCCTCAAATGCCCATGCAACTCGCGCTTTCAACTTGTAGCAGCCCGAGTTCAAGCATGCGTCAACCCACTTCACTTTGGAGCAGCTCGGCCACCTTTGGAGCAACCTATGGAGAGCAGCTACCCGGCCCCCTCAATAATTTAGAGCAGCCCCTTTAATTCTAGAGCAGCCGGCCACCTTTTGGAGCAGCCCACAAGCCTCAATTCTTGCATGGCCGAGCCCTACAAAGCCTACAAATTCAGCCTATTAAAGCCTACTATGGCCGGCCACACCCCCCCTTTCTCTCTCTCTTTTATTATTCCCTTGCCACCTTTCCATGCATGCATTTTATCATTTTCTCTCCCCTCATTTAAACAACATGCATGAACATTTCATCCTACTATGGCCGGCCACACCATCACTCTCTTTCCCCTTTTTATTTTATTTCTTTTATTTCACATTCACCCCCTCTTTCCCACTTTCATGCATGCATCTTGCCACCTTTTAATTTCTCTCTCTCCCCACTATTATTATTTTCTCTCTTCATTATTGCATGCATTATTCCTCCCTTAAAATAGCCGACCCCCCCCTTTCTTCTCCTCCACATTCATCTCTCTCCCCTTTATTATTTCCTTCTACACACTTCCATTCATCCCCTCTTCTCTATTTTTATATTTTTATTTTTCATTCCCATAATTATCATACAATGCATATAGCTCCTCTCTCCTCTCCCATCATTAAAAAAAACATGCATGAACCTCTCCACTTATGTGGCCGGCCACCCCTTGGGCTTCCCCCTATTCTAGATGCTTCCCTCCTCTCCTATAAAAGGAACCCAAGACCCATGCTTTGAGTTAGTTCTTTTTGGGAGTAAAGTTTAAGTTACATTTGAGGTTGCAAGAGAGCAAGAGAGTTCTAGTACAAGTATTATTTTTCATTGTTGTTCTAGTTTTCATTGTTGTAATTTTCTTCTTAGTATAATATTGTCATCGTTTTAATATTGTTGTGTACCTCTTTTTATTAATCAATGAAATCCTCTTCTCTTTATTTTGTTGTTTTCTTGTCCAATATGCGTAGCTAATTTCCTTGTAGCAATTGATCATGAGGATCCATGATTTGAGATGATGATTTTTCTTACTTTGTAATTTTTATTTTTTGCTAAAATTAGCTCGATCCTTCTTTGATTAATTTGTGTCGACTCCGTATTCCCGGTATACGGTAGTAGGCCCTGTTCTCATTTCATTGTAGTCGAGAGACTCGTGATTTGAAAGATCACTCAAAGAAGGAAGGAGTTGCACGCAACCCTAGAGATAGGATGACGTAAAACCTCCGGATTGGAGTCAAATCCAATAGTGCGGATCACCTCGATAATGCAACTTTAAGCTTCTTTGATTTGTAAAGAGATTTTGATCAAAGGGTTTATAAGTTAGGAGACCTAATGCTCTAGCGAGATTTTGTCTTAATATCGGATCCGTCACGGTCGAGTTAGTTTGGAATTATAAAATTACATTTTTTATTTCCTTCATCTCTTTTCATGGTGAATCATCGATCAAGTGCTATCTTTTAATATAAGTTTTTTTCGTCTCGCAAGTCATCGTTTATTTTACTTTAAAAAATTCTCAAATCCAACTATTTTCCGGTAGGATAATATTTCAAGCGTGAGTAGCAGTAATTGACAACCCTGTATAAAAATAACGACCTTGGTACTACAATTCGACAGGTAACGCTTGCCTGCTCGGGTTCAGCCCATCAAGTTTTTGGTGCCGTTGCCGGGGATTTTTTCCTCGTCAATATTTTGAAAAACGCTTGCGCTATTACTTCTACAAAAAAATAAAATAAAAACTATATTATATATATTTTAATATTTATAATCAACCCACTTCACTTTATTTCTATACCCTACCTAAATTCTCTCGAAAAGGGTAAGGGGCTTTAAGCGCCACCATTTTACCTAGTACCGGGCGAACCCTTCACCGGGTAGTCCCTCGGGAAGTTCGAGAGCCAAGCCATAAAAAAATTTCTATTTTCAAAAAAAAAAATCCTTTCTTCTCTTTTCTCTTTCTTTTTCAAGCTTCCATTTTCGTTTTTCTTCGTTTCCTTTGCTAGTGCATGACCCGAACGAATCCGTCGCTACTTGTTGATTTGGACCCGGAAATCGAACGCTCCTTTCGGAGACAACAACGATTCGGGTCTTCCACTTCTCAAACAGCGGTTGAGGATTCCTACGGGGATTGTAATTTTAATTCTGAGATGGGAGACCCTAACCCAAAGTGGCTCAGCAAAGGACTATGTCCGATTATGCTCGACCAAACTTGGAAGGGACAGAGACAAGTATTGTTCGACTGCTGCGATGCGAACAATAACTTCGAGCTCAAGCCTAGCATCATACAAATGGTGCAGCAATATGTACAGTTCGACGGATTACAAGATGAAGATCCGAACTTACATATTGCTAATTTTCTTGAAATCTGTGACACCTTTAAGATTAATGGTGTTTCAGACGATGCTATAAGGCTAAGACTCTTCCCCTTCTCCCTAAGAACCAAAGCCAAACAGTGGTTGAGTTCTCTTCCAAGAGGATCAATCACTACTTGGAACATTTTAACTGAAAAATTTCTTTCTCGTTATTTCCCCCTGCTAAAACTGCTAAGCTGCGTAATGATATAACTTCATATTCTCAAATTGATTCTGAGACCCTCTATGACACTTGGGAGAGGTTCAAAGAACTTTTGAGAAGATGCCCACATCATGCTCTGCCTGTATGGTTGCAGGTCCAGACATTTTATAATGGGCTAAATCAAGAAACTAAGCAAATGATAGATGCCGCTTCCGCTGGTTCTTTAGACCGCAAAACTCCGGAAGCCACTCTTGAGCTTATCGATGACATGGCGATGAACACTTATCAGTGGAATTCGTATAGGTCTCGCCTATCTAAACCTGCAGGTATCTACGAAGTGGATTCGGTGACGCAACTAGCGATGCAAGTGGAAATGCTGAACAAGAAGATTTCGGAGATGACTGCTGCCTCTGCTGTTAAGGTATTTGAAAATGCTAATGCTCTGCTGCCGAGCAGGTCGATTATCTGGGGAACATACCCAGGCCTGCTCAAAATAATTCTGCCAATAATTTTTCTATTTTTTCCAATTTTTCTTCTCCTCCTGGTTTTAATGCTGCTACGAATTCTTATCATCCTAGATGGCGTAACCATCCTAATTTTTCTTGGAGTAATAATGCTAACGTAGTTCGCCCACCACACGATTTTACACCACCACAACCACAACAACAAAATTTTCAAAAACCTTCCACTTTGGAAGAGATCCTCGCTAAGTATATAAGCTCGAACGATGCTACGATTAGAAACTTAACGGGATCTATGAAAAGTTTAGAAAATTAGGTCGGCCAACTCGCCAAGGCATTTTATGAGAGACCACCTGGAACTCTTCCTCGAACACTGAGCCTAAACAAGGGAGCACGCAAATGCGATTTCCCTTCGGAGCGGTAAGGTTGTTAACGAGCCCACCCAAGGAAGAGCCAAGGGTGATTGTCCCTCCTGTGTTTACCCCCACGGAAACTGACAACTTAGATCTTGAAAAAGAAAAATCTGCATTTGAAAAAGAAAAGGATAGCTCTATTATTTCTGATTCTGAAAAAGACAAAATGGTTTTCAAAATGATGCTCCAATTGTTCTAAAAGAATTTCCGCCACCTCCTTATATGGCTAGACTTAGGAAGGAAAAATTAGACGATCAATACAAACGCTTCCTTGAAATGTTCAAACAAATTCACATTAATTTGTCATTTCACGAAGCGATTAGTCAAATGCCTAAGTATGCGAAGTGTCTTAAGGATTTATTAACGAATAAGACGAAATTGGAAAATTTATCACATGTCACGTTAAATGAAGAATGCTCGGCGGTTGTTAAGAATTCTAATCTGCCTAAAAAGATAAATGACCCGTAGTAGTTTTTTCCATTCCGTGCGTCTTTGGTGATCTGTTTGTTAAACACGCCTTAGCGGATCTAGGAGCAAGCATCAATTTGATGCCTTTTTCTTTATTCAAAAAGCTAGGTTTGGGCACTCTCAACCCTACACGCATGAGTATACAGTTAACAGATCGTTCGATTAAGTATCTGTTAGGAGTCTTTGAGGATGTGTTAGTGAAGGTCGACAAATTCATCTTCCCGGTGGATTTTGTCATTCTCGATATTGAAGAGGACATCGAGGTCCCTCTTATCCTTGGTCGACCCTTCCTAGCCACCGCTCGCGCAATCATAAATGTGAGTGACGGAAAACTTTTTCTGCACGTAGGAGATGAGGAAGTCGTATTTGATATTAGCAAATCTATGAAAAACTCTTTACAAAATGATGATTCTTGCTTTTTCATTGATGACTTAAAAGAAGACTCCTATATTTCTCCACATGATTTTCCTTCTTCTTTTTCTGAAATTTCTTCAAATGATTTCGAAGGCACGGTTATGTCCGTACAAACTATTTTTGAAAATGAAACTGATTTTAAACAAAAGAATCTTGAAAATTTTACTTTTGAAAAAGAAAAATTTGAACAACTATTTTGATAAACCACCCGATCTTGAAACGAACATATATCACGATAAGAACTATCGCCACCATAAAAATTTTAAACCAGGCGATCAAGTTCTTCTCTTAAATTCACGTTTACGTATTTTCTTTGAAAAATCTAAATCTCGTTGGTCTGGACCGTTTACGGTCAAGGATGTTTTTCCTTACGGAACTGTGCTACTTTCACACCCCGATAAGGGGGACTTTAAAGTTAATGGCCATAGACTTAAACTCTATTTCTCTAATGATTTTGTGACTCCTGCAAAGGAGAATCTTCTTTTTGATTCTTAGTTTATTATTTCTGATGGTCATTTTTATTTTGTTATGGACATTTTTATTTTTCAATTTTATTTTTGGACATATTATTATGAAACTCTTTTATTTGGATTATTGTAATAAAAAAAACATTATCGGGCATCTGCCCACGAACTCTCTATTTTTTTTCTTTTATTTTGCTATTTCTACCGGAGGCTAATCAAGTCCATGATCGTGGTCGCCGCTCTGCCGCTGCTGATATCAGATGGATCAAGTCATACCTGCTGACAATCAAGTACTCTAAAAAGCAAGCATGGGGGAGCAACATCCGCCTTCATCTCACAACCCCAGGGAAGTCCTGTTTTGTTTTTCTTATTTATTTATTTTCCTGCATTTTTCTTTTTCTCTTCTTCTCAGTCCCCTTCTCTTTTTCTTTATGTTTTCTTCATGAGGGCATGAAGAATTTAAGCATGGGGGGGTCTAGTTTCTTTTGGCCTTTCTTTCTGTTTTTCTTCTTTCAAAAAGAAAAAAAAATTTTATGTTTTAAATTAGTATAGTATTTTATGTCATCAAAATCTAAAATCCAAAAAAATTATAAAATATAAAACCCAAAAAAAAAATTAGAAAAACAAAAAAATCAAAAAAAATTGTGCTAAAATCTATTTGAAAAACAAAACCTAAAATTATTTTCTATCTTTATTTTCATGTTTGCTTCTAGTGAAGTGTAGGCCCATGCGATTTCTTAGTTCTATATAGATTTCTTTGAAAATGTTTTTCTAAACCTATCATTTTAACATAGTCTAATTCTACTAGTTTCTTTTTCTTAAATATAGGCATCCGGTTTTTAAGTTATAAGCTAGCAATGTGTAGTTATGTCTTTTTATTCAGTTAGTTGCTTACGAATGGTTGCTAGGTATCATTAGTCCTTTTTCATTTGCGGGGTAGTCCTTCTTGGCATCTAGAACTTGTACCAAGCTACTCTCGAATCATTTGCGCCATTTTTACGTTCTTTAGAATGATTTAGGCCACCATTTGAATAGTTTGAGCTTTTCTTGCCCACCAAAAACAAACCCTTGCAAAACAATTTTGGGCCTTTTCCTTATTTTCCTTGTTTTTAGCTCCACCTTTCATTTCATCTTGTTCACCAAAGCCAAATATATTTCCTATTTTTTGCACTATAACTTTGAGCTTAAAAATTATTTTGTGGGAGGGGTATTATTTTTGAAATGAATAGGAAATTTTCAAGCTTATTTTTGGAGCTTCCTTATCAATTATTATTCAAAAAGAAAAAAAAAATTTTGAGAAAGAAAAATGAAAAATCAAATAAAAAAAGGAATGCAAAAAGTTTATGTTTGGCCAAGTTTATAAAAGAAAAATACATGGCCTTATGTTTGTTTTAGTTTGAATTGAAGTACTTATCATGTCTTATCTTTGTATCTTAAGCTCACCCTTGGTTTAGTGTTTAAGCCATCATGTTTATCTTTGTTTTCATTTCCTAATCATTCACCTAAACCAAGTCTTAACGCCTAGTAGAAGTCCTAATGATCTTAGAACTTAATTTCGCGTAGTGGAGAAAGTGTGAACGTACAAGCCTATGACCACCATCATTGATGGATTTCTTTGGAGGTTACCTTGGAGTGTTTTAGGGTTAATGTTTATCTAGAAACCTAGTAGTTTGTTTATGCGCCGTTTATTTAGAACCTCTACTTTTGTTTTCCTTATTTTCATTTATTTTGGATGCCTTGCTTTTAAGATTTAGAAATTAATAGACTTTTCTTATGTTTTAATGAGATTTTTAGGATTCCATTTTCAATTTTCTATTGTGCACTTCTCACCCCACTAGTTTATAATATGAATATTAGGATAGATTAATTTTTCATGTCTTGTTTTTTCTTAACTATGGAACTTAAAAAAAAACATAAATATCTTTTGCTTTCTTTTTTGTTTCTCCCTATTTTCAATTCTATTTGCTTGAGGGCAAACAAATGTCTAAGCATGGGGGGTGTTTGATGACTAGTTTTAGTCATCCCTTTTTGGGGTAATTAAGTAGTTAAATCCCTAAGTTTTATTATAAGTTTGTTATAATATTGTTGTGTTATTATTGTTCTATTATATGTATTGTTGTTTTTTTATTTTATTTTATTTTATGTTATTATGTTTAATTTAGTTTAATGATATGATTATCTTGTTAAGTTCTTATATTTTATGTTAAACTTAGTTCAATAATATGAATTATTATGATTAGTTTAATATCATGTTATTTTATGATCTAATGTTGTATTTATATTTTGTAGGTACTCAAGACCAAGTGAAGCCCGGCCCCCTCAAATGCCCATGCAACCCGAGCTTTCAACTTGTAGCAGCCCGAGCCCAAGCATGCATCAACCAACTTCAATTTGGAGCAGCTCGGACACCTTTGGAGCAACCTATGGGAGAGCAGCTACCCGCCCCTCAAGCATTTGGAGCAGCCCCTTTAATTCTAGAGAAGCTGACCACCTTTTGGAGTAGCCCACAAGCCTCAATTCATGCATGGCCGAGCCCTACAAAGCTTACAAATTCAGCCCATTAAAGCCTACTATATGGCCGACCACAACCCCCCCCCCCCCCCCTTCTCTCTCTCTTTATTATCCCTTGCCACCTTTCCATGCATGCATTTTATCATTTTCTCTCCCCTCATTTAAACAAGCATGAACATGAACATTTCATCCTACTATGGCCGCCACACCATCACTCTCTTTCCCCTTTTTATTTTATTTCTTTTATTTCACATTCACCCACTCTTTCCCACTATCATGCATGCATCTTGCCACCTTTTAATTTCTCTCTCTCCCCACTATTATTATTTTCTATCTTCATTATTGCATGCATTATTCCTCCCTTACATAGCAGACCCCCCCTTTTCTTCTCCTCCACATTCATCTTTCTCCCCTTTATTATTTCCTTCTACACACTTCCATTCATCCCCTCTTCTCTATTTTATATTTTTATTTTTCATTCCCATAATTATCAGACAATGCATGTAGCCCCTCCTCTCTCCCATATTAAAAAAACATGCATGAACCTCTCCACTTATGTGGCCGGCCACCCCTTGGGCTTCCCCTATTCTAGATGCTTCCCTCCTGTCCTATAAAAGGAACCCAAGACCCATGCTTTGAGTTAGTTCTTTTTGGGAGTAATGTTTAGGTTACATTTGAGGTTGCAAGAGAGCAAGAGAGTTCTAGTACAAGTATTATTTTTCATTGTTGTTCTAGTTTTCATTGTTGTAATTTTCTTCTTAGTATAATATTGTCATCTTTTTAATATTGTTGTGTACCTCTTTTTATTAATCAATGAAATCCTCTTCTCTTTATTTTGTTGTTTTCTTGTCCAATATGCGTAGCTAATTTCCTTGTAGCATTTGATCATGAGGATCCATGATTTGAGATGATGATTTTTCTTACTTTGTAATTTTATTTTTTGCTAAAATTAGCTCGATCCTTCTTTGATTAATTTGTGTCGACTCCGTATTCCCGGTATACGGTAGTAGGCACTGTTCTCATTTCATTGTAGTCGAGAGACTCGTGATTTGAAAGATCACTCAAAGAAGGATGGAGGTGCACGCAACCCTAGAGATAGGATGACGTAAATCCCCCGGATTGGAGTCAAATCCAATAGTGCAGATCACCTCGATAATGCAACTTTAAGCTTCTTTGATTTGTAAAGAGATTTCGATCAAAGGGTTTATAAGTTAGGAGACGTAATGCTCTAGCGAGATTTTGTCTTAATATCGGATCCGTCACGGTCGAGTTAGTTTGCAATTATAAAATTACATTTTTATTTCCTTCATCTCTTTTCATGGTGAATCATCGATCAAGTGCTATCTTTTAATATAAGTTTTTTTCATCTCGCAAATCATCGTTTATTTTACTTTAAAAAATTCTCAAATCCAACTATTTTCCGGTAGGATAATATTTCAAGCGTGAGTAGCAGTAATTGACAACCCCGTGTTTAAATACGACCTTGGTACTACAATTTGACAGGTACGCTTGCTTGTTCGGGTTCAGCCCATCAGCACTTAAACTCATAATTATGTGATGTCTTTTCATAATCTTTCTCATGCATATTTAAAATATTTGATTTCAAAAAATGAAGAATTAGAATTATGATATAGGCCCCTTGGTCACTCTATCACAAAGTTTTTTTAAAGATTATCAAAAGATAAATTAATTAGAGATTTACCAATGATAAATGGAAATTTATCTTCACTTTATTCGCCGTGACAAAAAGGGAAATCTCCAACTATATTTAAAATCAAAAATGAAATTCCTACCACTAGACAACTAAAACTAATTCACATCGATTTATTTGCACCAATTAGCACATCTAATCTAGGTGGTAGAAAGTATACTTTTCATTGATGGTTACTCTAAATTCACTGTAACACCCATATCCGTCATATAGGATATAACAGAAGGTCCGACCAGGGCCCTATGCCATATTTTACGGACAGTTAGTGTAGTTAAGTATTGAAACCATAATCCATAAACGTGCTTCCAAACTCAGAGTGAATTTTAGCAGAAGTAAATTTATTGCTTAGAACCTAATCATTTGTGTTAAGCCCAGAATCCGCAATATATTCAACAAGGACCCAAGTCATCCTCCTTCATTGGCGGACAAAGTTCCCTAGTCCGCTCAGGTCGGTGGGACTCGCTTCGACATCTGCAAGATCCAGGTCTCTCCGACGGCAGACTCAATTTCTGTTCCGCCCTGGTCCCCCGATCTCGGGTTTCAAGCACCAGCCTCTTTCAGTAGCAGACTTAATCCTTCAGTCTACCCAGGCCGTCCAGCCTCAGGAGCTTCCTGGATTGCCCGAATCCCTCTTTAGGCAGAGTCAAGCATCAGCTCACAAAGATCGAGGCCCCAGAGCCAATACTGTACCTTGCAGCAACAGAAGGAAGCTCCAGACCACGAGCCAAGTCTGCCTCTCTTGCGCAGACTTGCTTGTCTTCTTTTTTTTGGATCCCGTCACTGCTGGATGGTTCTCCTGTACCCCGGGTAGCCAGATATTTTAGCCATGCCCATTTTGGAAGGCCCCCAAACCTATAAATAGGGAGAAGCGATGCACCCAAAGCACGCTTACTCGAGCCCAGGAGCCTACTTATTAAAGGCCGCAAACTCAAATCTCAAGCTTTGCGGTCTATAACTTGCTTTTCTTTCAGTTCTTTCACTCTACTTATAATCAGCCATTTGCAATCAAAAGAAAGCCCGTCGCAAGAGAGGCATTTAGGCCCTGAAAGGCGAAGTCTGTTGTTGACGTGGCTCACAGCTCTGCTGTCTTTTTCCCTCATTCGCTAGTAAATAGCTTCTTGCAGTCGCCTCTTTTCAATTCCTTTACCACGTGTTCGAACAGTTAGCTGGGGGTGCCCGTTTCTGCGCTTCAACAGTTAATACGCGACCTTCAGATCTCAAATATTTTTTTGAAATCAGCGAACAAGCATGTTAGACCACCAACCTCTCCATTTTGACTGCTCCAGTTCATCAGAAGACTCATTGTGGGATGAAATTGAAGAGTCTCATTGGGAAGCTGAGCGATCTCGTAGGGAGAGTGATCATCGCTTAGATACAATCAGTTAGGCGTTAAGCATGCTGAATCAGCGGCTTGTGCCTCAGGCCGCAGCGGACCCCGTGGACGCTCCAATCCGCCAGACTCCGCTCTGCCAGTCTCCAGCAATCACGACTTCTCCTCAAGCTCGCCCTCCAGCTCAGACCATAGCTCTTTTGGGGCCTCAAGAAGATCAGTTCGCCTCTCTGATGGATTTCTTCAGGGAGGCGAAAAGGGGCAGTCCTGCCCGCAATCTCGATTTCGCTGACCACTAGTCCGCTCAACCTGCAGACGCTCCTACTCTAGTAAACCCCGCTTATCTAGCCGAATATGAAGCACCTTCTCCCTTAGTGGATCAAATATGATGGGAATCAGTGTCAAGCAACTTTAGAAAACCTCATCTTCCTCTATATATAGGGGATAACAATCCATTGGCCCATCTTCAGGCATTCGAAGGGGCAGTAGATTTGAGATGCCTCTCTAATGCAATCAAGTGCAAACTCTTAGTTACCACCCTCGATGGACATGCAAGAGAGTGGTTCTATGAGCTGCCATCTGACAATTTCCCAATTTTCCAAAGCTGTCAATTTCCCAATTTGTTGACTCCTTCCAAAAGGAGATTCAGGGGGTGCAGAATGTGAACCCCGACTACTACAAGATTGCTCTGATCCATAGCCTTCAGGATGGTCCTCTTAAGTTCAAGGCAAGAACCAAAGTGCCAGCCACTTATTAGGAGTTGATTTCCCTTGTTAATCTGTTCATTGAAGTCGAGAATACAAATCTAACATACATTTCATACCTCACAGCCAAGGCTTATGGAAGGGATGTTTCTAGTTCTTCTGCTAATTATAGCCACACCAAGCCTCCTCGTACGGACTATCAGCCTCCAACTCAGAGGAGGATGTATTTCCACTAGAAGAAACCTTTTCTTGGCCATCAACAATTTCAGGATCTGAAACTGTCGTTGGCCACCGCTCCCGCCTTACCAGTACAATTTCTTCCCATCCTCCAAGGATCTCTACCTTCTCCAAGGCAGCATTATAGTGACTCTGTAGAGGAGTTTGCAGGTCTGGTCCTAAGCATTAACAAGGTTGTTCAGATTTTGTAGGGGATTTTAGATGACAGGAAGCAAGGACCTCAGAAAGAGTGGAAGCCCAGGAACTCTGATATGTCCTGTGAGTTATACAAAAACAAGGGACATTTGACCGAGAATAGCAGAGCCCATCATCAACTGGTTGAGAAATTGATTGCTGAAGGAAAGATGAAGGATCTGGGCAAGAAGGATGCCTCGTCCAAACCATCCACCTCCAAGGGCAAGGAGGCGGCTGAGGCCCACTGGGATTGTGAAGAGATCGAGGATGTTGGCGATCTGGGGCCTACCAAGATTTAGAGTGAATGCTTCGATGCTAATGATGAAGGATCCTTGGGGCAGCTCTTCTGCATTCATGGAGGTGCAGGGACCGAGTCAACTTGCAAATCTTCAATTGCAAGGGTCTCTCTGGCAGAGGTCGCCTCTACTTCTTCTTCTACTACATCAAGGGGAAATGTCACTTTTGGCCAGGATGATCTTCCCCCAACTGCCAACCCATTCAATGATATTGTGGTAATCAAAGCAGCAATCGAGGACTACATAGTGGACAGATTCTGATTGATATAGGCAGTTCTATCAACCTTATGTTCAAGCTAACCTTTGAGGCCCTAAAGACCAGAAAGCCTCTGCATTCCACCGAAGGGCCACTCTACAACTTCTCTCGAGAAAGAAAAGAGGTCGAGGGAAGTGCCACACTTTCAGTGTGACATGGAGGAGTAATAAAATTGATCCAGTTCATAGTAGTCAATGCTCGAAGTAGCTACTATGCAATCTTTGGAAGGCCTCTCCTCAACAAGTATCAAGCGATAGTGTCAACCTACCATCTCGCCATAAAGTTCAACATTGATGGAAAATAGTACAGGGTCTTGAGTGACCCAAAGCAAGCTCAAAAATGCTATGTTCACATAGTCAACATGACTGAAATCAATCCTCCCGCTTTACCAGATGCAGCACCAGAAGTCTCTTCCAGTTCAAAGACAACTAATGACACAGAAGGAGCTCACCTAGAACCTGCCCAGGTGACTCAAGGAGTCCCCATTGCTGAAGGGGAGGAGAGGAGGATCTCCATCAACTCGGAGCTATTGGAAGATCAGAAGGTCGAGTTGATCACTTGCCTGCTAGAGAACCTGGATGTCTTCTCTTGGTCAGAAGAGGACATGTCGGGAGTTTATCCAGATGTCGCTTGCCACCATCTAAACATTGATCCCAATTTCAAACCTGTGCAACAAAAGAAAATAGATGTGGCAACCAAGCTTGCTGATTCGATCAGAGAGGAGGCTGCAAAGCTCCTCAAGGAGAAATTTGTCTGTGAAATTCAATATCCTGTTTGGGTGTCTAACGTTGTAATGGTTAAAAAACCGGGGGGAAAGTGGCGAATGTGTGTAGATTTCACGCGATTAAATAAAGCATGTCTAAAAGATTATTACCCCTTGCCTCAGATAGATTCTTTAGTTGATTCCGTGGTTGGGTATTCTTTTATGAGTTTTTTAGATGCATTCTCTGGTTACCATAAAATTAGAATGCATAAGCCCAACGTGCCTCATACTTCATTTATCACGAATGACGATTGCTATTATTACCTCATGATGGCTTTTGGGCTTAAGAACGCTGGTGCAACTTATAAACGAATGATGGATCATTTGTTCAAAGAACAGAAAGGGAGAAACCTTGAAGTGTATGTTGATCATCTCTTGATCAAAAGTAAATCCTTATATTTTCAACTGCAAGATCTAGCAGAGACGTTCGCTACTCTGCGAAAATATTAGACGAAACTTAATCCATTAAAGTGCACCTTTGGAGCGAGCAAGGGGAAATTTCTTGGCCATCTCCTTACTCCAGAAGGACTTGCCCCTAATCCTGATAAGGTTAAAGCTATTCTTGATATGGCACCTCCTAAGTCACCCAAAGAAGTTCAACAGTTAGAAGGAAGTTTAGCAGGACTTGGCAGATTCATCTCCCGAGTTGGACACAAGAGTGCCTCTTTCTTTAGAACTCTTTGAGGAGCATCCAAATTTGAGTGGACTGAAGAATGTTCAGTGGCCTTTGAGCAGCTGAAAAAATAGTTAACTTCAACACCTTTGCTGTAAAGCCCTCGGTCAGGGGAAATGTTGTTCTTATATCTAGGAGTTGGCCTAGAGGCAATCAACTTAGTTCTTGTTCCAGAAGAGAACAGGAGACATTTTCCAGTTTACTTTGTTAGCCATATCCTCAAAGCCCAGAAAAAAGATATCCGATTTTGGAGAGGTTGGCTTTAACACTAGTAATGTCAGATCGGAGACTCCGTCCGTATTTCAAGGCGCATGCAATTCAAGTTGTGACAGATCAACCTTTTAGAAGCATGCCTGAAAAGCGAAAGCATTCAAGGAGATTGGCAAAATGGGAAATAGAGCTGAGTGAGTTTGAAATCTCTTATGTGCCCAGAACATCCATCAAGGCTCAAGTACTGGCAGACTTCTTCATTGATACAACAGAATCTAGCTCTAGTCAAGCAGAAAGATCTCCTTTCGCTTTGACCATCTACATTGATGGGGCCTCAGGCAGAAACTCCTCAGGAGCAGGAGTAGTTCTTATTAACCCCAATGACATCAATTTAGATGAAACAATAAAGTTTTTTTTCCAACTACAAATAATCAGGCAGAATATAAAGCATTATTGGCCATCTTAAAGCTTGCAAGGGAACTTGTGATCGAGCACGTTCACATAAAAATTGATTATCTTGTAATGGCATCATAGGTTTTGGGCAACTTTGAAACCAGAGATCCAATCTTTAAAAAGTATCTTGCTCTAGTCAAGATTGAAGTTGGCAAGTTCAAGATCTTTATAATCGACCATATCCAGAGAACTGAAAATGAAGAAGCAAATGTTCTTGCCAAGCATGGACTTCCATCAGGAGGAACAACTTCCGAACTCTTCCGCCCGGTAGTGGATGAAGAAGAGATGATGCAAATTGATCAATGCTCCTTCTGGATGGATCCATTCGTCCTCTACCTATCTTCGGGAAACTTCCATCCTTCAATCAAGCATAAGAAAAAATTCAGAATCAAAGCAGCTTACTATAATCTGATATCAGGCTTTCTATATAGAAGACCTTCCTGTCAACAATGACGAGATGTGTTTCAGAAGAAGAGGCTCCTACCGTCCTTTAAGAAGTTCATTCTTGTGAGTGTGGAAGTCACTTAGGAGCAGGAACCTCGAATGGAGAATCCTCCAGCTAGGATATTTTTGGCCAACTATGAAGAAGGATTCATAAGCTTAAGCAAGGAAATGTGCTCAGTGCCAGAAGTTCGCTCCACTTCAACATCAATCAGCTCAACAACTTAAATCAATTGCAACACCATGGCCCTTTGAACTATGGGAATGGATCTCCTTGGTCATTTTTCCATGGCGAGCTGACAGTGGCGCTTCATCATTGTAATGATTGATTACTTCAGTAAGTGGATCGAGGCAAGAGCATTTGCTAAAACAACAACTCAGGTTATGAAGAACTTCATCTAGGGCGAGATAGTGTGCCGGCACGGAATTCCAATGGCTATTATCACAGACAACAGGATATAGTTCAACAATAATGAGATGGTTGATTTTTGCAAGCAGATTGGAACAGAGCTGCGTTTTGCATCAGTCCATCATCCCAGGAGCAATGGCTAAGTTGAGACAGCAAACAAGCAGATTCTCAGCTTGGTCAAGAAAAAAGTACAGAATCTTACAGGTAGTTGGGCTGATCAAATTCCGTCAGTTCTCTGGACCTTGAGGACAACACATTAATCAGCAACTAGAGAGACTCCTTTCAAGCTCTCTCATGGTTAAGAGGCCCTCATTCCAGTTGAGTTTGAAGTTCCATCACCAAGAGTTCTGCTTGCTAGACAGGGCATTGAAGATTGGCTTGAGCTGAATAATGAGGAGATGAAGATCAGCTTGGATCGTATTGAGGAAATAAGATATAAAGCAGCCATAAGGCAGGAAGATGTAAAGAGAAGAATGGCAAAATACTTTTATAAGAATGTGAGGGTCAAACACTTTCAAGTGGGAGACCTTATTCTTAAAAAAGTTGATGCTACTCCAAGAACCGGCTCAGTCGGAAAGTTGAATCCGAATTGGGCAAGTCCATTCATTATCAAGGAAGTGCTGAATAATGGGTCTTATCATCTGCAAACATACGAAGGAAATGATGTACCACATACATGGAGTGGGGATGATCTAAAATGGTTCTATTCCTGAACCAACTCCTCTCTTATTCTTCCTTTGTAACCTTTAAAAGATTATTATTAATCAAAGGGCCCTTACTGACATTTTTTGCAAGTTTTTTCTTTGTCTTATACGCAACTCAAAAGCAAGGATAACATACACCAGGAGACATCGCTAAGTTCAGCTTGGATACCCCCCTTGAATCGTTGTTATTGTCGTAACACCACGATGACCACGTGTTGCGGGTAGATTTCACACCGTGTATTGGGAGCTTGCAGATTCTACCGCAGTTGGCTACTGAATTTCGGATCCCGTCTGGTATCTAACCACACCTCTGCATTTTGGAGGTATAGGGTGGGTGCTAGCTCTACCATACCTTGTAACGGATATTGTTACAACTTTGATGATCATGTGAGGAAAGCAATGCTATATGCACCTTCCCACAGTTCATCCTAGCTTGTGACCCTCGAATACTTTTGGTACCCTCATGTAGTTCATGCAGGATACCCACAACTGGGTTGATCCCAGAGGAAAGAAATGGGCTCTAAGCGCACCAGGCCGAAAGATCAACCTAGACTGTACTCCAGGCAAGAGGGCAGTAAACCTTTCTCCTCTCTTTGGGTGAGGATTGACTGTACAGCTTGTATGACCCTGTGGGGAAAGCAATGGGCTCTGCGCGCACCTACCCACTTGGTCACCTAAGTCTGTAGCTCATTCTCATCTCGCAGGTAAAATTTAGATAAAGCGTGGACTGCATGTTGGTATTTGCTCATTCTGCCGGTTTTCACTTGGTTGATCGCATAGTTTTTTGTGACCTTGTGAGGAAAGTAATGCTATATGCACTTGCCCGCTTGGTCACCTAAGCTGTGGATCATTTCTCAGTTCATACATCATTCGTTTTCAGTCCGCAAAGATTGACCTATCAGGCTGCCAAGATACTTGGGTGATGTGGTTTACAATTTTTGTGACCTTGTTTGGAAAGCAATGGCCTTGTGCACACTTGCCCACTTGGTCACCTAAGTCTATAACCCATCTTTCTAAGCTCGAAGAGTTTATTTGTACATTTCTCTCAGTTCGCAACATCAACCAACAATTTTTTCTTAACTCGCCAAAGTTTATCATCAAAATCTTTGTTAATAAAATAGCGGACTGGAATTGGTATTCACTGAAGTCCACGTCAACTCAACAATATCCATATATTTTTAGCGAGCTGGAAATTCATATTCATATCATGTTCAAGACATTACGGAGAGCTGGAATTAAAATGTTTTCCTGCTGTTATATAACCTTGGCGAGCTATAAAATGAATTGCTGCGGCCTATGTTTTTATTATTAGTTATCTTTGAGTTAAGCTTCTCTAAACAAGCAGCCTTGATCATAAGTAGCGCGGACAAGTTCTCTTACAACAATAGAGTTGCTTTATCAAACATCATTTCAGGAAGCAAGTATTAACAGAGTATTGAAGAACAGGAAATGAACAATGAAAATAGCAGACGACACGAGCTAATCAAAATATCCTTTATATTTAATCGTCAAAATTTACAACTTTTGAATAGTTGGCGGCCTCTAAAGTGAGTCTGCCACTTCCTTACAAAAAATAAAGAAAAATACATTCATTTTGCCGAACCCTTGTGCCTTTTTGCCGCAGGAGCATCGGGACTTGAAGATTCATCAATGTTTACATAAGGAGAGTAGCCCACTGAGCCGCTTAAGCTGCTGTCAAAGCTCATGCTGTCAGCGAACTCGCAAGGTGGGCGGTCATCAGAGCTAGAAGAGTTGGAGTCGGCGGACTGGTCTCCTCCCCACTGGCTTGAACCAGCATCTTTAGCGGCTTCATCCTCGACTGCGCCTTATTTTTCTTCTTTTTATTCTTCCTCTTAATCCTCAACGATCACTGCTTTTCCTTTGGAAGCTTTCTACAACGCAACGACCAGGTCTTCCAGCTCAATGAAGAGCTAGAGAAAAGGCACTCCTTCCACACAATCCTTCGTGAAGCCGCCTTCGATGAAATGATGGTTAGCAATCTCAACGCTTTCCTTCACATAAGGAAACATGGCGTCTAGGAGGTTATGATTCCCGATGTCGTATGCGATCTGTAGAAAATAAAGTAAAGTATGGTCGTCGCGGACTTAATATAGAGACCGCTGCAAATACAAAGCTTACCACCGACGCCTCCTTCTTGAGAAGCGACCTTCTTTCCTAAACGCTTATTTCCTTCCTTCAGCGATTTTACCTCCTGCTCAAGTCGCTCAATCTCTTTGAGTAGGTCCCTCATTAGGCAAACCATGTAGTGGCTCATCACCATGCTGTTCACGCCCGCCTGTGCGGCTAGTAGAGGAAGCTGGGCAGGAGGGACATTCATCAGGTCATTCAAGTTGAGCTACCCATAGAACGTGGAAATCGCAACAATTGC
Source organism: Platanthera zijinensis (assembly GCA_039513925.1). Lineage (NCBI taxonomy): Eukaryota > Viridiplantae > Streptophyta > Magnoliopsida > Asparagales > Orchidaceae > Platanthera > Platanthera zijinensis. The sequence continues at coordinate 111,028,307 of CM077093.1, read as the reverse complement.
GTGGCGAGATACTCTTGGACATGCTTATTTTTTCTATACCAGTGGTTCATCGGGTTTCCCCGCTGATCTTTCTGGCTTCTTCCATAGCCTGTCATATCAAAGCTTTCTTAAGAGGAGTAGCCCGCGGCGGGATCCCCCTCCTCTTTTCTCTGCCTTGCAATCTCTTTTTTCAATTCCCTTTGTGTAGGGGTGATTCCTCTTGGTGTTTGAGGTGGTTTCGTTGGTTTCGCCAAAATCGCTACAAGAAAAGGAAAACTCAGTCAGTTCACTGTAGGTCGCGACAACAATAGAGGCAGATCACCGAGCGCAGATCTTACTCTCATTGCGAGCTATATTGTCTAAGCTCGCCAGCAGCGGGACGTAGTGTTCAATGTCAAGCCTTGCTCCCGCCAAGAACTCAACAATTGCGGTCTCCACTGCATCAAGCTTCACACTTTTGAAGGCAGATTCCATGCGCTCCTGCGAATGAGTGTGCGCAAACCCCAAGTCGCCTTCAAAGATCATATACCTTGAGGTCCAGGTATGGATCTTGTTAAGCAATCCCAAAACCTTCATACCTCTGCAGTTGAAGTATATCACGCCCTTGTACGGGCGGCCTCCGGTCAGTGTTATTGAGCGGACTGAAAAGATTTTGCTGAAAATGTTTAAAGAGAAGGCTATCTTCTCAGATTGCAAGTAAGATATATAGCTATAAAAGGAGGTTACGGTGTTCGGCATGAGCAGTCCTGGCACCATGTCGTAGTGTTCAAAAATTTCAGAAATCTCACATAGCAGAGGGAACTTGAATCTGCAATCAAAATTATCAACGGGCACTGCGATCTGAGTAGTAGTGGAGAAATTGATCTTTTGTTGATCCTCTAGAAGGCAGACCTGCACAGGCGAGTCTGCCATGTAGCTCTCAACAAAAGCCTCAAGGTCGGCCTCAGTCAGCTTGTACTTCTTATGGTCAGCAGCATGGAAGGCGACCACTGCATCAGTACGTGCGGACACCATTTTTCGAGAATGCAAGGAATTCTACTTCTATCGCATTTCCTGCATTAAAGAAACAATAAAGCTCTATTTATAGAATTTTAGGTCTGACAACTCTCGGCCAGAACGTACTATTTGATCTTTCAGTCCTCCCAACTCGTAGAAATTATAATGACACCACCTCTCGTTCGGGGTGGCTATGCTCCTTCCCTCCAGACATTTATCATAGATATATATAAAAGAGTTCGAAACGTACAGGTTAAGCACCATTCACCACAGACATTGGCAAGACCGGCCAGACATCCCGTTCACTCTGGGCACAATTACGGCATATTTAGATTCAAGCCCTACATCCGTCCTCAAGACGATAACTCTGAGCATTACTAGTATTTCCAGCCTGAAGCCTAAGACTCAATTCCTCCTATGCTAAGACAAATTCATGGCACTCACTACTTTGGATCCATGTCTCTGACTCACTCCAAGTCGATCGCCATAGGGTGGGTACAGGTTAGCCACAACCCATTGCTCAAACCGTCAGGCTCGCAAGCCACGACGCGGGTCGGCCTCCCCATTCCCAGAAATACATAGCATAACCATGTTATGTCAAAGGATAGCTCTCATGACCACCATAACGGAGTAATTTAAGCTCACGGCTTACCATCAGGTCCCCCAAGTCTCCATGAGATTGGCCTCACAAATAGTGCTAACTGGTAGCTACCGCCAGTGGTAAAGCTACCGCCGTGCGGTAGGGGACATACTATCATTTCCTCACCTACAGATGGGTGTTTTCCTGGACTATTTCTCCAGTACTCTCTCTACAGCAACCTGGACACCCCACAACATTGAAATTTACATACAACCTCAGAGTATTCCCCGACACACAACAACCATCACAAATCTAGACCAACTTGTCTGGATGGGCTTCACACAACATACATATTCTGTACTATGATTCCAGATTCTAAATGCAAAGACAATGGGGATATAACCGATCTACCCGTCTTGAAAACACATCCACGTGTTTGTGGAGAGTCTACCCTCACATGCCAAAAAATGGACTTCACATGTACAAGGAAGTGGATCGTTACACTTGACGTTGTTTCAACGCCATGTGAGAGAACCTAGACAGATGTGAAAGTATCTAGTGTCTAACTTAAACACCTAGAGGGGGGGGGTGAACTTTTAGGGGAATGAAAACAAATTAAAAAAACACACAGAACATAGAGATCTATAGTGGTTCCCCGAGTTGGGTACGTCCACTATCCCACCTCGTCTATCAACAATGAAGGGCTAGATTCAGCTACTTCACCTTCTCATATTTCTACATATCTTACACCTCGGAGCCTCAACTCATACAACTCGGAGACAGTGCTCCTACCACTTGGAGAATAAACTCTCTTACAACTCGATCCAAACACGGATCTACAACTCGATCCAAATACGGATCTACAACTCGATCCAAATACAGATCTACTACTCGGAGGGAAAAACCTTATTCAAATGTAAATAAGAATTTACAAAATAATGACAAAGATTACAAGTAATCTTATTTAGATCTAAGTCTTCATTCTGTAATTCTTCGAATAGGTTGAAATTGAATATCTTGGAGAACACAGAAAATCTGAAAGCTTTGAAGACTTTGATCACGGATAGACTAGATCTGAGAGAATAAGAAACTTTGGAGAACAATGATCAAGTAGATTTGCTTGAAAATGATTGAATCGTGCAGTTCTATCGTCGGTCGAACGGAAGTCGCGAATGATGCACGGAATCCGACGGGAATTCTTTGATCGGGAACTTTCTTAATTTTACTTGAGCACGATTAGGGTTGATGAAAAATCCACCCTAAATATATATAGGAAACTTCATTTGCAACGGATAGAAAAATCTTCCCAGACCGGAATAGTCCCGGTTTACTATGCATGGCTATCGGGAAGAGCGAACCAGAAATTACAAAATAGGAAGAAAATAACCCTAAGTCTAATTTGTCTAGTATCGTCGAGTATAGCCGCGTATACTCGTCAAACTATATATGAATCTCAACGAAAAATACTTGGAGAATTTTTTGTCCATTCAAAATTATAACTCAACGCTTTAAGAAGATATACAAGATGAATTCTACGAGTATCGACTGACATACTCGACGAATTTGACGAGTATCATCTAATACACTCGATGCATTCGACGCATGCTATAAGCTATATTCGACGAATCTAATTAGAAAAATCTAAAGAAGTAAATTCGGAAACTCAAAGGTATACCCAATGAATCACGATGAATTCGGCATGTATCGACATATATATTTGAAAAACGTCTAAGTTTTCTACCTAAATCACCTAGAGGGGTGAATAGGTGAGTTGTGTGTCTTTTTGCGGAATAAAAACTTTAGCAATCTAAGCACAAGAAATAAACAAGCATTTACAGACAACACCAAGAATTATAGTGGTTCCCCTATCTTTGGTACGTCCACTTACCACTCACCGATCTAGCAATACGCTAGTCTCGGCTACTCCACTAATCTCAGATCAAAACAATCCTTCCACTCGGAACAATGTTCCTATAATCTCGATCCAAAAGGGATCTACACTCGGAAGAAGAAAACTTCCTTCAACTTGGAGAACAAATCTCCTACACTTGGATAATAATCTCTTACCAGATTTAAAAGAAATTATAGAATACAAACAGAAATCTTATCAGATCTGAAAATCTCTCCCTAGGTATTCTTTCTTGGACTTTGCGGCTTTATCAAAAATTATAGAAAAAGACGCTCGGCTAGATCTATTCTGAGAAGCTTTGACTCACATGATCAAGGAGTAGATGGAGAATGAATAATATCTTGATCTGCGAATCGATCTGGATCGAAAGTAGCCTTGGCGATCTTGAAGAAGAACAGCGGCTTCTGTAGATTTGGAAAATGTCGGCCGATCCAGAAACTTAGAATAACACACTAGGTTAGTCATAATGACCGGACCTTTTATAAGATCTCCCTAATGGTAATAATTGTTATTAATGATGGCCACGTGGACCAGTCATATCACGAAATTCAAAAATTTGATCTGACAGAAACTTAACGAATTTTTTGAAAAATGGTTCAGCATTTCTCGAGTAAGAAGTATACTACTTGAGTTAATTAACTTGCTCTCGAGTGAAAGATTCTGACTGCTCGAGAAGAGCTAATTCTGGAAATTCTTGAGTAAAGAATTAAATCACTTGAGTGTATAAGAGATCACTCAAGTGCTAGATATACTTCTCGAGAGGTATACTTAAACTTCTCGAGTTCTTGGACTTGGAGAAAATTCTGGATAAAAATGTCGATCACTCGAGTACTAAAACTTGACTACTTGAGTACTAAATGAACTACTCGAGTACAAGGATGTATAACTCGAGTGGTCTTGGAATATTCTTGAGATCTATCTTGTGTCACTCGAATTAAGCTACTCAAGTACTCAGCTAGACTACTCGAGTACTTTACTTAGAAACGTTTCTGAGACTAAAAACTGAACACTCGAGAATTAGATAAGGTCTACTCGAGTACTGGACTTGCCTACTCGAGAGCTATATTAAGGCTACTCGAGAACCACTTCTTATACTCGAGTTTCAGACATGACCTACTCGATAACTTCTAATGTTTCTACTCAAGTACAATGAATCCACTCGAGTAAAATAATTAGAATAATTTCAGCTTCAAGAAAATTTTCCTTCTTCATTCCAATCAGCATCAAGTCTTTCTACATTAGTCCAAGTGCTTGAAAAAGAAGTGTATCCCTATAGAGAGGCTACACAAGAGTCAACACCATGGATCACACAATGAGGAAATACATTGTATGGTCTTGTGTTTGATGACCCACTGTAGACTGATAATGGTCTACACTTGACAATAAGTCCTGCAAACACTTAACTAGAATAGGTAATCAAATACAACCTAATTCATCTTAGTTCAAGGGGGAATTCAAACAAATCTAGGTTATTGTGGATACAATACCCAACAATATTCGACGAATTTGATGGGTATCAGAAGATACACTCGATAAATTTGACAGGTATACTTGATGATACTCGACGAATATTACTTAACCGATTTTCCAACACTCAGAGATTTTACCTTAAGTAAATTAGACGAATTCGACGAGTGCCAATAGGTGTATACGACGAATTAGACGAGTATTAACGGGTATACTCGATGAATTCGACGAATATCCCTTGCGATACTCGACGAATTTTACTTAGGTAAAATTCATGTTATGTTGATTTCCACTCCTTGTCCTTCCTTGATCCTTCTAAAGCACTTGAGATAAAAGTGCACCCCAATAGAGAGATTATAAGTGAGTCAACACATTGGCCTACACAATGAATTATTACATTGTATAGTCCTGTGTTTCACGACCCACTATAACCTGACATTTGGTTGTACTTAGCAATACTGTCTTGCAAGCACTTAACTAAAACATACAACATCAAATACAACTCAATTCATCTTAACTTAAGGGGACCCTTCTTCATGTAAGGGTAATTGTGGATACAATACCCAATAATCTCCCCCTATTTGAAGAAGTCAAAACCCAACAAGCTAAGATTAATTGTACACATAATAATAATAAGGCATAGAAAACAAGAAATAAAATGAAGAATAAATAGCATTCCCATACAAAACATAAATATATATATATATATATATATGTTGGGTATTGTATCACAAATGTACCTGATTTGAAGAAGTCCCTGAATAAGCTAAGTTGAATAAATAATGTATTTGATGATTTTCTTCAAGATGTGCTTGCAGCTATTCCATGCTAAGTACACACAAATGTCAGGGTGTAGTGGGTCAATATACACGGGTCTGCGCAACGTAATCCCTCGTTTGGCAGATTAGTGTGTTGACTCATATGTGCTCTCTCTATTAGAGTGTACTTATTTTCAAGTACAAGGTTGAGATAGATCAAGAGCAGAAAAGGAGCAAGGATGGGTCAAAGACCAAGTCATGGGAAGAAAGAAGAAAAATCTTCAAAGGAGAATTCGACGGGAATCACAATGTGATAGTCACCGATTCGACGGGAATCACCAGTAATTCTCGTTGAATCGTCGAGAATCACTCGCCGATTCCCGCCGACTGCATCCGGCTGACTCAACGCCTTCAAGAATTCTACTAAGTAAGAATCGTTGAGAATCAATAAGTGATTCTCGCCGAATCGTCAAGAATGACTCTTCATTCTCGCCGATTCGTCAAGAATGGTTTTGATTCTCACCGATTCTCTCCGGATGTAATGGATTTCAACTTAAATTCTTCCAAGGAAAATTCGACGGGAATCATGAGTGATTCCCGCCGACTTCGACGGGAATCACCAATGATTCCCGCCGAATTTGCCTTAGGCGATTTCTACTTGCTTGCTGGACCGAACCAAGTTATCAGGCGCTGTTTGAACCGAGCTTAGGGTTTCTCCTTGTGGGGCCCACAACAGTCATTTAGGGTTGGTCTACAGTATAAATACTCGTGTATTTCGAACTCCAACAGTAATCCTTCATGAGAAAAAGAACAAGTCGCCGAGCGTAACCTAGCCGATCGCGGAACGTCTTCCACCGCCGTCGTCGCTCGCAAGTCGTTGCCGCCGCAGATCATAGATCCTCTTTGATCGTCTGGCGACAGGACCGAGGCAAGCCTAGCGTCTCACGCTTCTCTCTTGAGATCTCTTGTCTCTCGATTTGTTGAACGAGGATAGCTCTTCATTCCAAATCGATTGAGACGACTGATCCGAGTTAGATCGATGGTAGACCTTGCTTGCTTCGTCAAGAAGTTTTGATCTACAGAGCATCGCCACCGCATTCACTTGCCGCCGCCGATCTTGGGAAGATCCTCTCTAAGGGAGTTCTCCGATTGTGAACTCTTCGTCTTCATCAAGAAAGCTTCATTGAACGAAGAGGGACATCGGGTTCTCCAAACGTAGTTTGTATTTCTTGTACATTCTATTTTAACTTTGTTGTAAAGGAACTTTGTTTCCTCGTTGTAAGGGTTAGGTGCAACCCATGGTGGAGGAGTAGTTATTCCTTCGGGTGGAAGGGTTTCTTCCATAGTGAGAGGATTGGATTTCAATCCTGTTGGTGAACTGACCGAGTCATCCCTTGTTGGAGATAGGTCAAAGGGGGAGAGTGGACGTACCCAAATCGGGGAACCACTATAACTGCTTGAGTATTTCTATGTTGTGGTTTTTTTTGTTTTCTTGTGCCTGTTAATTTTTAATTTCGCAAAAGACTGCAGATCACCTATTCCCCCCTGCCCCATAGGTGAAGATAGTTGACACTAGATAGACTTTCAAGTGGTATCAGAGGGAGGTTGCTTGTCAATAAGGTAAACACCTTGAGTAAGTTACCACATCTAGTGTCAAGAAGAAAGAAGATCTCTGAAATGGAAGGACTAAAGTATTCAGGGAAGATCCCAGTGTGCACCAAGTTGAACTTTCCTATCTGGAAGGAAAGGATCAGGTACTACATGGAAGCAGTCGACCCACAACTCTTCATGATAGTGGAGGAGGGACCTTATATCCCCACTAAGGCCTCCACTATTGATCCTACAAAGAAAGTGCCCAAGAAATTTCTGAAATGGATAAGGATGAGATGGTGCTTGCCGGACTTGACAAGAAAGCTCAAAACATTCTGGTAAGCGCCGCCGATGATTCCATAATGCAGGTTTTCTGCAACTACAGGACTGCCAAGGACATCTGGCACTGCCTGATCATCTTGATGGACGGCATTGATTAAGTAAGGGATGATCGAAGATCCCTTCTGAACCAGAAGTGCGAGGCCTTCAGGAAAGGTCCCAAGGAAGAAATCGGAGTGACATTCGAGAACTTCCTGAAGATCGTCAATGCCCTGAAGGGCTATGGCAGAGTGTTCACCAATGGTGAACTAAATGATAAGTTCCTTAGATCCCTTACTAAGGAATGGGACACCAAGATCTGTGCCATCAGAGAATTTGGCAGGCTGGCAGAAAAAGATCCCCAGATTCTGTTTGGGAAACTTCTATCCTATGAGCTTCAGCTGAACACCAGAAAAGCTGAAGAAGAAGCCGATACAGCCGCTGCTAGAGAGAAGACTATGGCCATAAAAGCCAATCACTCAAGGAAGGGCAAGGGTGCAGCCTCATCCTGCTCTCGGAAAATAGATGAGGAAGAAGAATCTAAGCCATGCTCTTCCGGCTCAGAGCTATCTGAAGAAGACTTCTCCCTCATCACTCGGGAGTTCAAGAAGTTCCTCAAGTTGAGGAATCAAAGAAAGAGAGACGGCTCCTCCTCCAGACATAAGAAGAAGAATTATTCTTCAGAAAGGTATGCATCCAAACACAACAAACATCGCTCTAACGACATTATCTGCTTTGGATGCAATAAGCCAGGTCATGTCATCGCTGACTGCCACCATAGAAATAAAGATAAGGGGAAGGGAGAGGAGCACAAGTCCTCTAGAGATAAGAAGAAGGAGAGGAGCTACATCGCCAAAAAGCCAAAGACACTGAGTGAGTCTGATTCCTCAGACTCCAGTGATGATGAGGAAGCCTACTTCAGGCTAGTTGGTCGCTCTGACTAAGAAGGAGACTGCCCCCCATTTACTGGGAAGCTAAAATCTCATACCCCCCTCTCTTACTCTGACTATGAGTCTCCTGATGATGATCTCGAGGACAGCCCATCTGCCCGTTAAGCTGAGCTCCTCAAAAAGTATGAGCTTCTGCTCAATACCTTTGCGGAATGCCGCAAGAGATTGAGGGCTCAGAAAAAGGAAGTCAAATTACTTAAGGCTGAGGGTGTGTATCTAAGAGAAGAGATCACTAGCTTGATCTCTCTCCGATAGGAACACCTGGGCCAGACTTCTGAGCACTCAGAGTCTCTAAGGCTCCTTGACCTAAAACAGGAAGAAGTCAACAAGTTGGAAGAACAAATTACGGCAGAAAGGAAGATTGTCAAAAGCTTCTCTATGCAAAAGATTGTTCTTCCGCTGATTGATACCTTCTCTGCTCAGGCCAAGGGGGCTGGCTTGGGGCATGCGGTTGTGCCTGGTAAATCATCCAGGAGAACTAGAAAGTAGAGGAAAAATAAGGCTACTAAGAAGGCCTCTGCTGCAGAAAAGGGAAAGGTCCCACTCAACACTGTTGAATTCAGGAAGCCTAGCTTTCCCTGCAATGAACAGGACTTTGAGTCAACCTATGGCCACTTCTTCCAGCCCTCGGTTGAAAAGCCCAAGATCCGGTATGATGGTTGGGCCTTCCCTCGCAACTACGATGAGAGTGTCTTCAAGGCACCTTATGAGGAAATCCGAGTGGAAAATTATGGCCATTTCTCTAGCGGCCATAATCGGAAGCAGGCACCAAAGCCAAGCCTGTTATACTGAAGGAACAGGAAGTGAAGAAATCATGTGATTGCTGTCATCATGAAGCCTCCACCTCCAGATCCAAGGCCCCAGCTGGACCCACCGTTCCCAGGGTGAAGCTGGAGCCTAGGAAGCGGTATAACAGGTTCGATTGTTGGTGTTGTGGTAAAGTTGGTCACTTTGCCGTGGATTACTGGTTTATCCAAGGTTCAACGAGACTCCTCATGTTAACAATGCGAGGCCGACCACTCGTAGGGTTAACCACCCGAGGGGGAGTATGCTAACAAGGAATCTAGGACCCAAGTTCGATTGGGTTCTTAAGGGAAACTGATTCTATTTTGCTGGTATGTCCAAAGGCCACCAAAACGCCTATCTAGTACTTGGACAGTGGATGCTCCCGACATATGACCGGGACAAGAAGCCTGCTGCATGATTACTCTCCAGTCGAAAATGGACCCAAAGTCATCTTTGGAGGATAAGATCGAGGAGTCACCAGAGGTTACGGTATGATTTCCAATAGTATAATCTCTATCACTAACGTGGCCTATGTTGAAGGGTTAAATCATAACCTGATCAGTGTAAGTCAGTTTTGTGATAAAAGGTAGATGTTAAGTTCTGCAAGGATAAGTGCTTGATAATATCGTGTGCCTCTTCAGAGATGGTATTAACTGGCATTAGGAGAAGAAATATATTTTGTTTAGATTTTCTTAGCGTAGATTCTTCTACCCCCGTGTGCCTAGTAGCAAAAGGCAGTGCATCTCTCTGTGAACAATGGCACAAGAGATTAACACATATTAATTTCAAGACAATTTGAAAGTGAGACCTACACCTTATTCTAGATATTTTTCATACACAGCACAATATGCAGAAAATAAAGCAGCAAAAGTAAAGGAAATAAAAACACAGAAGACACAGAAAATATAGTGGTTCCCCTCAACTGGGTACTCCACTCTTCTACCACCCCTGGTAGGAATCCACTAGCAGGAATAGTTGATCAGGTGTCCTGGGCACCAATGGGTTTTTGATAAGGTGCCCCACACCATAAGGTTTTTGATCAGGTGCCCTCACACCAAAGGGTTTTTGATAAGGTGCCCTAACACCAACACTTAACTTTTGAAGGGAGTTATAACCCTGTACAAGGTGGGAAAAAGAGTAAAACAAAAAAAGGTGAAAAGTGTTCTTCTCTCTCTCAAGCTCTGAGAGAAGACTAGTGGATTCTTGATTGTCAAAGCTCCCCCTGAAGTTTGGAGTTGGTTCAGGATGAAGAAACTTTGTTCTTGGGGTGTGGTAGGTCTTCTAGTAGCAGATAAATCTGAAGATTCAGATTGTTTGTTGCTCTTGAAGCCTGTATGAGACTGAAGGAGGAGACTCCTTCTTCTTCTTGCTGTGAACAAAAGGCTCTCTGATGAGGATTGATGAGAGCTGTTGTGTTGTTCTTGTATATATGAAAATATGTTGTTGTCCTGTGTGTATCTTTTGACTGGAAGCAGGAATGCATATATATAATGAATTGATTTAATTCTCAAATCTTGTGAGCATTATTTTATTCCATTCTTGGAACTTATGACAACTATTCAGCCTTTAATCCTTTTCCTTTCCCATTGTGACTTTGCATTGATAGCTGGCAACGGCTCTTTGGTTGAATGCTGACATAAATGTCAGGGAATCTGACCGTTGAAGAGTACTTTAGCTTTTATCAATTCCTTGGCAAATCGTCGACCTGAGATGGCTGATCTTCAATTCTTTGGTGATCGTCGAGCTGAGTTCAAGGCTTGAGTCGTCGAGCTCACTTTATTGTAGAATCGTTGAGCTGACTTTGTTTAGATATATTTGAACGTCGAGCTGAGTTGGCCTGCAGATCGTCGATCTGAGTTCGACGTTCGTCGAACTCAGTTCAACTATCGTTGAACGCAGTTTGATCATTGCCTGATTCTTTTGTAATCTTTAGTCAGATCCATGCTCTCTTTGATGAAGTGTATCCTTGCCCAAATCCACAACCGGGGTTGTTCCAACAATCTCCCCCTATTTGGGTTAGGGTACACTTCATACTTTTATGAATGTTTTGTAAAGTTTGGCCCTGTTCTTGATCATCTCTTCATGTTGGAAATTTTGAGTCTGTGATCCTGCAAAACAGAAAACAGATCAAGTGCAAAGGGAACAAGAAGAGATGCAGTTTTTGCTTTTGTGCATGAACAAAAATGAATGAAGCAAATCTTGAAGAAGAAAAGAGTGAGGGCAGAGAGGACGGCAGGGGAATGCAATTTAATGAGCACAGCACTCATTAGGATTATCTGAAAAAGATTTTGAAGAAAATCTTTAAAATCAGAAAGGCACTGTCTGATAATTCCCTTCCTATAGAATCACTTTATCACAAATAAAAACTTCAACACGGTGTGATGATCCACTGGATCAAGTCTGTGTTGAGTTTTAGTGTAGATAATTTTGTGAAAAATCTGTAAGGATGTAGAATTATCTTACTATGCCTCTTTGAGATCTAAGATTCATCAAAAAGGAAAATTTTCAGACCATAAATGTAATGAGGTTTTATTGGTTTATTAAATAAATTTTTCAAAAAATATTTCATGTATGTTTGAAAAATTTGAGAAAACTTTTGAAAAACAAAATCAATGTTGTTGAATTTTCTTAATATTTCTCTTGAAGGTTTTCTTATTGTTTCCTTAAAATGAGTGTGGTCTGCATGTGGATTGATGACGAATGGGAGTAGACTTTTAAGGAAATTCATATTTTCTTTAGGTTTAGTTGCATCCAAGTTAGAAAGTGATTTAGGATATTTTGAAATGTAGTTAGTATGGGATATCACCTGATATTTTCTAAGTTCTGATTCAGGCTTTTCCTTGTTGTTTGATGCATTTATGGCCTTTAAGCAGAAGGCTACTTCATCAGCAACATCTTCTTCATCACTTAAATAAGATGAATCATATTGTGGTTCATCAGTGTTTGATTTTGGTGAAGATTCAGATGCTGATTCTTCTTTACTTGATTCTGCAGCCATCTTGATGAGGGATTGCCATAGCTCCTTGGCTGTGGTGCAGTGCATCAGATCTTCAAAGATGTCATCTGGCATGGATTGTGCCAAGATGTTCATTGCTCTAGCATCAGCATCCTTAAGTAACTTTTGTGCATCTTTGTTTGATGCTGTGGGTGCTATAGGACCTGTCATTATAACATCAAAAATGCTTTCATCAAATAACTTCATATGACATTTTATCTTTGACTGCCATAGTGCAAATGTATTGAGGTTGCACATAGGAAGTTCTTCCATGAGTGAAAAAAAGTTCTAGAATGAAGTAAGATCTGTTGGATCTTTTTGGTTCAGGTGTTAGCCTGTGGTTTTAACCAACCTGCCTCTGATACCAATTGAAAGTGAGACCTACACCTTATTCTAGATATTTTTCATACACAGCACAATATGCAGAAAATAAAGCAGCAAAAGTAAAGGAAATAAAAACACAGAAGACACAGAAAATATAGTGGTTCCCCTCAACTGGGTACTCCACTCTTCTACCACCCCTGGTAGGAATCCACTAGCAGGAATAGTTGATCAGGTGTCCTGGGCACCAATGGGTTTTTGATAAGGTGCCCCACACCATAAGGTTTTTGATCAGGTGCCCTCACACCAAAGGGTTTTTGATAAGGTGCCCTAACACCAACACTTAACTTTTGAAGGGAGTTATAACCCTGTACAAGGTGGGAAAAAGAGTAAAACAAAAAAAGGTGAAAAGTGTTCTTCTCTCTCTCAAGCTCTGAGAGAAGACTAGTGGATTCTTGATTGTCAAAGCTCCCCCTGAAGTTTGGAGTTGGTTCAGGATGAAGAAACTTTGTTCTTGGGGTGTGGTAGGTCTTCTAGTAGCAGATAAATCTGAAGATTCAGATTGTTTGTTGCTCTTGAAGCCTGTATGAGACTGAAGGAGGAGACTCCTTCTTCTTCTTGCTGTGAACAAAAGGCTCTCTGATGAGGATTGATGAGAGCTGTTGTGTTGTTCTTGTATATATGAAAATATGTTGTTGTCCTGTGTGTATCTTTTGACTGGAAGCAGGAATGCATATATATAATGAATTGATTTAAATTCTCAAATCTTGTGAGCATTATTTTATTCCATTCTTGGAACTTATGACAACTATTCAGCCTTTAATCCTTTTCCTTTCCCATTGTGACTTTGCATTGATAGCTGGCAACGGCTCTTTGGTTGAATGCTGACATAAATGTCAGGGAATCTGACCGTTGAAGAGTACTTTAGCTTTTATTAATTCCTTGGCAAATCGTCGACCTGAGATGGCTGATCTTCAATTCTTTGGTGATCGTCGAGCTGAGTTCAAGGCTTGAGTCGTCGAGCTCACTTTATTGTAGAATCGTTGAGCTGACTTTGTTTAGATATATTTGAACGTCGAGCTGAGTTGGCCTGCAGATCGTCGATCTGAGTTCGACGTTCGTCGAACTCAGTTCAACTATCGTTGAACGCAGTTTGATCATTGCCTGATTCTTTTGTAATCTTTAGTCAGATCCATGCTCTCTTTGATGAAGTGTATCCTTGCCCAAATCCACAACCGGGGTTGTTCCAACACAATTAATATGTTGTTTTCTAAGAACTTAGTAAGGGATGCCCCTACTATTAAGTGCATCAAAGATAGCCCTTGTCCTGCGTGCCAGAAGGGCAAACAGACTCGGGCTACCTTTAAGGGCATTGCAGACAAAGACTCCTCCAGATGTCTCTATCTTCTGCATATGGACATGTTCGGTCCAGTGCAAGTTCATAGCTTAGGAGACAAATCGTATACGCTAGTGATTGTTGATGATCACTCTCATTTTACGTGGGTGTTCTTTTTGAAATGAAAGTCAGATACGTTTGAAATCTTCACGAGTTTTGTCAAGCAAATTCAGAACGAACTTAACTGCTCAGTGGTCAAAATCAGAAGTGACCATGGAACAGAATTCGAGTCTAGTGCTATGACAGAATTTTATGAAGAACTTGGTATCTTTCATGAGTTTTCCTCCCCCCGTACTCCACAGCAAAACGGAGTTGCGGAGAGGAGAAATAGAATGCTCATTGAACCATGTACGACAATGTTTAATTACGCCTCTCTTCCAGAGTACTTCTGGGCAGAGGCTGTCAATACGGCTTGTCATGTGCAGATCCGAGTGTTGATCAACAAGAATCATCGTAAGACGCCTTATGAGCTATTGAAAGACAGGAAACCTACGATGTTCTATTTGAGGATTTTTGGCTGCAGATGCTATGTACTCAATAATGGGAAGTACCCGCGTACTAAATTTGGGTAAAAATGCTTCGAAGGCATATTCATGGGCTATAGTAGCCATAATCGGGCATATAGGGTCTTTAATAAGAAAATCGTAGTGGTAGAGGAGTCCATTAATGTTGTTTTTGATGAAGGAAGCTTGCTTCATAGCAATTCTTCCAGTGGCATTCTTGAAGATGCAGGTGCAAGACTTGAACAGCTAAGTCTCGATGAGACCGCTAAAGATGTAACTCCCAAGTACGTCAAGGTTTCCACCTAAACGTCAACTGGAGAAGTTGAAGATCAGGATGGAGAAAATCTCCTAGAAGAAGGAGATGCCCGAGAAGATATCAGAGCTCCAAATTCCAGACTCCTAGAGCTCCGATACATGAGGGATCATCCCAGAGATCAGATCATCGGAGATCCTCGTGACGGTGTCAGAACTCGGAGAGGTAAAATTAACGAGATTTTGCACCTTAGTTTCCTATCACAGGTTGAGCCAAAGAAGTTCGACGAAGCGAACAAAGATACAGCATGGATATTGGCCATACAAGATGAACTGCATTAATTCAAATGATGCAACATCTGGACGCTTATTCCCAGACTAAAGAACCAGAATATGATTGGCACCAAGTGGATCTTAAGAAACAAACTGGATGAACACGGTGTCATCATAAAGAACAAGGCCAGGCATGTAGCTCAAGGTTACAGACAGGAGGAGGGGATTGACATCGACAAAACCTTTTCACTAGTTGTAAGGCTCGAGGCGATCAGATTGTTCCTGGCGTATGCTTCGCACAAAGGATTCACTGTCTATCAAATGGACGTGAAATCTTCATTCCTCAATGGAAAATTGAAAGAGGAAGTATACGTCGCGCAACCCCCAGGTTTTATTAATCCTATGTTCCCTAATCATGTTTATTTTCTTAATAAAGCGTTATATGGCTTGAAACAAGCTCCTCGAGCTTGGTATGAGACTCTGTCTAGTTTTATTCTTTAGAATAAGTACTCGAGAGGAAAAATAGATAAGACATTGTTTCTTAGGGAAGTCAAAGGCAAGATCTTGCTGGTGTAAATCTATGTCGATGACATAATTTTCGGCTCTACAGACAACAATCTTTGCAAAAAGTTTTCTAAACTTATGCAAGAAAAGTTTGAAATGAGCAGCATGGGAGAGCTTAAGTATTTTTTGAGACTTCAAGTGAAACAGTCTGAGGATGGAATTTTCATCTCTCAGACGAAGTTCACAAATAAACTCCTCAAGAAATTCGGAATGGAGAATGCAACCTCTATGAGGACTCAAATGGGATCCACTGTGTCTCTGGACAAGGATGAGAAAGGGAAACCTTTTAATGAAACCAAATACAGAAGCATAATTGGATCCCTGCTCTACCTTACTGCAAGTAGACCAGATATTATGTTTTCCACATGCGTATGTGCCAGATATTTTGTGAACTTTAAGGAATCTCATTATGTTGATGCAAAGCGAATTCTTAGATACCTTAAAGGTACACCAAATCTTGGCTTGTGGTACCAAGAAACAATGATGTCGAGCTGATAGGCTATTCAGATGCAGACTTTGCAGGAAGCAGGGATGATAGGAAAAGAACTTCCGGGACGTGCCAATTCCTCAGAAGAAGACTTATTTCCTTGAACAGTAAGAAACAGAATTGTGTCGCAACCTCCACGGCTAAATCTGAGTACATCTCAGCAGGCAGCTATTGCGCACAACTTCTATGGATCAGAAATCAGCTCAAAGATTATGACTTGTAGTTCAGAGAAGTTCCGATGTATTGCGACTCTTCGAGCGCAATAGCAATTGCGAAAAATCCTGTGTCGCACAGCAAAACGAAGCATATTGAAGTGCGCTATCACTTCATTCGGGAGCATGTGGAAAACAAAGATATATCTCTCTGCTATGTCCCCACGGATAAGCAGGTTGCAGATATCTTCACAAAGCCCATAGACGAGGCCAAGTTCAGTCTCTTCAAAACTGAACTCGGCATGCTGAACTATGAAGAGTGAAGACTGTAAGGCTGAAGGCTCTTGGATCAAGGGGGAGCATCTGTAAGGAACTCAAGCTCGAGCATGGATGCAAGATCTAAGGGGGAGCATGTGGCTCCAAGTGCATTCCAAGATTTGCAGAAGCCGAAAAGGGGGAGATTACCCTCTCGGCTAAAGCTAAGGTGGCTTCCAATGTTAAGTATGCTCTAACGAAAATGGTAATGAATTTCACTCTCAACTGAATTCTTAGTTTATGATTTTCATTACCATATGTTCTATTCACCTTAGCTTGTAGGGTTTAGGCTTTTTCAAATAGGGGGAGATTGTTGGGTATTGTATCCATAATATACCTAATATGAAGAAGTCCCTGAACAAGCTAAGTTGAATAGATAATGTATTTGATGATTTTCTTCGAGATATGTTTGCATCTATTCCATGCTAAGTACACACCAATGTCAGGGTGCAGTGGGTCAATATACACGGGTCTGTGCAACGTAATCCCTCATTGAGCAGATCATTGTGTTGACTCATGTGTGCTCTCTCTATTGGAGTGTACTTTTTTTCAAGTACAAGGTTGAGATAGATCAAGAGCAGAAAAGGAGCATGGATGGGTCAAAGACCAAGTCATGGGAAGAAAGAAGAAAAATCTTCTAAGGAGAATTCGACGGGAATCACTAAGTGATTCTCGCCGATTCGACGAGAATCACAAGTGATTCTCGTTGAATCGTCGAGAATCACTCGCCGATTCCCGCCGACTGCATCCGGCTGACTATATGCCTTCAAGAATTCTGCTAAGTTAGAATCGTTGAGAATTAATAAGTGATTCTCGCCGAATCATCGAGAATGACTCTGCATTCTCGCTGATTCGTCGAGAATGGTTTTGATTCTCACCGATTCTCTCTGGATGTCATGGATTTCAATTGAAATTCTTCCAAGGAAAATTCGACGGGAATCATGAGTGATTCCCGCCGACTTCGACGGGAATCACCAATGATTCCCGCCGAATTTGCCTTAGGCGATTTCTACTTGCTCGTTGGACCGAACCAAGTTATCAGACGCTGTTTGAACCGGGCTTAGGGTTTCTCCTTGTGAGGCCCACAACGGTCATTTAGGGTTGGTGTACAGTATAAATACTCATGTATTTCGTACTCCAACAGTAATCCTTCACGAGAAAAAGAATAAGCCGTCGAGCGTAACCAAGCCGATCTCGGAACGTCTTCCACCGCCATCGCCGCTCACAAGTCGTCGCCGCCGCAGATCTTGGATCCTCTTTGATCGTCCGGTGACAGGACCGAGGCAAGCCTAGCGTCTCACGCTTCCCTATCGAGATCTCTTGTCTCTCGATTTGTTGAACGAGGATAGCTCTTCATTCCAAATCGATTGAGACGACTAATCCGATTGAGATCGTTGGTAGACCTTTCTTGCTTCGTCAAGAAGCTTGGATCTACAGAGCATCACCGCCGCATTCACTTGCTACCGCCGATCTTGGGAAGATCCTCTCCAAGAGAGTGCTCCGATCGTGGACTCTTTGTCTTCATCAAGAAAGCATCATTGAACGAAGAGGGACATCGGGTTCTCTAAACGTAGTTTGTATTTCTTGTACATTCTATTTTAACTTTGTTGTAAAGGAACTTTGTTTCCTCGTTGTAAGGGTTATGTGCAACCTGAGGTGGAGGAGTAGTGATTCCTTCGGGTGGAAGGGTTTCTTCCATAGTGAGAGGATTGGATTTCAATCCTGTTAGTGAAGTGACCGAGTCGTCCCTTGTTTGGAGATAGGTCGAAGGGGGAGAGTGGACGTACCCAAATCGGGGAACCACTATAACTGCTTGTGTGTTTCTGTGTTGGGGTTGTTTTTGTTTTCTTGTGCAGGTTAATTTTTAATTCCGCAAAAGACTGCAGATCACCTATTCCCTCCCCCCCTCCCCATAGGTGAAGATAGTTGACACTAGATAGACTTTCAATATATGTATATATATATATATAAGATCTAAATTAGGGACACCATTGTCTATAAATATCAATCATTAAAGAAACTATCAAGACTATTTGCCCTTACTCTTATGACTTTGTCTGACAAAATAAGCTTTTGGCTTTGGGAAATGTCTTGGCGGAGCTAAAGGCGCATTCGGATCATCAAAATTATATTTTCTGAAATGCAGTCTTATTTTGTTGCAAGCTACCTCATACTTCCACCATTTATCTGTGTTGTAGTAATCCCATCTGTTCTCATTAGCCAAGTCCACGATCTTGAATGTGTCCAAAATGATACTCTTTGAAATTGGACTCCACACCTCATCCATTTCTCTAATAGGTTAAGACCTGATAGTTGACGTACCTTCACCATATTTTCTCATTTTCTGCGTTGGTTGAGGTATGTCTTCAACTACATGAACTTCTGGATTGGAAGTAGCAGCAACAACAGCATCTGGTTCAAACTGAGGAAAATCCTGAATGTCTATCTACTATTGAGAATAATCCTATGTAGAATTAACATGAGCATCTACTGGAGCAGGAACTGCAGGTTCAGGAATTCTAGCTTGAGTCTAACCTTGCCCACAAAATATCTCATTGTGAAGCCAACTGAAATTATAAAAACTATAGGTATTGACCACCTTGATGTTTTCCACCTTGGAAGCTTCAAGGGCTGTCACCTTAACTTTCAGCTCATCCTCCCCCCATTTGACTTCTTCTAGTAACGTTTTTGCTATGGCATTGGAATAGTAATCCAATTGGTTGTCAAAGTAGTCCATGTCTGTATTCTTGGTAGTAATGAATGTTTTGGCATTTGTGTTAACATTCTGAAGCACCTCAAGGTTACTTTTCAGGCCAGACATCGTATGAACAATCTCTTGGACACCCTGCACAAACCATGAATCCAGCCTCACATCCAATTTGTAAAAATGCACGTTGATATCTGCAAGGCCGTTATTCAAGTCTTTCGGTATTTCTATGACTTTCTTCATCACTTTATTTAAAGATCGATCAAAGTATGCTTGCTGTTTAGCCATCATGGATTCTATAGATTTCAGAATAATTGCATCTGCTCTAGTAGACGGTATATTTATTCCTTTAACACTGGGAGGGGAGGGGGATTTGCACTTACCTTGGAGTCACTCGAGGAATCATCCATGGGAGTAATAGTAGATTTAGAGAGTAGATCAGTACTAGGAGCCTTTAGAAAAGTAGGATCCAATTCTGTATCTTCTTCCTCATCAAACAAATCAATAATATCTACCTCCTCCATTGGAGGTCCACCTGGTTATAGAAATTCTACTTTGACATTTTCTCACGAATCTATCCAACTCTATTTGTATAGAGACAGAAGGATGGCTCTGCTCCCCCTCTAACCTTACCGGTAGAACATCAGGGAGGTTTACAATCAGATTCTCTGTCATAGCAATCACAGTAGAATAATTTACGTTATCAGCCGCAGCAAGCTCATCCACATCACCAAAGTTAAACCCAAAGTCCGTAACCTATACATGGTTCTAAGGTCACGCGCTGCTTAATCGGCGGACTCGATTCTCCAGTTCGCCCAAATCATCAAGCCGCAGCATGCTCAGCAAGCTCCAGCTCTCCGGTGGCGAACTCTGCTGCCAGTCTGCCTAGGTTGTCCTGCCTCAGGAGATCAGCTCCCTAGATCGCCCTACTTCCTCTTCAGGCGGACTCAAGTATCATTTTGCATAGGTCATGGCCGTACAGTCAGGATCGCGCCCTGTAGCAGCAGATGGAATCTCTAGACCGTGAACCCAGTCCGCCCCTCTTGCACGGACAGGCTTATCTTCGCATTTTTGTTCTCGTCATTGCTGCCCAGTTCTCTTGTACCTCGAGAAGCTGGTTATTTTATCCCTTCCCATTTGGGTAGGCCCCCCCAACCTATAAATAGGGGGAAACGGTGCACCCAAAGCACGCTGACTCGAGCCTAGGTTCCTACTTGTTAAAGGCTGCAGCTCGAATCTCAGGCTTTGCTGTCTCTAGCTAACTCTTCATTCAGTTCTTTCCCTCAACTTTCAATCAACTCCTTTACAATCAAAGGAAAGCCTGTCACAAGAGAGGCATTTAAGCCGCAACGGGCGAAGTCTAGTGTTTTTGTGGCTCATGGCTCTACTGTCTTTTTCTCTCATCTGCTAGTAGATAGCTTCTTGCAGTCGCCTCTTTTCTCTTCCTTTCCCCCGTGCTCGAACTGATAGCTGGTGGTGCTCGTTTTTCTCTCCCGTGCATCAATAGTTAAAACAAGACCTTCAGATCTGAAGCAGTTTTTTGAAATCAGCAGACAGAATGTCAGGCCGCAAAACTCGCTATTTCGAACACTCTAGTTCATCAGAGGACTCACTGTAGGATGCGATCGAACATGCTAGTTGGGAGGCTGAACGATCTTGTAGGGAGACTGACCAGTGCTTGGATACCATCAGTCAGACTTTGATCGCGCTGAATTAGTGGCTAGCACCCCAAACCAAAGCAAATCTAGCGGACACTCTTGTTTGCAAAACTCCAGCTCGCCGAACTCCTCTACGACATTCTCCGACAGTTACACCATCTCCTCAGCCTCGCCATCCAGCTCAGAAAGCAGCTCCTCTACGGCCTAAAGAAGATCAGTTCGCCTCTTTGATGGACTTGTTCAAGGAGGAGGACAGGGGCACTCATGCTCGCCAGCTCGGCTTCGCAGATCGCCAGTCCGTACGGCCCGAGGACATTCTTGATCCAGTCCGCCGCACCTACCCTGCTGAATTTGAAGCACCCTCTCCCTTCGTTGATTGAATTTGATGGGAGTTAGCTCCAAACAACTTCAGAGAACCTCGTCTTCCTATCTATACAGGGGAGACCGATCCTGTTGCACATCTGCAGGCATTCGAAGGGGCAGTTGCATTGAGATTCCTCTCCGATGCCATAAAATGTAGACTCTTAGTTACCACCCTTGATGGACAGGCATGATAGTGGTTCTTTGAGCTGCCTTCAGGCACAATTTCTTCTTTAGCTGAGTTCCGCAACGAGCTCCTGCTGAGGTTTTCTACCTCCAAGAAGAGAAAAGATGGTACTGCTGCTCTCTTTGATATCAAGCAAAGAGACAACGAGTCAGTTGCTCGATTCGTTGATTTATTCTAGAAGGAGATCCAGGGGTGAAGAATGTGAACCCCGACTAATATTAAGTTTCCTTAATCCACAGACTCCAGGAAAGACCTTTGAATTTCAAGGCAACAACTAAAGTGCAAGCAACTTACCAGGAGTTGATTGCTCTGGTCAATCGCTTCATTGAAGGCGAAAACGCCAATCCGACTTACATTTCATCCCTGATAGCTAAGGCTGAAGGAAGGGATGCTTCCAATTCTTCTTTTATTGATCATCGTCATAACAAGCCTCCTCGCCCCGAATATCAGCCTCCTGCTCAGAGGGGGCGACACTTTCGCCAAAAGAAACCATTCATTAGCCATCAACAATTTCGTGATCAGAGACTGCCATTGGACACATCTCCTGACTTATCTGCACGGGTTCTTCCTATTCTTCAAGATGATCTGCCTACTCCAAGGTAGCACTAAAATGACTCCATAGAGGAGTTGCAGATCTAGGCCTTAAGATTGATGAGGTCGTCCAGATTCTGCAAAGGAGGTTTGATGAAAATAAGCAAGGACCTTCGAGAGAGTGGAAACAAAGGAACTCATATCTATTCTACGAGTTCCATAAATAGAATGGACATTTCACTGAGGATTGTAGAGCCCTTCGACAACTGGTAGAGAGACTGCTTGCTGAAGGAAAGATGAAGGACCTGGGCAAGAAAGACGCTTCATCAAAGCCATCCACTTCCAAGGGGAAGGAGGTGACCGAGGTCCGCTGTGAATGTGAAGAGATCGAGGATGTTGGCCATCTGGGAACTATCAACATTAAGAGTGAATGCTTTGATGCTAATGATGAAGGAGCATTGGGGCGGCTCTTGTGCATTCATGGTGGTGCAGGGATCGAGTCAACTCTCAAATCTTCAATTGCAAGGGTCTCTCGAGCAGAGGTCGTCTCTACTTCTTCTTATCCTCCATCAAGGGGAAATGCCAGTTTTGGCTAGGACGCTCTTCCCCCAACTGCCAAGCCATTCAACGATGTTGTTGTGATCATATCAACTATTTAGGACTACACGTTGGACATGATTCTGATTGATACATGTAGTTTTGTCAACCTTCTGTTCAAGCCAACCTTTGAGGCCCTAATGACCGGAAAGCCTCTGCTTTCCACCGAAGGGCCACTCTATGGATTATCTGGAGAAAGAAAGGAGGTCGAAGGAAGTGTCACACTTTCATTGAGACTTGGAGGATTAACGAAATTTATCCAGTTCATAGCAGTCGATGCTCCAGCAGCTACTATGCAATCTTTGGGAGGCCTCTCCTCAACAACTATCAAGCGGTAGTGTCAACCTACCACCTCGCCATAAAGTTCAACATTGATGGAAAATAGTGCAGTATCAGGAGTGACCCAAAGCAAGATCGGGAATGCTATGTTCGCACAGTCAACATGACTAAAACCAGTCCTCCCACTTTACCAGCTGCAGCACCAGAAGTCTATTCTAGTTAAGAGGCAGCTGATGATAGAGAAGGAGCTCACCTGGAACCTACCTAGGTGACTCAAGGAGTCCCAATTGCAGAAGGGGAGGAGAGGAAGCTCTCCATCGACTCGGAGCTACTAGAAGATCAGAAAGCCGAGTTGATCTCTTGCCTGCTAGAGAACCTGGATGACTTCGCTTGGTCAGTGGAGGACATGTCAGGAGTTGATCCAGATGTCGCCGGCCACCATCTCAACATCAATCCAAGCTTCAAGCCTATGCAACAAAAGAAAAGAGATGTGGAGACCAATCTTATTGATCTAATCAGAGAGGAGGTCTCAAAGCTCCTAAAGGCGAAGTTTATCCATGAAATTCAATATCCCTCGTAGATATCTAATGTTGTAATGGTTAAAAAACCAAGAAGAAAATGGTGAATGTGTGTAGATTTCACAAGATTAAATATAGCATGCCTTAAAGATTGTTACCCCTTGCATCAGATAGATTCTTTGGTTGATTCCATGGTTGGGTATTCTTTTATGAGTTTCTTAGATGCATTCTCTAGTTACCATCAAATTAGAATGCATAAGCCCGACATTCCTCATATGCCTTTCATCATAAATGACGGCTACTATTGTTACCTCGCGATTCCTTTTGGGCTTAAGAACGCTGGTACAGCTTATCAACGCATGATGGATCATGTGTTTAAATAACAAAAAGGAAGAAACCTTGAGGTGTAGGTTAATGATCTCTTGATCAAAAGTAAATCCTTCTCATTGCACCTACAAGATCTAGCAGAGAAATTCGCTTCTCTGCGAAAATATAAGATGAAACTTAATCCATTAAAGTGCACCTTTGGGGCGAGTAAGGGGAAATTTCTTGGTCATCTCCTTAATCCAGAAGGACTTGCTCCTAATCCTGATAAGGTTAAAGATATTCTTGATATGGAACCTCCTAAGTCACCCAAAGAAGTTCAACAGTTAGGAGGATGGTTAGCAGGCCTTGGGAGATTCATCTCCCGAGTTGGAGACAAGAGTGCCTCTTTCTTTAGAACACTTCGAGGAGCATCCAAGTTTGAGTGGACAGAAGAGTGTTCAGAAGTCTTTGAGAAGCTGAAGAAACAGTTAACTTCAACACCTTTGCTGCAGAGCCCCCGGTCAGGGGAAATGTTGTTCTTATATCTGGGAGTTGTCCCGAAGGCGGTCAGCTCAGTTCTTGTTCAAGAAGAGAATAGGAGACAGTTTCAAGTTTACTATGTTAGCCATATCCTCAAAAGCGCAAAATCAAGATATCTGATTTTGGAGAGGTTGGCCTTAGTATTAGTAATGTCTGCTCGGAGACTCCGTCCATACTTCCAAACACATGTAATTCAAGTTGTGACAGATCAACCTTTGAAAAGCATGCTGGAAAAGTCAGAGCATCTAGGGAGGTTGGCTAAATGGGCAATAGAGCTATGTGAATTTGAGATCTCTTATGTGCCCAAAACAACCATTAAAGCTCAAGTACAGATAGACTTCTTTGTTGATACAGCAGAATCAAGCTCTGGTAAAGCAGAAAGACCTCCTTTGGCTTGGACCATCTACGTTTATGGAGCCTCAGGCAGAAATTCCTCAAGAGTAGGAGTGATTTTGATTAATCCTAATGGCATCAAGCTAGAGAAAGCAATAAAGTTCTTCTTTCCAGTTACAAACAATTAGGCAGAGTATGAGGCTTTATTAGCATTCTTAAACCTTGCAAGAGAACTTGGGATTGAACATGTTCACATAAAATCTGATTCTCTGGTAATGGCGTCACAAGTCTTGGTCAACTTTGAGATGAGAGAACCGATCTTAAATAAATACCTTGCTCTCGTCAAGATGGAAATCGGCAAGTTCAAGATTTTCACCATTGAGCACATTCCAACAGCTGAGAATAAAGAAGCGGATGTTCTTGCTAATCATGGACTTCCATCAGGAGGAACATCTTCTAAACTCTTCCGCCCGGCAGTGGATGAAGAAGAGCTGATGCAAAACTACCAACATCACTACTGAATGGATCCATTCGTCCTTTATTTTTCTAAAGGAAACTTTCACCCATCGATCAAGGATAAGAGAAAGTGCAAAGTAAAAGCTGTTTATTACTATTTGATATCAGAAGTTCTATATAGAAAGACATTCCTGTCAATAATGGCAAGATGTGTCTCAGAAGTGGAAGCTCCTACTGTGCTTTATGAAGTTCATTCTGGTAAGTGTGGGAGCCACTCAGGAGCAAGGACTTTAGAGAGAAGGATCCTCCGGTAGGGACATTTTTTTCCTCCCATGAAGAAAGATTCAGAAGCTTATGCAAATAAATGTGCTCAGTTACAGAAGTTTGCTCCACTTCAACATCAATCAGCTCAACTGCTCAAATCAATCGCAACACCTTTGCCCTTTGCAGTATGGGGAATGGATCTCCTTGGTCCTTTTCCCACGGCAAGAGGACAATGACATTTCATCAGAGTAATGATTGATTTTTTTAGCAAGTGGATCGAGGCCAAGGCATTGGCTAAAACAATAACTCAGGTTGTAAAGAACTTCATCTAGGGCGAGATAGTCTGTCGGCATGGTATTCCAATGGCTATTATCATAGACAATGGGCCACAGTTCAACAACAACATGATGGTTGATTTTTGTAAGCAGATTGGAACAGAGTTACGCTTTGCATCACTCCATCATCCCATGAGCAATGGCCAGGTTGAAGCAGCAAACAAGCAGATTCTTAGCTTGCTCAAAAAGAAAGTGCACAATCTTAAAGGCATTTGTTCTGATCAACGTCCTTCGGTCCTTTGGACCTTAAGATGATCAACACCATCATCAGCAACTGGAGTGACTCCGTTTAAGATTTGCCATGGTTCAGAAGCTCTCATTCCAGTTGAGTTTGAAGTCCCATCTCCAAGAGTTCTGCTTGCAAAACAAGGCTGTGAAGATTGGCTTGAGCTGAACAATGAAGAAATAAAATTCAGCTTGGAACATATTGAAGAGATCAGAGATAAATCAGCAATAAGGAAGGAATAAGTGAATAGAAGGATGGCACGACACTTTGATAAGAACGCGAGGATCAAACACTTTCAAGTGGGAGATCTAGTTCTTAAAAAAGTTGATGCTACTACAAGAGCTGGCTCAGTGGGAAAGTTGAATCCGAATTGGGTTGGTACATTCATTATCAAGGAAGTACTGAAGAACGAGGCTTAACGCTTGCAAACCTATGAAGGAGAGGATGTATCACACACATGGAGCGGGGATGATCTAAAACTATTCTATTCCTGAACCTGCTCCCTTCTTTTCTATATATATGCATGTTAAGTATTGGCGAAAATGCAGGAAAAAAGTTTCTAAGTCCATGTGTCAACACTTAAAAAAGCCTGTGTCGACACTTGGGGAAGCAATGTCGACACCAGAAGAAACTGTGTCGACACACAGAAGTTTATAGTCGACATCAAATATGTCGACACCGGGTGGCAGTGTCGACACACAGAAGTAGAGTCGACATCAACTGTGTCGACACCTGAAGGCAGTATTGACACACAGAATTCTTAGTCTACATCAACTGTGTTGACACACAGGACTTGTGTCGACACTCCGCAGAGTTTCAACAATGTCGAGTGCTGTGTAGTGAAGAAGTGATTGTGTCGACACAAATAATCAGTGTCGACACATTCTTAAGATGCAGTGTCAAGAAGCTGTGTCGACATCAAGGCAGCTATGTCGACATCACCAAAGTCTTTGTCGACACTAAAGTCACCTGTGTCGATATATATTGACAGATTGTCTCGACACTTTATCACAGTTAGTCTCGACGCTTTGCTGATAGAGATAAAGGCTCAAGAACTCTTTGAGGACTTGACAGTTGTGAGTTACAACAGGTTTACTGAAGCTGTCAGACTTGTCAGAAGTTAGTTAGAAACCGGATAACCTGTTACCATGGATTAAGTGTATATATATAGATGGATTCAGAAGATGAATTGACACACAACTAACACAACTATTGTGAGATTGATCTATGATCAAGAAAGTGTAAGTCACAGTAGAAGATCTTCGTTAGAAGATCTAAGAAGACATTCTGAAGTGTTCATCCACTCAGATTTTGTCTAAGGAGAATTCAATCAAGAATTCAGAAGAAACTTCAGAAGGTTTGGGGAGAGAGAGCTCCAGCTATTTTGAAGTCAAGAAGGAGACAATCACAAGTCTCTTAAGAAGTAGATCCTGAACTAATCTACTAAGAAGATCCAGATCCATATCTGGAATCCAAGAAGGAAGCTGCCAGTCAGTCAACTTCAAGGAGATCAACCCTACTAAGTTCAGATTCAAGAAGCTTTGAAGAAAGCTAAGAACAGGTTGATTTCAGACATCAGTTTCATCAAGAAGCAAATCAAGAATCCTCTTATACTTTCTCTCTCACAAGGGTAAGAGTCCATCAAATTACTTATCAAAATCTGTATGATCTTATCAAAGATCTGAGTTGTAAGCCTGTGTTATAAAGGCTGAGTGTCGGAGATTTACATCTCTGAGTGGTAAGGCTTTTTGAGCCTGAGTGTAGGAGAATTGGTTCTCTGAGTTGTAGGCCTTGTGGCAAGGCTTAGGTAGGGCTTATTAGCCTGAGCTGTAGGAGTGTGGATACATTCTGAGTTATCGAAATCCTCTAGGATTCTGAGTTGTAAGATCTGTTGATCTGATAAGAAACGGAAGGAGTTAGGCTGAATCTAGCATATTGCTGGATAGGCACAGGGGTAAAGTGGATGTACCCAGACCTTGGAAAACAACTATAAATCTGTGTGCAATCAATTATTTGTGTTATTATAGTTTCTGTGATTTTATGTGTTATTTTAGCTGTAGAGATATCTGATTTATATTAAAGAACTGATGTTATATTATGCCTCAAGTTAAAACAAGGATAAGAACTTATTCACCCCCCCCCCCCTCTAGGTGTTTAGGTTGTCTTAAAGTTAAAACTATCAAGTGGTATTAGAGGGAAGTTTCTCAAAGAAGTACTTAACAGTCTAAGTTAGATCCCAAAGGCAGAATCAAGAATCGAGAAAATGTGTTCTGGAGAAAATCACAAGGAACTAGGTTCTATGAAATTAACCATCTACAGGAAGAAGATATTTGGAATATGGAAAGAAAGGGTCAGGTTGTTTATGGAGGCTTCTGATCCAAGGATCTATATTACAATTAAAGAAGGTCCATATATTCCAATGAAGGTGTTTGTTCTAGATGCAAACCCGAGAACTCCTAAGGATTTTTCTGAGATGACTAAGGATGAGATTATACTAGCAACTATGGATAAAAGAGCTCAGAATATCATAGTAAGTGCCATAGATGATTCAACCTTTAGGAATTTGATTCACTGCAAGACCTCCAAGGAAATGTGGGACACTATGATAGTCTACATGGATGGTTCTAAATAAGTTAGACAAGATAGAAAGTCTATGCTAAATCAGGAATATGAAAGCTTTAGATAAGGGAAGTAAGATAGCATATCTGAGTGCTATAATAAGTTCTATAGAATAGTTAATGAGCTGATGTCATATGGAAGGGTCTTCAGTACATATGAACTGAATGACAAATTCCTGAGATCCTTGACAAATGATTGGGATACCAAGATTTGTGCCATTAGGGAAGTGGCCAAACTTGCAGATATTTCTCCTCAAACTTTATTTGGAAAGTTGTTGTCTTATGAAATGCAACTAATGACTAGAAAAGATGAAGAAAGAAATGCAAAAGGATAGCATAGAGAAAAGTCTGTGGCCTTCAAGGTTGAAGCCACTAAAAAGAGCAGGAGGATGTCTCCATCACCTCCTAGGGACGTTGCTGAAATTGCTTCAGATAATTCAGACAACGAAAGTTCAGATAGCAATGATTAAGATACAGATTTTGCTGCCTTTACAAGACAGTTTTAGAGATTCTTGAAGATGAAGCAGTGGAAATCTAGGCCCTCAACATCACAGCCAGTTGATGACTATTATCAAAAGAGAAAGTCATCTAGGAAGGACAGGAGCAGGTCAAAGCCTAGCAAATCTACAACATCAAAGATAGTTTGCTATTTCTGTAATAAGCCTGGACATATTATGGCTGAGTGTCTTGACAAAATAAAGGAGTCTGCTGATAAAAGAAAGAATCAACAAAAGAGCAAGAAGGAGAAATCCTTTGTTGCTAAGAAGGAGAAAAACTTGACAGACCAATCAACTTCAGAGTCTGAATTTGAAGCTTAGGCATACATTGGTCTTTATGCAGCTTATGGAGAAGAAGAGTTTATGCAATTGCTGAACTCTATCTATGAACAAGAAGACCATCAGTGTATGGGACTGATGGTTGTATCAGAAGAAGACAAGTGTCAGGATCAGTCTTGTCCTAGTAAGGTATAATGTATTTCTAGAAATTCTGATTGTAGCACTGGTACAGAGTCATGTATATCTACATCAAGTGATGTTGATGGGTCTTAATCTGAAGGAGATATTCATCAGCTGATAGATGAATATGGGGACCTGTTGCAGGCACTAAAGAAAAGCAAGAACCTGGCCAAAACTCAGGCTAAGTATATTGCATATCTTAAGATGGCTGCATCTTACTTAGAGAAAGAGTTAGATCAAAAATTGAATGAGATTGCCAAACTGAAAACTATAACTGTTATTTAGATGGGCACAATCACATACAAAAATGATCTAATTAAAAGTCTGGAAGTCAAACTTCAAAAGGAGAAAGATTTGGTGGCTAGATATTCCAAGCCAAAATCACTTTTACCTTTAATAGATGAGTTTGTGGCTCAAAAGGGTAAGACTGGAATAGGCTTTAAGGGTAACACCAGGGCTGTCCAATTAAAGAGAAAAAGCAAAGCCTCAGTCCAGCCACTGAATTTCAAATTCCCTGTAGTTTTTAGAAAGGTGCATGAGCCTTATAATAAGTATGACTTTGAGAATACTCAAGGTCATGGTCAGACTGAAGTTCTGAATGATAAGGGTGCTTATGTCAATAAGGCAGCCCATGTTCATAAACCCCATGTTTTTAAGAAAATAGTGGGTGTAGCTGTAACAGTACCAGCACAATACAAAAAAGTTGATTATCTAAAAATAGATATAACAAGTATGAATGCTGCTGCTGTGGCAAGACAGGTCATTATGCCATAGATTGCTGGCACAACACTAGTGTCAGGAAGAACAACAGTCTGCCTGTTAGAAGATCAGCAGGTAGAGTTGTAAAGTATGAAGTTAACTTGAACCAAGGACCCAAGACTTACTTGTGTTCTAAGGGAAAGTAAATCTTTATTGCACGTCAGTCCAACTCACCATACCCCAATATGGTACTTGGACAGTGGATGTTCCAGGCACATGACTGGAATAAAGGGATTGCTGAAGGAGTACTTTCCTATCTTAAATGGGCCTAAAGTAATCTTTGGTGGATCTGAAAAAGGCATCATCAAAGGATTTGGTAACATTTCTTGTAACCAGATTACTATCACTCAAGTGGCCTATGTGAAGGGTTTTAAACACAACCTTATAAGCATAAGTCAGTTGAGTGATTTAGGATATGACATTTCATCTATTAAGAATGGATGTCATATCAAAAGGTCAAGTGTTCAAAAGATCATTTTGACAGGATATAGAAAGAGGAATGTGTACTGTCTCAATTTTGAGTGTGAGAACAAAGGTTCTCCTATTTGTCTTGTAGCTGATGAGAGAGCCTCTCATTTTGTCTAATGGAATAAGAGGTTGGCTCATCTAAACTACAAAACAATTGGCCAACTCTTTAGCAAAGAGTTAGTGAGGAATGGTCCTCAAGTTAAGTGTATAAAGGAAGGGATATGTTCAGCTTGTCAAAAGGGCAAGCAGACAAAATCCTCCATTCATATCCTTGAAAACAAGGATTCAGTGAGGTGTCTATACCTCTTATATATGGATCTTTTGGGTCCTATGCTAGTTCATAGTCTAGGTAGGAAGGTCTACACTTTTGTGGTCGTAGATGACTATTCTAGATATTCTTGGGTGTTCTTTCTGAGACAAAAATCAAAAACCCCAAGTGTTTTACATAGTTTTGTCAAACAAATTCAGAATTAAATGGACAGTACAGTGGTCAAAAAATCAGAAGTGACCATGACACTGAATTTCAATCTGAAAGTATCACAAGACTGTGTGAAGAATTTGGGATTTTCCAAGAATTCTCCTCACCTTGAACACCACAGCAAAATGGTATTGCTGAAAGGAAGAATAGAACATTGATTGAGGCTGGTAGAACTCTATTGAGTGACACTTCTCTCCCAGAATATTTCTAGGCTGAGGCAGTAAATACTGCATGTCATGTGATCAACAGGGCTTCTATCATCAAGTGCCACAAAAAGAGTCCCTATGAGATAATGAAAGGTCGGAAACCAAATTTATCCTATTTTAGGATCTTTGGTTGCAGGTGCTATATCCTTAACAATGGCAAGTCTTATCTAACTAAGTTTGCCGCCAAATCCCAAGATGGGATATTTGTTGGGTACAGCAACAATAGCAAGGCTTGTAGAGTTTACAACTTAATTACTCAAGTTGTAGAAGAATCTGTAAATGTTGTTTTTGATGAAACTAGATTGATCAACAATGAGTTGCCTTGTAGTTCATGCAGTACAACAGGTATAAATAAGAGAATGGACAAGATTTCCATTGCAGAAGATTCAACTGCAGATCAGGAAGTGGAAAATGGTGGCTACTGTACAGGGGGAGTGCAGGACTCTATAGATATTGAAGTACATCAAGAGGTTTAGCATATTGAAGAGACTGGAGGTGTTCAACCAGAAGACAGTCTACCTCCAGTTGTTAGAAACTTAAAGGATAATCCAGCAAACAGATAATTGGTGATCTAAGACATGGAGTGAAAACCAGAAGCAAGAACTTGAACACAGTGCTATGCTCAAGCTTCCTATCTCAACTAGAGCCAAAGAAATTTGAAAAAGCTATCCTAGACCCACATTGGATCAATGCTATGCAAGAGGAGCTGAATCAATTCAGAAGATGCAAGGTCTCAGAGTTAGTTCCTAAACCAAGAGACCACAACATCATTGGAACAAAGTGGATCTTTAGGAACAAACTGGATGAGAATGGAATCATTGTGAAGAACAAAATAAGACTTGTTGCAAAAGGATACAAGCAGGAAGAGGGTATTGACTTTGATCAAACCTTTTCCCCTATAGCAAGACTGGAAGCCATTAGAATGTTCCTTGCCTATGCAGCATATCAAGGATTAAAAAGATTCCAAATGGACGTAAAATCAGCATTCCTGAATGGAAATCTAAAAGAAGAAGTCTATGTAGAGCAGCCTTTAGGTTTTGTAGATTCTCTCAAACCTGATTATGTTTATAGACTTAGGAAAGCTTTGTATGGGTTAAAGCAAGCCCCAAGGGCTTGGTATGATACCCTGTCTACTTTCCTTATTGAGAACAAATTCTCAAGAGGGAAAATAGAAAAAACTCTATTCATAAGGGAATCCAAAGGTAAGATAATCTTAGTCTAGATTTATGTAGATGACATAATATTTTGGTCTACAAAAAACAACCTTTGCAAGAAGTTTTCTAAACTTATGCAAGGGAAGTTTGAAATGAGCAGTATGGGGGAACTTAAGTTCTTCTTGGGACTCCAAGTAAGAAAGACTGATGATGGCTTGTCCATATCCCAGTCTAAGTTCACCAAGGAGTTAATTAAGAAGTATAGTATGGAATCATCCTCCACCATGAGAACTCCTTTGGGAACAAGTATGCTTATATGCAAAGATGATGCAGGTAAATCTGTAGATGAGTCTTTATATAGAGGAATAATTTGCTTTCTATTATATCTCACTGCTAGTAGACCACACATTATGTATGCAACATGTGTCTGTGCTAGGTAACAATCATGCCCAAAAGAATCTCATTACACTGCTGTAAAGTGAATTTTAAGATATCTAAAGGACACACATAATCTAGGCCTTTGGTATCCTAGGAATGGAGATTTTCTACTAATAGGCTATTCAGATGCAGACTTTGCAGGTTGAAAAGAAGATAAAAAAAGTACTACAGGTACATGTCAATTTCTAGGAGGAAGATTGATATCTAGGAGCAGTAAGAAGCAGACTAGTGTGGCAATATCCACAGCTGAGTCTGAATATATAGCAGCAGGAAGTTGCTGTGCACAGCTTTTGTGTATTCAACACCAGCTAGAAGACTATGGTATTCAGGTAAGTAGAACACCTTTGTTTTGTGATTCTACTAGTGCTTTTTCTTATTACTAATAATCATGTTTAACATAGTAGGACTAAGCATATAGAAATAAGATACCATTTTCTTAAAGAACACGTAGGGAAAGAGGACATCTCACTAGAATTTGTTAAGACAGATTATCAAATTGCAGATGTATTTACTAAGCCTCTAGATGAAACTAAATTCAATAGATTTAAAATTGAATTAGGTATGTTGACCATATGTTAAATTAACAAAGTGGCTAAGTAAAATTGTGTTGACACATTCAGTAATAATGTGTCGATACAGTGGATGTGTGTCGACAATTCAGGGAAATTATGTCGACACATTATCGTAGTGTCGACACCTAAGGGACAAAGTGTCGATACATCCAGAATAGTGGTGTTGACACAACCAGAGTAATGGTGTCGACACTTCCAGAAATTGTGTCGACACTTGCAATAAGAGTCGACACAGAATTTCTGATGAAATACTAAGTATGTCCAGTATCGACACAACATTAATTGGTGTCTACACATAGTAGTCAACGTTGTGGTCGAGATAACAGGAGTATGTGTCGACACTTTCCAACAGTGTCGACACATTTAGAAAGTTTTTGCCAGCCTTTTTACCTTCTTTGTTTAATAAGGTATAAATAGGTCAAGATCATATTCTGTCGACACGCTCTCCAGATTTTTGAGACTAAACCCTTGTGTCGACAAACTCTCTTCTCTCAATTCAAGATTTCTCTCCCTTCCAATGGCGCCAAAGATTGAAGATAACATTAACGAAGGCTACGAGCTGGTATGCAATGCTTTTGATGATGCGACAACAGAGATTAAAGGGGTCAATACCCTAGTTACTGATTCTGGGTTAGAGTTTCTTGTTTCTGAAACTAAAAATATCTTGAAGAAAGAAGTATTTTAATTTTATACTGCTGCAACAGTGGACTCCACTGGACTCATGATCGAATCAACAGTTCATGGACATAGAGTCAAACTTACTTTGAAAAGTTTAAGGAAGATTCTTCACCTTCCTAGAATTCAGGATGAAGAAGAGGTCCCAGCCTCAAAGACAAGGGAAGCACATCAGTGGTGTGGATTGGATCCAACCTTGAAGATTGGAGCAGCAATAAACAGAAAAGGGACTAATCAACAAGGAAAATTTCTATCTGAAGTAGTAGGGAAGGTGATTTTGTGTAAACCAGGAGGCCATGATAGGATCTCGGACTTTATGTTCAGTCTAATGACAAGAATAATCTACAAGATTAACATAGATTTGTCTGCAGTTTTGTTTGAAAAGATAAAGGAAGGAATCAAGAAGCATAATTTGGCTAGATTGATGAGCTTATACCTGGCTGGAGCAATTCCAGAGGTAATGCATCAGCTTCCAGGATCTAAAATAGATCATATGAGAAGGATGGACATCAGGATAATATCCAGATGGGATAGGGTTCTCTCCAAGGACACGCCTGATTTGGATAACCAAGACACTGCAGCAAAATCACTAGCCCATGATCATGTGCAGGAGGACACAGTGAATGCACAAGTATAAGGGGAAGAAAGAATTCACTTGGAAAGTGAAATGGATTCACAATCTATACTTGAAACACCTAATGTCAATAGTCCACCACTTGATGTGATCATGGAGGATACATCTATGGTTGCTGATGCTCTAGAAAAAGTAGTTCATAATCAACAAGAGTTCACTTTGGAAGAGTTGTTTCCTGACATAGAGGGAGCATCAGTTGAGGGGTAGCAGGTTAACATTGAGGGGGTGCAGCAATGGACTGATAAGGTGCTACCTCCTAGTCCTAAAGAAAGAGTTAATATTGGTAGTTCTTCTGATTCAGAGGATGAGGAGATAGCAAGTGTTAAGAATAGAAAACTAATGGTTTTTATGAGGAGAAGCCAGACCTATAAGAAGGCTTTGCAAGCAACTACATCACAACCAGCCCCTGAGACTGATTCCAGCAAATATTTGGTTGATTAACAAGTGAAATTTGATGAGCAGAGATTGGCTCTTGAAAAATATGTGGATGAAAGCCATAAGGCTCTTCAATTTGATCTAGCCAAAGACATAAAGTCAATCAGATTTGTGGTCAATCTGAATAAGAAAGAGATGACAGATTGCTTCTACAAGGAGGGCAATACTGTTGTATTTCTAGCAAAGCAACAAGCAGAAATAAAGAAGCAAGTGGATGATATTGCTGTCAAACAAGGCTATGTCCTTGAAAATGAAATAAGAATGAATGACAATCTGACTGAATCTCACAATGAGATAGTCACTGAAGTAAGGAAAATAGCTATTGAAATGACTTAGGCAAGAAATAAGGAGAAAGAAGAATTTGATAAGAAGATACAGGAAGCCTTGGATTCCTTTAAGATAGCTATTACTACTTCTCAGCAAACCATTTCTGATCAACTTAAAAAGTTAAAGCCATTCTTTAAGGATGGTGTCAATTACCTGGATGGACAAATCAGATTTCAAAAAGATAATTTGAGAGAACATATGGCCAGAGAAGTCATAAAGGGGGAGAGGGTGTTAGTATATGCTGGCTCTGATCATGCCAAATGGGTAACCAACAGCATTAGAGCCACTCTGGGATATCCACCCTTATGTGATGATGATAATGTGGCTGAGTTAGGTGTGCAACCAGCTCTACTTGAAGGTGATCAACCAGAGGTTGCCCAAGTTATTTCCCCCCTGCAGAAATTGAAATAATACATCAACAAGTTCAGTCCATGTACAGCCCTCCACAACTAGTTACTAATGTTATTATTGAAAAGGTAGATATGTCAGAAGCTGGTCTAAAAGCTCAGCAAGATGCTCAATTATCAAAGAAAAGATTTAGAGAGCAGGCAGAGTTAAAACCTGATTTTGAGCAATGGAGCCCAACTTCTAGAAATATAATATTAACTGCCTTGAAAGGTGTAAAAGACCAAGTTCATGAAAGGGATAAATGGTATAATGAGCAGGAGTGGCAGAAGTATGAGGCAACGAAAGAAGCTATAGTTCAATACAGAAGAATGGCTAAGAGTTGGAAGCTTCCTCCTGATTCTCATGAGCCTAGCAAGTATTTTCCTAAGCCTTTTCTTTACTTTGAAAGGCAAAGGATTAAGGCTGAAGCTCAAAAGAAGGCTGATTTGAAAGGCAAGAAGCTCATTGAAGATACAGAACCTTCTGTGCAGGCTCAGATAAACCAGGGAAAGGAATAGTCATCAAGGAGCCAGCCCAGCCTTAGTTTAGTTTTACTAGATGTTTCTAGAACTATGTAATTCTTAGTTTTAAAGAAATCTATGTAATCAGTGTTAAGAGACTTTTTTTGATATAATAAACAAAACCATGTTCCATGTTCATTTAGTTTACATCCTTACTCTGTGATGTGATTTTGATATTTATTTTGTTTATAAGTTACCCTGTTACATAATGCTTATATACATCATAATGTTTATGAATCATTGACAAAAGAGTTATGACGTCTCCAATTAGGGGGAGATTGTTATGTACATTTGAAAATGTGTACCTGATTTGGAGAAGCCTCACTTAGCTCAATGATATACATCAAGGTGTATTTGATGTTATTTTGAGTTTATATGTGCAGGTTAAGTACTGGCTAAAATGCATGAAAAAAGTTTCTAAGTCCATGTGTCGACACTTAAGAAAGCCTGTGTCGACACCATAAGAAACTGTGTCGACACACAAAAGCTTATAGTCGACATCAAATGTGTCGATACCGGGAGGCAGTGTCGACACACAGAAGCGAGTCGACATCAACTGTGTCGACACCTGAAGGCAGTGTTGATAATACGTTTTGTAGCCTAAACTATTATCGTATTTTCTATTTTATATTGTACAAAAAAAGTCTATTATTAGTTTATTTGTATCATTTTTATGTAAATATTATTGCCGCTGACTTTTTCTTGTCTTTTTGCAGGTTTCCAGAAAATTGGCCAAAATGACCTGACACGCCCCCCTGTCACGCCCTCCCTGGGCGTGACCTAGGGCGTGTCACCCGATCCCGAGGACTTCTACTGGAAGGGACAGGAAAACGAACAAAACCGCTGTCACGCCACCCTGACACGCCCTTCCTGGGCGTTTCACCAGGCGTGACTATGGGCGTGTCACCCTATGCCGCAAAGCCTGCCACCGTATTAAATGTCGTTTCTCCACAGCACGAAAACAGTACTGTCACGCCCCCTCATCACGGGCGTGACCTGGGGCATGACATCAACTTTTCGACGACTAACGGATTTCCGACCAATGATTTGGACATGACGTGCCTGTCATGCCCCCCCTACATGGGCGTGACCTACGGCGTGACCACCGACGTACCGAAGCAATCATCCCTCCCGCCAGAATCCAAATCCCGAGGTCAATATAGTACTGTCACGCCCCCTGACACGTCCCCCCTAGGGCGTGTCGGAGGGCATGACCAACCCGAGAAAAAGTTCTATAAATTGAGACCCCCCACCTCTCCATTTCAGGAAGCTTTGGTTGAGAGGGGGAGGTGCTGCCCCTTTGGTTCTTGAGTTTTTTCATGCTTTCTCTCTCTCTCTCTCCCTCTCTTTGTAATTTTTGTTTAACCCTAGCTTAATCTTAGTTTGTTCAAGCTTTTATTGTAATTTTTCTCTTGCTTAGTGCTACTTGTAGGGCTAGAATTGGATTTCAATTTCATGCACTTGTAATTTTAATTTCAATTAATGTAACTTGCCCATTTTCATTAATAAAAGTGTTCTTGCTTAACTTGTCTTTTTTTTATTCTCTACTACTCATTCCCCCTCCTCCATTCCATAATGATTAACTAATACTCCTTGTACTCGATCTTGATGATCCGAGGTTAAAGCGATTAAGTTATGATGTTTTAATTAGTCTTTTCTTTTTAGGTTAGGGCCTTGAATTACTCTTGATTAATCACGGGTTGGAGGTGTATTATCGATATATACTCTCCCTTTGCTTTCATTCTGGGCTAGCCGAGAGGCCGAAAGAATGAAGTGAGCATTCAAGAGTAAAGGGAGTTGTACGCACCCCTCGAGAGAGGCAGACGTCCAAATCTCCCGGATTGGAGTAAAATCCAATAGTGGGGTTCACCGCGTAAAGCGAGTTTTAGGCCTCCGATCTAGACGAGAGTCGGTCGGACATTCCTAAACTCAGTTGGGCACGACTTCGAGAGAAGCGTGTTCAGGCTTTAGGAACCTCCACGGTCAAGGACCTTTATCCTATTAAGTTTAGATTTTTATCACATTTTCTTAATCGTCTTTAGCCGTGGTGAATCTTGATCGAGTGCATTTCCATTTCATATTTTCTACCTTTCGTAGTAATCGCCTATCTTGTGCTCTTTAACTAACTGCAGTAGTTTCCTTTCTAGCATAGCTCTTTACTTAATAGCTTTACTTAATTGCGGTGGTTCTCTTTCTAGTATAGCTTTACTTCCTCCCTTGTGCTTAGATTTTCTAAAACCCTAGTTTTTTCCGTCGATAATATAATAGCATTCGTGTGAGTAAGCATAGCCAACAGTTCCCGGATTTCAATACGACACTTGTGTCCCCTAGCTACAATTCGATAGGTATACTTGCCTCATTGGGTTGCTAGTTTGGTTGCGTTTATTTTCTTTGAACCCTAGCGCGCAACAAGTTTTTGGCGCCGTTGTCGGGGATCTAATTTCCATTGATATATTGAAAACACGAACCTATTAATTTTATCTTTTCTCTTTCTCATCCTCTTTCTTTAAATTTTAAAAATCAAAAAATTTTATCACCGCTCTTAATAGTATCCAACCTCACAATTTTTCTACGCCACCTAATTCTCTCGAAAAGGGCAAAGGGCTTTAAGCGCCACTATCTTGTCTAGTACCTTGAGAACCCTTCACGGGGTAGTCCTTGGGAAGTTCGGGAGTTAATCTATAAAAAAACCTATTTCAAAAAGAATTTTTTTTTCTTTTTTCTAGTTTATCCTTTTTCTCTTCCTCTTCTTCTTTTCTGTTCTTTTAGTGCATGACCCGCGGTAGTCCGTCGGTTATTTTAGACTTGGACCACGAAATTGAGCGTACTCTTCGGAGAAGATCGCGATTTCAAGGTCCTACTATCCAAGTGCCGGTTGAGGACTCCGAGTCATTTGTTACTTTAAGAATGGAAGAACCCAACGTAGATGAGGCCGTGCAAAGGACTATGTCCTATTATGCACGACCAAACCTCGAGGGAACAGAATCAAGTATAGTCCGTCCTGCTATTTCAAATAATAACTTCGAACTAAAGCCTAGCATAATTCAAATTGTGCAGCAATATGTACAATTTGACGGACTTCAAGATGAAGATCCGAACACACATATAGCTAGCTTTCTTGAAATTTGCGACACCTTCAAGATAAATGGTGTCACAAATGATGCAATCAGGCTAAGACTCTTCCCCTTCTCTTTAAGAACTAAAGCTAAGCAGTGGCTGAACACACTTCCTAAAAATAGCATAACCACTTGGAATGAACTAACTGAAAAATTTTTGGCGAAGTATTTTCCGCAAGCTAAAACTGCAAAACTAAGGAACGACATCTCTGTCTTCGGACAAATAGACTCTGAAACCCTATATGAAACCTGGGAGAGATTTAAAGAATTATTAAGACGATGCCCACATCACGCGCTGCCTGTATGGTTACAAGTGCAGACGTTTTATAACGGGCTAAATCAAAGCACGAAGCAAATGATAGACGCAACTTCTAGCAGTACTTTAAATCATAAGACCCCGGAAGCCGCTCTCGAGCTTTTTGAGGACATGGCCATGTACACTTATCAGTGGAATGTGCCTAGGTCCCGCCCGAACAAGCCTGCAGGTA
The DNA here is from genome assembly GCA_039513925.1 of Platanthera zijinensis. NCBI lineage: Eukaryota > Viridiplantae > Streptophyta > Magnoliopsida > Asparagales > Orchidaceae > Platanthera > Platanthera zijinensis. The sequence continues at coordinate 110,988,187 of CM077093.1, read as the reverse complement.
TCTATGAAGTGGACAACGTCTCCCAGCTCGCTCTGCAAGTAGAAATCCTAAGCAAAAAGATAACAGAGATGACTGCTGCCTCCGCCCCTCAGGTATGGGAATCTGTAACCCCTACTCCAGAACATTTAGATTATGTTAATAATATGCCTAGAACTGCTTTTAATAATTTTTCTGCTGCGAATTTTCATCCGCCTGGTTTTAATTTTCTGAATAGTTATAACCCTGCTTTAAGAAATCACTCGAACTTTTCATGGAGTAATCCATCGAATGCGATGCGCCCACCCCCACAAAATGATTTTTCTGCACCACCACCACACCCACCTTTTCAAAATTACCCAAAACCTCCAAGCTTGGAGGAATTACTTTCTAAATATATCACCACAAATGACGCTACTATAAGAACTTAAACCGGAAGCGTAAAAAGTCTAGAAAATCACGTAGGACAGCTCGCGAAAATAATTTCTGAGCGACCCGCAGGGTCACTTCCTTCCAATACCGATCCCAACCCAAGAGAGCAAGCGAAAGCTATAACTCTTCGGAGTGGGAAGCAAGTCTCCGGTATGGTAAGTGAAGAGCCCGAGGCAAGCTCCGCTCCCGCCTCTAAAAATCAAAGTTCCGCTCCCGCCTCTAAAAATCAAATCTCCGCTCCTGCTTTTAAAAATCAAAGCTCCGCTCCCATTTTAAAAATTCCAACCTCTGTTGAAGAAGTAATCACCCCTATTTTAGAAAACAATCCCACTCCACCACCCATCTTCAAAAATAATTCAACTCCTCCATACCCCTCTGAACTTAATAGACAACGTCAAGATGATCAGTACTCCCGCTTCTTAGAGATCTTCAAACAAATCCACATTAATCTTCCCTTCCACGAGGCTATTTCGTAGATGCCGAAATACGCCAAGTATCTTAAAGACCTCCTCACAAATAAGAAGAAGTTGGAGAATCTTTCGCACGTCACGCAAAATGTCGAGTGCTCCGCCGTTTTAACAAATGGTTTGCCGAAGAAAATCAGTGACCCTGGTAGTTTCTCTATCCCGTGTGTCTTTGTGAACTTTTTGTTAAACACGCATTAGCCGACTTAGGCGCGAGTATAAACCTGATGCCCTTTTCGTTGTTTAAAAAGTTAGGGATTGGTAGCCTTAACCCCACGCGTATGAGTATCCAGCTAGCCGATAGATCCGTCAAGTACCCGTTAGGAATAGTGGAGGACGTTCTAGTGAAAGTCGACAAGTTCATCTTCCCAGTGGACTTTGTCATTTTGGACATCGAAGAAGACGTCGAGGTTCCCCTGATCCTTGGCCGACCCTTCCTTGCCACCTCCCGAGCCATCATTGACATAAGCAATGGTAAGCTCTTTCTTCGAGTAGGCGACGATGAAGTCACATTTTCTATCACCCCTTCGATGAAGAACACCCTAGCAAACGATGACTCATGCTTTTTCGTAGACGTTGTGAGTGATGATTCTTCCTACTGCCTCTCCGACTTTGAAAAAGAATTTTCTACTTTTTGCTCCTCTTCTCTTACAACTGAATCACTGCAAGGAAGTGATGAATCTTCTCATTATCTTTCTGAGTTTGAAAAAGAATATTCTGATTTTTGTTCTTCCTCTTTTCTTCCCACTGAATCGCTACAAGATGCCGTCTTAGCTGCTAGCCCCACCCCTTATTACGTTCCTTATAAAAAAGTTTTTGAAGATATTATTTTTGAAAAAGAAAGAATCTCAAAATCCTCCTATGAAGAACCCCCTACCCTAGAACTTAAAGAACTCCCCGAACACCTTAAGTATGCTTTCTTAGAAAAAGATTCCAAGTTACCAGTTATCGTTTCAGCCTACCTCACAGATACGCAAAACGATAAACTTCTTCTAGTTCTACGTAAGCATCGCCGGGCTATTGCTTGGCAAATTTCTCATATCAAGGGCATAAGCCAATCTTTCTGTACCCATAAAATTTTAATGGAAGATAATTCGCGTAACTCTATCCAACCTCAGCGACGTATAAACCTGAATATGAAAGAAGTAGTTAAGGGCGAGGTTATGAAACTATTAGACGCAGGAATTATCTACCCTATATCGGACAGTAAGTGGGTTAGCCCCGTTCAGGTAGTTCCCAAGAAGGGAGGGATAACCGTATTTAGTAATGAGAATAATGAATTAATCCCGACACGGACGGTGACGGGTTGGCGTATGTGCATAGATTACCGTAAGTTAAATGACGCCACCCGCAAGGACCACTTTCCTTTGCCGTTTATCGACCAGATTTTAGAACGTCTCTCCGACCATAGCTTTTATTGTTTTCTCGATGGCCTCTCGGGGTACTTTCAAATACCCATCTCTCCCGAGGACCAAGAGAAAACTACGTTTACTTGTCCCTTCGGCACCTTCGCTTACTGAAGAATGTCGTTTGGATTATGTAATGCGCCAGCTACATTCCAGCGATGTATGCTCGCAATATTTGACAAGTACGTAGAAAGCATTATGGAGGTATTCATGGACGATTTCTCCGTGTTCGGCGATTCCTTCGATAGATGTTTAGAAAACCTCGAAAAAGTCTTAGAACGATGCGAAGAAACTAACCTTGCCCTAAATTGGGAAAAATGCCATTTTATGGTAAGGGAAGGGTTAGTTTTGGGTCATAAAATTTCTGCTAAAGGTATTGAGGTAGACGTTGCCAAGATAGAAGTTATTGAGAAGTTGCCGCCGCCTACAAACATAAAAGCTATAAGAAGTTTCCTAGGCCACGCTGGCTTTTATCGTCGTTTTATAAAGGACTTCTCCAAGATCACAAAGCCCCTCACCCATCTCTTAGAAAAAGACGCTCCATTCATTTTTGATGACTCTTGTATTTCTGCCTTTGAATCAATTAAACAAAAGTTAATTAACGCATCGATTATGATAGCTCCGGTGTGGGACCTTCCTTTCGAGATTATGTGCGATGCGAGTAGTTTTACGGTGGGAGCCGTATTAGGTCAACGCATATCTAAAAACTTCCACCCCATCTATTACGCTAGTAAAACCCTCACATATGCACAAGAAAATTACACCACAACCGAGAAGGAGCTCTTAGCTGTAGTATTCGCCTTTGATAAATTCCGCCCTTACATTACACTTTCAAAAATCATTGTTTTTACGGACCACTCGGCCCTCAAGTACCTTCTTGCCAAAACTGATGCCAAGCCTCGCTTGATTCGCTGGGTCTTACTCCTCCAGGAGTTTGACTTAGAGATCTGTGATAAGCGAGGAGCCGAGAACTTGGTCGCCGACCATTTATCCAGATTAGATAACCCCTTTATAGAAAAATTAAATGAAAAATCTTTTAATGACTATTTTCCTGATGAGAAGCTGCTTTTAGTAAATACATCTACTTCTCCTTAGTTCGCGCACATCGCCAACTATCTAGTGGCCCGGGTACTCCCAAAAGAATTCTCCTCTCAGCAAAAGATGAAATTCTTTTCTGAGCTGAAGAACTACTTTTGGGAAGACCCGCATCTTTTCAAAATTTGTGTAGATCAAGTGATAAGGAGATGTGTTTCTTTTGATGAAGGAATTGATATTCTAAAACATTTGCATGAAGGTCCGACAGGTGGGCACTATCAAGCTGCTCACACCGCTCATAAGGTGTTTTGCGCGAGTTTTTACTGGCCTAGCCTGTTTAAAGACGCGCAAGCCTTTTTGAGCAGGTGTGATAGTTGCCAACGATCGGGCAAAATCTCTAATAAATATGAAATGCCGCAAAATTATTTCTTAGAGTGCGAAATTTTCGACCTCTGGGGAATTCATTTTGTTGTCCCCCTTTCTTCTAGCTTCGGAAACAAATTTATTTTAGTTGCTGTTGATTATGTTTCACGATGGGCTGAGGCCCAAGCTCTTCCTACGAACGACTCCCGAGTTGTAGTCACGTTTCTAAAAAGATTATTTTCTAGATTCGGTATGCCACGCGCGATCGTTAGCGATAGTGGTTCCCATTTCTGAAACGCACAATTTTCAAAAATTCTTACCAAATACGGCATTACGCATAAGCTTTCCATTGCCTACCACCCCCAAACTAACGGACAAGTCGAAGAAGTTAATAGAGAAATAAAAAGAATATTAGAAAAGACTGTTTCAACTTCTAGGAAAGACTGGTCAGCCATACTTGACGATGCTATATAGGCCTACCGAACAGCGTACAAAACTGCCCTCGGATGTACGCCGTATCGACTGGTCTATGGAAAATCGTGCCATCTGCCCGTAGAGTTAGAACACCGCGCCTTTTGGGACTTAAAATTTCTAAACTTCGATCACCACTCAGTAGGCGACCTACGAAAATTTCATCTAAATGAACTCGATGAGTGACGCTCTTATGCTTATGAAAATAATAAACTTTATAAAGAGCGGACGAAGCGTTTACACGATAAACACTTAAGGCACCCTAAAAACTTTAAGCCGGGCGACCAAGCCCTTTTATATAATTCTCGTTTACGTTTATTTCCGGGAAAATTAAAATCTCGCTGGTCTCGCCCGTTTTCTATTTTAGAAGTATTTCCTTATGGAACTGTTTTAATTTCTCACCCTGATAAGGGTAATTTCAAAGTGAATGGTCAGCGTCTTAAACTCTACTTTTCTGGTGATGATGATGTCATTCCAAACATTATTAAGTTTCTGCTTCACGAACTCTAATCTTGAACTTTTAATTTTTTTGCTAAAAACAATTTTATTTCGGGACAACAATATTTTTGGACAAAATTATTTTTTTTGATGCGTCGAGCTCAACGATGCTTTAACCAAAGGGCGATCTTGGGAGGCAATCCAAGTTATCTTTTTCTGTTTTCTTTATTTTACAATTTTTGCATCGGACGGCTCCGACAAGTTGAAGCTTATGCGATCGCCGGCTCCAACATTGCTGAACCCATCACGAAGTCCAAAGAAGACATTCGGAGGAGCGACATCACTCAGCTTTCGCAGCAAATAATTCCGGGGAAGTACCTGTATTTCAATTCTGTCTTTCAATTCTGTACTTTACTTTTCTCTCCTTCTCCAATCCCCTTCTTTAGCCATTGAGGACAATGTCTATTTTAAGCTTGGGGGAGGACTTCCTCCTTCATTTTCGCTTAGTGTAAATATTTTTCTTTTTGTATATATTTTAAATATTTCCAAAATTAAAAAAAAATGAATATCTTAAAATTCCAAAAAATAAGAGAAAAAAATTTCCAAAATCCAAAAAAAAAGAGAATATTTCACAAAATTAAAAAATATATATATGTGTTTTTGAATAGTTTAGACATTTTGGTATTTCATTAGTACCCCTAGTTTCTGTTTTTGTTTTACTCAAAATCTCCTATAAACAACTTAGTTAATTATAATATTTCTAATCGTCTTTTTTAATTATGTTTCACAAGTAAAATGTTGGCCATGCTGTGTTTCTAATTCACGGTAGCATGTTAAGGTGAAATATTTTTCTAAAACTCGGATTTCTATTATGGTTTTTTTGTTTTTTTTATTTCCTTTACTTTCTCAAAAATTCATCATCCACTATTTTCTTTTTCGTTTTTGAATAATTTTTGTAAAGTCAACTTTTGAATAACGTAGTAGATGTGAACGATCCAAGTCACCTATTATTTCTATTTTCAAGTTAATTTCATCAATCTTCTTTTATTATCTAGGACTCGCTTTTTGAAAATTTTCAAACCTTTGTTTTAAATAAATTCAAAAGCGTGAAAATGATTTAAGCCGTTTTTGTTTTCGTTTGAGCTTTCCTGCCAACCTAAAAACTTTTACCACTAGTTAGCCGTTTTTGAGCCTTTTTCCGATTTCATTTGAGAGCTCCTCCCTTCATTTCAGTTTCACCAAAGCCAAAATTTCCAACCTATTGAATCACACTAGCCTTTTTGAGTTTCATAAACTATTTTGATGATTTTGATAGGGTATTTTGTGATTTTTGTGGGAGAAAGTTTTTCGAAAAAAAAAGTATGTTCAAAAGTGATGTTTATTTTTGTTTGGCCAATTCAAAAAGGAAAATAAAAATATTTATGGCCTTTGTTTTGAAAAAAGAAAAAAAAAAGTGTATATATTTTTATGAAAGTTTTTTTTTGAAACTCTTTGCTTTGGTTTAGTGTGATTTTAAAACCATCACGTTTATCTTTGAATTCCACTCCTAATCATATTCCTAAACCAAATGTTTCTGTCCTATTTAAGTCCTTTTGATTCACGCTTTTTGATTTTTATTTAACAACTAAGAAAAGAAAAAAAGTAAATCAGTTTTAGTTTTGGATTTAAACCTAGATTTTTGTTAATTAAATTGATATAATTATAATGCGTTGCTTGGATCTAGTAACAACTCAATGCATGTTTTTCATTTTCGTTGCTTTGCTTAAGACTATTTAAAAAATCTCGTTAAAATTTTGGATGATTTGTTTTTATTAAGTAAAGTTTATAAAAGTTTTACCATACCTAAATAATTGTTTTAGACTTACATTTCACATTTTCCCTACTTAGAATTTCGCATAGTACTTGTGTAGGCATAATTAAAACTTTTTGATTAGTCCTTTTTATAAATATCTAGTTTTTATATTTTTGCTTGGGGACAAGCAAAGCTTAAGTTTGGGGGAATTTGATAATACATTTTGTAGCCTAAACTATTATCATATTTTCTGTTTTATATTGTACAAAAAATGTCTATTATTAGTTTATTTGTATCATTTTTATGTAAATATAATTGGCGCTGACTTTTTCTTGTCTTTTTGCAGGTTTCCAGAAAATTGGCCAAAATGACCTAACACGCCCCCCTGTCACGCCCTCCCTGGGAGTGACTAGGGCGTGTCACCCGATCCCGAGGACTTCTGCTGGAAGGGACAGGAAAACGAACAAAACCGCTGTCACGCCCCCCTGACACGCCAGAGAAAAAGCTGAGTTGACTTTTTCTTATCTGAGCTTTCTTCAAAGCTTCTTGAATATGAACTTAGCTGAGTTGATTTCCAAACAGCTTCTTGAGAATCCACTGGTGGTTTCTTTCTTCTTCTTCAAATTCTGGCTTGATCTCTCTCTATCTAGCACTTTTGAATGATTCTTCTGAATTCTAATTAGAACTCTTCTTTGATCTATCCTTAGATAGTCTTCTTAGATCTTCTGGAGAAGATCTTCTTAAGTGCCTAGCACTTTCTTGAAATGAATTGGATTGTAATCCTTCTCAACTTTTTGATTCTTATCAATGTTTTTTAAAAGTTATTATTCTCCTCCTGAATCTGTCTATTTATAGACTTTCTTCATGGTAACCGGCTGATCCGGTTTCTAACCGTTTTCTGACAAGTCTGACAGCTTCAGTTAACCGGTGGCAACCCACAGCTGTCAAGTCTTCAAACAAGTCCTGTGCCTTAGTCTTGAACCATAAGTTGTCGAGACAGTCTGTCAGAAAGTGTCGAGACCATCTGTCTATCTGTGTCGACACAATTGACTTTGGTGTCGACACAGTCTTCAGTGATGTCGACTAAGTTGCCTTTGAGTCGACACAGCTTCTTCTGAAAATAACTTGGTCTTGACTCTTCAGTGTGTCGACACAAGTCCTGTGTGTCGACACAGTTGTTGTAGAATCATAACTTAGTAAGTGTCGACTTAGCCTTCAGGTGTCGACACAGTCTTCTTTTAACTCTGCTATAATGTGTCGACTCAATCACAATGTGTCGACACATTCTGCTGGTGTAGACAAACTTGAGGTCAACTATATTCTTCTGTGTCGACACATTTTCCCAATGTTGAGGTCGACGCTTTTCTTCTGTGTCGACACAAATTCCCAGTGTTGTGTCGACTTACTTCCTCTATGTCGACACACTTTCCCAGTATTGTTGTAGACTAACTGCTATGTGTCGACATACTTCCTCTGTGTCGACACTTTTTCCCAGTGTAGTTGTAGACTAACTGCTATGTGTCGACTTACTTCCTCTGTGTCGACACTTTTTCCCAGTGTAGTTGTAGACTAACTGCTATGTGTCGACATACTTCCTCTGTGTCGACACTTTTTCCCAGTGTAGTTGTAGACTAACTGCTATGTGTCGACACTGCTTCCCAGTGTTGTGTCGACTAATTTCTTCTATGTGTCGACACATCCTTCTCTGTGTCGACACTTGGACTTAGAATTTTTCTGCATACTTTATCAATTCTTCACCTGCACATGTCAACTCAAAACAACATCAAATACACCTTGATGTATATCATTGAGCTAGGTTGGGCTTCTTCAAATCAGGTACACATTTTCCAATGTACCCAACAGCGTGATTGTGGGCAAGTCACCATCTGCCGCAAAGCCTGCCGCCGCATTAAATGCCATTTCTCCACAGCACGAAAACAGTACTGTCACGCCCCCCTCGTCACGGGCGTGACCTGGGGCGTGACATCAACTTTTCGACGACTGACGGATTTCCGACCAATGATTTGGACATGACGTGCCTGTCATGCCCCCCCTACACGGGCGTGACCTAGGGCGTGACCACCGATGTACCAAAGCAATCATACCTCCTGCCAGAATCCAGAGACCGAGGTCAACATATTACTGTCACGCCCCCTAACACGCCACCCCTAGGGCGTGTCGGAGGGCGTGACCAACCCGAGAAAAAATTCTATAAATTGAGACCCCCCTCTCCATTTCAGGAAGCTTTAGTTGAGAGGGGGAGGTGCTGCCCCTTTGGTTCTTGAGTTTTTTCACGCTTTCTCTCTCTCTCTCTCCCTCTCTTTGTAATTTTTGTTTAACCCTAGCTTAATCTTAGTTTGTCCTAGCTTTTATTGTAATTTTTCTCTTGCTTAGTGCTACTTGTAGGGCTAGAATAGGATTTCAATTTCATGCACTTGTAATTTTAATTTCAATTAATGTAACTTGCCCCTTTTCATTAATAAAAGTGTTCTTGCTTAACTTGTCTTTTTTTATGCTCTACTACTCATTCCCCCTCCTCCATTCCATAATGATTAACTAATCCTCCTTGTACTCGATCTTGATGATCCGAGGTTAGAGCGATTAAGTTATGATGTTTTAATTAGTCTTTTCTTTTTAGGTTAGGGCCTTGAATTACTCTTGATTATTCACGGGTTGGAGGTATATTATCGATATATACTCTCCGCCTTTGCTTTCATTCTGGGCTAGCCGAGAGGCCGAAAGAATGAAGTGAACATTCAAGAGTAAAGGGAGTTGTACGCACCCCTCGAGAGAGGCAGACGTCCAAATCTCCCGGATTGGAGTAAAATCCAATAGTGGGGTTCACCGCGTAAAGCGAGTTTTAGGCCTCCGATTTAGACGAGAGTCGGTCGCACCTTCCTAAACTCAGTTGGGCACGACTTCGAGAGAAGCGTGTTTAAGCTTTAGGAACCTCCACAGTCAAGGACCTTTATCCTATTAAGTTTAGATTTTTATCGCATTTTCTTTATCGTCTTTAGCCGAGGTGAATCTTGATCGAGTGCATTTCCATTTCATATTTTCTACCTTTCGTAGTAATCGCCTATCTTGTGCACTTTAACTAACTGTAGTAGTTTCCTTTCTAGCATAGCTCTTTACTTAATAGCTTTACTTAATTGCGGTGGTTCTCTTTCTAGTATAGCTTTACTTCCTCCCTTGTGCTTAGATTTTCTAAAACCCTAGTTTTTTCCGTCAATATGATAATAGCGTTTGTGTGAGTAAGCATAGCCAACAGTACCCGGATTTCAATACAACACTTGTGTCCCCTAGCTACAATTCGATAGGTATACTTGCCTCATCGGGTAGCTAGTTCGGTTGCATTTAATTTCTTCGAACCCTAGCGCGCAATAAGTGTCGACACACAGAATTCTTAGTCTACAAGTCCTGTGTCGACACACAGGACTTGTGTCGACACTCAACAGAGTTTCAATAATGTCGAGTGCTGTGTAGTGAAGAAGTGATTGTGTCGAAACAAATAATCAGTGTAGACACATTCTTAATATGTAGTGTCATGAAGCTGTGTCGACATCAAGGCAGCTATGTCGACATCACCTAAGTCTGTGTCAACACTTAAGTCACTTGTGTCGACACATATTAACATATTGTCTCGAGACTTTATAACAGTCAGTCTCGACGCTTTGCTGACAGAGACAAAGGCTCAAGAACTGTTTGAGGACTTGATAGCTGTGAGTTACAACAGGTTTACTGATGCTGTCAGACTTGTCAAAAGTTAGTTAGAAACTTGATCAGCCGGTTACCATGGATAAAGTCTATATATATAGATGGATTCTGAAGATGAATTGACACATAACTAACACAACTATTGTGAGATTGATCTCTGATCAAGAAAGTGCATGTCACAGAAGATCTTCGTGAGAAGATCTTAGAAGACATTCTGAAGTGTTCATCCACTCAGATTTTGTCTAAGGGGAATTCAATCCAGAATTCAGAAGAAACTTCAGAAGGTTTGGGGAGAGAGAGCTCCAACTATTTTGAAGTCAACAAGGAGATAATCACAAGTCTTTTAAGAAGTAGATCCTGAACTAATCTACTAAGAAGATCCAGATCCATATCTGGAATCCAAGAAGGAAGCTGCCAGTCAGTCAACTTCAAGGAGATCAACCCTACTAAGTTCAGATTCAAGAAGCTTTGAAGAAAGCTAAGAACAGGTTGATTTCAGGCATAAGTTTCATCAAGAAGCTGATAAAGAATCCTATTATCATTTCTCTCTCATCAAGGGTAAGAGTCCATCAAATTACTTGTCCAATTCTGTAGGATCTTATCAAAGATCTGAGGTTTAAGCTTGTGTTATAAAGGCTGAGTGTAGGAGATTTACATCTCTGAGTGGTAAGGCTGTTTGAGCCTTAGTGCAGGAGAATTGGTTCTCTGAGTTGTAGGCCTTGTGGCAAGGCATAGGTAGGGCTTATTAGCTTGAGCTGTAGGAGTGTGGATATATTCTGAGTTGTAGGAATCCTTTAGGATTCTGAGCTGTAAGATCTGTGGATCTGAGAAGAAAAGGAAGGAGTTAGGCTGAATCTATCATATTGCTGGATTGGCGCAGGGGTAAAGTGGATGTACCCAGACCTTGGAAAATAACTATAAATCTGTGTGCAATCTGTGATTTGTGTTATTATAGTTTCTGTGATTGTATGTGCTGTGTTAGCATTAGAGATATCTGATTTATATTAAAGAACTGAAGTTATATTCTGCCTCAAGTTAAAATAAGGATAATAATCTATTCACCCCCCCCCCCACCCTCTAGGTGTTTAGGTTGTCTTGAAGTTAAAACTATCACTTGCATATCAAAACTTTCTAAAGAAGAGTAGCCCGCGACAAGGTCCCCCTCCTCTATTCTCTTTCTTGCAATTTCTTGTTTTCTCTCCCTTTACGTAGGGGTAAAACCGCTCGGTGTTTGAGGCAGATTCGCTAGCACCTCCAAGACCACTACAAAGAGGAAAAAACTACAATCAGTTCAGTGTAGATCACAACGACTACAAAGGCAAGTCGCAAAGCTTACTGTGTTGACGAGCTACGTTGTCCAATTCTCCCAGTAGCGGGATGTAGTGCTCTATGTCCAGCCTTGCTCCCGTCAGGAAGTCAACAATTGCGGTCTCCACCGCGTCAAGCTTTACACTTTTGAGGATTGAGTCCATGCGCTCCTATGGATTATTTTGTGTGAACCCCAGGTCGCCTTCAAAGATCAGGAACCTTGAGGTCAAAATATGGATCTTTTTCGACAGACCCATAACCTTCATACCTCTGTAGTAGATGTAAATAATGCCCTTATATGGGCGGCCTCCTTTTGGTGTTGTGGAGCAGACTGAGAAGATTTTCCTGAAAATTTTCAAGGAGAATGCGATCTTCTCAGATAGCAGGTAAGAGACATTAATATAGATGGCAGCCAAGGTGTTCGGCGCAAGCTGGCCAGACACCATGTCATAGTGTTCGGAAATCTTAGTAATTTCCTATAGCAAAGGGAACTTGAACCTGCAATCAAAATGGTCAACATGCACTGTGATCTGGGTCTCAGTGGAGAATTTAATCCTTTCTTGATCTACTGGTACCCGTACGAGCACTGGCGAGTCTGCCATTTTCTTATCAACAAAGGCCTCAAGGTCAGCCTCAGTCAGCTTGCATTTTTTATGATCGGCAGCGTGAAAGGCGACCACTGCATCAGTTCGGGCGGACACCATTTTCAGAGACCGCAAGAACTTCTGCTTCGATCGCATTTCCTGTATTAAAGAAACAATGAAGCTATATTTATAGCAATTGGGGTCTGACAGCTTTTCAGCCAGGCCGCACAGCTTGATCAATCTATTCCGCCCAGCATGCTGTGTTTCCAATGTTCCTAAGATATTTTCAAGCATATTTCAAATCAAAATAAGCGGACACAATATCAGTCTTAACAGTTCGCATTCAATCAATTATCCTGCAAAAAGATCTAGTCATGTAGACTGCCGCATTGTTCAAATCACAGATCAATATCATATAGATCAAACAAATCACATAACAATTAAAACAAAGCATTGTTTGAGCACAAATTATACATCAAATATCAATTTGTTTGCGGCATAGGTGGCCTTAGTGGCCTCTATAGTCAAGTTACGCAGGCCTCTCCTGCCTATCTCTACAAAGATGCACTGCTTGATTGCTTACTTGAAGTACTTCACCATACAACTGGTAGATGAGGAGGTGCATGGAGTTGTAGTTTCGATGCAATTGCGCGGCATCCCGATCTACCCGGATCAAAGGAACAATGGGCTAGGTTGCTGATGATGCATATTTTAGCTTAATATATTAGAGTTAAAATATATTATTTTCATTTTAAATCTCTTTCTTTATGTAATTTTATGTTTCTTTTTATGTAAATTTTATAACTAATGTTTATTTTATGTTTTTGCAGGTTTCAACAAATTTACAGCCAAAAATCCTCTGTCACGCCCCCCTGATACGCCCTACCTGGGCATGTTATAGGGCGTGTAGCCTGATCCCGATGTTGGGAGCCGCCAGAAGAATTTTCCCGCAAAGAATCCCATGTCACACCCCCTGACACGCCCTCCCCGGGCATGTCCCAGGGCATGATACGGGGCGTGTCACCCTCATCCCGAAGCCTGCCGCCGCATTCAATGCTTTCTCTGCTACTGCAAGCAAACAGTACTGTCACGCCCCATTCACACGCCTTTCATGGGCATGTCATGGGGCATGACCCACCTTTTCCGACGTCGGATGGATTTCTAACCGCTTATTTTGACATGACGCACCTGTCACGCCCCCCTGACACGGGCGTGACCTAGGGCATGACAACCATTGTATAGAAGCAATCATCATTCCCGACAGAATTCAACTCTAGAGGTCAACTCCGTACCTGTCACGCCCCCTGACACGCCCTCCCAGGGCTTGTCACAGGGCGTGACCAACCCGTGAACTTTTCCTATAAATTAAGACCCCCCTTCATTTCAACAAGTTTTGGTGGAGAGGGGGAGTTGCTGCCCCTTGGTCTACTTGTTCTTTTTATGTTTTCTTCTCTCTCTCTCTCTCTCTCTCTCTCTCTTATTTTGTAATTTTTTTAACCTAGCTTAGTGTTTTGCTTTTGTATTAGATCTTGTATTTCTTTTAGTAGCTTATTGTAGGGCTAGAATAGGATTTAAATTTCCATGCAAGTGTAATTTTCATTTCATAGTTCTGTAGCTCTCTTTATTCTTAAAATATGTTCTCCTTTTATTTACTTGTGTTCTTACTATGCTTTACTACTCATCTTCCTCCTCCACTTTGCTATTATTAACGAATCCTCCTTGTACTCGATCTTGATGATCCGAGGTTCGAGCGATTAAGTTATGATGCTTTAATTTACATTTTCTTTTTTGATTTTAGGCCTTGAATTGCTCTTGATTTTTCATGGGCTAGAGGTATATTATTGATATATACTCTCCACATTTGCTTTCATTCTGGGCTAGCCGAGAGGCCGATAGAATGAAGTGAGCATTCAAGAGTACAGGGAGTTTTACGCACCCCTCGAGAGAGGAAGACGTCAAAATCTCCCGGATTGGAGTAAAATCAAATAGAGGGGTTCACCGCGTAAAGCGAGATTTAGGCCTCCAATTTAGATGAGAGTCGGTTGAACCTTCCTATACTCAGTTGGGCATGACTTCGAGAGAAGCGTGTTCAAGCTTTAGGAACCTCCATGATATAGGACCTTTACCCTATTAAGCTTAGGTTTATTTATCGCCTTTTTAATCGACTCTTGCTGAGGTGATTCTTGATCGAGTGCGCCCCTTTATCTCTAGCTTTAACTCTTTTTATTTCTACAAGTAATTAGTTTTCTTTTTTTAGCTTAATAATTTAATTTAAGTTTTTAGTTTAGTAATTGATACAAATTTCAGTTGATAAAATAATAGCAATCTCCTCTAAGTAGAAGTAATCATTTCGCCGTAAGGAAATATGACCTTGATACAAATCTTTAGTATCCTATACTATAACCGATAAGGTACGCTTGCCTTTATCGGATATAGAATCGGAGAATATTCTCAACCACCACATCCACCTTCTCTTCTCTCTAACCCTCTCTCCACTGTTGCGATATATCGTATCAAGTTTTTGGCACCGTTGCTGGGGACTGTTTTGATATTTTGAAAAAAGGATAGCTATTAATTTTATCATTTTATTTTATTTTTTTTTCTCTCGCACCTCCTTCACGGTTTCTTTGCTCTTTTTTGTAATGGTTAATCGTTGTTTTAATTGTGGAGAGTTCGGTCACTCTCGCTTGGAGTGTTGGGTAAGATATCCTTCATCCACCCATGATTTTATCCCTTCTGGATCGAATCAATTTGTCCAGATTGATTCGTCCGCGAATTTTTTTTCATGGGGTTACGATGGTTTTCAAACGCCTTCCTACCCTTCTCCTCCGAATTTTCTGATTTTAATTTTTCCAGAAATTTCTTTAATGGACATTTTGATCCTAGCCCTACTTTGAACTACTCAGGGTGGCAACACCCTGATCATTCTTGGGACCAAGGTGATCATCAACCCATTCAATCTCAAGATTTCTCCACTTTTTCTCCGCATGTTTGTACGCCTCCCATTTTTGATTCTAGCAAAAATGTAGTCATTTTTGATGGTGTAGCATTTTATGCAGGCATCAATGCTCACTTCAAGTGATTTTTGACGCTTTGGCTGCTGATGCCACATCATTTTCTTCCCCTCCTCCGCCTATTTATCTTTCGAATGATGAATCTTCGGATATTCAGTAGTGCCTTCAATCACTAGCGGAAGACGATTATTCAGAAATTCCATTGTGCCTTCAACCTATCGAGGAGGAAATTTCCCCCGATATCCCGATTTTTTTTCAAGTTTCCGAGGAAGACGAACTTTCTTGTGTTTGATCTTACGAGGAGATTTATTTTTCGGATATCCCGGTTTGCTCCCAAGCTACCGAAATGATTGATATTCAAGTGGAGCAACCGGATCTTTCTATTCAACAATTTTCTTGTGATCAACCGTCGCCGCCTTCTTCTTTTTCTTCTCTTCCCCCTCCTTGTGAAAATTCTATTTTCTTTTCTTCTTTTATTTTTCCTTCTAGTTTAGTTTCTAGTTCTTCTTCTTTTCCCCCTTCTAATTGTTTGTTAATTTTTCTAGCATTTTTTTCTAAATCTTTTTCTTTGTTTTATTTAAAAAATATAAAAATAAAAAAAAATATTTTTATTTTCTTAAAAAATGTTTTGGCACTCGCGCCGAAACGCATATTGTGCGATCTGCCATTACATTTCATTTAGCAAACCAAGAATGTCGAGCTCAACGATGTTTTAAACAAAGAGCGCTCTTGGGAGGCTCCCCTTGCTTATCTTTTTCTTTTTTGTTTTTTTTATTTTGTTTTGTGCAGGAATAAGCTCCCGCCTATTTGTGCCGCTTCTCGCCTCTCAACTTGGACTCAAGCCGATCTTTAGCTCAAGTTTGGGGGACACATTTTCAAACATCTGGGCATCAAGCGCTAGGGAAGCATCTTTTCCCTCTCTTTGCATTTCTTTTTTTCTTTTCTCTCTCTTCTCACTCTCTTTATACTTAACTTTAAACATTGGGGACAATGTTTAAGTGTGGGGGAGTGTTCCCTTAATATTTTACTTTAGAAAAATAAAAAAAAATTAATTATAAAATTTTTAGAAAAATAAAAAAAAATTGTATATAATATATTTTTGAAAAATCAAAAAATAAATATAAAAATTGTTGAAAAAAAATCCCAAATTAAATAGAGTTAATTTTTGCCAAATCAATTAGTACCCCGTTACTTTGCATCTTATTATTTTTTAAGCTCATGTCTACTTGCTTAGTTAGAATAAATTAGATTAATTTTCTGTTTAAACATATTAAGCGAGTAGTATGTTGACTCATGCAGTGTTCCTATTTAGGGTAGTATGCTATTTTTGAAAAATTTCGTGAATTTTTCTTCACTTTTCCTTAGCCTTTCTTTCACTTCTTTTACTTTTATAAAACCTATCATCCTTTATTTTTCCTTATTAAAATCTTTTTAAACATTAATTAGTATTAAGTGTAGTAGACACAAACTGGTCTAGACGCTTATTATGAGTGTTTTCATGAAAGCAAATTCTCTTTTTTTTTATTTTTTGTGTTTATCCTCTTTTGAAATTTCAATGCTTTACTTTGAGTAGATTTACGAAGCATGAAAATGATTTTCGCATTTCTTTTGAAACGTTTGAGCCTTTGCTCCCTGCCTAACAATAATCGTTGCTAGCCATTTTTGTGCCTTTTCCTTTCCTTTTTGTAGCCCAACTTTTTATTTCACCACGGCCAAATAGCTTACCTATATACACAATTTAAAATTATTTTTTAGCTTTAATTGCTAATGTGCGTCTTTTTGAAAAAATTAGTGGAAAATCTTTGTATTATCTTTTGTTTCAAAAGTGGAAATTTTAAGTATGAAAAAAGAGAAAAAATGAAAAATGAGAAAAATATTTGATGAAAAAAGTAAAAGAAGAAAAAATTATTTTGGCTAGCTTTATTTTGGCAAAGCTCATTTTCTTTTTGTTTTAAGTGTGCAAATACCCCTCATGTTTATCTTTTTGAATATCGCACCCTTAAAACCTAAGCCTAACTGTACGCCTAATTAAAGCCTTAGTGATTCATGCTTCCTACGTTTACTTTTAGTATAGTAGCGAGAAACTAGATTGAGTAAGTGTTTTTGATAGAAATATTGAACTTTGTCTTGATTAACTATGGTTTTAATTTATCTCTTAGACTTTAGTAGTGACTCAATGCCCTTTTTACTCATTTCTTTATTAAGTTTTAATTCTGTAAAAATATGGGATGATTTGTTTTTATATTTAGTAAAATTTATAAAATTTTGTGCTAAGTAAAAGTAAGAATTTTCGGTTCTTTTTCAAAAATTGCTCTACCTCTAAATTCCCGTCTTACTCATTTATAGCATTTTTTAAACTATTCAATTAATCCTCTTTATTTTCTCTAACTCGTAGCCTTTGTTTGAGGACAAGCAAAATAATAAGTATGGGGGAATTTGATGATGCATATTTTAGCCTAATTTATTAGGGTAAAAATATATTATTTTCATTTTAAATCTCTTCCTTTATGTAATTTTATGTTTCTTTTTATGTAAATATTAACTAATGTTTATTTTCTGTTTTTGCAGGTTTCAACAAATTTCCAGCCAAAAATCCTCTGTCATGCCCCCCTAACACGCCCTCCTTGGGTGTGCCATAAGGCGTGTAGCCTAATCCCGATGTTGACAGCCTCCAGAAGGAATTTCCTGCCAAGAATCCCATGTCACGCCCCATGACACGCCCTCCCCGGGCGTGTCCCAGGGCATGACATAGGGCGTGTCACCCTCATCCCGAAGACTGCCACCGCATTCAATGCTTTCTCCGCTACTGCAAGCAAACAGTACCTGTTACGCCCCCATGACATGCCTTCTATTGGCGTGTCATTGGGCGTGACAAGCCTTTTTCCAACGTCTGATGGATTTCTGACCGCTGATTTTGACATGAAGCGCCTGTCACGCCTCCCTGTCTAGGGCTTGACCTAGGGCGTGAACACCATTATATAGAAGCAATCATCATTCCCGCCAAAATTCAGCTCCCGAGGTCACCTCCGTACCTGTCACGCCCCCTGACATGCCCTCCCAGGGCGTGTCACAGGGCGTGACCAACCCGTTAACTTTTCCTATAAATTCAGACCCCCCTTCTATTTCAGTAAGTTTTGGTTGAGAGGGGGAGGTGCTGCCCCTTTGTTTACTTGTTCTTTTTATGTTTTCTTCTCTATCTCTCTCTCTCTCTCTCTTATTTTGTAATTTTTCCTTAATCTAGGTTAGTGTTTTGCTTTTTGTATTAGCTCTTCTATTTATTTTAGTAGCTTATTGTAGGGCTAGAATAGGATTTCAATTTCCATGCAAGTGTAATTTTCATTTCATAGTTTTGTAACTCTCTTTATTCTTAATATAAGTGCTCCTTTTGTTTATTATTGTTCTTACTATGCTTTACTACTCATCTTTCCTCCTCCACTTTGCTATGATTAACAAATCCTCCTTGTACTCGATCTTGATGATTCGAGGTTCGAGCGATTAAGTTATGATGCTTTAATTTACATTTTCTTTTTATATTTTATTCCTTGAATTACTCTTGATTTTTAATGGGATAGAGGTATATTATCGATATATGCTCTCCACCTTTGCTTTCATTCTGGGCTAGCCGAGAGGCCGATAGAATGAAGTAAGCATTAAAGAGTAAAGGGAGTTGTACGCACCCCTCGGGAGTGGTAGACCTCCAAATCTCTTGGATTGGAGTAAAATCAAATAGAGGGGTTCACCGCAAAAAGCGAGCTTTAGGGCTCCGATTTAGACGAGAGTCAGTCGGACCTTCCAAAACTCAGTTGGGCACGACTTCGAGAGAAGCGTGTTCAAGATTTAGGAACCTCCATGGTCAAGTACCTTTACACTATTAAGCTTAGGTTTATTTATCGCCTTTTTAATCGACTCTTGCTGAGGTGATTCTTGATCGAGTGCGCCCCTTTATCTCTAGCTTTAACTCTTTTTATTTCGGCAAGTAATTAGTTTTCTTTTTTTAGCTTAATAACTTAATTTAAGTTTTTAGTTTAGTAATTAATATAAATTTTAGTTGATAAAATAATAGAAATCTCCTCTGAGTAGAAGTAATCATTACGCCCTAGAGAAATACGACCTTGATACTAATCATTAGTATCCTATACTATAACCGATAAGGTACACTTGTCTTTATCAGATATAGAATGGGAGAATATTCTCAACCACCACATCCACATTCTCTTCTCTCAAACCCTCTCTCCACCGTTGTGATATATCGTATCAGTTTCCGGCCTCGACAGCTCGTCTGCGGCTTGCTGATTTCGTCCTGCAGGGGCCAGAGCTTTCGATGGAGAAGCCTGATCTAGCAATCGCAGTCTCTCTACCGGGACTTCGACAGATCGCTTGCTCTTTTCTTTCCGCACCAGTGCCAAGTACTTCCCCTTGTATAAGTGGGCGTCGTTACCAAGCCACCTCTACTCTTTTTTCACTCCTTTCCACTGACATTGAGATGCTGGTGACCTGGTCCTCCATTGCATTCTCTCGCTCTACTCACTTCTTTTACTCAGCTCGAATATCTTTGATTTCATCTTCAAGTTTTTTTTCTCTCTTAGACTGCCATGTTGTCCAGGCTGGACTGCTCGCCTTGGACGGACTCACCAAGGGAGTTTGCGTCAGGTCGCTCGAAGTAGCTTCATCTGGAGTAGGCACGATCTCGCTAGTCTCAACGGAGCCAGGTGGCGAATTCAAGCCTACAACAAAGAAAGCAAGGTTCATATTCAAATCCAGGTCGTGGCTGACTAAAAAATGCAAAGATAAAAAATCAAACTTTGGGAAATCGCCACGACGAGATGATGACTATCAAGTATAGGCCGCCTTATCCGCTCCGGGTCCAAAATGCTCAGTCGCTTTCTCCATTCGCGATGAACTTTAGCTCTTTTCTCCGCCGCCGAGCATGTTGAAATCACTATGTCATCTGTTTTGGTGATTATCTTTATTGGCCTCGACTTCCACTAGGGCGACTTATAAAGCCACTGACACTTAAAGTGCTTAGGTTCCGATTGGAGTTTACCTGACTGCAATAGTTAAGCAGTAGCCCGCAGATCCTCAGCTTGCTTGTCCGTAGCAACTTGCTTCGAGACCGCCTCCACTTTTGCCTTATGGGCGGCAATCTTTTCCTTCTGTGTGGCGATCCATTTCCTTAGCTTCTCCTTCTCATCTCCTTCTGTTGCAGAAGTAGAGGGGTGGTCGCCAATCTTAACCCCCAAAATCTCGACTTCAGGCTGCAATACCTCCAATATGGATTGATTAATGATATCAAGGTTGTCTATATCGATGGAGTTGCGTATTTCATCAATTGACAAACTGACCATTGAAAGGGAATCACTTCCCGGGATTGGGTATTTGGTGTAACGAAGCCGGCCTCTGAAACTTCCTTTTCTCACGGCCTATGCTGCAAGCTTGCTGCCCCAGTCCGCACGGAGACATTCTTCTCCTTCCTAGCCCGCAACTTTTTCTCAACCCGCTCAAAAAAAGTGGACTTATCTCTCTTCCTTTTCTTCTTTTCATAAGGTCATTATTTCTTAGTTGGATCCGCAGTGACCTGCTCTAAGTTCGACAGGCTCTTGCGGATTGTCTCAGGGTTAACGACGACTAAAGCCTGAGAAGGCACCTCTTCATCTGCTCCTTCTTCAGCAGATCTCTTATCTTGATCCATATCAATGATAAGCTGTTGGGCATCTAAATATAAAACCTCATTCTTCGTGTCTATGTGCAACATGACTTTTCCCGAAGCTGACGGGTACATGTCCATGTCCACTGCGTCCGCAGGGTTCTAATCAGTAATCGCGAGCAGATTCTGAGCATCAGCACTCTTCGGTGGATTTTCAGAATGAGAAGCTGTGGCATCTGCAAACTTCTCGCGAGCAAACAAATCAATTTGGCGGACTGCTCTAACTGATGGCTTATCCCTTTGGGAAGTTTCAGCAAGATCCAGCTCGCCGGTGGCAGACTCAGCTGCTAGTCCGCCCTGGTCGTCCTGCCTCAGGAGATAAGCTCCCTAGATCACCCTGCTTCATCTTAAGGTGGACTCAAACATCAGTCCGCACAGGTCGCGGCCCTTCAGCCAGCATCGTGCCCTGCAGAAGTAGATGGAAGCTCCAGATCGCGAGCCCAGTACGCCCCTCTTGTGCGGACTGGCTTGTCTTCTCCTTTTTATTCTCGTCACAGCTTCATGGTTCCCCTGTACCCCGGGAAGCCGGTTATTTTAGCCCTGCCCATTTGTGCAGACCCACTGAACTTATAAATAGGGGGAAGCGGTGCACCCAAAGCACGCTGACTCGAGCCTAGGAGCCTAATTGTTAAAGGTTGCGGACTCGAATCTCAGGCTTTCAGATCACCATCTCGCTCTTCTTTCTATTCTTTCCCTCTACTTGTAATCATCTCGTTTGCAATCAAAGGAAAGCCCGTCGTAAAAGAGGCATTTAAGCCACGATGGGCGAAGTCTGGTGTTGTCTTGGCTAACGGCTCTGCTGTCTTTTTCTCTCATCCGCTAGTAGATTGCTTCTTGCAATCGCCTCTTTTCCCTTCCTTTCCCCCGTGCTCGAACCGTTACATGATTGTGCTCATTTTACTCTCCTGCAGATCAACAAGAAATATCATAGTCAACAACATCGAGCTCTGTATCATCTACTAGCTCATCCACAACCTTAGCAGTATCATCCAAAACATTAGTAGCATCATCCAATCCATCAGCAGCAACAAGAGCAAAATCCTTTAGATCAGTAGAAGGTAGAACACAGTCAGCTACTATCTTATTCTCTACCTCATAAGCACTAACTCATCGAAAACAGCATAAGCAATCTCAACCACTTTAGTAAAAATATCAACTGTCTTAAAAACTATGACTGAAGCAACTAGAACTGTAACTGGAATCTGTGCATCTGTGGCTGGAATTGAAATCTATGGCTCTAAACAAATCAATTGAAAGTGAGGGGATAAGTTGTAAACTACTCTAGAGGGGGGGGGGGTGAATAGAGTATTCAAATTTTATGAACAACTAGTCAGCTCCCTTGGAGTTTATTTGCGGAATAAATAATCTGATACTTGAACCCTAAGAGCCTAACACAGTGAAGTGCACAAGTGAGAGAGTTAACTGAAATTTCAGTTTAACTAAAAACCTATCACAGCAACTAGCAATCCTAGGTAGTTCTATCACAGCCACAGAATAAACAATTAAACAAAAACAGCCAGAGAGACACAGGATATATAGTGGTTCCCTCTTAATAGGTACTCCACTCTTCTACCACCCTGGTAGGAATCCACTACAGGTTTTTGCTAAGGTGCCCTGCCACCAATGATCTGATTCAGGTAGATCAAACAGACCCTTTGAGCTTTTGATAAGGATGCTCAACCACAGGTTGTTGATAAGGTGCCCTGTCACCAATGTTCACTTTTGAAGAGGTGTGGAAACTCTTTTACAAAGGGGTTGAGAGGGTTAGATTATCTTCTCTGTTGTTAATACAGATTAGAGAAGACTTGTGGATTCTCTAAAGAATCAAAGTCTCCCCCTGGCTCAGTGAAAGTACAGGGAAAGCCTTTGCTTCAGGATGAAGGAGTTTCAGATATACTGAAACTAAATCCTCAGAGATCTGTAGACTGATTTTTATCAGGTCTTCAGATTCTGGAATAATTGAAGCAGAAACGGAGCTCTTTCTGAAGTCTTGAAAACTCTAAGCAGATGCTCAGGAGACTTGAGAATGAAAGAAATTGCTCTGGGCTTTTTCTTCAGGGGAGCTTTTCTTCTTCTGATTGTGAGATTGTGAAGAGTTGCTCTGACGATGCTTGAGAGAATGCAGCACTAAGAAAAAAATCTCTCTGTATCTGTAACTTCTTATTTTTCTGAGAAAAAATCTCTCTTAAATATGTCTTCTCATTTTTCCTTTGGAACGGCTCTATTGATTTTGAATTCTCGAGCCCTGCAACAGATTATCTCAAAAATAGAATATAGCAATAGGAATAGAATGACCTATTAGCTTACTGTCAGTCCCAAAGAGGAATTAAATGAATAAGAAAATATCTCAGCATAAAGACTTATCATTCTTGGAAATAGCATACACCGCCAACGGCTAGAATACAGCCTGGCAATATATTTTGTATAAAAGGACAAAAATGCTTTATCAAAATACGAAATCCCGTAATTTATGCTTAACATATTTGGTAATTAATTCATTTGAATTTAAGCCATAAATTAGCAAAAACAATCTTCAGAAAATCTTTCTAACCACACGCTAAAACACTTGGAAATAAACCAAGGAATATAATGAATACGAAAAGATAAAGGCAGACAATAATCGTCGAACAGGGGTTCGATGATCGTCGACCTAGCTAACAGATCGTCGACTAAGAGCAGAAATCTGTCGAAACAGAAATCGTGAAGCGAGGACACGATCGTTGAACTGCTGATGGCAGATCGTCGACCAACCTTCAGAGCGTAATAAACTTGCTCTGAGATCGTCGACCAGCGGTCGACGATAATTGTCTTGACTTCAACGATTCTATAGCCCTGCTATCGTCGACCAATGATCGACGATCGCGAGGCCTCGTTCGACGATGGTCGAACGGAAAAAGCCTTAACCAAAAATACATCTAGAACTACTAGCCTAAGCTCTAGGTCAGTTATAAACTGTCCTAGTGAAACTGAACAAGGCCTAATCATGATCATATAGTTATATGGATCAAGAGGGGCTGGAAAGGGATTACATAAGCCAAATCACATCTAGGGTACCAACAATCTCCTCCTATTTGGGTTATGTTATCCAATCCGATCTAAAAACTAATGCACACAATAACAAAAGCAGAGATTAACCAAAAATTTAAATCACATGCAATCCACAGAAAAACATAAAAACATAAATCAGCAGAACTATAAAGTATCAAGCAGATTTATCAGAGGTTTTGGCATCAGATGAGTTCTTAGGGATTACAGCTGGTTTGAAAATAATTTCCCTATTTGGGTTTGCTGCTTGTCTTTTGGATAGCATTAGATCATGTTCACCAATAATTTTCTTTTCAGCATAGCTTGGCAAAACTGCAGCAGGGTGCAACTTCATGTATTCTTCAGTATTAAAAATTTCAGAGTTGACTTGAATTTTGCTGAGTTCCTTTTCTCTGAATTCAGACATAGTTGTATATGTTGTAGGGTCTAGTCCTTGAGCTTTGGCTCTCTCCATCATGCTTAGTGCAATAGATTCCTTAAATCTTGCCATAGAGGCAATTCTTTCAGTTTCAGTCATATCTGATGGAGAGGATGGTCTGTCAGTATCAGCTTGAGCTGCAATCTCCATGTTCCTTTGAAGAGCTGTGGCTAATTTGCTTGAGTCAAGAGGAATCTGTGCAGCCTTCTTAGGATCAGTTTCAGCATATAGAGATCTGGGAGGTGCAAGTTCAATGAACTTCTTGGTGGATTTCTCTGAATAGACCACTCTTTTTCCTTTTGTTTCAGCTGTCTCAGAAGCAGCAGGTTTCCTTGATGTGGAGGATGGACCTCTCCTGGGAGGAAGAGGTTTCCATTTTGGAACTTTCTTTTTAGGAGCAGGAGGAGGAGAGAAAGTAGATTGCTGAAATGTCATCTCCTTTATTTGTTCCATGGGAACATTTTCATTTCTTTTCCTTCCTTGTCCTGATACATCTTGGCCTCCCTTGCTTTGGTTACTCCTTCTCTGGTAAGACTTAAAGGTGTTGGAACTTGCTGATTTTGCAGATGGGGCAGAAGAGAGACTTCCAGAGGCTCCAGCACCAGGAGGTGGAGGAGGACCTCTGGGGGGGAATTTCTGAATTGGAGTGTCATATCTTTTTGTTCTCTTCTTCTCTCTTGTCTGATTCTTTGAGAGTCTCATCCATGGTTGAAATTCATTGCTCTTGGGATTAATTCCCATCAGAATGAAATAGGGAACATCCTTGTCTGGATTAGCAGTAGGAGGAGCAGATGCTTTTCTTTTCTTGGATACAGCCTTTTTCTTCTTCTGGGTACTATCAGAATCCTCAGAGTCATCATCATCAAAGGAGTGGGATGAGGTTCTGCCAGCATAATCATCAAAATCTTGTTCTGAGATATCTTTGGCAGCTATAGCATGTTCAGCCTTTTCTTTCTCCTGCTTCTCTCTAACTTCTTTTTCTCTTGCTTCCTCAATGGCATCTTGCACAAGGAGGGCATCAAGATCAACATTTGGAGATCTCTTCCAGAGTTCTGATTCAGGATACAAGTCAGGAGCTATCCTGGGGACCAGTTCTGCAATAGAAGGAATGGGTAGAGGATAGGTAAGGATAGGTGGAGAAAAGATGACTGTATCTGCAGGGGCAGATGCTTTCTCTAGAGAGATGACTAGGGAATCCATATGAGAATTAGCCAACCCTTCAATGTACTCAGAGGCAATATTCTCAGCCACAAAGGCTATAAATTGTTCAAGGTTGAGAGTACCTGAGCTTGATTCCTTTTCAGTCATTTTGGAGGCATTCTCTGGTAAGTCTTGCACAGCCTCAGCTTCTTCAGCAGCAGCAGCAGCAGGGATGTTGATTGTGCCTGCATACAAAGAAAGATAAGTTAACAACCAAGTGGGAATAGAGTATTCCCCCAAGGTGAACAACAGCAGGTAATTGATAGAGTTACCTGAGATCTACACAGGATACCACTTTGCATCTAGGAAGGAGGTTATAATTCCTTCTAGATGTTCAGTGACATCAGGGATAGACACCTCTGTAAGGCACAAGAGGAGTGCCATACAGGAAAAGAAGAGAGAGTCCTTGACCAAGGGGTCATCAAGGTACTCAGGTCTATAAGGGACCGTTTTCTCTTGAGAAGGAGGAACATAAGGAGATGTGAGTGTGAACTCACAGTCTGAATTGAGAAAGGATTCCAAAGCATTATCAGAGTCAATGGAGATAGCAGCATCAACTTGCAACACTGATGCAAGATCATCAGCAGCTGAGATGGGAAGGAAGGGATAAGAGATTAACTCAAAGTTGGAGTTTGAATTAATTAGAAACTTAAATAAAACTATACCATCTGGTTGAGCAGTAGCATTCTCAAGTTGTTGAACCACTACTTCTGAGTCAGTAGTGTTTATTGTAACTTTTTCACACAAGTCCATGAGGACTTCCTCATTATTTTTCTCTGGGAGTTCTTCATCAGAAGCTAGATTCACTAGGGAGTGAATGTCTTTGTTAGATAAAGATATCAATTTAAAGTCCTGATTATAACCTTTAGAGGAAGTGTTTTACCTTCTGGTTGCTCTGGAAGCTCTTGAGGTTCTTCTACAATTGCTGAAAGGAGAAGGGAAGAATTGTCCTGAAGGGCCAAGGCATCACCTGAGACCACTTCAACAGACATCTCCCCCTGCATGACTTCAGTGGGGACTGGAGTCATGCATCTTACTGAAGAGGGCTCAGCAGAGGGTGGAAATGATTTGATGGCTTCAGTAAGGGCTGTGATGGATGCAATGAGAGGGGCATTGGCAGCCTCAATCATTTTTTGTATGGATGGAGTGATGAGCTCTACAATTTGGGCAAGCAATTCAGGAGTTATCTGAAATGCTGAGGGTGTGGAGGTGGATGGATGACTATGGGATGCAACTTGAGGTAGTGATGGAATGGAAGCAGTATGATCTGCCACATGATCAAATGAATCATGTGGAGATGGGTGAACATCAACATGAGTGTGGGATTCATGTTGAGATAAGTGTGTGAGGATGGTAGCAGTTACCATGTCAACACTGGCTGCGGCTGCCAGATGTTGTGGTATAGGTGACTGGGGTGGAGATGCATGTAGGATGGAAGATGCATGTTGTAGAGGCACTGCAGATTGTATGGAGGGTAATGCAGGAGATGAGGATGTAGGGGTAAAGAGGGAGGATGAAGGGATTGCTGAGCCTTCCCCAGCAAGCTGGAGAGTGGCTGAATCAGCCCTTGTGTCTGATGGAGGGTTAGGATCAACCCTGGCTGACTTCTTGATGACTCTCTGAGATTTCTTGAACAGAGAAGGGTCCAACCTCTTGCTGGCGTTGACTGCGGAGGGTGCAGAAACAAGCAGCAGGGGTGCTTTCACATATAGAAACACACCCAACACCCTGGCAAGGTTTACTTCTTTCTGATTGTTCTTTCTCCTTATTAGTTCAAACATAACTTTTCCCCAGGCTATCTGCGTCTTATTCACCAAAACTGACATTAAGGCAAATTGTTGCCTGTTGATGTTGTCGTGAGCAGAGTGCTTTCCCAAAACGACCTTGCCCACCAGGTCTACCAGAAACTTGTACTCTGGAGACAGGTTTATCTTCAGCAGCTTAGCTGGAATACCCTCAGTATGGCCCATCACAGTTAGCATGCGGCCATATTCCTCTGAATTTTGCTCATAGTCCTCAGTACCGGTTGGTAGACCAAACAACTCAGTCAGAACTTCAGGAGTCAGAATGACCTCCTCTCCATTTATCTTTCTAGTCATCGCTTCGTCGCTGGAGGACGAGGTATATACCCATTCTCGAATCTCTGGTATATGAATCTTTGGTGAGAATGACATAAATTTCTTTAGGCCTTGATCTTCACACAGCTATAGAATGTCTTGGATGGGTTGATCACATCGACTGAAAGAATCGAAGTCGACACAGAAACCAGTGTCGAACTTCATCCCGAAGAGAACTGCAGAAGGAATCGCCATTAGATTGAAGAGAGAATGGCGAATCGAGATGCAAGGCAGGGGAGAAGAGAATCACGCGGGAGTAGAGTTCGAGAGCGAATTCTAAGCCAGAAGATGGAATATGAAAAGACGGAGCGGAAGGACGACGATCTCCAGACCTAAATCGACAATCAGATATAAATCTGCGATCGTCGAACCCGGAATAAAATCGGTCATCGAACAATGACCGACGATAGTCAATATTTGACTAAACGTTAAACATCGACCGACTACAAGCAATCACCACGATCGTCGATCAATATATGTTGGTCGACGATTCTCCACACAGCACAGAAAATCTGTCGTCGACCACTGGTCGACGATAGATACCTAAGGAGAGATCGTTGACCAGTTGGTCGACGATTTTTGCCTTACTACCGAACGAGCTGTCGTCGACCGTTGGTCGACGATAGTTCTGACCTGGTCGAAGATCGTCGAGCAGTCGTTCGACGATTTTAGACAGAAAACAAATCTATCCAAATTTTCACTACTCTGAACCATTAATCATACCAAGCTGGTTCAGGAAGAACAAATGCCTTTGTTCATCAAGGGGCTTAGTGAAAATATCTCCTCTCTGCAGGTCTGTGGATATAAATTCCATTGCTATCTTGTTCTTTTCCATATTATCTCTCAGAAAATGATGTCTAATCTCAATGTGCTTGGTCCTGGAATGGTGCACAGGATTTTGAGCAATTGATATTGCACTGGTACTGTCACACAGAATTTTTGTTTTTGAGTGTGTGTACCCATAATCCACTAGCTGATTTTGAATCCACAGGATCTGTGAACAACAACTAGCTGCTGCTATATATTCAGCCTCAGTAGTTGAAGTAGACACAGATGCCTGTTTCTTACAAAACCAAGAGACAAGTCTCTCTCCCAGGAACTGACAGGTCCCTGAGGTGCTTTTCCTGTCAACTCTACAACCAGCATAATTAGCATCTGAATATCCAATTAATTCAAATCCTGACTCAGCTGGGTACCACAGTCCTAAGTTAGGGCATCCCTTAAGGTATCTCAAGATCCTCTTGAGAAGAGTTAAGTGAGATTCCTTTGGGTTGACCTGAAACCTAGCACATAGGCATGTAGCAAACATTATGTCAGGCCTACTTGCAGTCAAATACAGCAGGGAACCAACAATGGCTCTATAGTTCTTTTGATCAACAGACTTGCCATTGACATCAGAATCAATAACTGCATTTGAGGCCATAGGTGTGCTCATTGATGAAGCATCAGACATTCCAAATCTTTTAACCAGCTCTCTGGCATATTTTGATTGAGAAATGAAGATACCATCAACACACTGTTTCACTTGGAGACCAAGGAAATAGGATAACTCACCCATGCTGCTCATCTCAAACTTGGAGTGCATTAGTTCAGAAAACCTCTTGCATAGTTTGGGATCAGTGGAGCCAAATATAATGTCATCTACATAGATTTGAACTAATAATTGTGAGTCCTTATGATGTCTAATAAATAGAGTTCTATCTACTACACCTCTCACAAACTTGTGCTCTAGAAGGAAATTTGCTAAGGTCTCATACCAAGCTCTAGGAGCTTGCTTAAGTCCATATAGAGCCTTTTGGAGTTTGAATACATGAGTGGGTAAGGTTGATGAAACAAACCCTGGTGGTTGTTCAACAAACACTTCATCCTTTAAATCTCCATTGAGGAAGGCACTCTTCACATCCATTTGGAAGACCTTAAATCTCTTATAGGCAGCATAGGCTAGGAAAATCCTAATGGCTTCTAGTCTAGCTACAGGGGCAAAAGTTTGATCATAATCTATGCCTTCCTCCTGTCTATAGCCTTGAGCTACTAGCCTAGCCTTATTCCTAACTACTATGCCTTGGGCATCAAGCTTGTTTCTAAACACCCACTTGGTGCCTATGATCAGTTGGCCTCTTGGTCTTGGAACCAAAGTCCAAACTTTACATCTTTCAAACTGGTTAAGTTCCTCTTCAATGGCTATAATCCAGTGTGGATCAAGCTCAGCATCTTTAATGGTTAGGGGCTCAACCTGAGAAAGGAAACAAGCAAACATCACATCTTTGTTGAGTTGATGTCTTGTCTGGACTCCTACTGAAATGTCTCCAATTACTTGAGATACGGGGTGATCTCTAAGTGTGACAAGATTAGTAGGTTCAACAATGATCTGATCTTCAACAGTTTCAGGATTTAATTCCTCATGTGGAATTTGATCAACTGTTGGAGCAGGTGCTTTAACTTGTAAAAGTTCTACATCAGATTCAGAATCTGAAGAAGCAACCTGAGGAGTTTGTTGGGGATGATTCTCCTGTGTGAGTCTCAAACCTTCCAAATCCTTACTTACTCCTAGGACTTGCACTGTACTATTAGAGGAAGAGTCCTTCTCCTTATAATACATGACTGTCTCATCAAAAGAGACATGTGCAGACTCTTCTATCTTAAGAGAGGATTTATTGAGGACCCTATAGGCTTTGCTTACTTGAGAGTATCCCAGAAAAACTCCCATTGAAGCTTTTGCCTCAAATTTTCTAAGGTATTCTTTGTTATTGTTATGAACAAAAGCAACACAGCCAAATACTCTAAAATAGTCTATTTTAGGTTTCACTTGCTTAAGTAACTCATAGGGAGTCTTACCCTTAAGTTTATGTATCAGACTTCTGTTCAATACATAGTTAGCTGTGCTAACTGCTTCAGCCCAAAAGGACAGAGGCATGTTAGCATCTGCCAACAATGTACTTGCAGCTTCAATTAGGGTTCTGTTTTTCCTTTCAACTACCCCATTTTGTTGAGGAGTTCTAGGAGCAGAGAAGCTATGTTTGATACCTTCCTTCTCACAGAATTCTTGCATAAGAAGAGACTCAAACTCAGTACCATGATCACTTCTGATCAAGGCAATCTGAGTAGAGTACTCACTCTGTATACACTTTAGAAAATCTGTAAGAACCTTGAAGTTATCAGCCTTAGTTCTCAAGAAGAATACCCAAGTGAACCTAGAGAAGTCATCTACAATTACTAGACTGTAAGACTTTCCTCCCAGACTCTGTACAGCAATAGGACCAAATAAATCCAAATGTAGCAAGTACAGAATCCTGGGAGAATCACTTTTATTAACTGATTTAAAGCTATTTCTTGTTTGCTTACCTAATTGACAAGCTTTGCAAAGGCCTTCCTTCTTGTAGGGGCAAGAAGGTAAGCCTCTTACAAGATTGTATTTAGCCAACCTAGAAATGTTTTTCAAATTTACATGACTAAGTCTCTTATGCCAAAGGGTATTATTACTGGTTACTTCATTAAATAAGCATATTTCAGATTTGGATGAGTTAAAATCTACAACATAAACATTACCAATTCTAATACCTACTAACACAATAGTATTATTTAAAGCAATATTACAAGCAGTGTCAGTAAACCATACCTTGTACCCAGCATCACACATTTGGCTTACAGAGATTAGGTTGTGCTTTAGTCCAGAGACATAAGCTACCTTCTTGAAGGTTACAGCTCCTATGGTGAAGCTGTCATACCCTTCAGTCTGTCTACAGCTGGAATCCCCAAATACAACTTTTGGTCCCAGCTTGGCTTTGAACCCTGACAGATTCTTCTTCTTTCCTGTCATATGCTTTGAGCATCCACTATCCAGATACCATTTGTCATGTATGACTGGATAGGTCTTCACCTGCAGAGAGAACAGTTATACATTGTGGACCCAGGTTACCTTGGGTCCAGTATTCTTCACAAAAGAAAAACTAGATATAAAAGATTCTGCAGGCTTAGATTTATATCTTAAAGGGTGTGATCTCCTAGGTGGGATAATCCATTCAGTTGAAGGATTAAACAACCTAGGGTAGTGATTGGGATTCGCAATTCTAGAAGTTTGAAATTTATTTTCCAGCTTAAGTCCAGATCGTCGATCCACGGTCGACGATCGCAAGCCATGTCGTCGATCATTTGTAGTAGTGCTATGTTCTGGATTCCACGATCGTCGATCACAGGTCGACGACTCAAGATGAGATCGTCGATCTCCTGCACCAAAGATATCATACTTGGTGAAGGTGTTCAGCGATCGTCGATAGACGTTCGACTATTGGTTTGACGATCGTCGATTAGTGTTCGACGATTTTTGTAAAGCTAGAAATTTTTTCTTCCTGTTCTCTTTCTTAATCTTATTCTGAATTTTCTTACATTTTTCAATTTCCTCAGTATTCTTTATTCCTGATTCAGAAATAAATTTTACTGGAGTGCTAAATCTCTCCTTTGTGAGGAGGATGGGTTCACTAGATGTAGCACCTAAGCCTAGTTTATCATTCCCAACCCTAGTGTTTGCTATACTGGTTATTTCAGATAATTTAAGGCTTCTGCCATTTAATTGTTCTTCTAATCTCTTATATTTAGCTAGTTCTAATTTTAGGAATGTTACTTCTTCTTTTGAGCTTTCTAATTCCTTTTCTAATCTAATTATTTCAGTACTTTCCATGTCTAGTTCCCTTATCTTTAATCTAAGTGACTTAATTTCTTTTTCAGACAATAGTAAATCTAAACATAGAGTTTTAAATTTTAATTTGAACTCAGGAGATGAGAAATCAAATGAGTCGATTACCTGGTCTTCCATAGAGGAATCTTCTTCATTGTCTCCTTCTTCTTCAGAATTCTCTGCAGCTGACAGAGAGCTGCAGGCATCAATAGCCATGAGGCAGACCTCTTTGGCTTTCTTCTCTTCTTCTTCTTCTGAATCACTGGAGCTAGAGGAGCAGGTATCCTCTTTTGTTTCACTCCAGGTAGTAGCCACAAATCCCTTGTCCTTCTTCTTGTATTTGTGTGAGGAGGACTTGGAGTGGTGCTTCCTGTACTCTTTCTCATGTTTCTTCTCCTTGTGTTTCTTCTCTGGACAATCTGGAGCAATGTGTCCAGGCTTGCTGCAAACATAACAGATGATTTCTTTGGATGGAGTTTTGTCATACCTTGGTTTGTCCTCATACTTGGAGAACTTCTTTCTGAGGTCTCTTCTTCCAATGTTGAAGAACCTCTTGGCAATGAGTGCTAGTAACTCCTCATTTGATTGACTTCCTTCAGAAGTCTCAGCAGCCTTAAGAGCTAGAGAGTGCTCTTTCTTTGTAGGTGTAGGAGTTTTTACTTCAATTGCAGCAGCTCTGCTCTTTAAAGTTTGCTCATATGACTTGAGCTTTCCCAACAGAGCTTCTGTGGAGAGTTCCACAGTGTTTCTTCCATCCTTGATGGGCCATATCCTTGAGTCCTAAGAGATGGGAAGGCACATCAGGATCTTGTCATTGACTTCTGAAAAAGTTATCTCCTTGTCCAAAGACCTCAGTTCACTTATTATTGAACTAAGTCTTGTGTACATTGTGTCAATGTCTTCAGCATCATACTTCTTGAAATTTTCATACTGAGAAGTGAGGTTGGATCTCCTGTCCTTCCTCTCATCAGCTGAGCCAGCAACTATGTGGTTGAGGGAATCCCACATAGCTTTGGCTGAGGTACATTGAGCAAGCTTCTGGAATATTTCATCAGACATTGTCTGAGCTAGGATGTTCATTGCTTTTGCATCAGCTGCTTTTGCCTTCTTGTAAGTTTCATTGTAGTCAGGTGGTGGCACAGCACTGAGATCAGCAGAAGTGGAAGCAGCAGCAGGCCTAGCAGGTGGTCCTGTTAAAATAGAGGAAAAGATATCTTCATCAATAGAATTCATGTATAGTCTTATCCTGGCCTTCCATATGCCAAACTTGGACAAGTTGCATACAGGAGGTCTGGTGCTTGAATAATCCTTAGACTGGGCCATGTGTGAAAGTGTTTGAGAATGGTATCAGGAAACAACTTATCACTGGATCTTTTAACTCAGGTGTTAGCCTGTATGAACAGCTAACCTCCCTCTGATACCAATTGAAAGTGAGGGGATAAGTTGTAAACTACTCTAGAGGGGGGTGAATAGAGTATTCAAATTTTATGAACAACTAGTCAGCTCCCTTGGAGTTTATTTGCGGAATAAATAATCTGATACTTGAACCCTAAGAGCCTAACACAGTGAAGTGCACAAGTAAGAGAGTTAACTGAAATTTCAGTTTAACTAAAAACCTATCACAGCAACTAGCAATCCTAGGTAGTTCTATCACAGCCACAGAATAAACAATTAAACAAAAACAGCCAGAGAGACACAGGATATATAGTGGTTCCCTCTTAATAGGTACTCCACTCTTCTACCACCCTGGTAGGAATCCACTACAGGTTTTTGCTAAGTTGCCCTGCCACCAATGATCTGATTCAGGTAGATCAAACAGACCCTTTGAGCTTTTGATAAGGATGCTCAACCACAGGTTGTTGATAAGGTGCCCTGTCACCAATGTTCACTTTTGAAGAGGTGTGGAAACTCTTTTACAAAGGGGTTGAGAGGGTTAGATTATCTTCTCTGTTGTTAATACAGATTAGAGAAGACTTGTGGATTCTCTAAAGAATCAAAGTCTCCCCCTGGCTCAGTGAAAGTCCAGGGAAAGCCTTTGCTTCAGGATGAAGGAGTTTCAGATATACTGAAACTAAATCCTCAGAGATCTGTAGACTGATTTTTATCAGGTCTTTAGATTCTGGAATAATTGAAGCAGAAATGGAGCTCTTTCTGAAGTCTTGAAAACTCTAAGCAGATGCTCAGGAGACTTGAGAATGAAAGAAATTGCTCTGGGCTTTTTCTTCAGGGGAGCTTTTCTTCTTCTGATTGTGAGATTGTGAAGAGTTGCTCTGACGATGCTTGAGAGAATGCAGCACTAAGAAAAAAATCTCTCTGTATCTGTAACTTCTTATTTTTCTGAGAAAAAATCTCTCTTAAATATGTCTTCTCATTTTTCCTTTGGAACGGCTCTATTGATTTTGAATTCTCGAGCCCTGCAACAGATTATCTCAAAAAATAGAATATAGCAATAGGAATAGAATGACCTATTAGCTTACTGTCAGTCCCAAAGAGGAATTAAATGAATAGGAAAATATCTCAGCATAAAGACTTATCATTCTTGGAAATAGCATACACCGCCAACGGCTAGAATACAGCCTGGCAATATATTTTGTATAAAAGGACAAAAATGCTTTATCAAAATACGAAATCCCGTAATTTATGCTTAACATATTTGGTAATTAATTCATTTGAATTTAAGCCATAAATTAGCAAAAACAATCTTCAGAAAATCTTTCTAACCACACGCTAAAACACTTGGAAATAAACCAAGGAATATAATGAATACGAAAAGATAAAGGCAGACAATAATCGTCGAACAGGGGTTCGATGATCGTCGACCTAGCTAACAGATCGTCGACTAAGAGCAGAAATCTGTCGAAACAGAAATCGTGAAGCGAGGACACGATCGTTGAACTGCTGATGGCAGATCGTCGACCAACCTTTAGAGCGTAATAAACTTGCTCTGAGATCGTCGACCAGCGGTCGACGATAATTGTCTTGACTTCAACGATTCTATAGCCCTGCTATCGTCGACCAATGATCGACGATTGCGAGGCCTCGTTCGACGATGGTCGAACGGAAAAAGCCTTAACCAAAAATACATCTATAACTACTAGCCTAAGCTCTAGGTCAGTTATAAATTGTCCTAGGGAAACTGAACAAGGCCTAATCATGATCATATATAGTTATATGGATCAAGAGGGGCTGGAAAGGGATTACATAAGCCAAATCACATCTAGGGTACCAATAAAGAGCATCTATCTCTGAGGCAGTGGGAACACTCAAGGGCCCAAACACAGTCGCGACTTGTGTCTCAGTAAGCTCCCTCTCCATTCCTGCACTCGGTCTATCTGGAATCTCACTGGGGGCCGATGTAGGAATTCTTTCCTCAGGTACTTACTCTTACTCTTCCTCAGGCAGGTCTCTTACTCCCCTAGCATAAAAATTCTCCTATCCAACCACGAGAATATGGATGAATGAATTTTCTTTAGGTCATGTATAGGAACGCTTTTGGACATGTCAAATATATATCTGTCCATTTGATTCAGGAACAAACTCAGAATCCTTAAAAAGTTTGGAGCGTGGAGGCAATCTTTGATCCTAGCAAATAGGATAGAATCCAATCAATTTTCTTCCGGTAGATGATTGCCACAAGAATCTTGAACATCTCTGAAGATAGGTAGTCATGGGAACCAGTCTTGCATAACAGTACTTTGCCTATAATGTCTGATTGTAGCTTTCCTTTCTCATTCATGCCTTTTCTCTTGATAACTTTGATACCTCTTGGCAATCCATAGAACAACATGGCTCTTGTAAAGTCCTCCTCTTCGAGGTGATCGGCTTCATCACAAGCTGGAAGCCTCCTGAGCTGACTGAGGAGAGAATCCTTCACCTGAACCTTAACCTGACGAACTTTGATCATATTATAGTATCTTCACTTCGATGTTTTTCTTTCTGAAATAATTTAAGGACATCCTTATCCAATACCCTATGCGATCCAATTTTCAACAACCTAGCAAGTCATTGGTGCTTCGAGGAGCCATGGATAATAGAGGAAAAATCAAACTGAGTGAACTATTTCTGCTGAAACTTTAGATGAACTGTGGAGGTCGATGACACTAGAAACAAACTTGTTGGTGATTGGAAGAGCTATGGAAGACTAGAAACTATTGTATCTGTCGACCATGATGGACTGGCTCATGCAGAATGACTCGTCAGGGAATATGGGGAAGAGCTATTCCGCGGCAGGCAAATTGTCTGGAGGAATTTCGGCAGAGACGGACAGTTTCTTTCGACGAAATAGTATGGTTTGCCCCTTAGAACTATATACATATGTTTTAATTTTTAAGAGGGAAATGTGCGTACCTGAAAATGAGTTTTTCTACCGATCTAGTATAAGAAGGAAATTTTTTTACCTAAGTCCAATTCGGCGAGTTTCGCTGGAAATAGAGCCAGATTCGGCGAGTATCATCATGAGTACTAGACGTATTTCAACGAATCATCGATATCCGATGAGTGATACTCGATGAATTTTCCTTGGTCAATTTTTTCGCTTAGTGATGCGCTTCCTGAGTCAATTCATGTCTTCTTAGCAAACTTAATGAGTCCTTTTTTAGCATACCCAGTTTAATTTTCAAAAATGAGAACTTGGCCTCGTCCATTGGCTTCGTGAATATATCGAAAACCTGCTTAACTGTCATTAGCTGAGAGCTATGTCTTAGTTGTCCACATGCTCCTGGATGAAGTGATACCGAACTTCGATGTGCTTTGTCTGGCTATGAGAAACTGGATTATTTTCGATCGCTATAGCACTGGAGGAGTCGCAGAACATTGGAATTTCTTAGAACTTTAGGTTGTAATCTTCAAGTTGATTCTTGATCCATAGAAGCGGCGCACAATAACTACCCGCATAGATATACATTGACTCGGCAGTTGAAGTTGCCACACAATTTTTTTCTTGCTGCTCCATGAACTAAGCCTTCTTCCGAGGAATTGGCACGTACTAGAAGTGATTTTCCTTTCATCACTGCTACAAGCAAAATCTACATCTAAAAATCCAATTAGCTCGACATCATTACTTGGTCTACTAGCAGTGAGGTAGAGCAAGGATCTAATTATGCTTCTGTACTTGCTTTCATCAAAAGGTTTCCCTTTCTCATCCTTGTGCAGAGACAAAGTTGAACCCATTGGAGTCCTCATCAAGGTTGCGTTCTCCATTCTGAATTTATTTAGTAACTCCTTGGTGAACTTCGTTTGAGAGATGAAAATTCCATCTTCAAATTATTTCACCTAAAGTCCTAAGAAATACTTTAGCTCTCCCATACTGATCATTTAGAACTTCCCTTGCATAAGTTTGGAAAACTTCTTGCAAAGGTTATCGTCCGTAGAGCACAAAATAATGTCGTTGACATAGATTTGCACCATCAAAATCATGCCTTTTACTTCCCTAAGAAATAATGTCTTATCTATCTTTCCTCTTATGAACTTGTTCTCAAGAAGAAAGCTAGATAGCGTCTCATACCAAGCTCGGGGAGCTTGTATTAAACCATAAAGAGCTTTGTTCAGAAAGTTAACATAGTCAGGGAAAGTAGAGTTTACAAAACCTGGGGGTTGTGCTACGTATACTTCCTTTTTCATATTCCCATTAAGGAATGCTGACTTCACGTCGATTTGATAGACCTTGAAGCCTTTAGGGTAGCATACGGAAGAAACAACCTGATTTCTTCAAGTCTGGCCACCGGAGCAAATGTCTTATCAAAGTCGATCCCTTCTTCTTATCTATATCCTTGTGCAATAAGCCTGGCTTTATTCTTAATGATTACTCCATTTTCTTACAGCTTTTTTCTTAATACCCATTTGGTACCGATCACAATCTTTCCTTTGGGCCAGGGAACCTTCTTCCAAACCTTGCATCTTTCAAACCGATTGAGCTCCTCTTGCATGGCCATTATCAAAGTGGCATCCTTATTTGCTTCTTCAAACTTCTTTGGCTCAACCTGAGACAGAAATTAAGATGTAGAATTTCATTAGCAGTACCTCTTCTTGTTATGATAAAGTCTCCTGGTTCTCTAATGATCACATCAACCGGGTGATCTCTCAAGTGTCTGAATGCTAGATTTCTTCCTCTCCCAACAGCAGGTTCTTCCACATCTATAACATCTCCTGTAGGTTGGGGTTGTTCTTCATCTAGTCGTTCTTCATTCACCATTCTTAGATCCATGACCTCGACTGAGCTTATAGCATCTTCCTTAACCGCTTCTTCCAAGCGTAAATCCTTTAACCTGGTACCTGCATCTACCCCAACAACACTATACGAGCTATTATGAAGCATGCTTGTCTCATCAAATACAACATTTATAGACTATTCTACCACTAGGGTATTCTTTTTGAAAATCCTATATGCCTTACTAAGGCTACTATAACCTACAAAATACTTTCAAAACATTTTTCACTAAACTTCGTGCGGTAATACTTCCCATTGTTATGTACGAAGCATTTACTGCCAAAGATCCTAAAGTATGACACAGTTGGTTTTCTGCCTTTCAATAGTTCATAGGGAGTCATACGATGGTTTTTATTAATTATTGCTCTAGTTTGCATGTGACAAGATATGTTGACTGCTTCAGCCTAGAAGTACTCTGGTAGTGAAGCGTCATTCAACATAGTTGTACATGCTTCAATGAGGATTCTATTCCATCTCTCGACAACTCCATTTTTTTGTAGAGTATGTGGGTAGGAAAACGCATGAACGATACCTTTACTTCCACAAAATTTTGTCATAGCACCAGACTAAAATTCTGTTCCGTGATTACTGAGCAGTTCAATTTTTTCTGAAATTGCCTAACAAAATTAGTGAAAACTTCAAAGGTTTCTGACTTGTGTTTTAGAGAGAACACCCAAGTAAAACGAGAGTATTCATCAATAATTACAAATGTATAGACATTACCTCATAAACTATGAATTGATATAGGACCGAATAAGTCCATATGAAGTAGATATAAGTTTCTAGAGGAATACTTTTCAAAAATACCCTTAAAGGAAGCCCCTGTCAGCTTACCCATCTGGCATGTGTGACATGGACTCTCTTTAATGCACTTAATGTTCGGGGCATCACACATTAAGTTGATTGGATCGTTGTCTCAACCTAAATCACCTAGAGGGGGTGAAAAGGTGAGGTCAATATCTTTTCACAGAATGAAAACCACTTTAAAATAATTAAGCACACAGAACACAGTGATCTATAATGGTTCCTTGAGTTAGGTATGTCCACTGTCCTGCCTTGCCTATCTAATACGAAGGGAAAGATTTCGCTACATCACCTTCCTCAGATTTTAACAAATCTTACAACTCGGAGCCTCAACTCCAATAACTCGGATACAACGCTCCTACCACTCGGAAAATAACATCTCCTACAACTCAATCCAGACACGGATCTACAACTCTATCCAAACACGGATCTACTACTTGAAGGCAATAACCACCTGCAAATGTAAATAAGAATTTACACAATAAAGACAAAGATTACAAGTAATCCTATTTAGATCTAAGTCTTCACTCTATCGTTCTTCGAATAGGTTGAACTTGAATATCTTAGAGAACACGGAAAATTTGAAATCTTTGAAAACTTTGATCACGGATCGACTAGATCTGAGAGAATAAGAAACTTTGGAGAACAATAATCCAGTCGATTTGCTTGAAAATGATCGAATCGTGCTGTGCTATCGTCGGTTGGGCAGAAGTCGCAAATGATGTTCAAAAGCCAAAGAGAATTCTTCGATCGGTAACATTCTTGATTTGACTTGAGCATGATTAGGGTTGATGAAAAATCCACCCAAAAGATATATATGAAGCTTCATTTACAACGACTAAAAAAATTCTTTCCATACCTGAAAAGTCGCAGTTTACCGTACATGGATATCAGGAAGATCGAACAGGAAATTTGAAAATAGGAAGAAATAACCCTAGGTCTAATTCAACAAATATCGTCGAGTATAGCTATGTATACTCGTCGAACCGCATATGAATCTCGATGAAAATTACCTGAAGAAATTTCAGTCCAGTCAAAATTATAATTCAATGTTTTAGCAAAGACATACTCGATGAATTCGATGAGTATTAGTTGATACAGTCGACACACTTGACGCATGCGCTAAGCTATATTCGACGAATCTAACTTATAAAATTCTAGAGAAAAAAATTTGGAAAATCAAAGGTATACCCAATGAATCTCGATGAATTCGGCGTGTATCGACATGTATATTCAACAAATTCGACGAGTATCAGAAGATATACGTGACGAATTCGACAAGTATACTTGATGATACTTGATGATTATTACTTAACCGATTTTTAAACTGTTAGAGATTTTAGCCTAAGTAAATTCGACGAATTCGACGAGTGCCAGTAGGTATACACAACAAATTCAATGAGTATCAACGAGGATACTCGACGAATATCCCTTGCGATACTCTACGAACTTTACCTATGTAAAATTCCCGTTCTGCTGATTTCCACTCCTTATCCTTCTTTGATCCTTTTAATGAACTTGAGATAAAAGTACACCCCAATAGAGAGATTACATGTGAGTCAACACAATGGCCTACACAATGAAGGATTAAATTGTATTGTCCTGTGTTTCATGACCCACTATGACCCGACATTGGGTTGTAATTATCAATAAAGTTCTGTATGCACATAACTAAAACATACAACATCAAATACAACTCAATTCATCTTAGCTTAAGGGAACCCCTCTTAAAATCAGGGTAATTGTGGATACAATACCCAACAGGATGAAAAATGACCGTTATGGACTTGTCTTCGTAGATTCGAACTCGGCTCGCAAATCTGAGCTCCGAAACTGCAACACTGATGAGATCTCCTTCATCCGACTCTCCTCCTTTCTCCTCCAGCTGCCCAGAAGTTAGTTTCAAAAGAAATGAGTTAAAATCACTCACAAGGCTTAAAGCCGAGCTACAACCATGTAGTAACTAGCTACTGCCGCTCGGTACCCTAAACGACAGCTTCTTACGCAAGCCACCACCCAAAACCTTCAATCTCGGGACAACACGTGTCCATGACATAATTATTCTGCTATCGCCGTGCGGTAAAAACATACCGCCACACAGTAGACAATCCGTCAAGTTAACGCGCCGTTTAGACGAACTGACGCTACCGCCATGCGGTACCCACTATCACTGCGCGGTAACCTACCTAGCGCCATGCTAATTTAAATGGCCACGCTAATGTCAGCGGTATTTCTACAGTAGAGATGTAGCTCACAGAATCGCACTCTGGCTTCAGGAAACTTGGAGTGTTACATTCAATTAGGCTTTATTTCATACTTCCAAATCCGACTCTTTTTCT
Organism: Platanthera zijinensis; assembly: GCA_039513925.1. NCBI lineage: Eukaryota > Viridiplantae > Streptophyta > Magnoliopsida > Asparagales > Orchidaceae > Platanthera > Platanthera zijinensis. Next base: position 110,946,683 of record CM077093.1, on the reverse strand, counting down.
AAATTCCCTAAATTATGCAATCATATAAAAAATGAACAAGTTTTAAAATTAAATACACATGCTCAAATCATGGTGGAGAATTTGAAAATGAAACATTTACATGTTTCTACAATAATCTAGCATCAAACAAAAATTTCCCACTCCATTCACCCCACAACAAATTAATGCGGTGGAGAGAAAAAATACACTTTAACAAGCACACAGTATGTTATATTAGTATGGGTTGCTTCGATCATTTTGGTTTGAAGAGGTAAATACATTATGTTTTGTAATAAATTGAGTCCTACTTTGCCCAATTTTAAAACTAACATCATATGAACATATCTTTGGTTGTAAATGCTTTATTTAAATATAAATGACACATTAGGTAAATTTGATAAAAAAATCCAAAGAAAGAATATTTTTTGGATACTATTTAACCAGTAAAGCATATAAATATATAATGAAAGGTCTAAAAAGGTTGAAGAGTCCATTCATATTAGATTTGTTGAATTTGTTCCTTGTGTAGATCCTAATTTTACAGGTAATGAGGAGGAACCCCCTTCCCACATAGAGCTAGAGTATGATGAAGCGGTTGGAGGAGGTGAAAAAAAGAAGTGGAGCAAGAGGAATTTGTGCTTCCAAGCATGCTGAGATTTTCAAAGGATCATCCAAGGGACCAAGTAGTTGGCGAACCTTCAAGAGGGGTAACGACTCATTCTTCATTTCATAACACTTCTTCAAATTTATGCTTTGTATTTGAAATTATAGCCAAAACTGTTTCCTCCTTTTTAAATGAGGAATTTTTGTTTCTTGGTATGTGTTAACCCAGAATCATGCTGCGACGAAGGAGGGCATCCAGAGGAGGCAAAAAATCCTTGCTAAGTTATCATTCTCTGAGCCTACCGACTTCCCAGGTCGACACTCCTGAGCACTCATGAACATTGCCTGGGAGATCAGCAATGTTCGATGTAGACAGTTAGTGAGTGACCTTTAGATGGATTTTCAGAGTGCGATTCAGAAGCTCTAGTTTAGATTATGCGTGGTTGCCTCAGCCAAGTCTATGCGGACTCTTCCCATTCAATTTACCTCAAAAAACATCGTGTTATTTCATGTCGTCTCTTCCTTTTGTAAGCCCCCTCCCGGAATACAAGACACAGTCGAGGTGAGTTTTATGGCCAAAACAGCTGCCTTACGGTAGCGCGATATACGGGTCGACCTATACGAAAGGAAGCATATCCTGCTGGCTAAGAGCAATATCATCAATGCCAACCGAACATAAAGAATATAAACAGAAGTCCAAATCCACATAAGTATAATAGTCCAACTAGTACATCAATAATAAGAAGCAACATCAGCTTCTATAATATCAGATTACATAAAAATCTGCCCCAAGGGCTACAATATGAGTAACTCAAAACTCACATCCGTAACTAACGGCAGCGATGGTAATGTCATATCAGGCCCTGTCACAAAGGCCTGGCTGCCATCCTACACAACCTGCTGCTACACTATCTATGGGGTTTCCTCAAAGAATGGAAGGCGTAGCAACCGTTAGACATAAAGACTAAGTGGCTATCACAATCCGCTCCCCCGACGACTCTTAGGCACCCGGGGGAGAAAGGAAGTGGGTAATATATATATATATATACCATATTATAAAGAAATATGGAGGTCTGCAAATAGCATGAGTTTGAAATTAGAGGATAATTATGTGGCCGTCGGATTTCAGATCTTTGATCTTGAACCGTTAGACCAAACTCACACTCTCTCCAGACTTTTTTCTAGACCCCCTAAACCTACTCTAGGAGAGTCCTAAACCTAGGTGAATTAATTTCAAAATTAAATTACCAAAACGGATTGGCGGACCCAAAAACCTGGCAGGTCTGCCAGCCTGCCAATCAGAAATTACGCAAGCCTGAGAGCCCGACTGCCAGCCCGCAAGCCCAACATCGTTTCAAGCATTAATGTGGAACGGGCCAGCCTGCCAGCCCGCAAGCAGAAATTGTTTGAAGCATTAATGCTGAATTCTCATTATATACCCGAATATTTAATTTTGACGGGCGGTGTGGGACTAAAACAGGCGGGTGTACTGTTCACCCGCCTGTTTTAATATTATTATAAATTTTTTTATTATATTTTTATATATTATATTTTAAAAATATATGTTTATTATTATAGAGCAGGCGGGTGAACAGTGCACCCGCGCACTGTTCACCCGCCTGCTTTATATATTTATTAAATTTATTAAATTTTTTATTTAAATGTTTTATTATATTTAATGTTTTATTTAAAAATATATGTTTTATTTTTAACTTAATTATTATAAAAAACAGACAGTTGCGTACTGTGGCGAAGTCCGCCGGTCGGGTACTGTGGCGCGTAGCCATCGGGGAAAGTCGGGCGAAGCCGGTCGGGTACTGTGGCACGTAGCCATCGGGGAAAGTCGGGCGAAGCCATCGGGGAAAGTCAGGCGAAGCCCGACGGGGTCGGGCGAAGCCCGACGGGGTCGGGCGAAGCCCGACGGGGGCGGGCGAAGCCCGACGGGGGCGGGCGAAGCCCGACGGGGGCGGGCGAAGCCCGACGTGGGCGGGCGAAGCCCGACGGGGGCGGGCGAAGCCCGACGTGGGCGGGCGAAGCCCGACGGGGGCGGGCGAAGCCCGACGGGGGCGGGCGAAGCCCGACGGGGGCGGGCGAAGCCCGACGGGGGCGTGCGAAGCCCGACGGGGGCGGGCGAAGCCCGACGGGGGCGGGCGAAGCCCGCCATCGCCAACCGGGTACTGTGGCGCGTAGCCATCGGGCCGGAGGCCCGTGCTTGTCACTCGTATATATATATGTAAGTAGTGATAGCATGTGGTATAAGACTTATCAATATCAAAGTATCCAACATGTAAAATAAGTGAGTATACCAATCTATGCTAGCAATTCTACTATCAACAGTAGTGAAAATATATTCTACAATAGAAAAGTAACTCAACTTATAAGAATGCCCATGAAGACTTATAAGATAAGGATCGGCTTAACAGGAAAGTAACGCATCATATAAGAGTGCCCATACAAACTTATATTATATGGATCAATGCGGTGCAATGCAATGATAAGAATGCAATATGATGACTCACCCATGCTCACACACACACACACAACGATGTCGACACAGACTTGTAGTTCCCACTTTTCGAGCAGATAGATAACCTCTCAAGCATCATCCGTCGTGGCTAGACGATGACAGTGAAATGAGCTTTCCACTACTAGGCGGGCATCCACACTACCAAGCCAAGGACTCCGTACGCATCAATGCTAAGAACACAACAGTTGAGCTCCCTGCATACTATGGCTCAGAAGGAGTCTCAGGTAGATGTTCTCCGAGAACTAACCCAAATGGCCTATGTCGTGGCATGAAAGGAGCCAATGGGAGCGTATCACCAATGGACCAAGCCCAACCGTCCACTTGGCATGAAAGGAGCCCCCTGAATGAGCATCGAGGACAAAGCCCAACCGCCCAAAGTCTATCTGTTGACTCTCATCAGTGTGATGACTGGCAAGCCCATAGACCTACCACACTATCCATAACCCATGATTATTTTTGATGCAAGAAATATGCCTCCGGATTCTACTAATAGAAAGAAGTATGGGGAGAAACTGTAGAGTAACCGGTTACTAGCGATTAATGGAAAAACTAAAGCAATCCGCACGAAGCGGCGACACCATACTTCGCATGACATGGCTAAAGCCCCTCTTCTGACGGGCTTTCCCATGATTCATAATGAAGCAGTTACAAAGAAAGGGGGAAAAGAGTGAGAAGAAAAGAAGCCGGCCGGATAGTAGGCCGCAAGGCACTAAACTCGAGACCACAGCTCTTAATAAGCGAGCTCCTGGATTCGAGTCAGCGTGAATTGGGGAGTGTCACCACCCTATTTATAGGCTCGGGGGCCTGCCCAAATGGGAAGGGATAAAATTACCGATGGCTCGGGGTACAGGAGAACCGGACAGAGGTGAGGGTAAGCAAAAAATAAAAAGAGAACAAGAGGGAAGCCGCGCGGCCTAGCGGGTTTCCCCTAGCGAGCTGAGCGACTTGGCCTCTTGGATTTGGTGCCGATCTGAGCCTTCCCTTAGGGCTGTCTAACTAAGGAATCCGCACGAATTGACGGTGGACAAGCCGACCCACTTGAAGAGGCGGCTAGAAGGCCAAGCCGCCCGACCTGAAGAGGGATGTGAACTGGTCGTGTATTCGGGTTAAACAGATCCCTGCAAATTTCAAAATTTCAGAAAATTTTGGAAATGCAGAACTTAACCATAGACCACGACTGCCTTTAATGTTGCTACGTCTATAAAATGGCCTTAATTCTATCATTTTTCAAGATCCCTGCGAAGCCACGTATCGTTACTCGCCACTAGAGGTCAGGATTTTTCAAGCGGGCACGATCTTCTGCAATATGGACATCCTTTCTGCGAAACTAGACCGCACAGAGAGGTCGGCATATGAGAAAAAGAAGAGGAAAAGTCGGAAGCCGGAAGGCTCTTGTCGGCAACAGGAAGTCAATCCAAAGAATTTGATTACTCTGGCGACTTCTGAGTCGGCAAAGAGTCTGACTGAGGTTGTTGTGGAGTCCTCACAGGCCGCGGGAAAAATGGTAGCGGCTTCTATGACTGCTCTCCCATAAACCGCAGCCGAGCGATCATTTGAACTCACCTTCTCGCCTTCTGGAGAACCCTACCTCAAGATCTCTTGAACGGAGGAGAAGAGTGTAGGCTCTGACAAGCCAGGCTAATTGTTCAAACCGACTGAGGTGATAGTGCTGGAGAGCGAGCCGGAGAAGCCGCCCGAAACCGCACAACTTTCCATCGTCAAGGACAAGCGGGTAGAGATTGTAGTCGCTTCTTTAAAATGATAGGGAAAAAAGAAAGAGACATTGGAGGAAATGTTAAGGAGAAAGATGAGAAAGATTCAAGTCGGAAAGAAGAACATTTTTGCGAAGACCGGAGCAGCAAGCCTTCAATATAGGCCACGAGAAAAAGAAGTGACGGACAGTCCGTCAACGCCCTCTTCCAAGCCAAATGAGCCCGAAAATACTCCAGCCGCTAACGACAACTTGAGCGACATCTTCAAAGATATTGAGAAGCTCAAGCAGTAGGACAGATAGTTGTCCACCCTAAAGGCTTTGCAAGAGGTCGTCCTTCCTGTCATCGAAGTCATTGGGGAGAAATCCGACGAGCTGTCTTCTGTTGTCCCTAAAGGAGACAAGAAGCAAAAAATAAAGAAAAATGGAGGAAATGAAAAGGATTATAGCCGGGATGAAGCCGACAACCGTAGTTTCCTTCCTGCAAGGTTATCATGGAGATGTTAGGCGAACTGTAAATTTCTATAAGCCGCGGTCAAGATAGAAGGGTGCGGAAAAAATCTTGAATCTGCCATCCAGCTTTTTCCTGTCCATGGCTCAACTGAAAATCAACGGAAAAGATACCGTGCGGCTTTGGAAGGAGAAACTTATGCACATGGATTATGAACGATCTAGGCAGCCAGTGTTTAGATTTATTACCAAGGCTATTGAGGGTGAGAAGATTCAGACCGGCGGTTTTCTTTCTACTAATGCTCTAAAAAATAATTCGATATTATCTGACCAATTCTTACCGCCCTTATCTTCGCTGCAGGTGAACCAGAAGACACCATGAATTCGTGCAATCTGAGTACCTTCCTACCTACGCTACCACCATCGCCACCAAGTATCCAAGAAGACAAGCTGGCTGAGTTCCTGCGAAAAGTTGATCGCTTGGAGGAGGGACTGAGGGAGCAGGAGGAGGAGCGGTGGACTGAAAGAACAGAGGTGCGGTCTATGCTTGAGGCTGCTAAGAAGAGGGTACAAGAGTTGCAAGTTGCCTTGGAGCAGGAGAGAATAGAGAAGCTAGATTTGCACGCTCTAATTTTGATGGCCGGCCAGCTTGAGAGAAAAAGAGGAGATATTTGAAAACTTGATGGGGGAATCGACAAGGATCTTCCAACGTAGTCAGGTAGAGGCCAGCGACCTATTTTGGTGACTTATGAAAAGACACAACAACCAGGCCACATGACTTTTGGAGAGACTTTAGGTCCACATGTGGTTGCATTGACTGGGTAAGTCCCTGTATTTGGCGATCTGGAGGGTCGCGCTCTACAGATGATTCCATTTGTTCGTGTGGAGCGCGATACCTCGCGAGTTCATTGGTCTCTTCATTCAATCCACATCCTCGTTAGTCAAGTTTATGTCCAGCTAGTACAGACCGGCGACCATGTCGCGCAGATTGGGAGAGAATGTGTAACACCCCAAATCAGTAGATGTTTAGTCGACCTGAGATCGATTATAATCATCGAGAGATGCTCGACGGAGATCGTCGAGTGGAGCTCGACGGAGATCGTCGAGCGGATCTCGACGTACGTCGTCGAGCGGAGATTGACGATGATCGTCAAGCTGAGATCGATGAAAAACATCGAGCGGAGCTCGATGACAATCGTCGAGCTGAGATCAACAAAAAAAGTCCACCGTAGATCGTCGAGCTGATCTCGACGATTCTGGCATATTATCATCCCCAATGCAGAGCAGTGACCACTGTCAAGAGAATAGCGTGCGACCATTGAGCCGTGATTGACCTTTTTAACTCCAAACTGAGTCGTTGCTTTGTTTTGTTGATTGGATCAAGTGGCTGGGATGGAAACCAAGGCCTTATCTGTAGAGGAATGGAAAGAGGAACATATTATTTCCTTTTCTCTCTCTCTCTCTCTCTCTCTCTCTCTCTTCCTCGCTGCCCGAGCTCTGGAGCAGAAACCTTCGGCTGGTGCTAGGGTTGCTTGCTGGAGAAGATCTTGAGGCCGAAAAAAGATCTAAAGCTATAATCGCGAAGGGGAAAGTGAGGCGATCATTTCCATCTACGTAGAAATGCTTTGCCATGGCTCCAAAGAGAACGTCAAGGGTAACAATCTTTCTTCTTGGACATGTGAAGTCCTTATTTTGGCATATGCATGGATTTTCCCAACCAAAAGTTGGAATGTTGAGGGATTTCCGTTGGGTTGATTCTTGAAATCCCCAAGTAGTCTTGCATATAGATCCGAAAATGTGTAGTACGGAATAGGCATGTTGTGTGAAGCCCATCTGGACAGGTTGGTCTGGATTGGGGATTTTTTATTTTGCGCACCGGAGAAGACTCCGCTTTTAAATGAGTAGTTTGTGGAGTTGGTGGGTTGTTCCTGTGAAGTGGAGTAACCGAAAGTACTGGAATGGGAATTCCAGGAAAATACCCTCGTAATTCTTGTGTTGTATGCTATGGAAAGACCATTTTTCTGGTACTGCAGGATGCTGTAGGGTTTGGGTTAAGTTTGGTTGTAGAAAGAGAGCTTCTGTTGAACCCGCCAAGCAATCACGAGGAACGCTATCACTAACTCCCCATTTTTGATTGTGAAGCCAGTCCTTGGTGGACAGTATGGCTGTTGTGAGCTGCGAGCTCTTAAAAGGCTTTGTGCCTAATGAACAAGGGGATGCCGACCCGCGTCAGTCTAGTATTAAACTGATAATTTCAGCAACGGGCAAGGTATGAACTATATCCGCGTTATGGTTGTCTAACATGAGTGCCTGGGATGTTGGCGTTCGTAAGGTTTACATAATGAGAGTCTTAGGCATGCGCACCATAAACACTAAAGTCTCCGGTTATAGGCTGTGGAGCCTAATGCTCAAACATTACTGTTGGGCTTTGGACCCTTGAACGATAGTGGGACCCTAGTTTTCCGGTAAACCAAGAATGTGCCCTGAGTGCGCGGAGGGTCGGGCCGCGTGGATGATGTTTGTGTGATATATTAATTGTGAGAGAGTGCACATTGTGTGATATATTTTCTTGTGAAATGATATGCCTGCAGGAAAGTAATACAACTGCCTCGGGAAAGGGGTAAGGGTCGTTATAAATTTGTTAGCTGAATTCTGACTGTTTCCTTGTTTACCACCATAATGGTGGGCTATCCTTGTGCAGGTGATGGAGAGCCGAGCGAGAAATAGAGGGATGAAGACCCTGCTGCTGCTGGATCTCGAAGGCTGAGTAAAGAACTTTATTATTTTCATGTTTGGTTGGCCTGTGTGCCGATGTTTGTAATCCACACCTGTGAAGCTTAACTGTAAGGCCTTAAGGCCAATATTTATGTATTTGGTGTACATTCCTTTGGGGTTATATATAAATGTAGTTGTTTATATATAATGGACATTCGTGGCTATTGAGTTCAATATTAACTTTAAATCTTCCGATAGTTTGCTCGGAGTTAGGATGCAAGTATGTTTTGGTATTAACTTGTAACCTCGCCGCTTGTATGTGGCATATAGTGTGGGGTCCCGGCCAGACCTTCTATTATATGTTATTTAACAGATGGGGTTGTAACAATTTCGTATCAGCTTTTCTCTGTCTTTGATGCGCTGGCAGTAAGATTACCGTTCATGACCAAATAATAAAAGGGAGGAGTAGCTTCCCCAAGTATCGATCTCATGCAGAGTGCAAGTAGGGCGCATGGATTTCGCTTTCAGAGAAATAATGAAAGTGCTAAGTAACAGCGAGGGGTTTTATTTTGGGTTTCTTATACTAAGCAGCGTTAATCTAGTGCAGGTCGCCGTCACCACGTCGCTTGGGTGTATAACTCCAAAGAGTAATAGTGGAGAAGAACAAACTATCGAGGGTCGTAAACACCTCTTCGCTACACGCGCTTCTTGCAGTCGCTAGAATGGCTCAAACACAACTTTCTCTAATAAAGATGAAGCTCATCAACACACATTAAGAACAAGAAATCAACACCCAAAACCGAAGCAAGACCTTGAACAAAACATGGTTATTAAACCTCAACCATACTAGCATAAGTTCAAGCTATAGAAAATCTAAGAAAAGAGGAGGAGAAGCACAACCAAGCACTCGAAGGATCTCCAACATTCACGGCCAGAAGCGAGGGTTGTCGAGCCTCGTCCTAGCTCGGTCTTTGGAAGGTATCCGGGATCCCGAAGGGCTTTCACTTCCTTCTTCACACCAGTCTTCTTCGTGTTTTGGTCGCTGATTTGGATAAGGGCGAAATTCTTCCCAAGTTCTGCAACTAAGAACTCAAACAGTAGCTTGGTGTTTGGCAATGGCAAAGACGGTCGGAGAAAAGCTTTAGCAAGCTCTTTGGAGGAGAATGGGAGGCCGGATCAACCCTCCAAGGAGGAGAGAGAAAATGATGGCTTGAGGGAGGAGTTCCCGCTCAAAGGGGCGGAAATGGAGGTGGAAAATAGAGATATCCAGGTCCATAAGAAATCTGCTGCTTAAATAGTAAAAGTCAGAAAAAATGGTCATGCATGGTCTGGCACACGACCGTGCGTGAACCGTGCGATATTAATACCCAGAAAATGCCTGATGAAGAAGAAGAAGCGTTGACCCGTGTGTTTTACTCACGCATGGGCGATTCCGCCCGTGTGCTAAGGAAATCGCATGGGTAATGATAGATAACACAAACCCAGGCAATATAGTGGAATCATGCGTTTAACTCGCGCACAGGCGCTTCCGCCCGTGCGTGAAGGAAAACGCACGATAAACTACAGAACGGCCTAAAAGCAAAAGCTACAGGAAAACCGTGCTTTTCCTTCGCGCACGGTCCCGAAGAAATCGTGCGTGATGGAATCACACGGGCCGGTCAACCCTTCTAGAATAATCTATAGAAAACGCACGACGGAAACAAATCGTGCGCCATGAAAACGCACGACCGAGCGTTTTCCACAAATATGAATTCTGAAGTGGGAAAAACTGACCACCTGCACACAATAAAAACTCACAAAGGAGGACCCTCCAGCAATCAAAAAAATGTAAAAAAAACTACTAGAACGAGCCCTGGGGAGCACCATGTGCATACCCCCAGCAATCGAATGCGCAATTGCGCACCCCCGGGCTAGAAAAGTGCACTAAACGTGAAACGCATTAGGAACGAAATATCAATGAAAAAACTGAAATGTTAAGTGCAAAGTCATGAAAACCAGCCCAGATGAGTCTGCAAAACCCTATATAAACGGGACTTATCACACCCTCTGACTTACCTATTTGTGCATCCCGAGTGAAGAAGATCCTTGCAGACTAGAAAAAAAACTAACTAACACGGTAAATATGATCCGGAGTACCATGTGAAGTTGCACGCTCGCGGGCGTAAAAATATAGTAGAGAAAATTTCTAAGCATACAAAATAATTTATACTTTTCATCATGAGTAACAAAAATTCTATGACTACTCAAAAACAGAATCACGGTGAATCCTTCGGTCAGGCGTAGGGAGAAAATAGACGAAGCGCTAAGGCGAGTATTGCCAAAGATCGGGATTCGGGACAACCTCCAAAGGAATCCACCAATGTCGGTGACCATATGCTTGCCCGTCCACACTCTCTCCATGACACTTGTTTGACTTTAGCGAGAGTTCATATGACTTCGGGTAGTAATGGGGCTTGGGCTAAGGCGAGGTAATCAAGGATAAAAATGAAGGCTACGCACAAAACCCAACTGAGCTAGCACAAAAAGAGTCTATCCGCTACCCACAAACGCGTGGGTACGCCACACCCCCAGACTTAATTTTTAAAATACGGGTGTGCGTACCGCCTACTCCAAAAAATATATTAACTCAAATTAGATTTTCAGTTATTCTTTTCTTTGTTATTTTTCTTTCTTTTTCTAATTTTCTTTTTATAACTTTTCTTCTTAATTCTTCTTTTTCTTTTACACAATTCCAGCAAATATATTCATGGGAGCACAACAACATATTTCACAAAGATCAACACCCCATCAACACCCCCATCCTGAAATTAGAAAATAGTAAAGCTAGACTTGGGTGTGCGACTAGGGTCAGTAACTAGGCTTTGGTGAAATAAAAGTGGATCTGAATCAAAGGAGGGGTAGGCACAGTGAGGCTTGCAAGGATAAGATGTTAGGAACGGGTACAAAGCTCAACCTGACCAAAATGATGGCCTACATCATGCTCACGTTTAACTAACCATGCACCAATGCTTCGATAGTAGCTTGGGGCAAGTTCTTAGCCAACGAGAAAGACTATCTATCCTCCCGACTCGAGCAATACTTATCTAACGGCTGTCTACACACATCCCTAAGCTACCGTCGGATTCACACCGGATTCAGCAATTTTTGAGTAGAATAAAAAAAATTTATGCAATTTTCCTAAATCAAATGAAAGAAACAAGTTTGACTCGCCGTACACAAAAAGTTGAGTACGCGCACATGTGGGTGCAACGATGCGCAATGCAATGAACTAACAACATAAATTAAAAACAGCTACTGGTATGAAAATGAAGTGCACGTGCAAAGGTAACATCGACAAGCTCTCCCCCAGACTTAAGCTAAGAAGCGCAGCAAAATATGTCGAATTTAAAATCAAAATAAGATAAGGGGAGAAGTTACCCAATGCTCAGAAGATGAGCATACCATAAGATTGGCTTTAAAATTGATCAATAAGCCCTCGGCCCAAACAAAATCACTTGCAAAAAGCACATCTTCAACCAAGCAAAAAAAAAGTCATGCACACTCAAAAAGCTAAACCAACAAATTAAACGCAGCTAAATTAGGTTGTCTCCCAGAATCCCTTTTCATTACTGTCCTTAAGGTGGACCAAATACCTGTATTAACAGTTTTATACAATGTTCAGGTAGAAAAAGTTTAATATATAGAGAAAGAGAATTTAAAGTCACACACAGCATTAAGCAAATAAAACGCTAGCAGCAACAAGACAAATGGAGATGGCCCCGGAGATCCCTCACTCTTCAGCTAAATGCTGATTTGTGATAGATCCCCCTAGAAATGCGAGAAGAGGAAGAGGGGAGAGCTTTAGGGCCCAAGGAAGACAAGTCTCCCCTGTCCCTACCCTCCTCCATCCCGCGTCTGTGGGAAAAACTCTGCGCTTTGCGCAGAAGCAACTCCTTTCGTTTTAATTCTACAGAAGAGGAGCGCCAGGGCAGAAAGTTCACACCCGGCTCTTCAGCAACTAGATTAATATCCAAAATCGGGGGCATCCTTTCTTCACACGCTGAGGGTTAAAGATCAGCCCATGTTACCTGTTTCATAGTTTTACAGACTTTGGCTAAATAACTTGCAGTTTTTAAATCGAAATTCTGCACGCCCACATCCGGCGTGCACAGCATATCCATCTTTAAAGTAGCATCATGCATCACATCAAGGACCTTTGTCACTTCTTTCCCTTTAGTTTTCATTGGCGTTTCAAAAACTTCCTCAACCTGTTCTTGTCCCGTTGATTGAAAATCTTCCTTAACACCACTAGAAACATCATTAGATGACACAATAGTTAAGTTCACTGGTTTTTATAAGTTCAACAAAAATTAATTGAGGAGGCGAAGGTGGTAAAGGTGAATTAACTTTGGGCACAACAGTGACGCCACTAGCATCAAAATTCAACATCGCCTCATTGGCTTTAAGGAAGGGGACCCCAAGGATGGGTTTTGACATGTTACCCAAGGGTCAAGGCACCTAAAAGTCTGTGAAGATAGCCTCCCCATTCAAAACCACTTCTACACCCTTCACCTCTCCATTGGTCTCAACAAAAAATCCATTAGCTAGCATTAAGTATTTCCTTCCATCAGATTCAATATTCAAATTCATCTTTTCAACATCTTGTAAAGCAAGAATGTTGCAAGATGAACCGGAATCACATAGCGCTAGAGTTTCTATGGCATTAATCTCGCATTTAACCGTCATTTCACGGGCATTACATTCCCCCACATCCTCAGCACTCTTCCACTACTTAGGGGGATTCTTCTACGTGTCGCTCGGAAGAGTGCCGCGGGTGCGCTCAGAAAATAAGTGGTCCAATTATCCCAATTGTGTTTCCAAATTCCTCATGGAAGCAGTCTGAGTAGACATATTCGACTGGGCCATTTCACCAAACTTTTCCATCATCACCTCTAACGGCCTCTTGCGCGTCCCTTGCAAATTCTGATAATAACCCGGCTGAGATGGTCGCAGTTGGCTACCAAAAGCCTGAGTATCAAATTGATGCTAGCCCCCCTTCCATCTTTGACTTGTCGCATTTTTGTTCCACGAGAAATTAGGATGGTTTCTCGAATTAGGGTTATAAGTATTATTGTAAGGCATAACACGATTTTGATTAATTATAAAATTAACATTTTCTTCACAAGCCATACCTGCCTGGTAAGCAAACCGCTCACCCGTGTGGCACTCATAAGAGTAGTGGCCAGAGTTACCAAAACCCTGGCACGATATGCTCATCATTGGGGCATGCGGTGGAGTCGATCGGGTCAACATCATCTTCCCATCCAAGGCAGGATGGCTCGATTCATCGTGCAGCCCCACCGCATTTACATCATAAAAAATTATTGGCCCTCTAGGAGCATTCCTGCCTGATGTCCAGTACGTGATGTGGGAGGCCGTGTATTTAAGGAGTCTCAATGCTTCCTCAGGAGATAAGTTCATGATCGTTCCACCCGCTGCCGCATCGATCATTGCCCTAAAATTTGGCTCAATGGCGAAATAAAATATCTCCACCAAATTCCAAGGCTCACAACTGTGTTGAGGAAAACGGCACTATAGGTCGGCAAATCTCTCCCATGCGTCATAAAGAGTTTCTTGATCCAGCTGTCTTAACATGGCTATATCCCAGCGAGCATTAACAATTTTATCAACAGGATGAAACTTAGCCAAAAACATGAAAGATAATGCTTCCCAGGTGGCAGCGGTGCCAGGCGCGATCGTATGGAGCCACGTCTTGTCCTATCCCTTAGTGAAAAAGGGAACAACTTTAGTTCACAACTTCATCTACAATGCCCACATCGAGGAAAGTACAGCATATCTCAAAAAACTCATCTAAATGTAGCTGAGGATCCACGCTCGGCAAACCCGAGTATTGAGTATTGTTCCTAATCATATTCCAAATCGCAGCCTTGATCTCAAAATGATTATTTGTTATTGCTGGCCCGAACCATTGATAAACACTCCCCACTGTAGGGGTAGTGAAATCCCGAATTGTGCTAATGCGAGGCTGGGCCACATCCTTGTTCTCAACGATTCGTTCCCTATGGCCATTTCCCAAATGGCCCATGTCATCCATCCTTCCCTCAGCTACAGCAGCATGCAAGCGAGCTCTCCTCGCTCGTGCAGTCTCAGGATAAACACCAAAATCTTCTCCCATTCCACCAGGGTTCAGATCTGTCATACAACACTCACAAAAAGAAAACACTAAAAACACCAAAAAACTCACAAACTTTTCCCAAAAGTAACAAAATCCACGAAACAGTTGCACTCCCCGGCAATGACGCCAAAAACTTGATGTGGTGGCGGTAAGATTACCGTTCACGACCAAGTAATAAAAGGGAGGAGTAGCTTCCCTAAGTATCGATCTCACGCGGAGTGCAAGTAGGGACCATGGATTTCTCTTTCAGAGAAATGAATGAAAGTGCTAAGTAAAAAATAGGGGTTTGATTTTGGGTTTCCTACACTATGCAGCAACACACATAAAGAACAAGAAATCAACACCCAAAACTGAAGCAATACCTTGAGCAAAACATGGTTATTAAACCACAAGCATACTAGCATAAGTTCAAGCTAAAGCAAATCTAAGAAAAGATGGGGATAAGCACAACCAAGCACTCGAAGGCTCTCCAAGATTCACGGCCGGAAGAGAGGGTTGTCGAGCCACGTCCTAGCTCGGTCTTTGGATGGTATCTGAGATCCCGAAGGGCTGTCACTTCTTTCTTCACACCCGTCTTCTTTGTGTTTTGGTCGCTGATTCGGATCGGAGCGAAATGCTTCCCAAGTTCTGCAACTAAGAACTCAAACAGTATGTGAGAAGTAGCAAACAAACGACTAAAAAATGTGAAAGTAGCGAACAAATTACTAGAAAACAAGTCGGAACTTTGAATAATTGAAAGTTTTATTATCCAAAAAGATATCATTTACAAAGGCCTGACATCCTTTTTATAGAATGGAGGAGAGAGGAGAGAGTGCAAACTAACAATGTGGGACCAAAGCTATACAAAAATCTGGGCGGCTAGAACAACAGACCGGAACAGGCTACGCGGTTAGACAATGTTCTAATCGCTCAGCAATACTAGAAGAAAGAGAGAGATAGATGCGGTAGGAGACCGCTAAACCGCCCGGTTTCCAAGCCACCGGAGATAAACTGCCAGACTGTCGGACTACAAACAACAACAGCCTGGATATCAAACCGCTGGAGAGTAACCGCCAGACCGCGCGGTCTACAACCCGCAAGGCTCAAACCGCCAGACCGCCTGGTCTCATACTCCAACACTCCCCCTCAAGCTGAAGCATAGATATCAATCATGCCCAGGTTATCATAAATGTGGAAGAAGGAAGTAGAAACCGGCTTGGTGAAGATATCTGGCAACTCTTTGTAGGAGGTGACGAACGGAGTGCAAATATGTCTCTTCAAGACCTCTTCTCGGATGAAATGGCAGTCGACTTCTATATGTTTCATTCTCTCATGGAAGACCAGATTTTTGGATATGTATATAGCGGCCTTGTTGTCACAGAACATTGGCAGAGGATAGTCGTAGACCTCTCCTACGTCAAGCATGAGAGCCCGCAACCATTTTAACTCACATGTGGTTGATGTCATACTCTGGTATTTGGCTTCTGCACTGGACCTTGAGACAACAGACTGCTTCTTGCTCTTCCAGCTCACAAGATTACCTCCAATAAATGTGCAAAAACCTGATGTAGATTTAGTGTCACCTTTATCATCCGCATAGCTTGAGTCTGAGTAGGATTCAACTCTCAGATGACCATGCTTCTGAAAGAGTAGCCCTTTTCTCGGTGCTGCTTTGACATACTCTAGTATCTTTAAGGCAGACTGAAGATGACATTCCCTGGGAGCTTGCATGAACTTACTGACCTTGCCTACAGCATAGGCGATGTCGGGTATGGTCACCGTGAGATAAATGAGTTTGCCTACCAGACGTCTATACCTTGTGGCATCGGATATAAGAGGTGAGTCATCTATCCATATTTTGTCCTCTCTATTGGCCATGGGATACCGGGCCGGTTTGGCACCGGTCAATCCTGCCTCTTGTAGAAGATCCTGAGCATACTTCCGTTGGGAGAGAACCAACGAGTCTGGCTTCTGAGAGATTTCTATCCCCAAAAAATATTTCAGGGAGCCCATATCCTTCGTGACTAGGTGTTGACGTAGGTGTTTCTTTGTCAAGTCCACCCCATTTTGGTCATCGCCGGTAAGAAGAATATCATCCACATACACCGCCAAAACAATAAGACCCGATGCGGTTTTGCGAATAAACAATGAGTGATCGGCCGAACTTCTTGTAAAGCCAATGGCAGCCACAATGCCACTAAACTTGTCAAACCATGCCCGAGGGCTCTGTTTTAGCCCGTAGATGGCTTTCTTCAACTTGCATACTCGTGTCTCCCCCTGAACAACATACCCAGGAGGTTGCTCCATGTAGATGTCCTCCTTAAGATCCCATAGAGAAAGGAATTCTTGACATCAAGCTTGGAAATAGCCCACTCCCTGTTGACGGCCACAGAAAGAAGAACCCGGATGGTGCTGAGGTAAGCAACAGGGGAGAAAGTATCAAAATAGTCAACTCCATGTGTAACACCCCAAAAAGACCCCAAAAGACTCAACTTGAAGTTTGAGTAGCAGGTCAGGTTACACGGCCTGGGACACGGGCGTGTCCCAGGGCGTGTCGGGTGTACACGGCCTAGGACACGGGCGTATCCCAGGGCGTGTTCGATTTATTTTGCGAATTTGGCCTATTCAAGTCAGAGCCGGACACGGCCTTGAACACGGCCGGGAACACGGGCGTGTCAGGCTGGACACGGGCGTGTCAGCTGCCGTGTTCCGACCCGTGTACTGGTTGCAGCTCGATGGAGCAGGAGACACGGGCGTGTCTCAGGTTTGACACGGGCGTGTCAGGTCCGACACGGGCGTGTCGATGACCCGTGTTGTGCAGTCGGTTCAAACTGTGTGTACCGCTTAAGGGGTACACGGCCTGTGACACGGGCGTGTCACAGGCCGTGTCGGCCAAAAAGTGAATTTTTGGGAAAATCTTGGCCGTTCAGTTTTCTCTCTTTTGATCCAAGGGTCCAGGTGGTTTCCTGGCTGGGTTATTACGAGAAGTAAGGGTGAAGAGTCATTCTTCATTTGCCCTTAAGGAAGAGAAAAAGAGAGAGGAAGAGAGAAGAAGGAGGAGGAGACTAAGCCACCGGCGGAGCTCCCGTGGTCCGATTCGTGATCCGAAGCCGGCGTTGTGAAGGCAAGGCTGCTGCGGTTCTTTCTCACCGGCTAGTTTTCGATGGCACCGAAGAGATCGACAAGGGTAACGATCTCCCTCCTTGGACATGTGAAGTCCTTCTTTTCTGCATTGCATAGGGAAAACCCTTCCCCGCGAGTGTGCGGTGGGTTGTGGTGTTCCTTGGGGTAGATATGTGAAGTCCCCCTTGTTAGAGGCCGGAATTGGAGTACGGCTCTAGGCATGCTGTGTGAAGCCCATCTGGATGTAATCTGGATTGGTGATGCTTGTTTGCATATCGGAGGAGGCTCCGTGATAATGGCTTGTGATGCCTATGGCTTGTGATGCCTTGTTCCTACCTGTTGCTTGGTGCGGCAGGAAGTACTGGACGATGTCCAGGAAATGAAGAGGGTTGGCGGCAACTCTTGTGGCCGTGCGTTGCCACTTTGTGAGTGGTTGAGCCGTTGGGCTGCAACCCGATGAAAAGGCAGATTGCCGAACAGGAAAGGTGAAACCGACCCGCGCCTATAAAATGCCATGGATACTTCCGTATTCGAGGTGGCTCGGCGACTTGAGCAACGGGGGGTGGCTGATCCGTACCTGCGTTAGGTCCGTCCGACTTGGAAGCCTGGTATAGGTTTTGTTGGAGCGCCTAATGAGAGTCTTAGGCCCGCGCGCCGGAAAGACTGAAATGCTCAAATACCGTGTAGACGGTGGTGTTGACCCTGGTATTCCAGTACACTGAAAATGTGCCCTGAGTGCACGGACTGTCGGGCCGGGTGGCCGATGGTTGTGATTGCTTGAATGTGCCTGCGCGCACATAGTTGCTATTGATGATGCCATGCTTGCAGGGAAAGAATGCTCATGCCCCGAGAAAGGGGTGGGATTGTTATAATTGGGTCAGCTGAATGCTGACCGTTGCATTGTTTGCCACCGGTTGGGTGGATTGTTCCCGTGCAGGTGCTGGAGAGCCAAGTGGTAAATGATGGGCTGAAGCCCTACTGCTGTTGCTGCTGCTGCTGCGGCTAGCCTGGAAGGCTAAGCGAATGGCTTTGTTTTGTTTTCTCTTTTTACTCATGTATGGCCGGCCTGCGCGCCGAGGTTTGTAAAACATGATGTATGTTCAGAGGAACTGTAAGGCCTTAAGGCCAAACTCTTGTGGTTGTGTACATTCCGTGGTATTTATATATAAAGGTGGTTTTATATATATTGGACATTCCGGTTAAGAGTTCAAAGTTGTAACTTAAAGCTTCCGCTAGAATGCTCTGAGTTAGGATTCGTATTTGGTTTGGTATTATCCTGTGACCTCACCGTCTGTTTGTGGCATATAGTGTGGGGCCCCGGCCGGACCTTCTACTATACGTCAGTTAACGGATGGGGTCGTTACATTTTGGTATCAGACTTTCTCGATCTTCCTCTTTCGAATTCGTGGTCGAATTCTTTTGTGGGGTGGCGAGCACGTGTCTGTGCGACCTGCTGTAACGCTAATGAACTCTGGAATGTCCATGAAGGAATGTACAAAATCTTGTTTGAGGAATCTGCGCGTTCCTTTTTGTGTTGTTTTGCTTGCATACGTTCGCTAATGTGTGTCTTGTCCACCTATAGGTGACACATAGTGGTGCTGGGCAGTCTGAGCCCCAGCGTTCTGATGAGAGTGCGGCACCAGCTGAGGTGACAACACCTCCTCCATTTGCGGAGACTGTTCGCTTAGTGGCTGAGGCGCTATTTGCCATGATTCAGCCGACCGGGCAAACGCAGCCGGCGGTAGTGCCAGTTCGTGTTGATGTAAGACCCGAGCCGGTTGAGGCTGTAGATCCACGAGCAGCTGACCGACAGTTGAATCAATTCATGAGCTTCAGTCCTCCTACGTTTGCGGGAATGGGATCCCCAACGCAGGCGGAAGATTGGTTATCGCGTGTCAAGAGGATAATGACAGCGATCAGGGCGGAGGAAACTCTCAAGGTCACCTTAGCCACCTTCATGCTTGAAGGGGAGGCGCGGTTGTGGTGGGACGAGGTTGAGCTACACCATTTGGCGGGCAGGCAATTAACACAAGTATCGATTGAGGAGTTCTCTCGGATATTTCTGGCGAAACATGTCCCAGCGGCGCAACGTATTGCTATGGAAAATGAGTTCCAACGGTTAAAGCAAGGGGACGATAGTGTGGATATCTACTTGCACGAGTTTACCAGGTTGGGACGATATGCGGGAACAATCTTCGCGGATGACCAAAGGAAAACGAATCGGTTCTATGAAGGATTGCGGGATGAGTTGCGATTCCTGCTTTCGAGTTCTGTGAGCCAAGGATTTCAGGCATTGGTTGATACTGCGTGCGCATTGGAGAAGGACATGAGGCGAGTGCAAGGGAATAAGGACTTGGTGGTGTCTAAGCCAGAGTTTCAAGCACCTCGCCCAGGAAAGTCGTTTTACCAGAAGAAAGGGGGCAAGAGGTCCAAGCCATCTGGGCAAGTGACTACGACCGTGGTGTCGGGAGCGACATCAAGGCCGGATGCTCGTACATGCTATAACTGTGGTCGGGTGGGGCATATAGCTCGTGACTGTCGGGTTGTGCAGCCCAAAGGGGAGAAGAAGACGGGTGCGTCATATGCTGAGAAGGGCAAAGCGGTGGTGGATTCCTCTGCTTCCCAGGCGCAGCCCCGAATATATCAACTTGGCCAACAGGAAGCGATTAAGCAAAGTGACGTCGTCACAGGTACGAGTTGATTTCGTTTACTTGCTGTGCTTTTGGTTTTGGTTTTGTGTAGCTTGTGCATGATGTGTGTGTGCTGCAGGCTTTGTCCTGATTCGGAATAATTTAGCGAGAGCCCTGTTTGATACGGGTGCTTCGCATTCTTTTCTGTCTGAGGATTTCGTATCTTGCATTGGGGTACCAAGTCATGTGACGGTGGATAGTACAAGGGTGCTATTGCCGAATGGCTGTATGATGCTTGCGGATAGGGCTTGCGATGTGGATGTGCAAATAGGAAGTCGGGATTTCGGTTTGAGTGCAGCTGTGCTACCGTTATCGGAGTTTGATGTGATCTTTGGTATGGACTGGCTCTCGGAGCAGCGTGCCTTTATTGATTGCAACTCCAAAGAGATTACACTGGGCCAGAATACCGGGCTTGTGACGAAGTTCGCTGGTATTCGAGGAGTTGGCGGAACGTTGTTATCTGCACTCCAAGTCGTCAATGCTGTTCGGAAGGGCGCGGAGTTATTCTTCACGCTAATTCAGGCTGTTGAGCCAAAAGCCAGTGTCGGTGAAGTGCCAGTTGTGTCAGAGTTTGCCGATGTGTTTCCTAAAGATCTTCCTGGGTTACCACCCCAGCGGGAGATTGACTTCTCTATTGAGTTGGTGCCAGGTGCGAAACCTGTGGCACGCTCTCCATATCGCGTCGCGCCAAAAGAGATGGCTGAGTTGAAAGTCCAATTGCAAGAGTTGTTGGAGCAGGGATATATACGCCCAAGTATGTCACCTTGGAGCGCGCCTGTTCTCTTTGTGAAAAAGAAAGACGGTAGCTTACGGTTGTGTATTGACTACCGCGAGTTGAATAAGCTGACGGAGAAAAACAAATATCCGATTCCGAGGATTGATGACCTCTTTGATCAGCTGGCAGGATCAACGGTCTATTCCAAGTTGGATCTGAAATCGGGATATTATCAGCTAAGGATTCGGGAAGGTGACATTCCCAAGACAGCGTTTGGAACACGCTACGGTCACTATGAGTTCACGGTAATGCCGTTTGCCCTATGTAATGCGCCTTCGGTATTTATGGACCTAATGCATCGAACGTTCCGAGAGTATTTGGATTTGTTTGTTATTGTGTTTATCGATGACATATTAGTATACTCTCAGTCGGAAGAGGATCACGCAAACCATTTGCGGTTGGTCTAACATACCCTTCGGAGGAACAAACTTTTTGCCAAGTTCTCAAAGTGTGAGTTCTGGCTCTCTTCAGTAGCCTTTTTAGGCCATGTGGTAAGCGGAGAGGGTATCGCGGTGGATCCGTTGAAGATAAGTGCCATCCGAGATTGGCCAGTGATGTCTTCAGTGGCCGAGGTCAGGAGTTTCCTTGGACTTGCGGGCTACTATAGACGGTTTGTGGAAAACTTCTCACGGATTGCTTTACCTCTCACCACGCTGACGAGAAAAGATCAAAAGTTCATATGGACGCCGGAGTGTGGGCGAGCTTTTGAAGACTTGAAGAGTCGTTTGACCACGGCGCCTGTGTTGACATCGCCATGTGGTACCGATGGGTATGAGATCTATAGTGATGCATCTGGGAGCGGCTTAGGCTGCGTTCTTCTGCAGTTTGGGAAAGTGATTGCTTATGGCTCACGTCAGTTGAAAGTGCATGAGCGGAATTACCCCGTCCATGATTTGGAGTTGGCGGCGGTAATCTTTGCGCTCAAGTTGTGGCGGCACTATCTATATGGCGTGAAAGTGGATATCTATACGGATCACAAGAGCCTAAAGTATTTGTTGGACCAGAAGGATCTGAATATGCGACAACGAAGATGGATGGAGTTCCTCGGGGACTACACCTTCGAGATTCACTATACTCCCGGGAAGGGAAATGTGGTCGCTGATGCTTTGAGTCGAAAGACTCTGGTACGGGCAAGCTGGTTGCAGAGGCATGATCAGCGTTTGATCCAGGAATTGGAAGCATTGGAGATATCGTGTGTTGACAAGGGTGCGTCAACCGATGCGTGCTTGAACTGGACGGAGGTGCAGTATGACCTTACGGACAGAGTTCGGCGAGCAACGGAGCTTGATGAAAGTCTCCAGCGCTATGCTAAAGATGGGCCGGATGACCAATTCTCTTGGGATAACGGGTTATTACGGAGAAATGGTCGAGTGTGCGTCCCAAGTGTGGGTAAACTGAGGGAAGAGTTGATGTACGAAGCGCACTTTGCAAAGTACTCAGTTCACCCAGGGAGCACAAAGATGTACAGGGACATGAAAAAGCTGTTCTGGTGGCCTGGACTAAAGAAAGATGTGGCTCGTTATGTGGCGAAATGCAACACCTGTGCGTTGGTGAAAGCAGAATGCTAGAAGCCTGGCGGGTTCCTGAAGTCGTTACCTATTCCGAAGTGGAAGTTCGATGATATTTCGATGGATTTCGTGCACGGGTTGCCGAGATCTCAACGCGGTCATGATTCAATCTGGGTGATTGTGGACCGGTTGACGAAAGTGGCGCACTTCCTTCCAAACAGAAGAGACGATTCAGTGGAAACCTTGGCCAAGCTGTATGTGGAGCAGGTTGTTCGACTGCACGGTGTTCCTCGGAGCATCGTTAGTGACCGTGATGGGCGGTTCACATCGAATGATTGGCGGCTCGTTCATCAAATGTTGGGTACAAAGTTAGCGTTTAGTACGGCCTTTCATCCCCAAACGGATGGCCAGACTGAACGAACCAACAGGACGATGGAGGACATGCTCCGCATGTGCGCCCTAGACTTTGGTAAGAAATGGGAAGATTATATATTTCTCGTCAAATTTGCCTATAATAATAGCTAACAAGCGAGTATTGGTATGGCACCATTCGAAGCGTTGTATGGTCGGAAATGCCGTACACCGTTAGCTTGGGCAGAAGCAGGCGAATCTAAGCTGAAGGGGAAAAAGGAAGTCGAAGAAGCTACTTCGCTCATACGCTCTATTCGGGAGAGGCTATTGATAGCCCAAGATCGTCAAGCAAAGTACTACAATGCCAAGCACCGGAACGTGGAGTTTGCGGTGGGTGATTGGGTATATTTGAAGATCAAACCCTTCAAAGGCGTGTCCAGGATTCGGCGTTTGAAAAAGCTAAGTCCGAGGTATCTTGGTCCGTTTGAGGTGGTGGAGCGAGTTGGGGAAGCTGCTTATCAACTAGCACTTTCAGCGGACTTGGGTGGATTACATGATGTGTTTCACATCTCAGTCCTTCGTAAGGCGGTAACGGATCCAGCTCAAGTAGTGGAGGTTGATCGGGTACCGGTCGAGTATGGGCTAACGACGAGGGTTAGACCCATTCGGATCGAGGATCGAGCCGAGAAACAGTTACGGAACAAAGTGATCGGGATGGTCAAGGTCCGATGGGACAATTGTGGCCGTGAAGAGCTAACATGGGAGCGAGAGCAGACCATGCGAGCTGAGTTTCCCGAGTTATTTGTATAAACTGTAGACCGTGTATTTTTGTTATAACAGAGTTATAGCATTGCTGGTTTTGTTTCCTTACCGTGCAAATTTTGGGACGAAATTTTGTTAAGGGGGGGAGGGTTGTAACACCCCAAAAAGACCCCAAAAGACTCAACTTGAAGTTTGAGTAGCAGGTCAGGTTACACGGCCTGGGACACGGGCG
This sequence comes from Platanthera zijinensis, assembly GCA_039513925.1. Lineage (NCBI taxonomy): Eukaryota > Viridiplantae > Streptophyta > Magnoliopsida > Asparagales > Orchidaceae > Platanthera > Platanthera zijinensis. The sequence goes on along the minus strand of CM077093.1, from coordinate 110,923,103 downwards.
TGTCCCAGGGCGTGTCGGGTGTACACGGCCTGGGACATGGGCGTGTCCCAGGGCGTGTTCGATTTATTTTGCAAATTTGGCCTATTCAAGTCAGAGCCGGACACGGCCTTGAACACGGCCGGGAACACGGGCGTGTCAGGCTGGACACGGGCGTGTCAGCTGCCGTGTTCCGACCCGTGTACTGGTTGCAGCTCGATGGAGCAGGAGACACGGGCGTGTCTCAGGTTTGACACGGGCGTGTCAGGTCCGACACGGGCGTGTCGATGACCCGTGTTGTGCAGTCGGTTCAAACTGTGTGTACCGCTTAAGGGGTACACGGCCTGTGACACGGGCGTGTCACAGGCCGTGTCGGCCAAAAAGTGAATTTTTGGGAAAATCTTGGCCGTTCAGTTTTCTCTCTTTTGATCCAAGGGTCCAGGTGGTTTCCTGGCTGGGTTATTACGAGAAGTAAGGGTGAAGAGTCATTCTTCATTTGCCCTTAAGGAAGAGAAAAAGAGAGAGGAAGAGAGAAGAAGGAGGAGGAGACCAAGCCACCGGCGGAGCTCCCGTGGTCCGATTCGTGATCCGAAGCCGGCGTTGTGAAGGCAAGGCTGCTGCGGTTCTTTCTCACCGGCTAGTTTTCGATGGCACCGAAGAGATCGACAAGGGTAACGATCTCCCTCCTTGGACATGTGAAGTCCTTCTTTTCTGCATTGCATAGGGAAAACCCTTCCCCGCGAGTGTGCGGTGGGTTGTGGTGTTCCTTAGGGTAGATATGTGAAGTCCCCCTTGTTAGAGGCCGGAATTGGAGTACGGCTCTAGGCATGCTGTGTGAAGCCCATCTGGATGTAATCTGGATTGGTGATGCTTGTTTGCATATCGGAGGAGGCTCCGTGATAATGGCTTGTGATGCCTTGTTCCTACCTGTTGCTTGGTGCGGCAGGAAGTACTGGACGATGTCCAGGAAATGAAGAGGGTTGGCGGCAACTCTTGTGGCCGTGCGTTGCCACTTTGTGAGTGGTTGAGCCGTTGGGCTGCAACCCGATGAAAAGGCAGATTGTCGAACAGGAAAGGTGAAACCGACCCGCGCCTATAAAATGCCATGGATACTTCCGTATTCGAGGTGGCTCGGCGACTTGAGCAACGGGGGGTGGCTGATCCGTACCTGCGTTAGGTCCGTCCGACTTGGAAGCCTGGTATAGGTTTTGTTGGAGCGCCTAATGAGAGTCTTAGGCCCGCGCACCGGAAAGACTGAAATGCTCAAATACCGTGTAGACGGTGGTGTTGACCCTGGTATTCCGGTACACCGAAAATGTGCCCTGAGTGAACGGACTGTCGGGCCGGGTGGCCGATGGTTGTGATGGCTTGAATGTGCCTGCGCGCACATAGTTGCTATTGATGATGCCATGCTTGCAGGGAAAGAATGCTCATGCCCCGAGAAAGGGGTGGGATTGTTATAATTGGGTCAGCTGAATGCTGACCGTTGCATTGTTTGCCACCGGTTGGGTGGATTGTTCCCGTGCAGGTGCTGGAGAGCCAAGTGGTAAATGATGGGCTGAAGCCCTACTGCTGTTGCTGCTGCTGCTGCTGCGGCTAGCCTGGAAGGCTAAGCGAATGGCTTTGTTTTGTTTTCTCTTTTTACTCGTGTATGGCCGGCCTGCGCGCCGAGGTTTGTAAAACATGATGTATGTTCAGAGGAACTGTAAGGCCTTAAGGCCAAACTCTTGTGGTTGTGTACATTCCGTGGTATTTATATATAAAGGTGGTTTTATATATATTGGACATTCCGGTTAAGAGTTCAAAGTTGTAACTTAAAGCTTCCGCTAGAATGCTCTGAGTTAGGATTCGTATTTGGTTTGGTATTATCCTGTGACCTCACCGTCTGTTTGTGGCATATAGTGTGGGGCCCCGGCCGGACCTTCTACTATACGTCAGTTAACGGATGGGGTCGTTACACCATGAGTCTGAGTAAAGCCTTTGGCCACCAGCCGGGCTTTGTAACAATCCACAGTACCGTCTGAGCGAAACTTCACAACAAACACCCAGCGACAGCCAACCGCATCAGTACCTACCGGAGGAGGAACAAGGGTCCAGGTACCAATTTCAGTAAGAGTGGCGATTTCCTCATCCATGGCAGTTTTCCAATGAGGAATAACAAGAGCCTCCTAGTAAGTGCGGGGAGTGGTAATAGCCGAGATAGCCAAAGCAAAGCAGCTGCGAGAAGGAGTAAGCCGATCATAGGAAACAACAGCAGCAAGCGGGTGTTGGGTACACGCCCGCACCCCTTTGCGAAGAGCAATGGCAAGATCCAGGTCATCTCGTTCATTAGGGATCGGAGCATCTATGACGGAGAAAGCCTGCCCGGGACTAGAGAGAGACAGCTGCGGAGAAGAAGGAGGGGGTATAATAGAGAAAGGAGGAGACCGAGGAGGAGATGATATAGGAGGGGACACGTCGATATGCGTGGAAGGAACACAGATAGATGGTGGAGAGTCAAAGACAGCAGGAGGAAGCGGGTATTGAGAAGAAAAGTAGGATGCATTTTCGAAGAAGGTGAAGTCCGCGGAAATAAACTATTTGCGCAGAACAGGGTCAAAGCAACAATAGCTTTTTTGAGTGGTCGAGTATCCCAAAAAGACACATTTTGTGGAACGGGGGGAAAGCTTGTCACGGGTAGCAGACGGAGCATGCACAAAAGCTGTACACCCAAAGATACGGAGAGGAAGAGGAAAGGGTTCCTTGCCCGGGTAGAGATTGGAGAAGGGGGTTTTGCCGTGGAGAACCGAAGAGGGAATGCGATTGATGAGATAGCAGGCAAGAAGAACAGCATAGCCCCAGTAGGAGCGAGGCACCTGCATCTGCGACATTAGAGTGCGAGCGATATCGAGGAGATGACGGTTTTTACGCTCCGCCACCCCATTTTGCTTGGAGGTGTAAACACAGCTGGTCTAATGAATAAGACCATGTTGCATATAAAAAGACGAAAAACTCATGACTGAGATATTCTTTAGCATTATCATAGCGTAGTACTTTAATAGAAAAAACAAACTGAGTTTTAATCATATTATAAAAGGATTGCAATGCAGATAAGAGTTCAGAGCGATATTTTAATAGATACACCGAGGTACATCTAGAGAAATCATCAATAAAAGTTACAAAGTAAGAACTACCCCGACCAACGGTGAGAGTAGGAGCAGGACCCCAGACATAAGAATGAATGAGATCAAAAGGGAGGGAGGAACCATGACCTTGCTTCGGCGGGAAGGAGGAGCGGTGATGTTTGCCAAGCTGACACGCATCACAGTTGAGCGGAGGACTGGTCTGAGGTAAGTGGGGAAGAAGCTGACGAAGAATCCGAGGAGGAGGATGTCTAAGGCAAAGATGTCATTGAAGCAGATTGGTAGACGAGGAAGAGAAGGCGGACAGAGCGGAAACATTGTCGAGGAAGTAGAGGCCGCCGCTCTCAGTCCTAGTAGCAATTGTCCGTTGGGTCCTCGGGTCCTGAAAACAACAAGAAGTAGGAGTAAATAATATAGAGCACTGAAGTTGCTTGCATAAAGTAGTAACTAATAGAAAATTGTAAGGTAACTTCGGGATATAGAGAGTGTCGGCTAAGAGAAGCGACGAGGTGACTTGAACCATGCCCATCCCGTGAACCGGGGAAGGCGAACCATTCGCAACAAGAACCTTGGGTAACCGATCATGTGTTTCTAGGATAGAGAAGCATTTAGTGTTTCCGGTCATGTGATTTTTAGCACCAGAGTCAATCAGCCATTTACCTTGGGTAATGACGTGTGCACTACCTGAGGTCGTGGCCACAGAAGCAAATGGCTGAGAGGAGGCAGAGGTTGAGTAAGAAGTATCACCGGAGGGACGAAGATGAGGATGTTTCTGCAAGCAGCGGTCAATAGAGTTGCTGGTACGACCACAGTGAGAGCAGAGGAACCTTGACGGACCGCGCGTGCCAGATTGGCTGCGGCCACTATTGCAACCCCGCTGAACTTGGTGAGCATAGGAATCTCGTGGAGAAGGGGAGGACAACAGAGGACGCTGGAGCAGCGAAGTAACAGCGGCGATGCAAGCTGCGGAGGCATCCAAGGTGGGAGACTCTGCTTATCCCAAGATCTGCTGGCGGATCATATCAAAAGACTCATGGAGCCGTAGAAGATAACAAAAACCCAAAAGTTCCCGGAAGTGTTTGTTCTGCTCGGCCAAGTCCGCGGAGAAGGGGCGATTCTTGAGGATTTCGGCGCCAAGAACCTGAACTTGCTGATAAGCCGCAGCAGGAGACATGGAAGGGCGAGCGAAAAGATCCGCATAGAGAGTATAAATGCGGGATGTCTGGGCCCCCTTCGAGTAGAGAGCAGCAAGGTGAAGCCATGTAGTCTTGACCGTCTCATCATGGCGTATGACAGGAAGGCATTCATCGGAGAGGCTATTAGCCAACCAAGTGCGGACAAGCGCATCATTGGCATCCCAGTCATCAAATTGATCAGAGTCTGGAGGAGGAGGGTCATCGGTGAGGTGATGACATTAGCGCTGAGAGCGAAGGAGAAAGGTTAAAGAAACGCTCGAATCCGGATAGTTGTTGCCAACAAGTTTAGAAACCGTGCCAAGGTTTCCAGAGGGAGTAGGAGGCAGAGTGGCGATAGGAGTGGTGGTAGTTGAGGTTTCAGAACGGGTCATAGAAGAAATCAACGAGAAGCCGCGCGGTTAGAATACAAGCCGCACGAATAGGAAGAAGAAGAGCTGTAACGGTCATGATGTCAGACACCAGCGGCCAGAGAAGCAACGACCAAGCCGTAGATCCAAGTAGGGAAAGAAGTCGAATGGCTAAAAGATAGCCCGCGCGAACAGAAGTGAGGAACAAACAAGGCGAATAAGGCAGCAGGTCGCAGAGAACAAGGAACAGGTCACGGCGATTGAGAGGTAGGAAAAAGGAGGCCGTCCGGATAGGGCGCAAGCAGGCGGAAGAGACAAGACGCGAGAACAGGTTTTGAGAGGAAGAGGCAAGCCACGCGTACAGGGCGCACAGAATCAGGAGGAGAAGATCGAGTCCTCTGATACCATGTGAGAAGTAGCGAACAAACGACTAAAAATGTGAAAGTAGCGAACAAACGACTAGAAAACAAGCCGGAACTTTGAATAATTGAAAGTTTTATTATCCAAAAAAATATCATTTAAAAAGGTATGGCCTCCCTTTTATAGAATGGAGGAGAGAGGAGAGAGTACAAACAAACAATGTGGGACTAAAGCTATATAAAAATCTGGGCAGCTAGAACAACAGACTGGAACAGGCCGCGCGGTTAGACAATGTTCTAACCGCCCGGCAATACCAGAAGCAAGAGAGAGATGCGGTAGGAGACCGCTAGACCGCCAGGTTTCCAAGCCGCCGGAGATAAACCGCAAGACCGCCGGACTACAAAAAACAATAGCCTGGATATCAAACCGCTGGAGAGTAACCGCCAGACTGCGCGGTCTACAACTCGCCAGGCTCAAACCGCCAGACCGCCCAGTCTCATACTCCAACACAGTAGCTTGGAGGTCGGAAATGGCGAAGACGGTCGGAGAAAAGCTTTAGCAAGCTCTTTGGAGGAGAATGGGAGGCCGGATAAAACCTCCAAGGAGGAGTGAGAAAATGACGGCTAGAGGGAGGAGTTCCCGCTCAAAGGGGCGGAAATAGGGGGTGGGGGAAACGGAGATATCCAGGTCCATAAGAAATCTGTGTCTTCAATAGTAAAAGTAAAAAAAAATGGTCATGCATGGTCTGGCGCACGACCGTGCGTTAACCGTGCGATATTAATACCCAGAAAAAGCGTGAGGAAGAAGAAGCGTTGACCTGTGCGTTTTACACATGCATGGGTGATTCCGCCCGTGCGCTAAGGAAATCGCATGGGTAATGACAGATAGCACAAAATGCAGACAACAAGGTGGAATGGTGCGTTTAACTCGCGCACGGGCGCTTTCGCCCGTGCGTGAAGGAAAACGCATGGTTAACTACAGAACGACCTAAAAGCAAAAGATATAGGAAAACCGTGCGTTTCCTTCACGCACGATCCTGAAGAAACCGTGCGTGAAGGAATTGCACGGGCCGGTCAACCCTTCCAGAATAATCTGTAGAAAACGCATGGAGGAAACAAACCGTGCGCCAAGAAAACGCACGACCTTGCGTTTTCCACAAATCAGAATTCTGAAGTGGGGAAAACTGACCACCTGCACATAATAAAAACTCACAACGGAGGACTCTCCAGCAATCAACAAAATGCAATAAAAACTACTGGAACGAGCCCTGGGGAGCACACAGTGCATAGCCCCAGCAATCGAATGTTCAATTTCGTACCCCCGGGCTAGAAAAGTGAACTAAACGTAAAACGCAGTAGGAACGAAATATCAATGAAAAGAACCGAAAAGTCAAGTGCGAAGTCATGAAAACAAGCCCAGATGAGTCCGCAAAACCCAATATAAACGGGACTCATCAGTCTTGCTCATTCGAATTCGTGATCGATTTATTTTGTGGGGTGGCGAGCACGTGTAATTGCGACCCGCTTTAACATTAATCAACTCAAGAATGTCTACTAAGGAATGCAAATACACTTGTTTAAGGAACCTGCGCATTCCTATATTGTTTTTATTTCTTGTGCAAGGTCTCTAAAGTGTGTCTTGTTCACCAATAGGTGACTCGAAGTGGTGCTAGGCAATCTGAGCCCCAGCATTCCTATGAGAGTGCAGCACCGGCTGAGGTGCCTACACCTCCTCCTTCTGCAGAAATAGTACACTTAGTTGCTGAGGCATTATTTGCAATGATTTATACATAGCCTACTGGGCAGGCGCAGCCGGCATTGGTGCCAGAACGGGTTGGTGTAAGACCAGAACCTGTTGAGGCTGTTAATCCTCGAGCAGCTGAATGGCTGTTGAAGCAGTTTATGAGCTTCAATCCTACTATGTTTATGGGTGTGGGATCCCCAATACAAGCGGAGGATTGGTTGTCGCGTGCAAGGCAAATATTGATGGTGATAAGGATGGAGGAAGTCAGAAGGTCACCTTGGCCACCCTCTTATTGGAAGGAGAGGCTCGGCTATGGTGGGATGAGATAGAGTTGCAACACTTAGCAGGCAGGCAATTAACAGAAGTCTCGATCGAGGAGTTTTCACGTCTATTCATGGCAAAGCACCTTCCAGCAGCACAACGCATCGCCATGGAAAATGAGTTCCAGCGTTTAACGCAAGGAGAAAGTAGTGTCGATACCTACTTTTATGAGTTTACACGGTTGGCATGCTATGCGGGGTCTGTAACGCCCCGTCTTTTCAGCGATTATTTTTATTCTCGTTTGGCGTTACGATGACGCATTTCCGTGGCTTGTGCCATGTGTGGAGTACGGTTTAGCTCCTTAGAACTGAGTGCCCTGTTTGGTAGCCTGTTGGCAAGATCTCCCTAGCAAACCGAGTCGTTTTGGTGACTCGGTGTGGCCTCTCGGGGGGATGTTTGTGTTTGGCTTTGTTTGGGCATAACTCGAGTTCTATTCGTCGAAAGTTAATTTCGACTTCGCCGTTGTGTTCGTAGCGTGGGTATTTAGCTACGGTGCGAATTTCGTCGAATTCCGGGGTGAATCGGTTTTCGCGTCGATTTGGTGCTTTATGCAATTTTGTAATTAATTATATAATTATATAATTATATATATATATATATTTAGTGTTAGAAAAGTCACTATCATCTTCTTCACGTAAGAAAACCGCCGGCCCCTTGTACGAGAGAAATAACCGCCGAGCCTTCCCTTCGGACGCCGATTCCCGGAGCGTTTGTGGACGGAATTCGATTCCGAGAGTGGATACGGATTGCTCTCGTCGAGACCTTCATTCTTGCGGTAAGAAATTCGATTTTCGTGGAGTTTTGGAAGGTTTGGAATTTTCAGTTTTGGAAGTTTTCCGCCATTAATGGCTGAGTTTTGTTCTAGGTGTTGCGGCCGTCTTGATCCGTGCGAAGAGGAGGAAAGCAGTCCAAAGCTTCGCTGAGATTTGAGGCAAGTGGTATTCTTGCCCTTGCCAAGTGTTTTTTTTTATTTTATTTGATGAAATTGAAATCCCGGTTAGCCCAGGTTAGAGGCCTTGTTGTTCTCGTTTTCTTGCTAACTATAGGGCTTAGTTCTTCCTACTGAAACCCCCCTAGGTTGTGATGTTTGGAATCCAAATTGTCGGCGCGAAGACGTTGTTTTCCTTTAATTTTGATTGATGCTCTGGTTCGGGCGTAGCCGAGAGGGAGAGTTAGGAGGGGTGTGGTTGCCAATTTCCTTCGTTATGGTATTATTCGAATGGTTAGGCATAGTTTATACGGTAGTAGCGTGCGACGTTGATAGTTGTCTACTGCTACTGCAGTGGCGTGAGTCGTGTGCGCGTTCCGGTGTCGTTCGGAAAATTCCAAACGGTACAGGTTTGCCGCGCACGGTCATTAACCTTTAGGGCGCACGACCACTGGTCGTGTGCCTCTGTTCGTGCGCGTATAAATTTCAGTTTCCAAAGTTCTGTCTCGGGCAATCGCACGAGCGCTGACATCAGTGCGCACGACCACTGATCGTGCGACACTGATCGTGCGCAGTTGCTAGGTTTTCTGTCAGGTTTCCAGGTTCGTTTCGCACGATCATCAGCCGATGAGTGCGCACGACCACTGATCGTGCGTCACTGATCGTGCGCGTTGTATAATTTCTTTTGATAGACGAATTTAGGTGATTTCGAGTGCGGGAGTTTAGATACTCAAGTTGCAGGCAATTACTTGAGTTCTGGATCTTCTGCCTTGGTCGTTCGACTGTCGTCGAGCTCCGTTTTCTTTAGCGGGCTTGTGGGTAGTAACTTAATTTTGGCGGCGAGTGAGGCTAGCTCACTCAAGGCCAAAGGTTAGGTAGGCACTGAGTGGGTTTCACTCAACGCCTAGTCGTGTTGGTTTATTTCAACACTCTTCCTTTACCTTGTATTTCGTTTCCGAGTGGATTTTTTTTCCAGTTGTATTTCTGGGTTTTTCTTGTCGGCCGTTTTCTTTATTTTTCCTAAAGGCCGAATCGTGGGTCGTGGATAGTAGTGGTGGTTGTAGCTCTTTATGGGGGTGGAGTTGTGTGATATAGCCAAGGCCACCCATGGATTTCTTGCTCCAGGTACGGGCTGGGCATGTCGGGTGGAAGGTCCCTTGTGTTTTCACGTGTTGACCCTCGAGCTTTTGACTTGGATATGGTGGATTAGGGGACTGCGTTTGTCTTCGATCCGGTTCCTCGTTGTTATTTTTGCTACTATCACTTCCCGCAGTTTAGGGTGTTAGAAGTTTCTTCTTTGGTAGTTTGCAGCATTCTGACTCTTGGTAGTCTAGTAGGCCCTGCAGGATGTTGTTCCTGGGCTGGGTCGTTGCTGTTTCTTTGCACGTTGTGCATTTCTTGTTGTCCTGTTTTGGACAGTTGTGACTCTTTCTACTGCATGTTTTCTGTTATTTTGTCCTTTTGGTTGACTCTTTCATGCAGTTGTTTTTACCTTGATTTTGCTCGCTGAGGTATTCTGTTTTCTTTTGGAATACCCCAGGTTCTGAGTTGTAGCCAGTTTGGTGGCTAGTTGGAGGTGTTGTTGTTGGTGGACTCCCGGACTTTGGAGTTTTGTTTACCTTGTTTGTGAGGTTGTTTTCAGTATTTTCTTACAGACATATATGTGTGCTGGTGGGTTCGTGTCAGGTTGTTGGCGCCCACTTGTAGTTTTTACCTTGTACTAGATATATACTATTGCTGCTACCATTTATTTTCTGGAGATAGTCTACTTGCTTTGAGAAGGTTTTATGCTAGGTTGCTAGTTATTTTTAAACTATAATTACTATTATAAATGAAGCTCATGATCAGCATGTTTTGTAAACTTAATCACTACTTTCCAAATCACGTACGAAAACTGTTTTCTTATATATATTATATAAACTAAGTTTAGTGTCTTGCATAGTATGAGTGGTTCTCTTGGGACCCTTATGCGCTCTTTAGGGTGTAAAACCTAATCAAAGTATTTTTCCGCAGCGTTTAAATATAGTTTTCTTTTGTGGACTAGATGATCCACTGAGCCGAGGGATACGGACTCTAAACATAATTGATTTTCTATTCATCAAGCACATGACTTTCTTGCATAAAGATTGTAGTTGGATTTGCCTGAGCGTCAGCAGTTATCCCCTGCTTGACGTGGCATCATGACGCGTGTTTTCTCTTACTCTGATAATTCTTAATTTGGAGAAAATGCGGGTTGTGACAGTTGGTATCAGAGGGAGGTTGCTTGACAAGTTAGTTGGGCAACCTTCCTTGGATGCTGTTAGTAGTTCAGCATCATGTCATTCACACACCGATATGTCATCAGCACGTCTTGGCAAAAGCACGAACACTACACTCATAGCATAACATGAAGTATACGGGGCATATTATGTAGTATGGGATGCATAATATGTGTTCGTATATGGATCCACCATAGGGGCTACATGTGAGGGTTATGTAGTATGGGATGCATAACCTCACCACATGACTGCGACTAGCACGTTTCTTTTTCGTTGCATGGAAATGTTATGTAGTATGGGATGCATAACATTTTCATGTGTACGCCGCTCATATCATGCATTAGGGCCTTCTTTTTAGAATGCATAGCACAATCATGCATATCATATCATTGCATAAGCACAACGCGCCGAGCTAAAGATTTGCAGGATGACATATGTACACACATAAGTTTTCAAACTAACATAAGTTCATGCATCCGATCTAGGCACAAGAGTTAGTGAAGTGGTGGTTAACCATCCTAGGATAGGGCATATCATCTAATTATTGTGAAGAAGATAAACTCTCAGAGCAAGTTTGGCAGCTTTAAGTCTATATCTACATATGTATTGTCTGTACTGGTAGTCGGTTCTAGTCGTGGGATTTGGATCTGTTTTGCGTTGTATTGATTTTTTTTAGGATGGCTAGGCGTCCTGCGACCCGATCGACTCCCCTGTCTGAGGGTGAATCTTCTGGAGCTCAGAACGATGCGGTGATCGAGGGTCTGCGCCAGAGTAGCGTAGCTATGGGGAGGCAGTTGGAGGAAGTGCAAGCCCAGATTCAGACTTTGGTGGCAGTTGTGGCAGGGCAGGCTCAGGGTGCGCAAGTTCCTGCAGGGGGGTTAGCTGTTCCTCCTCCTCCTGCACCCTTGAGGCCTCCAGTGGTGGTGTCAGCAGAGATGGCCTTCATCTCGCAGTTTCAGAGGCTGAGCCCTCCCACTTATGATGGGAAGGCAGATTTCATGGTGATAGACGACTGGCTGATCTCCATGGAGGAGATGTTCTCGTACTCAGGGATTGCAGATGATCAGAGGGTGATGATAGCTGCCTATCAGCTTAAAGGATTGGCTAAGAGTTGGTGGCTGAGAGAGAAGGAGAGCTTAGTGGCTGGATGCTCTTGGGAAGTGTTCAGGGAGATGCTGTTGAGGAAGTTCTTACCCTCGGTCGAGCGTGACCGCCTCATGAATGATTTCCTCTATCTGAAGCAAAGGCAGCTCACGGTGGGTGAGTATGAGATAGAGTTTAGTAAGTTCAGCCGTTTTGCCCCTGGATTGGTCAGCGTGGAGGCTGATCGAGTTAAGCGATTTCTCGGTGGTTTGAGGAGTGAGGTGCAGCAGTTGGCCAGTGCTTATGGGTCAGTGACTTATGCTGGAGTTGTAGAGGCTGCTCTTAAGGTTGAGGCCATTGAGACGGCGAAGAGCAGAGGCCAGCAGTTGAAGAAGGATAAGAGGAAGTTGGTAGAGGAGAAGAAACCCCTGGTACCCGATGCTGTTCCGGGAAAGAGGAGCAGAGTGGTGTGCAGTTTTTGTGGCCGGTCAGGCCATCCTGTTGAGAGGTGTTTCAAGAAGGCGGCAGCTCAGAAGAAGGAGCAGGTTCATGCTATTCAGGGTGCTCCCGGGAGAGATGTCTCCTGTTTAGTTTGCAAGCGATCCGGGCATGATGCAGCCCAGTGTTGGTCCAGGGTTAGAGTCTGCTATCAGTGTGGGCAGAAGGGTCACATTAAGTCGAGGTGTCCTCAGGCCCAGTCAGCTCTTCCTGCAGTTCCATTGCAGGCATTACCTCCACCTCAGCATGTGGACAAGGGAAAAGGGAAGCTGAACGTGATTTCTTCCGAGGAGGCTCAGACTTCGACCCAGGTGATCTCAGGTTAGTAGTTGGTTGTTTTTCTTTCTAGCCTGGTAGTTTAGTTGCTAGATTGTTTGCGGTACTGTTGTGCTAGTTCCTTAGCTTTGTGCGTTCCTATAGGGAAATTTAAGGTGAAGAACCGCTGGGCGCGTGTCCTGTTTGACTCCGGCGCTACCCACTCGTTCGTGGCTAGAGCCTTTGTGGAGCGTCATCGGTTGTCTCTAGATCGTGTTCGGGATTCCTTCCGTGTCAAGTTTCCCTCTGGTGAATTTGTGTTGTCAGATTTGGGTATTTTGGATTGCCCGGTTTTGTTGGGGGATTTTCTTGCGAAGGCGGATCTGAAGATGATTGATCTAGAGGACTTCGATGTCATTTTGGGCATGGACTGGCTCTCTCGGTATGATGCGGTCATTCAGTGCAAGGGAAAGCACTTGGACTTCATCAGGGACGACGGTCAGCCCGGCAGCGTGTATGCTGATCCGTGTCAGGATTCTCCTGTTCTCTCTGTGGTATGTGTTCAGAGATTGTTTCTTTCTGATTGTTGTGTTTGTTTAGTCTCGGTGGTTGGAACCGTTGTTAGCGTGCCACGCTTGGAGGAGATTCCTATTGTTCGTGGTTTCGCCGATGTTTTTCCTGATGATCTTCCTGGTATCCCTCCAGAGCGGGATGTGGAGTTTGTTATTGATTTGGAGCCGGGTACGCGTCCTATTGCTAAGGCGCCGTACCGGATGGCCCCTCGTGAGCTAGAGGAGTTGCGAATTCAGTTAGATGAGTTGTTGGCTAAAGGTTTTATCAGGCAGAGTTCGTCGCCTTGGGGTGCTCCTGTTTTGTTCGTAAAGAAGAAAGATGGGTCGATGCGGCTTTGCATCGACTATAGAGAGTTGAACAAGGTCACTATCAAGAACAGGTACCCTCTGCCGAGGATCGATGATTTATTTGACCAGTTGCGTGGTAGCACGGTGTTCTCCAAGATCGATCTTCGTTCGGGCTATCATCAGCTCAGGATCCGTGAGGTAGATATTCCACGGACTGCGTTTAGGTCGAGGCATGGGCACTTTGAGTTTTTGGTGATGTCGTTTTGTTTGACCAACGCACCATCAGCCTTCATGGATATGATGAACAGGGTGTTCAAGGATTTCCTAGACAAGTTCGTTGTGGTCTTCATTGATGACGTGTTGGTTTATTCTCGCAGTGCTGAGGAGCACGAACAGCATTTGCGTTTGGTCCTATCAGAATTGAGGAACCACAAGTTATTCGCCAAGTTGAGCAAGTGCGAATTTTGGTTGCCTCAGGTTTCTTTTCTAGGCCACGTGGTGAACAAGGATGGGATCTCGGTTGACCCAGAAAAGATTGCAGCAGTGACGGGTTGGAGTAGGCCGAATACTCCTAAGGAGATCAGAAGTTTCTTAGGGTTGTCTGGCTATTACAGGAGATTCGTGGAGGGTTTCTCTTCTCTAGCCGCACCATTGACCAAGCTGACTCAGAAGAATGTGGCTTTTGTTTGGAGCGAGAAGTGCGAAGAAGCTTTTCAGGAGTTAAAGAGGAGATTGTGTACTGCTCCCGTTCTGACCCTACCTACTGAGGGCGTGGATTATGATGTATATGTGGATGCTTCGCATATAGGTCTGGGATGCGTATTAATGCAGGATGGAAAAGTAATTGCTTATGGGTCAAGGCAGCTGAAAACTCATGAGCGGAATTATCCTACGCATGACCTTGAGTTTGCAGCGGTTATCTATGCGTTGAAGTTGTGGAGGCACTTACTTTATGGGGCTCAGTGCAAGATTTTTACTGACCATAAGAGCCTGAAGTACGTGTTCACGCAGAAGGAATTGAATCTGCGTCAGCGGCGGTGGCTTGAGTATGTGGCGGATTATGATGTGGAAATCCAGTATCATCCGGGCAAGGCCAATGTGGTGGCCGACGCCCTGAGCCGAAAGATGGGAAAGATCTTTAACCTCTCCGCCGATCGATTAGTCGAGGAGTTCCTCCTTATGGATATTTCAGTGGGATGCTATAGTTTACAGAGTAGCTTATCAGTGGAAGAGCCGTCCTGGATTTCTTTGACTAGATTGCATCAGAAGGACGATCCGGATCTGTTGCACCTTTTTACCAGGACAGAGAAGGGAGAGTTGCCAGATTTTTCTATTGATGATGCGGGTACTTTGAAGTACCGCGGCAGGTTTTGCGTTCCCGCTGTTGGGGACATTAAGAGTATGATTTGCAGTGAGGCTCATGGTTCCAGCGTTGCCTACCATCCAGGATCTACGAAGATGTACCGTGACTTAAAGCAAATTGCTTGGTGGTATGGTATGAAAGGAGATATAGCCCGATATGTTGCTGAGTGTCACACTTGCAAGCGTGTGAAGGCCGATCATGGAAGGCCTGGTGGTAAGTTGACTCCGCTAGATATCCCGACTTGGAAGTGGGAGAGTATATCTATGGACTTCATTACGGGTTTGCCAAAATCCCCGAGAGGATTTGATTCTGTTTGGATTATAGTGGATAGATTGACGAAGTGTGCTCACTTCGTGCCTTATAAGATTGATTACCCGATGAAGAAGATAGCGGAGTTGTACTTGTCTGAAGTCATCCGACTCCACGGTGTGCCGGTTAGCATCATTTCTGATCGAGACTCCCGGTTTACTTCTCGTTTTTGGCAGAGTCTGCAGGAGGGTTTGGGTACGGATCTGAGGTATTCTACTGCGTACCACCCTCAGACCAATGGGCAGACGGAGCGGGTCAATCAGATTGTTGAGGATATGATCCGGTGCTATATTTTAGACCACGGTGGAGCGTAGGATGAGCGCCTGCGACTCATGGAATTTGCTTACAATAACAGTTATCAGGAAAGCTTGCAGATGGATCCGTTCGAAGCCTTGTATGGGAGGCGCTGTAGGACTCCGTTGTTTTGGGCTGAGGCTGGTGAGAAGCCTTTGTTGGGTCCTGATGCTCTAGAAGAGATGGAAGTCGCCGTGAAGCTTATTCGGGAGAAGCTTCGTTTAGCCCAGGAGAGGTATGAAAAGAACGCCAATCGGCGTAGGTCTGCT
Organism: Platanthera zijinensis; assembly: GCA_039513925.1. NCBI lineage: Eukaryota > Viridiplantae > Streptophyta > Magnoliopsida > Asparagales > Orchidaceae > Platanthera > Platanthera zijinensis. Next base: position 110,907,921 of record CM077093.1, on the reverse strand, counting down.
TTGGAATTTTCAGTAGGGGATCATGTATACCTCAAGGTTTCTCCAATGGTTGGTGTGAAGAGATTTTGTAAAAATCGGAAATTGGACCCAAGGTATGTGGGCCCGTTTGAGGTCTTGGAGCGGATTGGTGTGTCTGCATATAGATTGGATTTGCCAGCAAACTTCCCTGGTGTTCATAATGTTTTTCATGTTAGCCAATTGCGGAAGTGTGTGCGCAGCAGTGGGCAACTCTTGGATGTTGTGCCCCAGTTAAAGCCCAACCTCTCTTTCGTTGAAGTGCCAGTTCGTATTTTGGATTCTCAGGAGCGTGTGCTGCGAAAGAAGTCCATACCGATGGTGAAAATTCTATGGAAAAATCAGGATTTGGAGAGCGCGACTTGGGAGCTAGAGTCGGCCATGAGGAGGGCGTACCCTCACCTGTTTCTCTGATTTGATCGGTATGTTTCCCTTTGTAACTTCTGTTTGTTACTTTTTCCTTCTTTTGTAGGAGGGTTGTGCGTAAAGTTTCGGGACGAAACTTTCTTTTAGGGGGAGTGACTGTAACGCCCCGTCTTTTCAGCGATTATTTTTATTCTCGTTTGGCGTTACGATGACGCGTTTCCGTGGCTTGTGCCATGTGTGGAGTACGGTTTAGCTCCTTAGAACTGAGTGCCCTGTTTGGTAGCCTGTTGGCAAGATCTCCCTAGCAAACCGAGTCGTTTTGGTGACCCGGTGTGGCCTCTCGGGGGGATGTTTGTGTTTGGTTTTGTTTGGGCATAACTCGAGTTCTGTTCGTCGAAAGTTAATTTCGACTTCGCCGTTGTGTTCGTAGCGTGGGTATTTAGCTACGGTGCGAATTTCGTCGAATTCCGGGGTGAATCGGTTTTCGCGTCGATTTGGTGCTTTATGCAATTTTGTAATTAATTATATAATTATATAATTATATATATATATATATATATTTAGTGTTAGAAAAGTCACGATCATCTTCTTCACGTAAGAAAACCGCCGGCCCCTTGTACGAGAGAAATAACCGCCGAGCCTTCCCTTCGGACGCCGATTCCCGGAGCGTTTGTGGACGGAATTCGATTCCGAGAGTGGATACGGATTGCTCTCGTCGAGACCTTCATTCCTGCGGTAAGAAATTCGATTTTCGTGGAGTTTTGGAAAGTTTGGAATTTTCAGTTTTGGAAGTTTTCCGCCATTAATGGCCGAGTTTTGTTCTAGGTGTTGCGGCCGTCTTGATCCGTGCGAAGAGGAGGAAAGCAGTCCAAAGCTTCGCTGAGATTTGAGGCAAGTGGTATTCTTTCCCTTGCCAAGTGTTTTTTTTTATTTTATTTGATGAAATTGAAATCCCGGTTAGCCAAGGTTAGAGGCCTTGTTGTTCTCGTTTTCTTGCTAACTATAGGGCTTAGTTCTTCCTACTGAAACCCCCCCTAGGTTGTGATGTTTGGAATCCAAATTGTCGGCGTGAAGCCGTTGTTTTCCTTTAATTTTGATTGATGCTCTGGTTCGGGCGTAGCCGAGAGGGAGAGTTAGGAGGGGGGTGTGGTTGCCAATTTCCTTCGTTATGGTATTATTCGAATGGTTAGGCATAGTTTATACGGTAGTAGCGTGCGACGTTGATAGTTGTCTACTGCTACTGCAGTGGCGTGAGTCGTGTGCGCGTTCCGGTGTCGTTCGGAAAATTCCAAACGGTACAGGTTTGCCGCGCACGGTCATTAACCTTTAGGGCGCACGACCACTGGTCGTGTGCCTCTGTTCGTGCGCGTATAAATTTCAGTTTCCAAAGTTCTGTCTCGGGCAATCGCACGAGCGCTGACATCAGTGCGCACGACCACTGATCGTGGGACACTGATCGTGCGCAGTTGCTAGGTTTTCTGTCAGGTTTCCAGGTTCGTTTCGCACGATCATCAGCCGATGAGTGCGCACGACCACTGATCGTGCGTCACTGATCGTGCGCGTTGTATAATTTCTTTTGATAGACGAATTTAGGTGATTTCGAGTGCGGGAGTTTAGATACTCAAGTGGCAGGCAATTACTTGAGTTCTGGATCTTCTGCCTTGGTCGTTCGACTGTCGTCGAGCTCCGTTTTCTTTAGCGGGCTTGTGGGTAGTAACTTAATTTTGGCGGTGAGTGAGGCTAGCTCACTCAAGGCCAAAGGTTAGGTAGGCACTGAGTGGGTTTCACTCAACGCCTAGTCGTGTTGGTTTATTTCAACACTCTTCCTTTACCTTGTATTTCGTTTCCGAGTGGATTTTTTTTCCAGTTGTATTTCTGGGTTTTTCTTGTCGGCCGTTTTCTTTATTTTTCCTAAAGGCCGAATCGTGGGTCGTGGATAGTAGTGGTGGTTGTAGCTCTTTATGGGGGTGGAGTTGTGTGATATAGCCAAGGCCATCCATGGATTTCTTGCTCCAGGTACGGGCTGGGCATGTCGGGTGGAAGGTCCCTTGTGTTTTCACGTGTTGACCCTCGAGCTTTTGACTTGGACATGGTGGATTGGGGGACTACGTTTGTCTTCGATCCGGTTCCTCGTTGTTGTTTTTGCTACTATCACTTCTCGCAGTTTAGGGTGTTAGAAGTTTCTTCTTTGGTAGTTTGCAGCATTCTGACTCTTGGTAGTCTAGTAGGCCCTGCAGGATGTTGTTCCTGGGCTGGGTCGTTGCTGTTTCTTTGCACGTTGTGCATTTCTTGTTGTCCTGTTTTGGACAGTTGTGACTCTTTCTACTGCATGTTTTCTGTTATTTTGTCCTTTTGGTTGACTCTTTCATGCAGTTGTTTTTACCTTGATTTTGCTTGCTGAGGTATTCTGTTTTCTTTTGGAATACCCCAGGTTCTGAGGTGTAGCCAGTTTGGTGGCTAGTTGGAGGTGTTGTTGTTGGTGGACTCCCGGACTTTGGAGTTTTGTTTACCTTGTTTGTGAGGTTGTTTTCAGTATTTTCTTACAGACATATATGTGTGCTGGTGGGTTCGTGTCAGGTTGTTGGCGCCCACTAGTAGTTTTTACCTTGTACTAGATATATACTATTGCTGCTACCATTTATTTTCTAGAGATAGTCTACTTGCTTTGAGAAGGTTTTATGCTAGGTTGCTAGTTATTTTTAAACTATAATTACTATTATAAATGAAGCTCATGATCAGTATGTTTTGTAAACTTAATCACTACTTTCCAAATCACGTACGAAAACCGTTTTCTTATATATATTATATAAACTAAGTGTAGTGTCTTGCATAGTATGAGTGGTTCTCTTGGGACCCTTATGCGCTCTTTAGGGTGTAAAACCTAATCAAAGTATTTTTCCGCAGCGTTTAAATATAGTTTTCTTTTGTGGACTAGATGATCCACTGAGCCGAGGGATACGGACTCTAAACATAATTGATTTTCTATTCATCAAGCACATGACTTTCTTGCATAAAGATTGTAGTTGGATTTGCCTGAGTGTCAGCAGTTATCCCCTGCTTGACGTGGCATCATGACGCGTGTTTTCTCTTACTCTGATAATTCTTAATTCGGAGAAAATGCGGGTTGTGACAGGGTCTATCTTTGCTAATGAACAACATAAAACCAATAGGTTCTACGAAGTGTTGCGGGATAAGTTGAGATTACTGCTCTCAAGTTTGGTGAACCAGTGGTTTCAAGCGTTGGTGGATACGGCTTGTGCACTGGAGAAGGATATGAAGAAGGTGCAAGGAAAAATTGACTTGGCTGTGACAAAGTCCGATTTCAAAGCACCCCGTTCTGGAAAATCGAGCTACAAAAGGAGATGGTGCAAAAAATCAATGTTTTCTGAAAAGGCTCCTTCTATAGTTGCGTCAGGAGCAACATCGAGGCAAGAGTCTTGTACCTGTTATACATGTGGTAGAGTTGGACATATAGCCCGTGACTGTCTTGTTGGTCCGCCAAAAGTGGAAAAGAAGACAGGATCATCATATGCTGATAAGGGAAAGGCAGTGGTGGAGTTCTTTACATCCCAGGCGCAACCCTGAGTATAAATCTTTGCCAGCAGGAGGCCATAAAGCAAAGTGACGTCGTCATAGGTACGATCTAAGATATTAATTGCTTACTTTTCATATTTAATACCTTGCGTGTATCTTGTGTATGAAGTGTTTGTCACAGGCTTTGTCCTGATTCGGGACAATGCGGTGAGAGAACTATTTGATACGGGTGCTTCATATTCATTTATGTCTGAGGATTTCGTAGCACGAACCAGAGTCCCTAGTCATGTGACGAAAGATAGCGTAAAGGTGTTGTTACCAAACAGATGTGTGATGCTTGCAGATAGGACTTGCTACGTGGATGTACGAATTGGAAGTCGGGATTTCTATTTGAAAGCATCTGTGCTACCGATATCGGAATTTGATGTGATCTTTGGTATGGACTGGCTCTCGGAGAAGCGTGCCTTTATTGATTGCAATTCAAAGGAGATCACACTAGGCCAGAATACCGATCTTGATACTAAGTTCGTTGGTATGCGAGGAGCGAGCAGGATTATGATGTCTGCTCTCTGAGTCATCAATGCTGTTCAGAAGGGAGCATAGTTATTCTTCATGCTTATTCAGGCTGTTGAGCCAAAGGCCAGTATGAGTGACGTTCCGATTGTATCTGAGTTTACTGATGTGTTTCCTAAAGATCTTCCTGGGTTACCACCCAAGCAGGACATCAACTTCATTATTGAGCTGGTATCAGGGGCGAAACCTATGGCCCGATCTCCATATCGGGTAGCGCCGAAGGAAATGGCAGAACTGAAAGTTCAACTACAAGAGTTGCTTTAACTATGATACATATGCCCAAGCATGTCACCTTGTAGCACACCTATTCTTTTTGTGAAAAAGAAGGACGGTAGTCTACGGTTGTGTATCGATTATCGTGAATTGAATAAGCTGACAGAGAAAAACAAGTATCTGATTCCACTAATAGATGACTTGTTCGATCAGCTAGTGGGATCAACCGTCTATTCTAAACTGGAATTAAAATATGGTTATTACAAGTTGAGGATTCGGGAAGGGGACATTCCCAAGACACCATTTGGAACACACTGCGGTCATTATGAGTTCACTGTAACGTCGTTTGGGCTATGTGAAACGCCCTGAAAATTATAATCCAACCGGTCGCGTCCTAAAGAATTTTTGGTTCCTATTTAGGGGTACACGGCCTAGGACATGGGCGTGTCCAAGGTCGTGTCCTTCTTTGTTTGCCGGACTGTATCCAGTAAAGAACACAGCAGGAAGTAAGATTTTGGAATAGTATCGACACGGGCGTGTCATGGGTGACACAGGCGAGTCCTTACCCGTGTCACTACCCATGTCCTTCTCAGGTTAAAAGACTGGGGTATGTTGCCAGTAGTGCACAGCCGGATTACACGAGCGTGTACTGATCAACACGGGCGTGTCCCATTTTTTACGGTTATATCCTTGCCAGTGTCCATCAAGCGACGTGATGGTTGGCGTGTCGGTTAACTGTGACACACCCCATGGTCACGGGCATGTCAGTACCTGACATGCACGTGTCAGGTTGAGACACGGGCGTATCTTAACCCGTGTCTTTTTTTTTGCTCGACGATTAGGCCTGGATCGGGGAACATGGTATAGAACACGGCTGTGTGCAAGACCATGTTCGGCCCAGGATTGAGAGATTTCAGGAGAATTCGAGTCGTTCATTTTCTTTAAACAAGAATTGATGCCCCAGATGTGTTCCTGCTTTAATAAGGCTGGGAATAGAGGATTAATTCCTCATTATCTCTTAAGCCTTTTCTTTCTTAGGAGTTAGAGAGAGGAGAGACAGGTTGAGGAAGGAAGAGGAGGAATCTGGCCACCGACGGAGCATCGGAGCACCGAGTCGAGAACCGAGACTGGATCCGTAGAGGAAATTCCTTTGCGAAGCTTTCCATCCTGATCGATTTCAATGGCGCAAAAGCAAACTTCAAGGGTAACGATTCTCTACTTGAGCATGTGAAGATCTCTTTCTTTTGTCATGGTAAACTCGCTCCCGCGAGTGTGCGGTGAGTGTGCGGTGTTCCTTGGGGTATATGTGAATAGTCCCCTTGTGTTGCATATAGAGTCCAAGAACTAAAGTACGGACATAGGCATTGTGTATGAAGCCTACCCGGATGTGTTGGTCTAGATCGATGATGGTTCATATTATATGGATTGTCAGAGAAGACTTCGTGCTATGTGTTTTTCGGGTTTCTACACGGTAGATTGCAGCAAGGATCCTTAAGGATTAACCCCAAGGCGCACCCGAAAAACTGAGCGGAAACGTAGTTCTACTAACTTGGTGGTCGGGGAGCTAGCCTTGTACATTACTGGGTTATGTGATGTTTGGGAACGTATTAGGATCCGGGAGAAGCTTGGCCCGCGCATACGTCTTAAAGTGACTAGGTGGAGTGAGCAACGGGCAAGTGGAAGCAGACCTGGGCTATGCAGTTTGTTGGTGGAGACCCAAAAGTGGAACTGGCCGTTGGCATAATCGAAAGTCTTAGACGGTGGTCAGAAAGACAAAAATGCTCACGATGTTGCCATCCTGGGTATTGTGGTGAAGCCACAGTATTGACCGGATTCATCGAAAATGTGCCTTGAGTGCACGAGGTGTTTGGTCATGCGAGCCTACACCTGTGGCGAAGTATGTTTGCACTTTGTTGTTTAGTTGGGCTAATGATATATAGAGAAGGAACACAGTCATCCTGAGTAAGGGTCAGGGTCGTTATAATTTGGTCTGCTTAAGCAAACCGTTGCTTTGTTTGCCACCGTGCGGTGGAATGTTTCTTGCATGTGCTACGGAGCCTGGTACCAAATAGCGGGCTGAATCCCATGCTACAGAGCTGGCCCTCAAAGGCCAAAGCGAATTGTTGTTTTACTTTTGTCATGTGTGGCCAGCCTGCGAGCCGATGTATGTAAAACAATACTTTGTTAAGTGAACTCTTGTAAGGCCATAAGGCCAAGTACTTTCAGTGTATTTGTTATTTCATTCCTATGGTGATAAGTGGACATTCATGATAGTTGTTATTCAATTATGGGTTCTTTAAAACTGTTTAAAAGCTTCCGCTAGAATTCTCTGAGTTAGGGCGAGTAGTTGTAGTTGATTTTTGATATTCTAATGTAACCCTTCCGACTGTCCGTGTTATATGGCGTCGGGTTCCTGCTGGACCTTCTGTTATATTTCAAACGACGGATGGGGGTGTTACAATTTGGTATCAGACTAAGGTGTCGGTCTTTTTTATTTGAATTCGTGGGCGAATTATTTTAAGGGGAGGTGAGCAGATGTTTGTGCGTCATCGTTATAAAATAAAATAACCCATGAATGTCCACTTAGGAACGAAAATACACTTGTTTGGAGGAACCTGAGTGTTCCAATAATTGCTTTTAGCAATGTGTATGTCGACTAATCATTGCTTATGCAATATAGGTGACTAGGAGTGGCGCGGGGCAGTCCCAAGGTCAGCACTCCACAGAGAGTAGCACACTTAACAACATGCCTGAGACCCTTCTTTCTGTTGAAACCATAAGATGGATAGTTGAAGTGGTGTTCGTTGTGACTAAAGCACAACTCTGAGGGATGGTGTAGCCCCCTGTCCATGGGGTGGCTTCAACACTGATTGGTGTGATGGAACAACTGACATGTATAAGACTTTTGGATCAGCAATTTAACATGCTTTTAGTGCAGGGTAAACACTCAGTTGAGGAGTATTTGCAAGCGTTTCTTATGATAAGGCATTACCTAGGGTTTGAGTTTGAGAACGAGCAGACTATAACTAATAGATTCTATAACGGTCTGCGTGATGAATTACGAATGCTACTCGTAGGACCAAAGCTACTTGGATTCCAATTGTTAGTGGAGTCGGATAGAGCTTTGGAAGCAGATATGGCTAGAATCAACCAGACGTCAGTGTTAAGGTTACCAAACTCCCCAGGTCCCGCAAAGTCTGTATACCAAAAGAGGATTAAAGTGAGGTGAAAGACTTTTTTTCAAGAGCCTAAACACCTAGAGGGGGGTGAATAGGTTCTAATCTTTTTGGGTCTTTTTGATTTTAAGGCAAACAGATATTTGTAACTTCTTTTAGCACGTAATAATTCTATCTACAGAAATTAAATACAACACAACAAACACCAGATCTATAGTGGATCCCGAAGATATGGGTACATCAGCTTTCCCCCTTCGCCTATCAAGTAGATAACTGGATTCAGCCTAACTTCCTTTCACTAGCTCGGATCCGTAGATCTTACAAACTGAGAAACTAAAATAGTTCCTACACCTCAAACTTTACAAAAGTCCTACCTAGAATTCTTCCCTGAATCCTACCTCAGGCCTCAGCCCTACCTCAGCCTTTATAAATAGGCTTACAACTCAGACATTCCACAAGTCCTACCTCAGCTTTTATAATTTTAGGCTTACAATCTCAGATCTAACAATAGATCCTATAAGAATTTGTGAGTAATAAGTATCTGAAAACTTCACCATCTAGATTTCTCTATTTATGTTGTCTTCTTGATCAGTTCTTGTATAGACTGATCCTTCTGATCCAACCTAACTTTGCTTTTCAAAGCTTCTTGATTAGGATAAATAAGGTAGATCTTCTCTTGAAGTTGAAGTTGATCTTCAGTCAGCTTCTTCCTTAGATTCAGATTGAACTCTGAATCTTTCTTGCAGAAAGGCCTTGATCTATTAGAGTTCTTCTTTATGATCCAGAGATCTTTCTTCTATCTTTTTTTGTCATTTCTGATCTGGCTCTTATATAAAGCTTTATCCATGGTTACCGGCTAATCCAGTTCATAACAGACTTCTGAGAGTTATGACAGTGGTGTCAGACCGGTTAGTTATGATAGTTGTCAAGTCACCAGTGACGTCACCAGGTTCTTCTGTATCTTTCCAACTCAGCACACAACACTCAGCAGACTGCTTCACATATGTCGACACATATAGATTAAGTGTCGACACAAGTCTTCAAGGTGTTGACACAAATACTCCAAGTGTCGACACAGTCATACTTCTGCTTCTCGACACTGCTTTTTGTTGTATGTGTCGACACAAGTCCTGTGTGTCGACACAGCAGCTTCTTGTCTCGACATTTCTGTTGCAGACAGATGGCGTTGAATGTTTGTCAAATGGCATTGAGTGTGTGTCGACACAAGTCCTGTGTGTCGACACAATTACTCTTGAACTCGACACAGCCTTTTGATAGTTGGTGTGTCGACACAAGTTTTGTGTGTCGACAGAATTGCTTTAGGTGTTGACATAGCTCCTGAGTGTCGACTCATCTTCTATTTTAAGTGTCGACACAATTCTGTTTTAAGTTATCGACACAATTATGAATGTCGACACAACTGCTTCTTTAGGTGTCGGCATAGCTTTGAGTGTCGACACAACTTCTTTATAAGTGTCAACACATTTTGCCAGTGTGTCGACACAGCTTTCTTGAGTGTTGACATAGTAGCTGGGTGTCGACATAGCTTCTTCATAAGTGTCGACACATTTCACCTTTGTGTCGACACAGCTTGCCTGAGTGTCGACACAGTCTCCTTGAGTGTCGACACAGTTTCTTCACAAGTGTCGACACTTGTACTTAGAAAATTTTCCTTCAAATTTTTAAACCTGCACAATGAAACTCAAACTTCTATCAAATACACATTGATGGATATCATTGACTAAGTTGCGGCTTCTCCAAATCTAGTACACATTTTCCAATGTACCCAACAATCTCCCCCTATTTTGAGAAGTCATAACCCTTACTCTTAGATATACATCTCTTAAGATAAAATCAAATTGTAAATAGATGAAAAAAATATTTCAGAGCAGGTTTTCACATAATCATTGTAAACAACAAACACTTAATACTGAAATAGATTTCATTAATTAGTAAAATTAGGGTTTACAAGAATTTCTTATAGAACAAAAGAAAAAAATAATACATTGTTCTATTACAATAACCTAGCAATCCTATTACTGACTAGGTTCCTTAATAACTATTCCTTTGCCAGACTTGATTTTTGCCTGCACAGAAGGTTCAGCAACCTCAGCTGGCTTTTTCCCTTTGAGAGCTTTCTTCTTCAATTCTTCAGCCTTGAACTTCTGTCTATCAAAATATTGGAAAGGTTTGGGGAAGTACTTTCTTGGCTCTTGAGCATTATCAGGTAGCTTCCCAGCCTTAACACTTCTTCAATACTGAAGAATTGCTTCTTGTCCAGCTTGATATTTATTCCACTCTTGCTTAGAATACCACTTACTCCTGTTATGGGTTTTATCCTTAACAGCTTTCTAGGCAGTAAGTATGATATTTCTAGAAGTTGGGCTCCACTGCTCAAAATCTTGCTTTAGCTCAGCCTGCTCTCTGAATCTCTTCTTGGAAAGTTGAGCTTCCTTCTGAGCTTCTAATGCAGCTTCTGACATTTCAACCTTTTCAAGAATTACATTTTATGCCTCCGGTGGAGGACAATACATTTTCAGCACTTCTTCTTGAACCATCTCAAAATCAGCTAGGGGGTAGATCACCTGAGCAACTTCAGGTTGATCTCCTTCAAAATATTCAAGTTGTATCCCAGACTCAGCTACATTAGCATCATCACGAAGAGGAGGATATCCAAGAGTAGCTCTGATGCTATTGGTAGTCCATTTAGCATGGTCAGAGCTGGCTTTGACTAGTAATCTCTCACCCTTTATGACTTCTCTTGCAACTTGATCTCTTATATCTTTTTTCTGGAATCTGACTTGATCAGCTATATATTCAGTTCACTCTTTAAAATAAGCTCTGAAGTTTGTCAGGAAAGTTTTAATTTTCTCCTGAGATTCTTGAAATTTGGCTTTGATAGCAGATATATCTTCTTGGATTTGCTTGGAGATTTCAGCCTTAAAAGTAGTGATAGAATCATAGAGCTTTGTCAATATTTCATGATATGAATCCTTGAGATTTTCATTCATCCTTAACTGATTCTCCAATACATATCCTTGCTTCACTTCAATTCCATCACTTTAGCTTAGATACTTTGTTGTTGCTTGGCCAGGAACACCACAACATTACCTCCTTTATGGAAGCAATCTGTCATCTCCTTCTTATTTTGATTCACTTAAAATATAATGGATTTGATGTCCTGGACCAACTGAAACTGTAACTCCTTATGAGTTTCATCCACATATTTTTCTATAGTCTGCCTTTGATTATCTAATTTTATCTGCATCTAGACCAGTAAAGAACTGAAGTCAATGATTGATGTAGATGGTGCAGTTCCCAATTATAAGCTTTCTTATATCCAGAACTCTTCTTGTTTAACACAGATAGCTTTCTTTTCTTAGCCAATGTGCCTTCTTCATCGTTAGAAGATTCAGATGTACTTTTAATATCAACAGTTTCCTTTTTAGCTGGGGTATCCTTGGATAACTCCCCCCTCAATCCTTGGAATTTCCTTTTCTTTTTCAATTTCCTCCCCTTCAGTCCTATCAATAAGAGGATCGGGAAATAATTCTTCCATTGTAAATTCCTGCTGTATCTTTTCATAGAGAATAAGATTAGTTTTTTTAAAAAAAAACTACTTAAAAGACTAATACCACTTGAAAGACCTCTTTTGTTATGTAATCAAAAGTGTCCCTTTGAACAATTTTTGAGGAGAATACTATAATACATCACTAGTCTGTGGAGAAGATACTTACTGGCTCATTTTGAGCATCATTCTTATAAGTTACTTCAACTGTAGTGTTGATTTCAGATACAACATCCATTATTGTGTCTACAGCTAAGTCACTATCCAAGACAGCATCATCAATACCTCCCCCTTGGGCAAGCAAATCAATTTCTTTTTCTAGGTTTTCTCCCCCTGGAGTAGAGTCAATTTATTGCTCTTGGGGCTCACAGTCCTTTTCTTAAGCAAGAACATCTTTTTGTTGCTGGTCATCATCAGAACTGAAGACCACTTCCTCCTCAGAATCATTGGAGAAGTCAGCCTGTACAACCACCTTATTTTTCTTCTTGTCCTTGTTAGTTTGCTCCTTAGGAGCAGGGACTTCCTTGGTTAGAACTCTGTCCCACCTTGACAGTATCCTTACATCCATTTTTCTCATATGATTTATCTTAGAGCCATTTGCTTGTTTCAGAACATCTGGAATTACTGATGTTAAGCATAGGCTGAGGATCCTTCCTAGGTTAGGTTTCTTTATTCCTTCTTGTAGTTTATCAAACACTACTACTGCCCAGTCAGTGTTTATCTTGAATATGATTCTCACCATCAGATTGAAAATGTGGGCAGTATTCTGATCATGTCCACCTGTTTTGCAGACAATCACTTTGCCCACTACTTTTGAAAGAAATTTTCCTTGGGAATTCATCCCTTTTATATTGATAGATGAACCAATCTTAATACTGGGATTCAGTCCACACCAGCTTAATGCTTTAGTTATTTGGATGGAGTAATTTCGTCTGTATCCTTAATCAATGTCAGATGTAGTGTTTTCCTGATTGATTTCAAAGTGAGCTTCACCTGGGTACCTTGAATAGATGCCTTGATTTTCTTTTCTTTAGTGTCCAATGAAGCGGTTGTGTAGAAATCCATGACTTCCTTCTTCAATATTTTGGTCGGTTCTGAGACCAAAAATTCTAGTCCATTTTCAGAAATTAGGGCAATCACTCCCTGAATTTCTTCAGAAGTACTTGTGAAACCTTCGCGAACTAGTTCGTAACCTTCATTAACCTTGTCTTCTTGGTGTGGCACCATTGATGTAAGTACTAGAGGAGAAGAGAAGAGAAGGTCTATGTCGACAGAAGGTGTAGAGTCAAAAATTCTGATAGCGTACTCGACCAGATTTTGGATTCACCTTTTTATAGTACTTGTGTCAAGGGAAGGTCAAAAGACAGGCGTAAGTCGACAAGTCAGTTTTTGTGTCGACATTCAAATGACCTAGGTCTTGACAGAACTTAAGCTGAGTCGACACAACTATGTGTCGACATACTAATATCTAAGTCGACAAAACATATTTTAATTCGACACGTTTATGTGTTGACATACTTGAGTCTGTGTCAACATACTTGCGTCTGTGTCGACACTGACAACTTAAGTCTCGACAGAGTTGTGTCGACACCAACTTTTTGTGTTGACACAAATATCCTCATGACTTATAGTCTTGACAAGGTTGTGTCGACACCTATTCTCCTGTCGACACAGATACTGTTTCTGTGTCGACACATTCTTTTCCTGTGTCGACACAAAATACTGAGTGTGTCGACACAACTTGCTTGTGTCGACACAAACTTTGTACTTAGACAAATTTTAAGGGAAATTTGGTGCTTACTAATGCTACTCATGGAAACTTATGTTAACCTATTCTAGGTTCAACATACTTAATTCAATTTTGAAATTATTGAATTAAGTTTCATCCAATGGTTTTGTGAAAATATCAGCTATTTGATTATATGTTTTTACAAACTCTAGACTAATATTTTCCTTTTCAACATGTTCTATTATAAAATGAAACTTTATTTCTATATGCTTGGTCCTACTGTGTGATACAGGATTCTTAGAAATAGAAATAACACTTGTAGAATCACAAAATAGTGGAATTTTACTTACCTGGATGTCATAATCTTCTAGTTGATGCTTTATCCACATTAATTGTGCACAGCTGCTACCTGCAGCTATATATTCTGATTCAGTTGTTAATATACCTACACTAATTTTCTTCTTACTGATCCATGACACTAGCCTCCCTCCAAGGAACTGACAGGTTCCTATGGTACTTTTTCTGTCTTCTTTGCATCTAGCAAAATCTGCATCTGAGAAACCTGTTAATAGAAAATCTCCATTCTTAGGGTACCAAAGGCCAAGATTAGGTGTGCCCTTAAGATATCTCAAAATTCTTTTAGCTGCAGTATAATGAGATTCCTTAGGGCATGCTTGATATCTAGCACAGACACATGTTGCATATTTGATGTCAGGTCTACTAGCAGTCAAGTATAGTAGGGAGTCAATTATCCCTCTATAAAAAGAATCATCAACAGGTTTCCCTACTTCATCTTTGCATATAGGTATACTTGTTCCCATTGTAGTTTTCATTGTAGAAGCTGAGTCCAAACCATACATCTTAATCAACTCCTTAGTGAACTTAGACTGGTATATGGACAACCCACTCTCAGTCTGTCTAACTTGAAGTCCCATGAAGAACTTCAGCTCATCCATACTGCTCATCTCAAACTTACCTTGCATAAGTTTGGCAAACTTCCTACAAAGGCTGTTTTAAGTAGAACCAAAGATAATGTCATCCACATATATCTAGACTAGTATTATCTTGCCTTTTGATTTCCTATAGAATAGAGTTTTGTCTATCTTTCCTCTAGAGAATTTATTCTCAATGAGGAAGGCAGACAAGGTTTCATACCAAGCCCTTGGAGCTTATTTCAAACCATATAGAGCTTTCCTAAGCCTATATACATAATTAGGAAAGTGAGAGTCTACAAAACCTGACGGTTGTTCTACATAGACTTCTTCTTTTAAATCACCATTAAGAAATGTTGATTTCACATCCATTTGATATACTTTGATCCCTTGATAGGCAGCATAGGCTAAGAATAGCCCTATTGCCTCCAGCCTTGCCACTGGAGCAAAGGTTTGATCAAAATCAATAGCTTCCTCTTGCCTGTAGCCTTTTGCTACCAGTCTAGCCTTGTTCTTGACTATAGTGCCATTCTCAACAAGCTTGTTCCTGTAGTTCCACTTAGTTCCTATTATGTTGTGATCCTTTGGTTTTGGCACCAGTTCCCAGACCTTACACTTTTTGAGCTGACTGAGCTCTTCTTGCATTGAATCAATCCAGTTGGTGTCTTGCATGGCCTCTTCAATCTTCCTGGGTTCTATCTGAGACAGGAAGCTAGAACACAAAATTGTGTTCATGCTCCTGCTCCTTATTAGAACACCCTGACTTGCATCACCAATGATCTGGTGAGCTGGATGATCCTTCAGGTCTCTCCTTGCTAGAGGAATTCTGTCAGCATTATGGCTATCTCCAATTTTCTCATCTTGATGCTCCACATTTTCTTCTTCACCCAGAGGGACTTGATCTCCCCCTGGATAGCTGGAATCTTTATCCTCATCCAGTTTAGCAGGAACATCTTCATTGATGGTCATCTTGTCCAGCTTATCTGTTAGACACGTAGAACTAACTGAAGAACTAGACAATTCACTGTTAATAAACATTGACTCATCAAATACAACATGCACAGATTCTTCTACAACTTGAGTAGTAAAGTTGTAGATCCTGTATGCTCTACAATGGTTGTTGTACCCAACAAATATCCCTTCTAGGGATTTGGCAGCAAACTTAGTTTGGTAGTGTTTACCACTGACTAGTACAAAACACTTACTACAAAAGATTCTGAAATAAGATATGTTTGGTTTTCTGCCTTTTAAAATCTGGTAGGGATTCATCTTGTGTTTCTTGTTGATGGAGGCCCTATTGAGCACATAACATACAGTAATTACTGTCTCAGCCCAGAAGTATTCAGGGAGAGTTGTGTCATTCAGTAGAGTTCTACTGGCTTCAATTAGAGTCCTATTCTTTCTTTCAGCAACACCATTTTGCCGAGGAGTTCTAGGTGAAGAGAATTCCTGATGAATCCCATGTTCTTCATAGAATTTTGTCATACATTCAGACTAAAATTCAGTTCCATGGTCACTTTTGATTTCTGCCTCAAAAAGAAAACCCATGTAAATCTAGAATAGTCATCCACAACAACAAGTGTGTATGATTTCCTACCAAGACTATGGACTGGCATAGGACCAAACAAATCCATATACATGAGATACAAACATCTCTTTAAATCTTTGATGTCAAGTGGCTGAAAAGAGGACTTAGTCTGCTTGCCTTTTTGGCAAGCTGAGCACACACCCTCTTTTATGGACTGAACTTGTGGACCATTCCTCACTAATCCCATGCTGAACAGTAGTCCAATTGACTTATAGTTAAGATGAGCTAGCCTCTTGTGCCATTTGACACACAGAGAAGCTTTCTCTCCTACAACCAAACATATAGGTGAGTTGTTAGACTCACAATCTAGGTTAAGGCAATACACATTTCCTTTCCTTGTGCTAGTCAAAATGATCTATTGATCACTTGACCTTTTTACTAGGCACTCCCCTTTGTGGAAAGAAATACCATAACCTAGATCACTAAGTTGACTTATGCTAATCAGGTTATGTTTTAAACCCTTTACATAAGCCACTTTAGTGATAGTAACTTTGGGTCCATTTTCTATGGGCACATAGTTCCTTAGCATTCTCCTGGTTCCAGTCATGTGTCTGGAACAACCACTATCCAAGTACCATATAGGGGTATGATCACTTGGATTTACCTGCAACAAATAATGAATCACTTACCCTTACAACCCAACTTGCTAGTAAGTCTTAGGTCCGTGTTAGTTTGAAACCCTGAGATTGATCTAACAGGAATCCTACTTTTGGTTTTAACACTTAAGTTAGACCAGCAATCCATGGCAAAGTGGCCCACCTTGCCACGACACCAACTCTCAAACCAATTATACCTATTCTTAGGTACAGGCCTTCTTACTTTGTTGTCAGTAGACTTATTAAGTGTTGGTGCTGGAACAGCATTTTTCAAGAACTCCTCTTGAATATGATGGGCATGCCTATAGATTGGTCTATTGGCATTAGCACCCTTGCTCATGAAATTTTCATGCTCATAGTGGCCATGTGTAATGTCATGATCATACCTGTTAGTAGGATTTACTACCACCTAAAGAAAATAGGGGGATTAACAGCTAGAGGCTGAACTGTGGCTTTACCTTTTCTATGAGAATTGGTAGCCCTAGTTCTTCCCTTAAAGCCTAGACCAGTCTTTCCTTTTTGTGAAACAAAATTATCTATCAAAGGTAAGACTGATTTTGGCTTGGAGAATTTTGCCACTAGCTCTCTCTCTTGCTGAAGTTTTCCCTCTAGTTTCTTGATATGATTCTCTTTGAATGAGATTGTGCCCATCTGAATAACTATAATGTTTTTCAATTTAGCAACCTCATTCAGTTTTTGATCCAGCAGTTTTGCTTAAACTGCTGTAGCCAGCTTAAGAGACTGAATCTCTTTGGCTTGCTCTTTAACAAGAAAGTTGCTCTTCTTTAGAGCATGCAACAACCCACCATACTCATTAATGAGTTGGTGAACATCCCCCTCAGACTCAGATCCATCTACTTCTTTTGAAGAAGATGCTTCTGATTCTGATCCAGTAAAGTAATCTGAGACTAGGGGTGAATTGTTTACCTTACTTTGTCCAAGCTTATCCTAGCACTTATCTTCTTCAGATTGAGCCATCAACCCTTTACAACAATATTCTTGCACTCTATTTATGGAGTCCAGCATCTGTAGGAATTCTAGTTCCCTAGAATCCTCTTCTGTTGAGAAGAGTCCAACATATGCTTCTGCCTCTTCTTCTTCAGATTCTGAAGATGAAGAATCTGTCCAACTCTTCTCCTTCTGAGAAACTAGAGACTTCTCCTTCTTGCCTTTGACCAGCTGCTTCTTCTTGTCCTTTGACTCCTTTCTTTTGTCAGGACAGTCAGCTATGACATGCCCAGACCTGTTGTAGCAATAACACACAATCTTAGAATTAGATTGTTTACCAGGTTTAGAAGCATACCTGTCCTTCTTAGGTGTTTTCATCTTCCTATAGTATTCATCCTTGGAATAGGATGTAGATGAAGGCCTGGTTCTCCAATTCTTTTTCTTCATGAACCTTTGGAATTATCTTGTGAAGGCAGCAAAGTCTTCATACGATGTATGCCTATCTGATGTACTTGTTTCAGGAACACCCTTTTTGCTTAAGTACTCCTTCTATGTCACAACCCACATTTTCTCCGAGGAAAACGAAATATCAGAGTAGGAGAAAACACGCGTCATGATGCCACGTCGAGCAGGGGATAACTGCCGACGCTCAGGCAACCCACTATCAACTATACTTTATGAAAATTTATAAGTTAAATGATTAGAAAATGGGTTATATTTTTTAAAGGCTGTATCCCTCAGCTCGGTGGATCACCTAGTCCACAATTTAAAAACTATACTTATACGCTGCGGAAAAATACTTTATTCAGGTTTGAAATCCTAAAAGAGTGCATAAGTGTCCCTAGAGGACATCTTATACTATGCAAGACCCTATATTCAATTTATACTAAATATATAAAAAAACGATCTTTGAACGTTGTTTGGAGAATAGTGTTTGAGTTTTATAAAACATGTTGATATTGTGATATACTTATAATAATAATTTTAGGTTTAAAAGTAACTAGCAACCTAGCATAAATCAACCTCAGAGCAAGTAGACTAACTCCAGAAAGGTAGAAGCAAAAAGTAACACATCTAGTATCAAGGTAAAAACTACTAGTGGGCGCCAACAAACTGACACGAACCCACTGACAAGTATGTATGACTGTAAGAAAAAAAACACCAAAACTACCTCGCAGAAACAAGAAACTGATCTCTATAGCACCAGAGACCACCAACAATAACACATCACCACTAGCCATCAGAGCGGCTACTATCCAGAACCTAAGGCATTCAAGAAGAAAGAATACCTTAGCAAGCGAACTAGAAAAAAACTGCTCGAAAGTGTCAATCAGAAGATAAATAAAAGAGGAAAAACAAAGCAGTAACAGTCACAACTATCAAAGGCAAGGCAAAAAGGAAGTGCACTAAGTGCGAGGACACAACAGTAACTCTGCCCAAAAGCTGCAGAGTCAATAAGGCTACCATGAGCCCAAATGCTGCAATCTACCAAGGAAGAAACATCTAACACCCTAAGCTGTTAGAGATGGTAGTAGCAAAAAACATCGCGGATCCGGGTTGGAGGCCAACTCAATCCCCCAACCACTATTTCCAAGAAACCAAGCTCAGGGGTCAACATGTGAAAGCACTAGGGACCTCCCATCCCGTTGCCCAGCCCGTACCTGGAGTAAGATAAAAGAAACAGGGTGGCCTTGGCTAAATTACACAACACCTCCCCAATTAAGGGCTTCAAACCACCACTACTAACCACGACCCACGATTCAGCCTTTTAGGAAAAACAAGAAAATAGCTGACAAGGAACCTCAAAATCAAGAAATTCACTCGAGGGAGAAAACCAAGGTAAGGGAAAAGCGTTGAGATGACTCAATACGGCCTGGCGTTGAGTGAGCCCCACTCACTCAACGCCTAACCAGACCTTGGGGTTGAGTGAGTTAGCCTCTCTCAGCGCCAGAAACAACCATGGCGTTGAGTGAGGTTCACTCACTCAATGCCTGCCGCAAGAAAAATCTTGAATTGAGTGAGCTAACCTAACTCAACGCCAAAACAACCATGGCGTTGATTGAGGTCCACTCCCTAAACGCCTTCAGCAAAACAGGCAGTGGCGTTGAGTGAGCTAACCTCACTAAATGCCAAAACAGCTACGGTGTTGAGTGAGGTCCACTCACTCAATGCCTTAGCACTTAACCGTAGTAAAACCCTAAACAAACGCTATCTGAAAGAGGTCGGCGGGAATGCCGACAGATTCTCACCGAATCGGCAGGAATGCTGACTGATTCTCGCCGAATCGGCGGGAATGCCCATTGATTCTTGCCGAATCGGCGGGAATGCCGACAGATTCTCGCCGAATCGGCGGGAATGCCGGCTGATTCTCTCCGAATCGGCGGGAATGCCCACTGATTCTCGTCGAATCGGCGGGAATCACTAACGATACTCGTCGATATCGGCGAGAATCACATAGTGATTCCTGTCGATTTCGACTTAGACGAATTTCTCACTCAGTCGCCTCACTACTAAGCCGCAAAAGAACAGATCAAACTATGGCTTTGAGTGTGTGCACCACACTCAACGCCAAATCCCGGGCGGCTTTTGTCTTTGAGTGTGTGCACTACACTCAACACAAAATCCCGAGACCCTACCAAGACCGGTTCTAACCAGAGCACTACCACAGAAATCTCCCTCTCTCTCTCTCTCTCGGCTCCACCCGCAAAAGAACCAAACTAGAAATAAAATCTGGAGTCTAAATTATGAAAATAACCAGTGGGTTGAGCAAAAATAGCACAAGGAGGAAGATCAAAACATAATTTAGGGCTAACATAAAACTACAACACAGAATTTTAGCGAGGAGAAGAGAAAAACTTGGCTTTTATCCTAGGGCTAACCGGGTAGTTAAGAGGGGGAAGATCAAAAAAGCAAGTGCAAGAACCAATTGACTCGGTTTTTCAGCGAAGCTTCACTCGAGCCTTTCCTCTCCCTCGGCACCAGTAGCAGCAACACCTAGCACCACATCCCGAGCTTTAAATGGTGGAAAGGGCAAAAACCGAAAATCCAAATCTCCTAAAAACCCTACGAAACTCAAATCACTTATCGTAGAAACAAAGGTCTGAGAGAGAGCAATCCAGATCCACTCTCAGAAACAAAATCAGTCCACAAACGCTCCCAGAATCGCCGTCCGAAGGGGAGCAGGTCCTGCGGTTTCCTCTATTTTCCGCGATCAGGAGCAGGCGACGGTTTGGTCACGGGAAGAAGAAGAGTTGGCCCGCCATCTACTGATTAAGGCTTTAAAAATAAAAAGGCACGCCTATTCGGCCCTAACCGCTGCCTAAACTTCTGGTTCACTTAAGCTTAGAAATCTCTAATTTGTTTTTACTAATAGCACACCCAAAATGACTCGAAAACCGAACTACCTCAGAATTCGACGAAATTCGCACCGTAGCTAAATATCCACGCTACGAACACAACGGCGAGGTCGAAATAAACTTTCGACGAACAGAACCTGAGTTATTCCCACCCGAAGCCAAAACACAAGCATCCCCCGAGAGGCCACACCGGGTCACCCAAAACTACTCGGCTTGCAAGGGAGATCTTGCCAATTGGCTACAAAATAGGCCACCAAGTTCTAAGGAGTTAAGACCACACTCCACAGATGGCACAAGCCAAGAAAATGCGTTGACGTAACGCCAAACGAGAATTAAATAATCGCAAAAAAAATCGGGGGCGTTACAGTCACCCCCCTAAAAGAAAGTTTCGTCCCGAAACTTTACGCACAACACTTCTACTATAGAAGGAAAAATTAACAAGCCAAACATTACAAGAAGAAAACAAACCAAACTAATTAGGGAAACAGTTGAGGGTGAGCCTCCCTCATAGCCGACTCTAACTCCCAAGTCGCGCTTTCCAAACCCTGATTCTTCCATAGAACTTTGACCATCGGGATGGACTTCCTTCGCAGCACCCGATCTTGAGTATCCAAAATGAGGAATGGTAGTTCAATAAAAGAGAGATTAGGCTCCAACAGGGGCACCGCATCCAAGACTTGCCCACTACAGCGCACACACTTTTGCAATTGGCTTATATAAAATACATTATGAACACCTGGGAAGTTTGCTGGTAAATCCAACCAATAAGCTGACACGCAAATCCGCTCAACAATCATAAACGGGTCCACATACCTTGGGTCCAATTTCTGATTCTTACTGAACCTCTTAACTCCAACCATCGGGGAAACCTTAAGAAACACAAGGTCCCCTACAGAAAACTCCAAGTCAGACCTACGCCGATTGGCGTTCTTCTCGTATATCTCCTGAGCTAAACGAAGCTTTTCTCGAATAAGCTTCACTCTGACTTCCATCTCCTCGAGCGCATTCAGACCCAACAAGGGTCTCCCACCTGCCTCAGCCAAAAACAGGGGAGTTCTGCAGCGCCTCCCATACAAAGCTTCAAACGGAGCCATTTGCAAACTTTCTTGATAACTGTTATTGTATGCAAACTCCATAAGCCGCAATCGCTCATCCCATGCTCCACCGTTGTCTAGAATGTAGCATCTGATCATATCCTCAACTATCTGGTTAACCCGCTCCGTATTCCCATTGGCCTGTAAGTGGTAAGCAGTTGAATACCTCAGAACGGTACCCAAACTCTCCTGCATACTCTGCCAAAAGCGAGAAGTAAACCGGGATTCTCGATCGGAAAGGTTTCTAACAGGCACATCGTGCAATCTGATGACCTCATTCAGGTACAACTCTGCTATCTTCTTCATCGGGAAGTCAATCTTATATGGCACGAAGTGAGCACACTTCGTCAGTCTATCCACTATAACCCAAACAGAATCAAATCCCCTTGGAGATTTCGGTAAGCCCGTGATGAAGTCCATAGAAATACTTTCCCACTTCAAAGTCAGGATCTCTAACGGAGTAAACTTGCCACCAGGCCTTTCGTGATCGGCCTTCACACGCTTGCAAGTGTGGCACTCAGCAACATATCGGGCTATATCACTTTTCATGCCATACAACCAGGCAATTTTCTTCAAATCATGGTACATCTTCGTAGATCCTTGATGGTAGGCAACACTGGATCCATGGCCTCTCTGCATACCATACCCCTGATGTCTCCAACAATAGGGATGCAAAATCTCCCGCGGTACTTCAAAGTACCCTCATCATCGATGGAAAAAGCCGGTAACTCCCCTCTCTCAGTCCTGAGGTATAAGTGCAGAAGGTCCGGATCATCCTTCTGGTGCAATCTAGTAAGGGAAATCAAAGACGGCTCTGCCACTGCCAAACTACTCTGCATGTCGCAGCATCCCATTGAGATATCCATAAGGAGGAACTCTTCCACTAAACGATCGGCGGAGAGATTAAAGATCTTCCCCGTCTTCCGACTCAGGGCGTCAGCCACCACATTGGCCTTGCCTGGATGGTACTGGATCTCTACATCATAATCGGCCACATACTCTAGCCACCGATGCTGGTGCAGATTTAACACCTTCTGCGTGAACACATACTTCAGGCTCTTGTGATCAGTGAAGATCTTGCACTGAGCCCCATAAAGTAGATTCCTTCACAGCTTTAACGCATAAATCACCGATGCAAACTCAAGGTCATGCGTAGGATAATTTCTCTCGTGAGTCTTTAATTGCCTTGACCCATATGCAATCACTTTTCCAACCTGCATCAACACGCAACCCAGACCAACATGTGAAGCATCCACGTAAACGTCATACACCACACCCTCAGTAGGTAGGGTCAGAACGGGAGCAGTGCACAATCTGTTCTTTAGCTCCAGGAAGTCTTCTTCGCAATTCTCGCTCCAAACAAAGCCCTCGTTCTTTTGAGTCAACCTGGTCAAAGGTCCAGCTAGGGTAGAGAAACCCTCCACGAACCTCCTATAGTAGCCGGCCAACCCTAGAAAACTCCTGATCTCCTTGGGCGTGCCCAGCCTACTCCAATCCATCACTGCTGTGATCTTTTCCGGGTTAACCAAGATCCCATCCTTGTTCACCACGTGGCCCAGAAACGAGACCTAAGGCAACCAAAATTCGCACTTGCTCAACTTGGCGAATAACTTGTTATTCCTCAACTCCGTTAGAACTAAGCGCAGATGCTGCTCATGATCCTCAGCGTTGCGAGAATAGACCAACACGTCATTGATGAAAACCACAACAAACTTGTCTAGGAAATCCTTGAACACCCGGTTCATCATATCCATGAAATCTGATGGTGCGTTGGTCAGACCGAACGACATCACCAAGAACTCAAAATGTCCATGCCTCGATCTAAACGCAGTCCGTGGAATATCTTCCTCACGGATCCTGAGCTGATGATAGCCAGAACGAAGATCAATCTTGGAGAACACTGTGCTACCGTGCAGCTGATCAAATAAGTCATCGATCCACAGCAGAGGGTACCTGTTCTTAATAGTGACTTTGTTAAACTCTTTGTAGTCGATCCAAATCCGCATCGACCCATCCTTCTTCTTCACAAATAGAATAGGAGCACCCCAAGACGACGAACTCTGCCTGATAAACCCTTTTGCCAACAACTCATCTAACTGGACTCGCAACTCCTCTAGCTCACGAGGGGCCATCTGGAACGGCGCCTTAGTATTAGGACGCGTACTCGGTTCCAAAGCAATCACAAATTCAAAATCCTGATCGGGAGGAAGGACAGGAAGGTCATCGGGAAACACATAAGCGAAACCGCGAACAACGGGAATCTCCTCTAAGTGTGGTATACTAACAGTGGTCCAACCACCGAGACTAAACAAGCAAAACAACCAGAAGGAAACAACTTTTGAGCACATACCGCAGAGAAGACCGGAGAATCTTGGCACGGATCAGCATACATGCTTCTCGGCTGACCATTGTCCTTGATGAAGTCCAAGCGCTTCCCTTTGCACTGAATGACTGCATCATACATAGACAGCTAGTCCATGCCTAGAATGACATCGAAATCCTCCTGGTCAATCAACTTCAAGTCTGCCCTCGCAAGAAAATCCCCTAACAAAACAGGGCAATCTAGAATGCCCAAATTCTATAACATAGATTCACCAGAAGGGAACTTGACGCGGAAGGTACCACGAACTCGATCTAGAGTTAACCGATGTCGCTCCACAAAGGCTCTAGCCATGAATGAGTGGGTAGCGCCGGAGTCAAACAGAACGCGCGCCTAGCGGTTCTTCACCTTAAATTTCCCTATAGGAGTATATTCAACTAAGGATCTACCAAAACCCAAATGTAACCATACTAGCAAATAAAACTTTCAAGCTGGAAAAAGAAACAACTAACCTGAGATGACCTGAGTCGAAGCTTGGGCCTCCTCGGAAGAGATCACGTTCAGCTTTCCTTTTCCCTTGTCCACCTGCTGAGGCGGAGGTAGTGCCTGAAGTGGAACTGCAAGAAGAGCAGGCTGGACCTGAGGACACCTAGACTTGATGTGACCCTTCTACCCACACTGATAGCATACTTTATCCTTAGACCAGCACTTGGCAGCATCATGCCCGAGTCGCTTGCAAACAGAATAAGAAACATCCCTCCTAGGGGCACCCTGAATAGCATGAACCTGCTCCTTCTTCTGAGTTGCTGCCCTCTTGAAACACCTCTCGACAGGGTGGCCCGACCGGCCACAGAAGCTACACACCACCTTGCTCTTATTTCCCGAAACAGCATCGGGTACCTGGGGTTTCTTCTCCTCGACGGACTTCCTCTTGTCCTTCCTCATTTGCTGGCCTCTGCTCTTTGCGGTCTCGATAGCCTCCACCTTTAGAGCAACCTCCACTACCCCTGCATAGGTATCCGATCGACAAGCACTGGTCAACTACTGTACCTCGCTCCTCAAGCCACCAAGAAACCGCTTGGCTCGATCAGCCTCAACACTCACCAACCCAGGAGCAAACCGGCTCAACTTGCTTAACTCTATCTCATACTCACCGACCGTAAGTTGCCTTTTCTTCAGGTGGAGTAAGTCATTCATAAGACGGTCACACTCTAACGTAGGTAATAACTTCCTCAGTAACATTTCCTTGAATACTTCCCAAGAGCAACCAGCTACCAAGCCCTTCTTTTCTATAAGCAACAAATTCTTCGCCAAACCCTTGAGCTGATAGGCGGCTATCAGCACTCTCTGATCGTCTGCAATACCGGAGTACGAGAACATCTCCTCCATGGAGATTAGCCAATCGTCTATGACCATGAAATCTGCCCTTCCATCATACGTAGGGGGGCTAAGTCTCAGAAACTATGAGATGAATGTAACACCTCTACCCGTCAAGAAGAATATAATAGAGGGTCCGGCCGGGGCCCCACACCATATTCCACAAACAGGAGGAGACGCTACGACCTAATATCATAACCAATGCGTCCTAACACAGAGCATTCTAGCGGAAGTTTCACGGTTGAATTTTTGAACTCAAGATAAAGAACACTGTCCACTATAACATAGGAATGTACATAAACATCAAAAGAGTCTGGCCTTAAGGCCTTACAACAATTTCTCTTAACAAGAGTGTGGATTACAGACATCGGCACGCAGGCCGGCCACACATGAACAAAAGAAACAAAACAATGCCTTCGAGGGCAGCAACGCAGCTTTGGGCTTCAGCCCGCTAAGTCCCACTCGGACCATCACCTCCAGTACCTGTAAGAACCAATCCACCAAGCGGTGTCAAACAGGGCAACGGTCAGCATTCAGCTGACCAATTATAACGACCCTGCCCCTGGCACGGGGCAGCGGAATTCCATCCCTGCATAACAATCTTCCAATATGATATATATAGCAATTCAAGCAAGATGTGCACGCCCGCACAGTCACATATCACAAACGTCGGCCCGACGTCCCGTGCACTCATGGCACTCTCGGGTGCGCCGGAAACACCGGATCTCACCATTGAGCATTTAGTCCGGCACGCAGGCCCAGGACTCTCATTATGCTGCTGACGAAAGCCCAATGCCTTGGCGCTCTCATGTCCAGCCTACATAACGCAGGTACAGATCAGCCACCCCCCATTGCTCAAATCGCCTTGCCCAACCAAGTACATCGTACCTGAGGCCACATTTAAAGGCGTGGGTCGGTTTCACCTTGCCTGTTCGGCACGAAGCCTTTTCATACAGTTGCAGCCCAACGCTCAACCGCACACAAAGTGCCAACTCACGGCCACAAGAGTTGCACCCAACTCTCACAATTTCCTGGACTTCCTCCAGTACTTTATCCATCATGCATACAAGCAATAATCACGGAGTCTTCTCCGATATGCATCACCAATCCAGACCAATATGTCCAGATGGGCTTCACACAGCATGCCTAGATCCGTACTCCAATTCCGGACTCTAACAAGGGGGACTTCACATATCTACCCCAAGGGACTCCACAACCCACCGCACACTCGCGGGGAAGGGTTTTCCCTATGCAATGCAGGAATTAAGGACTTCACATGTCCAAGGAGGAAATTGTTACCCTAGGAACTCGCTTCGAAGCCATGAAGAGAATTTGAGATGGATGAAAGCCTTCGCAGCAGCGTTGCCTTCACAAATCTGAAGTCGGCCTGAGATTTGGACCACCGTAGCACCACCGGCAGCCTGATTCCACTTCTTCTTCCTCACCTTGTTCTCACCTCTCTCTTAAAGCTAGAAAGAGAGTATGAAACTCAAAATGAGCTTTTCCTCCTCCTTTCCCGGCCTTATCAGCCCAGGAATGAGCCCCAACCACAAGATCTTCTTTAAGGAAAAATGTACGGCCACGATCTGCCTGAAAACTAGACTTTTTGGCCGACACGGCCTGTGATACGCCCTTGTCACAGGCCGTGTACCCTTAAGCGGCACACGTACCGACTGAACACTACCAGAACACGGGCATCGACACGCCCATATCGAACCTGACACGCCCGTGTCGGTCAAATGACACGCACGTGTCGGTCAAATGACACGCCCGTGTCACCCCTGTTACACGGTACTCAACGAGCTCTAAAACCAGTCAGAGCAGTACACGGGTAGGCACACACCCTCGGACACGCCCGTGTCAAATCTGACACGGCCGTGTTCAAGGCTTGGTTCCGGGCCGTGTACATTTCTGACTCGATCCGGCAATTTATTGAATGACACGCCCTGGGACACGCCCGTGTCCTAGGCTGTGTACCCCCGACACGCCATGGGACATGCCCGTGTCTCAGGCTATGTCAAGAAGCCTGCACCTCAAATCTAGTTTTGAGATTTTTGGGGTGTTACAATCCTCCCCTCCTTAATAAAATTTCGTCCCGAAATTTGAAGACAGTAGGGAGAAAATAATAAAACATTTATATGTTTCTATTACATATACAACGAGCGAACAAGTTACGAAAATAACTCGGGAAACTCGGCTCGCATGGTCTGCTCGCGCTCCCATGTTAGCTCTTCTCGGCCACAATTGACCCATCGGACTTTGACCATCCCGATTACTTTGTTCCGTAACTGTTTCTCGGCTCGATCCTCGATCTGTATAGGCTTCACCTTTGTCGTTAGCCCATACTCAACCGGCACTCGATCATTGTCAATTACTTGAGCTGGATCCTTGACTGCTTTGCGTAGCACCGAGATGTGAAACACGTCATGCAATCCACTCAATTCCGATGAAAGAGCTAGCCGATAGGCAGCTTCCCCAACTCGCTCCACCACTTCAAACGGACCAAGGTATCGCGGACTTAGCTTTTTCAACCGCCGAATCCAAGATACGCCTTTGAAGGGCATAATCTTTAAATAGACCCAGTCACACACCGCGAACTCCACGTTCCGGTGCTTAGCATTGTAATGCTTGGCTTGCCGATCCTGGGCTATTAGGAGCCTCTCTCGAATAGAGCGTATTGTTGAGGTAGCATCCTCGACCTCCTTTTTGCCTAAAAGTTTGGTCTCGCCAGTTTCTGCCCAAGCTAGCGGTGTACGACACTTACGACCATACAGCGCTTCAAATGGGGCCATGCCTATACTCGCTTGATGGCTATTATTATAGGCAAACTCCACCATAACAAGATGTTCTTCCCAATTCTTACCGAAGTCCAGGGCGCACATACAGAGCATATCCTCCATCATTCTGTTGGTTCGCTCAGTTTGGCCATCCGTTTGCGGGTGAAAGGCCGTACTGAATGCTAACTTCGTGCCCAACATCTGATGAAGTAATCTCCAATCCTTCGAGGTAAAGCGCCCATCTCGGTCACTAACGATGCTCCGGGGAACACCGTGCAATCGAACAATCTGCTCCACATAGAGTTTTGTCAACGTTTCCACTGAATCGTCCCGCTTGTTCGGTATAAAGTGAGCCACCTTTGTCAACCGGTCTACAATCACCCATATTGAGTCATGGCCATGCCGAGATCTCGGCAATCCGTGCACGAAATCCATAGAAATATCCTCAAACTTCCATTGCGGAACCGGCAACGACTTCAGGAAACCACTCGGCCGTTGACATTCTGCCTTTACCAAAGCACAAGTACGACATTTAGCCACATACGCGGCTATGTCCTTCTTTAAACCAGGCCACCAGAACAGTTTCTTCATGTCCTTGTACATTTTTGTGCTCCCAGGGTGAATTGAGTACTTTGTAAAGTGTGCTTCATATAACAATCCTTCTCGCAAGTTACCCGCACTAGGGACGCACAATCGGCCATCTTTCCGTAATATACCGTCATCCCAGGAGAATTGATCACCAGACCCCTCCTTTGCATAGCATTGGAGACTTTCATCCAACTCCGTTGCCCGCCGAACCCTGTCAGCTAGGTCATATTGAACCTCCAACCAGTTCACGCATGCAACAGTCGAAGAATCTCTTTCCACACAAGATATCTCCAAAGCTTCCAACTCCTGGATTAACCGCTCATTATGTATCCGCAACCAATTTGCCCGCACCGGAGTCCGACGACTCAAGGCATCAGCGACCACATTTCACCTTCCGACATAGTGAATGTCGAAGGTATAATCCCCAAGGAATTCCATCCACCTCCTTTGTCGCATATTCAACTCCTTTTGATCGAGCAGATACTTTAAGCTTTTATGATCTGTATAAATATCCACCTTCACGCCATAAAGATAATGCCGCCACAACTTTAGCGCAAAGATCACCGCCGCAACCTCTAAGTCATGGACGGGGTAATTACGCTCATGCACTTTCAATTGACGTGAGCCATAGGCGATCACCTTGCCAAACTGCAGGAGAATGCAGCCTAAGCCGCTTCCTGACGCATCGCTATTTATCTCAAAACCATCTGTACCACATGGCGACGTCAAAACAGGCGCCGTGGTCAGACGACTCTTCAGCTCCTCAAAAGCTCGTGTGCACTCCGATGTCCAAACGAACTTCTGATCTTTTCTCGTCAACGTAGTCAGAGGCAAAGCAACCCGGGAGAAGTAGCCCGCCAGTCCACGGAAACTCCTGACCTCGGCCACTGAAGAGAACACTCGCCAATCATGAATGGCACTTATCTTTGCCGGATCCACCGCTATGCCCTCTCCACTTACCACATGGCCTAGAAAAGCCACCGACAAGAGGCAGAACTCACACCTAGCGAACTTGGCATACAACTTATTCCTTTGCAAGGTATGCAATACCAACCGCAAGTGGTTTGCATGATCTTCCTCCGATTGTGAATATACAAGGATATCATCTATAAACACAATCACAAACAGATCCAGGTATTCGCAGAACGTTCGATGCATGAGATCCATGAAGACCGAAGGCGCATTACATAAGCCGAACGGCATCACTGTGAACTCATAATGACCATAGCGTGTGCCAAACGCTGTCTTGGGAATGTCACCTTCCCTAATCCGCAACTGGTAATACCCGGACTTCAAATCCAACTTCGAATAGACGGTTGAGCCTGCTAGCTGATCGAACAAGTCATCGATCCGTGGAATTGGATACCTGTTTTTCTCCGTCAGCTTGTTCAGATCGCGATAATCAATATATAGTCGCAAACCACCGTCTTTCTTTTTCACAAAAAGAACAGGCGCGCTCCAAGGTGACATACTTGGGCGTATGTATCCCTGCTCCAACAACTCTTGCAACTGAACTTTCAGTTCGGCCATTTCTTTTAGCGCTACCCGATACGGCGAACGGGCCACAGGTTTCGCACCCGGCACCAGCTCGATAGCGAAGTCGATTTCCCTTTGGGGAGGTAACCCCGGAAGGTCCTTTGTAAACACATCAGCATATTCCGACACAATCGGCACTTCACTCACACTGGCCTTTGGCGCCACCGCCTCTATGAGTGTGAAGAATAACTCCGCACCCTTCCGAACTGCCTTAAAAACTTGGAGAGCGGATAACAACATCCCACTCATCCCGTGCATACTAATGAACTTGGTCTCTTGTTCGGTATTTTGCCCAAGAGTGACCTCTTTTGAAGTGCAATCAATACAGGCACGCTGCTCTGAAAGTCAGTCCATACCAAAGATTATATCAAACTCTTTGATCGGCAATACTAATGTTTCCACCTTGAACTCCCGACTTCCTATCTTGACCTCAAGACCGCAAAATCGATCCGCGCACATCAAACATCCGTTAGGCAACAACACCTTTACATTGTCTGTCGTGGTCCGGATAGGAACCCCGACACGAAAGACAAAGTCCTCAGACAAAAACGAATGTGAAGCACCTGTGTCGAACAGTGCTCGCGCCGGATACTCACGTATAAGGACAAACCCTATAATATTACAATTAAAACAAGCACAGCACATCAAAAACAAGAACATTAAGACCTACACGTACCTGTGACGACATCCGCCTGTTTATTGGCCTCCTGTTGTCCAAGATTGAAGACCCTGGGCTGCGCGTGCGAGGCAGAAGACTCCACCACAGCCTTCCCCTTCTCCGCTGATAAGTTGTAAATATACCCATTTCATAGTGTATTTATTTTGTTGTTTTACTTTATTTTTGTCTTTTTTAGTTTATTTTCTTTAATAAAATGTTTCTTTTTTGTAATTTTTTATTTCTAACTTAGTTTTTTTTGTTTTCTGAAATTGTCCAGAAAAATAATTTTCGGCCTTGTCACGCCCGTGTCACCCCCCGACACGGGCGTGTCAGGCTCTCAACGCAATCAGCCAGTCAAAATCAACCATTTCACGCTTCCGAGCCCGACACGCCCAATGTCACGCCCGTGTCAAAGCCTGTCACGCCCGTGTCGAGGCCGACACGCAATGTTTAGTCAAACATTCAACGCTGCCGACATCAGGATGCCAGCTGTCCGGGTCACGCCCCCCAGTCACGCCCGTGACAATTCTGTCACGCCCGTGTCCGCCACGTGGGCTGCCCCGAAGTCAAAGCGCGCGTCAAATCCCTAGAGCCAGCTCCCCGTCATGCCCTAGTCACGCCCGTGCCGGGACACCTGTCACACCCGTGACCTGGGGCGTGACCGCCACGTTTTCAGCCGAAGTCAAAGCTCCAGTCAAATCACCAATCAGCTCATGAACAGAGGTCACGCCCCCCTGTCACGCCCGTGACATAGGGCGTGACCGACCCGAAATTTTGCCTATAAAAGGGCAGCTGCTGTATGAGAATTCTGTCCACCTTTTTGGTCCAAATTACTTAGGGGAGGTGCTGCCCATTTCGATTCCATGCTTATGTAAGGGAATTGTTTTATCTCTCTCTTTTAGTTCGTATTAGGATGTTTGCTTTAGTTTACTTTGTAATAGCTTTTTATTTAATAAAATTGTAGACTTTTTCTCTCTTGCATAGTATGAAAAATTCATGGAAGCGCCTCACTTATGTGATTTTTTTGTTCATCTTTTTCGTGCTTTTTATGTCTTCATCTTTTTATAGCTTTCATAACTCGTTTAGTCTAGGAAATTTTCCGCATTTCTAGCCGTTGTAATGTCCATTTTATTTTCATTTTTCGCACCCGTTTAACTTTAGTTTATTTTTATTTTCACTTTTTATGCATTTCTACCGCATTCTAGCGGTAGAAATGCAGTTGTTCTAATTTTTCGCCAACTTATATTTTGCGTTTATTTGCAAAACTTTTCGCTCCGTTTAATTTTTATTTTCTCTTTTTATGCATTTCTACCGCATTCTAGCGGTAGAAATGCAGTCGTTTTAATTTTCTGAGCACTTAGCTTTTCGTTTTAATTTTCAAACTTTTTGTCCGGTTAATTTTTATTTGCACTTTTATGCATTTCTACCGCATTTTAGCGGTAGAAATGCAGTTGTTTTAATTTTTCAGTCACTTTGCTTTTTCTTATTTTTGCAAGTGTGCGTGCGTGTATGAGTTAGATTTTATTGCTTTATTTTCAATTTCTATAGAGTGTGTGCGTATGCATTTATTTCCGCCTACTCGTTAAGAGTTAAATGGCGCTCTACTTTCATTTTCCGCCCACTCGTTTGAGTGGGACTTGTCTTTTTACTGCTTTCATTTTCTTCCTACTCACTTGAGTAGGAAAACTTTGAGTGTGTGTGTGTGTTTACTTTATTGTAGAATGCGTGTGTGTGATTTTACTTTCCTGTAGAGTGTGTGCGTGTATGAGTATAAATTTACCCCCGCCCACTCGCTCGAGCCGGGATTCGCATTTACTGCTTTCTTCAGTCCTACTCGTTTGGGTAGGACTTGCAATTTTCAGCTTTCTTTACTGCTTTCTTTACAGCTTTCTTTTCTGCTTTCTAGCGTAAGTGTCCCCATTCCGATGAGTGGCTAACCGCCCTTAGCCCTCAATATCGAAGAGCATTGGGACAGAAAAAGTAGCTTTAAATAATTAAAGGTCCTGTTTTCTATTTAATTAAATTTCTTAAGGTTTGCCCCGGGTTAACGACGCGTAGGACCGCATATCGATGTGTGGGCTCTATTTCCGTTATCCATACGCAATGCCGAGAGGCCGCACGTATGGACCGATCACCCTTGGGTAAAGAGAGCTCCGCGCTAACCCTCGAGAGAGGAGGCGCGTGAATCTACCGGATTGGGTTCCCCACCCAATAGCGGGGTTCTCAGCGTAATGCGGGCGTTAAGAGGAATCCTTCGTCGGTCTAGCAATCGGTCGAATAGTCTTAGCGTTCAGGTGAGCGATAGTCCTAGAGATAAGTGAGCTCATTCCTTTGGAACCTCCATGGCCGAGTCTCCGCCTTAATTAATTTGAAAATTAGGATCTCTTTTTATTAAAAGTTTACTTTAGTTCAATTCTCTTTTTGATAGCGTCGCGCTAAGTTGGTCATCGGACTTCCGCACTTATTTACTGCATTTTTTCCTGCTTTCTTTTTATGCTTATTATTATTATGCATTTTTATATTTTCAAACCAAAGTAAAATATTATCGGTAGAATAATAGGCTTTCAGGGAAAGAGTAGATATAGCTAAGTCGGCCCCGAGAACAATACGACCCCGATATTCCTCCACACGGGAATATCCTGTACTACACGTGATAGGTGCACTTGCCTCCCTCTCGTTAAAACTCGATTTCTAACAAAACAAAACGCTCTTCTTTTTATAAATAAAAACCTCCACTTTCATCATCTCATCCACATAAATAAGAGCCGGCGTTTTAACCATCAAGTTTTTGGCGCCGTTGCCGGGGAAATTTCGACTTACTATTTTGAATTCCTGAACCCTATTAATTTTACCCTTTATTTCTATAAAAAAAAAACCAACAAAATGGCCACCAAAAAAATTATATTTATAATAATAATAATAATATCAATATTATTATTAATATCAAAAATAAAAATAAAATAAAATAAAAAAAAATTTTAAAAAAACTTTAAAATAAAAAAAAATCAGAAAATTCTAAAACTAAAAAAAAATCAAAAACTAAAAAAAAAAAAACTTAAAAACTTAAAAACTTATAAAAATTAAAAATTTAAAAACTTAAAAATAATAAAAAATGTTAATGAAATTTTTTTTTCCTTTTCATCAAAAAAAACATTTAAAAATTCAAAAAATAATATATTTTTCTTCTTTATTTTATTTTGCCTTTATCTTATTTTCTTTTTTTTCATTTTATTTTTATTTTCAAAAAAAAAAAACTAACTAAGAAAAATTTTTATAAAACAAAAAAAAAAAAAATTAAATTAGGTATTTATTTTGTCGTTTCGGCGCGCTTCACAATTGTGAGCGCTAGGGGATCGCATATCGGTCGTTCGCTCTTAGCTAAGGCCTTAGCTTCCGAGTCACACCCACTTGTCGCCCCCTATCACCCGCACCTTTTTCGCCGATTTTTTTTTCTTTTTCGTTTTTTATATTATATTTTTGCTATTTCTTTTAACTTTTGCAGGGTTATTCTTAACGGGCTTCCCCGAACGCGATTTAGGGAAGATTTCTAAACCCCTGTTTTTAATTTTAAATTTTGTACATACTGCTTAGATTTTTATATATATCATGTTCCTCATACTTAGTGCAACATTGGGGACAATGTTGGACTTAAGTATGAGGGTGTTTCCTATTTTTTGTCCTTTTATTTCAAGCACTAAATAAAAATTCCAAAAAAATTTTGCAAAAATTAAAAACTTCAAAAAATTTCATGCTTTAATAATATTAATTATAAAAATTAAAAATTTTCAAAAAAAAAGATGAAACATCGCTCCGCGACGTTCGTCTCATCGAACCAACCACAAATAAGAGTCTGTTCGCGGGCGATCCCTTCTTTTTTCTTTGTAAATATTTTTGTAAATATTCTCGTCTCTTTCCCCTTTTCTTTCCATTCTTGTAAAAATTTCCCTCCTCTTGTAAATATTTCCGAAAATCAAAAATTCAAAAAAATCGGTATAACTCAAAAAACTCAAAAAAAATTTTTTTGCATAACCTAAAAAAAAAATCACAAAAAATAATGATAATAACCCCAAAATATCAAAAAAAATTAGAAAAACTCATAAAAATAAAAAAACTTATTTTGTAATAAATAATTCGAAAACCTTAATTCTTAACCTCTTTGCTCTCCAAAATAATCGTTTCGAGTTTATTTATAAGCGAATTTTAATTAATTCTTTATTTACTATTCGTTTATTAATTGTAGCTCGATAGACTTAAATTTCTGGGGTTAAGATTTTAAAGAATTTTTTATGGCTTTTTCTTATTATAGGGAACTTGTCTTTCTCATTTGCACTTCTTATTTTTTTGAATAAAAGCACATCTTTATGTTAGAAAATAACATTTATGGATTTTACATTATTTCCACTTATGCTTTTAGAAATGTAGGAACGTTTAAATTAAAAAGGTTGCTCTCGAAATTTTTTATTAAACTCTAGCTCTCTTTGAAATAAAAAATTTCAACCATCCACTTTTTTTCGTACCTTAAATCAGTATGATTCCCCACTCACCCTTAAAAGATCTTATGTCAATGGGGATAAGTTTTCGTCCCGCAAACATAGGCACCCAATAATTAAAAAGATTATATGCTACGGAGTAAGAGGATAAAATTCATTACACCTATACATATACATTGGGTTTATTTTTTTTATGAAGAAAGAAAGAAAAATTATAAGTTAGGAAAATAAGATTTCATTTTCCTAATTATCCAAAAAAAATATATGTGGAGGTTCGAGAAAAAATTACCTCGCCTCAAAAATCCAAGCCTTCTTCATATCCGCCAAACCACTTAGCCTATTTTTCATGATTCTAGAATTAATTTAAATCTTTTTGAGAGCATAATTTTTAAATTGAATTATTTCCTATCAATTTATTTTTAGCTAAAGTTTTTTTCGATAATTCCAATCCATTTTTGTTAAACTAACAAAATAATTTTCGCTTTCTATTTTTATCGTTTAGAAGTATTTTTTAAACGGTTCCTCTATTTATAACATTTTCATAATTTAGGATTTAATTCCGAAACCCCGGAAATTTACTTCGATCTTTCGTACAATTAAAACAAGCGGTAGTTAAATTTAGGATTCTTTTTTATTCCTTATAGGTTCATCTCCAACTTTTGCTCTGGAATAGCAAAAGCTTAAGTATGGGGGTATTTGATGAGTTGTAAATATACCCATTTTATAGTGTATTTATTTTGTTGTTTTACTTTATTTTTGTCTTTTTTAGTTTATTTTCTTTAATAAATTGTTTCTTTTTTGTAATTTTTTATTTCTAACTTAGTTTTTTTTGTTTTCTGAAATTGTACAGAAAAATAATTTTCGGCCTTGTCACGCCCGTGTCACCCCCCGACACGGGCGTGTCAGGCTCTCAACGCAATCAGCCAGTCAAAATCAACCATTTCACTCTTCCGAGCCCGACACGCCCAATGTCACGCCCGTGTCACCCCCCGACACGGGCGTGTCAGGCTCTCAACGCAATCAGCCAGTCAAAATCAACCATTTCACTCTTCCGAGCCCGACACGCCCAATGTCACGCCCGTGTCAAAGCCTGTCACGCCCGTGTCGAGGCCGACACGCAATGTTTTGTCAAACAGTCAACGCTGCCGACATCAGGATGCCAGCTGTCCGGGTCACGCCCCCCAGTCACGCCCGTGACAATTCTGTCACGCCCGTGTCCGCAACGTGGGCTGCCCCGAAGTCAAAGAGCGCGTCAAATCCCCAGAGCCAGCTCCCCGTCACGCCCTAGTCATGCCCGTGCCTGACACCTGTCACGCCCGTGACCTGGGGCGTGACCGCCACGTTTTCAGCCGAAGTCAAAGCTCCAGTCAAATCACCAATCAGCTCATGAACAGTCCGGGTCACGCCCCCCTGTCACGCCCGTGACCTAGGGCGTGACCGACCCGAAATTTTGCCTATAAAAGGGCAGCTGCTGTATGAGAATTCTGTCCACCTTTTTGGTCCAAATTACTTAGGGGAGGTGCTGCCCATTTCGATTCCATGCTTATGTAAGGGAATTGTTTTATCTCTCTCTTTTAGTTTGTATTAGGATGTTTGCTTTAGTTTACTTTGTAATAGCTTTTTATTTAATAAAATTGTAGACTTTTTCTCTCTTGCATAGTATGAAAAATTCATGGAAGCGCCTCACTTATGTGATTTTTTTGTTCATCTTTTTCGTGCTTTTTATGTCTTCATCTTTTTATAACTTTCATAACTCGTTTAGTTTAGGAAATTTTCCGCATTTCTAGCCGTTGTAATGTCCATTTTATTTTCATTTTTCGCACCCGTTTAGCTTTAGTTTATTTTTATTTTCACTTTTTATGCATTTCTACCGCATTCTAGCGGTAGAAATGCAGTTGTTCTAATTTTTCGCCAACTTCCATTTTGCGTTTATTTGCAAAACTTTTCGCTCCGTTTAATTTTTATTTTCTCTTTTTATGCATTTCTACCGCATTCTAGCGGTAGAAATGCAGTCGTTTTAATTTTCCGAGCACTTAACTTTTCGTTTTAATTTTCAAAACTTTTTGTCCGGTTAATTTTTATTTGCACTTTTTATGCATTTCTACCGCATTTTAGCGGTAGAAATGCAGTTGTTTTAATTTTTCAGTCACTTTGCTTTTTCTTATTTTTGCAAGTGTGCGTGCGTGTATGAGTTAGATTTTATTGCTTTATTTTCAATTTCTGTAGAGTGTGTGCGTATGCATTTGTTTCCGCCTACTCATTAAGAGTTAAATGGCGCTCTGCTTTCATTTTCCGCCCACTCGTTTGAGTGGGACTTGTCTTTTACTGCTTTCATTTTCTTCCTACTCACTTGAGTAGGAAAACTTTGAGTGTGTGTGTGTGTTTACTTTATTGTAGAGTGCATGTGTGTGATTTTACTTTCTTGTAGAGTGTGTGCGTGTATGAGTATAAATTTACCCCCGCCCACTCGCTCGAGCCGGGATTCGCATTTACTGCTTTCTTCAGTCCTACTCGTTTGGGTAGGACTTGCAATTTTCAGCTTTCTTTACTGCTTTCTTTACAGCTTTCTTTTCTGCTTTCTAGCGTAAGTGTCCCCATTCCGATGAGTGGCTAACCGCCCTTAGCCCTCAATATCGAAGAGCATTGGGACAGATAAAGTAGCTTTAAATAATTAAAGGTCCTGTTTTCTATTTAATTAAATTTCTTAAGGTTTGCCCCGGGTTAACGACGCGTAGGACCGCATATCGATGTGCGGGATCTATTTCCGTTATCCATACACAATGCCGAGAGGCCGCACGTATGGACCGATCACCCTTGGGTAAAGATAGCTCCGCGCTAACCCTCGAGAGAGGAGGCGCGTGAATCTTCCGGATTGGGTTCCCCACCCAATAGCGGGGTTCTCAGCGTAATGCGGGCGTTAAGAGGAATCCTTCGTCGGTCTAGCGATCGGTCGAATAGTCTTAGCGTTCAAGTGAGCGATAGTCCTAGAGATAAGTGAGCTCATTCCTTTGGAACCTCCACGGCCGAGTCTCCGCCTTAATTAATTTGAAAATTAGGATCTCTTTTTATTAAAAGTTTACTTTAGTTCAATTCACTTTTTGATAGCGTCGCGCTAAGTTGGTCATCGGACTTCCGCACTTATTTACTGCATTTTTTCCTGCTTTCTTTTTATGCTTATTATTATTATGCATTTTTATATTTTTAAACCAAAGTAAAATATTATCGGTAGAATAATAGGCTTTCATGGAAAGAGTAGATATAGCTAAGCCGGCCCCGAGAACAATACGACCCCGATATTCCTCCACACGGGAATATCCTGTACTACACGCGATAGGTGCACTTGCCTCCCTCTCGTTAAAACTCGGTTTCTAACAAAACAAAACGCTCTTCTTTTTATAAATAAAAACCTCCACTTTCATCATCTCATCCACATAAATAGGAGCCGGCGTTTTAACCATCATCCGCATAAGACGCTCCCGTCTTCTTATCACCCTTTGGAGGACCAGATCGACATTCACGTGCGAAGTGTCCAACCTTCCCGCACGTATAACAAGCACGAGATCCATACCAAAATGTATCTGTCACAGTCGTAGAAGGAACTTGTCCAGAAGACTTAGACTTCTTATTCCATCTCTTTCGGTAGCCAAACTTTTCCGGACGCGGCGACTTAAACTCTGGCTTTGCAACAGCCAAGTTTCCCTTTGCTTGCCCCCATTTCATGTCCGTCTCCAAAGAATGAGCCGTACAGACTAAGGCTTGGAATCCCTGACTCACAGAACTCGAGAGCAAATACCGCAGCTCATCTCGTAGTCCCGCATAAAACCGACTAGTGATGCAGTTCAATCTCATCCCACCACAATCGCGCCTCTCCTTCCAGTAGGAAAGTGGCTAACATGACTTTCGGTTCCTCCTCAACCTTAATATCTCTCATAATCCTCTTGATCCTTGCAAGCCAATCCTCTGCTTGGGCCGGTGTCCCCGCCCCATGAAACTGCGGAGGGTTAAAGCTCAAGAATTGCTTCCATTGTTGATCTGCTACCCGCGGATCAACTTCGGCTTCTACCGGTTCTTGCCGTACCCCAGCTTGCATTGGCACCACTGCAGGATGTGCCTGCCCAGCTTGCTGAGCATTCATCACAGCAAGTACCATTTCCGTGATGAGACGGACTGTTTCAGCGGATGGAGGAGTTGTGGGCACCTCGGCTGGTGCCGCACTCTCAACAGAACGTTGTGGTTTGGATTGACCCGCAACACTTCTGGTCACCTATATGTGTAAAATACACAGGTTAACAACCAATGAAACCGGCAACCATACAAAAAGAATACACAAGTTCAACAAACAAGTGTATTTGCATTCCTAAGTGGACAATCTTGAGTTCAAGTTAAGTGTTATAACGACGGCACTGACACGTGCTCGCCACCCCTCAAAAGAATTCGTCCGCGAATTTGGAAGAGAGCGACCAACAAGCTGATACCAAATTGTAACACCTCTACCCGTCAAGAAGAATATAATAGAGGGTCCGGCCGGGGCCCCACACCATATTCCACAAACAGGCGGAGACGCTACGAACTAATATCATAACCAACGCGTCCTAACACAGAGCAATCTAGCGGAAGTTTCACGGTTGAATCTTTGAACTCAAGATAAAGAACACTGTCCACTATAACATAGGAATGTACATAAACATCAAAAGAGTCTGGCCTTAAGGC
This sequence comes from Platanthera zijinensis, assembly GCA_039513925.1. Lineage (NCBI taxonomy): Eukaryota > Viridiplantae > Streptophyta > Magnoliopsida > Asparagales > Orchidaceae > Platanthera > Platanthera zijinensis. Next base: position 110,867,777 of record CM077093.1, on the reverse strand, counting down.
CTTACAACAATTTCTCTTAACAAGAGTGTGGATTACAGACATCGGCACGTAGGCCGGCCACACATGAACAAAAGAAATAAAACAATGCCTTTGAGGGCAGCAACGCAGCTTTGGGCTTCAGCCCGCTAAGTCCCGCTCGGACCAGCACCTCCAGTACCTGTATGAACCAATCCACCAAGCGGTGGCAAACAGGGCAACGGTCAGCATTCAGCTGACAGATTATAACGACCCTGCCCCTGGCACGGGGCAGCGGAATTCCATCCCTGCATAGCAATCTTCCAATATGATATATATAGCAATTCAAGCAAGACGTGCACACCCGTACAGTCACATATCACAAACGCCGGCACGACGGCCCGACGTCCCGTGCACTTATGGCACTCTCGGGTGCACCGGAAACACCGGATCTCACCATTGAGCATTTAGTCTGGCACGCAGGCCCAGGACTCTCATTATGCCGCTGACGAAAGCCCAATGCCTTGGCGCTCTCATGTCCAGCCTACATAACGCAGGTACAGATCAGCCACCCCCCATTGCTCAAATCGCCTTGCCCAACAAAGTATATCGTACCTGAGGCCACATTTAAAGGCGCGGGTCGGTTTCACCTTGCCTGTTCGGCACGAAGCCTTTTCATACAGTTGTAGCCCAACGCTCAACCGCACACAAAGTGCCAACTCACGGCCACAAGAGTTGCACCCAACTCTAACAATTTCCTTGACTTCCTCCAGTACTTTATCCATCATGCATACAAGCAATAATCACGGAGTCTTCTCCGATATGCATCACCAATCCAGACCAATATGTCCAGATGGGCTTCACACAGCATGCCTAGATCCATACTCCAATTCCGGACTCTTACATGGGGGACTTCACATATCTACCCCAAGGGACTCCACAACCCACCGCACACTCGCGGGGAAGGGTTTTCCCTATGCAATGCAGGAATTAAGGACTTCATATGTCCAAGCAGGAAATCGTTACCCTAGGAACTTGCTTTGGAGCCATGGAGAGAATTTGAGATGGATGAAAGCCTTCGCAGCAGCGTTGCCTTCGCAAATCCGAACTCGGCTTGAGATTTGGACCACCGTAGCACCACCGGCAGCCTGAATCCACTTCTTCTTCCTCACCTTGCTCTCACCTCTCTCTTAAAGCTAGAAAGAAAGTATGAAACTCAAAATGAGCTTTTCCTCCTCCTTTCCCGGCCTTATCAGCCCAGGAATGAGCCCCAGCCACAAGATCTTCTTTAAGGAAAAATGAACGGCCACGATCTGCCTGAAAACTAGACTTTTTGGCCGACACGGCCTGTGACACGCCCGTGTCACAGGCCGTGTACCCTTAAGCGGCACACGTACCGACTGAACACTACCAGAACACGGGCATCGACACGCCCGTGTCGAACCTGACACGCCCGTATCGGTAAAATGACATGCCTGTGTCACCCCTGTTACACGGTACTCAACGAGCTCTAAAACCAGTCAGAGCAGTACACGGGTAGGCACACGCCCTCGGACACGCCCGTGTCAAATCTGACATGGCCGTGTTCAAGGCTTGGTTCCGGGCTGTGTACATTTCTGACTCAATCCGGCAATTTATTAAATGACACGCCCTGGGACACGCCCGTGTCCCAGGCCGTGTACCCCCGACACGCCCTGGGACACGCCCGTGTCCCAGGTCGTGTCAAGCAGCCTGCACCTCAAATCTAGTTTTGAGATTTTTGGGGTGTTACAATGAATGCCATCTCCACTAGCACCACCACTAGAGGTCTCAGGGGTGCAGGAGGAGGAGGAATAGCAATCCCCCCTGCAGGGCCTTGCACTCCCTGAGTCTGTCCTGCCACAACTACCACCAAAGACTTGATTTGGGCTCGCACCTCCAACAACTGCCTGCTCAAGGAATCACTACTCTGCCGCAAGCTCTCGATCACTGCATCATTCTGTGCTCCATTTTACTCATCCTCAGATAGGGGGGTCGATCTAGGCGAAGGACGTCTCGCCATCCTAAAGTCATAACAACCATAGTCAGATCCTAGTACGACAGCTGCAACTAACTACAAGTACAGACAATACATACATAAATATGATCTTAAAACTGCTAAACTTGCTCTGGGAGTTTATATATATATATTTTTTACAAGAATTGATGTTATGCCTTAACCTACGATGGTTAACCACCACCATATTGACTCTTGTGCCAAGATCGGGGATGCATGACTTTATATTATTTTTGACTCAAAAATTTTGTGTGTATATATGCCATCCTGCCAGTCTTTAGCTTGGCACGTTGTGCTTATGGAATGTTATGCTATGCATGTTTGTGCAATGCATTCTAAAAAGGCCCTAATGAATGTTATGAGCGGCGTACACATGAAAATATTATGCATCCCATGCTACATAACATCCTCATGCAACGAAAAAGAAAACGAGCTAGTCGCAGCCATGTGGTGAGGTTATGCATCCCATACTACATAACCCTCACATGTTACCCCTATGGTGAATCCATATACGAACACATATTATGCATCCCATACTAAATAATATGCCCCGTATACTTCATTTTATGCTATGAGTGTAGTGTTCGTTCTTTTGCCAAGACGTGCTGATGACATATCGGTGTGTGAATGACATGATGCTGAACTACTAATGCAATGAAAAGGGAAGGTTGCCCGACTAGCCTGTCAAGCAACCTCCCTGTGATACCAACTGTCACAACCCGCATTTTCTCTGAGGAAAACGAAATATCAGAGTAGGAGAAAACACGCGTCATGATGCCACGTCGAGCAGGGGATAACTGCCGACACTCAGGCAACCCACTATCAACTATACTTTATGAAAATTCACAAGTTAAATGATTAGAAAATCGGTTATATTTTTTAAAGGCCGTATCCCTCGGCTCAGTGGATCACCTAGTCCACAATTTAAAAACTATACATATACACTGCAGAAAAATACTTTATTCAGGTTTGACATCCTAAAAGAGTGCATAAGTGTCCCCAGAGGACATCTTATACTATGCAAGACCTTACATTCAATTTATACTAAATATATAAAAAAACGATCTTTTTTCGTTGTTTGGAGAATAGTGTTTGAGTTTTATAAAACATGCTGATCTTGTGATATACTTATAATAATAATTTTAGGTTTAAAAGTAAGTAGCAACCTAGCATAAATCAACCTTAGAGAAAGTAGACTAACTCCATAAAGGAAGCAGCAAAAAGTAACACATCTAGTATCAAGGTAAAAACTACCAGTGGGCGCCAACAAACTGTCACGAACCCATTGACAAGTATGTATGTCTGTAAGAAAAACAACACCAAAACTACCTCGTAGAAATAAGAAACTGATCTCTATAGCACAAGACACCACCAGCAACAGCACAACACCACTAGCCGTCAGAGCGGCTACTATCCAGAACCTGAGGCATTCAAGAACAAAGAATACCTCAGCAAGCGAACTAGAAAAAAAACTGCTCGAAAGTGACAATCAGAAGATAAGTAAAAGAGGAAAAACAAAGCAGTAACAGTCACAACTTCCCAAGGCAAGGAAAAAAGGAAGTGCACTAAGTGCGAGGACACACCCGTAACTCTGTCGAAAAGCTGCAGAGTCAACAAGGCTACCATGAGCCCAAATGCTACAATCTACCAAGGAAGAAACATCTAACACCCTAAGCTGTGATAAATGGTAGTAGCAAAAAACATCGCGGATACGGGTTGGAGGCCAACTCAGTCCCCCAACCACTATTTCCAAGAAACCAAACTCAGGGGTCAATATGTGAAAGCACTAAGGACCTCCCACCCCCTTGCCCAGCCCGTACCTGGAGCAAGATAAAAGAAAAAGGGTGTCCTTGGCTAAATTACACAACACCTCCCCAATTAAGAGCTTCAAACCACCACTACTAACCACGACCCACGATTCGGCCTTTTTGGAAAAATAAGAAAATAGCCGACAAGGAACCTCAAAATCAAGAAATTCACTTGGGGGAGAAAACTAAGGTAAGGGAAAAGCGTTGAGATGACTCAACACGGTCTGGTGTTGAGTGAGCCCCACTCACTCAACGCCACCTTAGCATTGAGTGAGTTAGCCTCTCTCAGCGCCAGAAACAACCATGGCATTGAGTGATGTTCACGCACTCAACGCCTCCCGCAAGAAAACTCTGGCGTTGAGTGAGCTAACCTCACTCAACGCCAAAACAGCCATGGCGTTGAGTGAGGTCCACTCCCTCAACGCCTTCAGCAAAACAGGTAGTGGCGTTGAGTGAGCTAACCTCACTCAATGCCAAAACAGCTACGACGTTGAGTAAGGTCCGCTCACTCAACGCCTTAGCACTTAACCGCAAGAAAACCCTAAACCAACGCTATCCGGAAGAGGTCGGCGGGAATGCCGACAGATTTTCGCCGAATCGGCAGGAATGCCGACTGATTCTCGCCGAATCGGCGAGAATGCCCACTGATTCTCGCCGAATCGGCGGGAATACCGACAGATTCTTGCCGAAATGGCGGGAATGCCGGCTGATTCTCGCCGAATCGGCGGGAATGCTCACTGATTCTCGCCGTATCGGCGGGAATCACAAACGATACTCGTCGAAGTCGGCGAGAATCACTTAGTGATTCCCGTCGATTTCGACTTAGATGAATTTCTCACTCAGTCGCCTCACTACTAAGCTGCAAAAGAACAGACAAAACTATGGCTTTTAGTGTGTGCACCACACTAAACGCCAAATCCCGTGCGGCTTTTGGCATTGAGTGTGTGCACCACACTCAACACCAAATCCCGAGAGCCTACCAAGACCAGTTCTAACCAGAGCACTACCACAGAAATCTCCCTCTCTCTCTCTCTCAGCTCCACCTGCAAAAGCACCAAACCAGAAATAAAATATGGAGTATTAATGGTGAAAACAACCAGCGAGTTGAGCAAAAACAGCACAAGGAGGAAGATCAAAACAGAATTTAGGGCTAACCTAAAACTACATCACAGAATTTTAGCAAGCAGAAGAGAAAAACGTGGCTTCTATCCTAGATCTTTAATTTGATGACCATGAAGGTCGGGGCTCCTCCATGGCCGTAACATCTTTTTTTGCAAAGCTGTCGGTCGATGTGTCACAGTTGACTGGTCAACTTAATTTAAATAAGACTTATTATGTCTTATTAGGAGAAAACGGCCCACTCCTAGACCGGCCCGGTTCAGCTGAACTAGCACCCAGCCCAAAATAATTCTGCCAAAAAAAAGACTATGTAAAATGGAGTTGAGTGAGCTCTGCTCACTCAACTCCATCCTTGATACGGCATTGAGTGAGCTCTGCTCACTCATCGCCATCCCAGTTACGGCATTGAGTGAGCTATGCTCACTCAATGCCATCCAAACTATGGCGTTGAGTGAGCTCGGCTCACTCAACGCCATCCAGATTATGGCGTTGAGTGAGCTTTGCTCACTCAACCCCATCTAGAATATGTCCTTTTTAAACGATGGCGTTGAGTGAGCTTAGCTCACTCATCCCCATCCATATTAAGGCATTGAGTGAGCTCTGCTCACTCAACTCCATCCAGACAACACCATATGGCATTGAGTGCGGTTAGTGCACTCAACGTCATTCAACTTATGGCGTTGAGTGCACTCAACGCCATCCCGTCTGACATCTTACGGCGTTGAGTGAGCTAAGCTTACTCAACGCCATCTAGTCTACGGCGTTGAGTGAGCTCATCTCACTCAACGCCAACCAGATGACACCAGATGGCATTGAGTGAGTCTGTTCACTCAACGCCATCTATCTTATGGCTTTGAGTGAGCTTAGCTCACTCAATGCCATCTAGACTACGGCGTTGAATGAGCTTATCTCACTCAATGCCATTCCAAGGTCACAGGCGTGACGGATCAGTCACGGGCGTGTCAGGCCCATGTTGAAATTTCTGAGCTCGCCGATCGTCTTTCTGAGGTCCACGATCGTCGAAGGGGTCACGCCCTAGGTCACGGGCGTGACGAGTCGGTCACGGGCGTGACCACCCCTTGACTCGAAATCTTTGTCGATAAACCTCAATTCTTGGGTTTTCTAGGGTTCTGTTATGACAAAACCACTTCCAAGGGTCTAGTTGGAAATTGGATGTTACATATGGTGGTAAGTGGACATTCATGATAGTTGTTATCCAATTATGGGTTCTTTCAAACTGTTTAAAAGCTTCCGCTATAATGTTTGAGTTAGGGCGAGTAGTTGTGGTTGATTTTTGATATTCTTATGCAACCCTTCCGACTTTCCTTTATATATGCCGTCGAGTTCCAGCTAGACCTTCTGTTATATGGCATACGATGGATGGGGGTGTTACACTATATAATGCACCTTCAGTGTTCATAGATCTAATGCACCGAATGTTCCGAGAGTACTTGGACCTGTTTGTTATTGTCTTCATTGATGATATCTTGGTGTACTCTCAATCTGAAGCTGACCACGCGAACTATTTACGGTTGGTGTTGCATACCCTGCGGAGAAATAAGCTTTATGCCAAGTTCTAAAAGTTTGAGTTTTGGATGTCATCAGTGGCTTTCTTGGCCATGTTGTAAGTGGAGAGGGCGTTCTAGTGGATCCGTCAAAGATAAGAGCCATACGGAAGTGGCCAGTGTTGTCTTTGGTGGCCGTAACCAGGAGTTTCCTTGGACATGCAGGCTACTACAGACGTTTTGTAGAAAACTTCTCACAGATCACTTTGCCTCTTACCAAATTAACGAGGAAGGATTAGAAGTTTGTTTGGACGCAGTAGTGCACGCAAGCTTTTGAAGAGCTAAAGAGTTGTTTGACCACAGCGCCTGTTTTAACATCGCCATGTGGGACAGATGGCTATAAGATTTATAGTGATGCATCAGGGAGCAGCTCAGACTGTGTTCTTCTTCAGTTTGGAAAGGTGATCGCTTAAGGCTCATGCCAGTTGAAAGTGCATGAGTGAAACAATCCCGTCCATTACTTGGAGTTGGCGGTGGTGATTTTTGCACTTAAATTGTGGCTTCACTATCTATATGGCATAAAAGTAGATATATTTACGGACAATAAGAGTCTAAAGTACCTATTGGATCAGAAGGATCTCAATATGCGACAACGAAGGTGGATGATGTTCCTCGGGGACTACACCTTTTATATTCACTACAGTCCCAGGAAGTGAAACGTGGCCGCAGATGCCTTGAGTCGTAGGACTCCGTCAAGGGCAAATTGGTTGCAGATGCATGATGAGAGTCTTATCCAAGAGTTGGAAGCGTCAGAGATTTCTTATGTTGACACGAATTCCACAGCAAATGCATGCTTGAACTGGACGAAGGTATAGTATGACCTTGCGGACAGAATTCGGAGAGAAACAGAACATGATGAAAGTCTGCAATGCTATGCAGTGGATGGGTCAAAAGACCAGTTCTCGTGGGATGACGCCCTTTTGCGAAAAGAGGGTCATTTGTGCGTCCCAAGTATGGGTAAGCTAAGAGTAGATTTGATGTATGATGCTCACTTTACGAAATATTCAATTCACCCTGGGAGCACAAAGATGTACAAAGACATGAAAAAGCTGTTCTGGTGGCCAGAGTTAAAGAAAGACATAGTACATTCTGTGGCTAAATATCAAACATGTTCCTTGGTGAAAGAAGAATGCCAGAATCCTGGAGGTTTCTTGAAGTAACTACCTATTCCGGAATGAAAGTTTGATGATATTTTGATGGATTTCGTGCACGGTTTACTGAGATCTAAATGCGATAATGATTCGGTTTGGGTGATCGTAGATCGGTTGACTAAAGTGGCTCAGTTCCTTCCGAACAAGAGGTACGATTTAGTGGAAGTCTTGGCGAAACCTTATGTTGAACAAATCGTATGATTGCACGGTGTTCCCCGTAGCATCGTAAGTGACCGTGACGGGTGATTTACATTAAATGATAGGAGGCTAATCCGTCAGTTGTTGGGAACAAAGTTACATTCAGTACAACCTTTCATCCCCAAAATGATGGCCAGACTGAGAGGACCAACAGAACGATGGAGGACATGCTCCGAATGTGCGCCTTGGATTTTTGCAAGAGGTGGGAAGATCATCTCTATATGGCAGAGTTTGCTTACAATAATAGCTACCAAGCTAGCATAAGTATGGCACCGTTTGAAGCATTGTATAGTCGGAAATGTCATACATCATAAGCTTGGGCGGAAGCAGGCTAATCTAAATTATATAAGCATAAGGAATACGAAGAAGCTAATTCGACGATACACTTTATTCGGGAGAGGCTACTGATAGCCCAAGATAGACAAACAAAGTTTTACAATGCCAAGGAACGAAACGTTGAGTTTCCGATTGGTAATTGGGTATATTTTAAAATCAAGCCCTTCAAAGGCGTGTCCAGGATTCGGCGCTTGAAAAAGTTAAGTACGAGATATCTTGGTCCGTTTAAAGTGGTGGAGCAAATTGGAGAAGCAGTCTATCAGCAAGATCTTTCGGCAGAATTGAGTGGATTGCATGATGTGTTCCACATATCAGTGCTTCCAAAAGCCGTAAAAGATCCAGCTCAAGTGATTGTGAATGATCGTGTAATGGTCGATTCTGGGCTAACAACGAAGGTTAGGACAATTCAGATCGAGGATAAAGCTGATAAGCAGTTGTGGAACTGGACAATCGAGATGGTCAAGGTCCACTTGGACAACTGTGGTCGTAAGGAGCTAACATGGGAGCGGGAGCAGACCATGCGTGCTGAATTTCAAGAACAGTTTGTCTAAGCTGGTATAACAGCTTTTGTTTTACGTTGTACAGAACATAAAATATTGTAACAAATTTTGTTGAAGAAAAGTTCTGTTATAACATCTTAGTTGCTGTTTCCTGAGTATTATATGTAAATTTCGGGACGAAATTTCTTGTAAGGAGGGAATGATTGTAACACCCCAAATCAGTACAGATGTTTAGTCGACCTCAGCTCGACGAGGATCGTCGAGCTGAGCTCGACGACGATCGTCGAGCTGAGCTCGACGACGATCGTCGAGCTGAGATCGATGAAAAACGTCGAGCGGAGAACGTCGAGCTGAGCTCGACGATTCTGGCCGGTTATCAGCCCCAATGCAGAGCGATGACCCATGTCAGGCGAATAGCATGCGTCCATTGAGCGGTGATTGACCTTTTTAACTCCAAACTGAGTCGTTGCATGGTTTTGTTGATTGGATCAAGTGGCTGGGATAAAACCCAAGGCCTTATCTATAGAGGAATGGAAAGAGGAACGTATTATTTCCTTATCTCTCTCTCTTCCTCGCTGCTCGAGTTCTGGAGCAGAAACCTTCGGCTGGTGCTAGGGTTGCTTATTGGAGAAGATCTTGAGGCAGAAAACAAAATCTGATGCTATAATCGTGAAGGGGAAAGTGAGGCGATCATTTCCATCCGCGTAAAAAAGCTTTTCCATGGCTCCAAAGAGAACGTCGAGGGTAACGATCTTTCTTCTTGGACATTTAAAGTCCTTATTTTGTCATATGCATGGATTTTCCCCACTAAAAGATGGAATCTTGAGGGATTTCTGTTGGGTTGATTCTTAAAATCCCCAAGTAGTCTAGCATATAGATCCGAAAATGTGTGGTACGAAATAGGCATGCTGTGTTAAGCCTATCTGGACAGGTTGGTCTGGATTGGTGATGTTTTATTTTGCGCACCGGAGAAGACTCCGCATTTAAACGAGTAGTTTGTGGAGTTAGTGGGTTGTGCCTGTGAAGTGGAGTAATAGGAAGTACTGGAATGGGAATTCTAGGAAAATACCCTCATAATTCTTGTGTTGTATGCTATGGAAAGACAAGTTTTTTGGCACTGCAGGATGCTGAAGGGTTTGCGTTGAGTTTGGGTGCAGAAAGAGAGCTTCTGTTGAACCCGCCAAGCAATCGCAAGGAACGCTGGCTCTAACTCCCCTTTTTGGATTGTGAAGTCAGTCCTTGGTGGACAGTATGGCTAGTATTAGCTTCGAGTTCTTAAAAGGCTTCATGCCGAACGGACAAGGGGATGCTGACCCACGTCATTCTAATATTGAACTGGCGATTTGAGCAACGGGCAAGGGGTGGACTGTATCCTCGTTATGGTTGTCTGACATGAGTGCCTGGGATGTTGGCGTTCATCAAGTTCACATAATGAGAGTCTTAGGCCTGCGCGCCATTAAGACTAAAGTCTCTGACTATAGGCTATGGAGCATAATGCTCAAACTTTAGCGTTGGGCTTTGGACCCTTGAACGATTGTGGGACCTTGGTTTTCCGGTACACCAAGAATGTGCCCTAAGTGCGCGGAGGATTGGGTCGTGTGCCCGATGTTTGTGTGATATATTGATTGTGCATGAGTGCATATTGTGTGATATATCTGCTTGTAAAATGTTATGCCTACAGGGAAGGAATACCACTGCCCTGTGAAAGTGGTAGGGTCGTTAGAAATTAGTTAGCTAAATACTGACCGTTGCCTTGTTTGCCACCATCATTGTGGGTTGTCCTTATGCAGGTGCTGGAGAGCCGAGCGGGAAATAGAGGTCTGAAGCCCCTATTGCTGCTGCTGCTGCTGTCCCTCAAAGGTTGAGCAAAGAACTTTGTTATTTTCATGTGTGGCCGGCCTCCGTGCCGATGTTTGTAATCTACACATTTGAAGCTTAACTGTAAGGCCTTATGGCATAACTTTTATGTATTTGGTGTACATTCCTTTGGGGTTATATATAATGGTGATTGTTTATATATAGTGGACATTTATGGCTATTGATTTCAATATTAACTTTATATCTTCCCCTAGTATGCTCTTAGTTAGGATGCAAGTATGTTTTGTTATTAACCTGTAACCTCGCCGCCTATTTCTGGAATTTAGTGCGAGACCCCGGTCGGACCTTCTATTATATATTATTTAACGGATGGGGTCGTTACAGAAGGTCTCGAGAGCAGTGACAAACATCTTGAACATTTAATTTGGCTCTGTAAAAATTATTACTGGTTGATGTTGGAGGATTAATCCGCTGTGATTTACTGCTTAATATTTGATTTATGTTTATGATAATTTTCTGCGGCTTCTGCGGTTTATAAATCTTAGTCGTCATATTTCTTCTGCATCAAAAATTTTCTAAGTACAGGAACTTAGTCGCGTGAACTGCCAAACTGAACCGCGGTTTGACTTTGTTGTTAGTCTGTATACTTTGTCGGTTGAGGTCACGTTTCTTGGTGTCTAACCGTGATTTGACAATATTACTGTAGCTTCCCAGCAATTCTATAAATAGAAATGATTGCGGAGAGTTCTGCATGAAAATTCAAGATGCGGGCTAAGGCGAAATTGTAGCGGTCTGATAGGGCAGCGACGGTAGGAAACGATGCGGCCTCTGCTTTTCACTCCGCCGATCATAAATAATATCGTCTTACCCAAGCTGAGCTGGAGGACTTTGTAGAAAAATAAATGCAGGGTAGTCCGCTACTCGTGCGGCTTCCTCTTCCAGATGAAAGAATTAACAGATCAGATACGCACTATATCGCAATCCCAGTCGATCACTTCGACTGCGACTTCCGTTTCTCGGTCTTGATGGAGGCCGTTTCGATCTTCGATCATTACGAAGTTGTGCACGGACAACTCTACCCAAACTCCATAGCCATGATATATAGCTTTACATCTTACCTGCGGTCTGAAAGAGTCCTCTTTTCCATGAACCTATTTAGGAAATTCTTCTATGTCTGGTCTATATCGGACTATGGAACAAAGATCTTCCGCGCTCACCTCTACTTCGGCTGTCGGGGGCTAAAGGTAGTTAATCAGGCGAACAAGATCAGGAGCTGGTCGGAGCGGTACTTGATCTTCGAGGGACAGCTCAGCCTGCTACCGGTCAATCCGCATGTTCGCGATGAAGTCGCTTTCGCAAGTTGCGAGCTGGAGTGCCTGGAGAAGGACATTAACAAGTTATTTAAAGGGTAGCGGCTTGACGTGAACCATTACATCCTGCTGCTTCAATCCTTGAAAGGCATCCTGGTGGAAGATAGTAAGTTTGAAACCGCATCGACTTGTACATGCTAGCAACCCAGCTTACAATTGACTCTTTGCTTGTTTTTTGTAGCTGCTTTTGTGGTTCCACTCAACAAACCGCTAACCCCAGGCGGCCTGAACCTTGCTCAAAGGGAGAAGAGGGCAAAAAAATTCAAGCCACAATGGGTTTTGGAGGAGGTGGAGTCAGACTCCTCCAGCGAGTTCACGATATAGGGGATTTGCAGGGGCCTGAAGGACTTTCACGATAACCCGACATTGCAGTGGTGCCCGGAAGGTGACTTTGTTCAAGTTTCCACAACCCTCCCTAACTGGGTGAGGGAGAAGATAAGCCGACATGCTACCACGGCCGGTGCGACAATTTATGGTAAGCGCAACCTGAAGGCGCTGAGGAAGATACCAGAAGAAGACTTGTCGCGGTTTACCGCACAAGTCAGTGCGAGAAGCTTCGTGTCTAACCAGTACATGGGCCTGGCCTATAAGCGGTTAGTCACGAATCAAGGTGAGCTGCAAAGGCAACGTGCCGAAAAAGAGGAAGAAAATATGCGACTAAGGGAGGAGAAGTCGGTAAGTTATCACCTTGTTCTTGCGGTTTCCATTATAAAGTCGCGCGAACTTAACTTTTTTTATTCTTTGTAGAAAAATGGTTGATCCGGCTAACCCGGTTTTCAAGGACACTGTCTTCCCTCATGTTGTCAAAGAGATTGATGGGGTGCTTAACCACCTCCGTGATCTCGGCAGCCTTGCACAAGGATTCGCCGACACCACTTTGATCGACCTATACCCTTCCTTAAAGAAGGAGGTGGCCGCTATGAACCGTGCAACCAATGGTAAGGGTAAGGTCGGGGAAGAGGATGAAGACAAAGACAAGGAAGACGAAGATGACGCGGTCAGCCTGGAAAGCCGGATCCAAACAGCGACTTCGGAATCCCGCGACCAAGCAAGCGAGACCGCGAGGTTAGATGATGAGAGATCTGAGAGCGAAGAGGTCGTTTATTCGAGCCATTCTCCATCGTTCAGTGGCGGTTACTCGCCATCTGAAGTAGACGTTGACGGCGAGACCGATTCAAGCACCCCTGCAGCTAAAAAGCTCAAGCCGAGCGATTAGAATGGATGAATTTAACTTGTAATATGTTTGTTTTTTGAGAACTGGTTGTATGATTTTGTTAACTGCGCGGTCTGACTTTTCTATCTTTTAATAAAGAAATGAAAATTAACTTACCTTCTGTATTGTGTATTCTGTTGTGATTTTACTTACTTGTCTATTCATGCGGCCTTATTTTTCTTTCTTGTCACCGATTAAAGAACTAACCAAATGAAGACCTATTGTGATCGTACAACTCTGCGGCTTCATTCCAATAAACCGCAAAGAAGAGATCAATAGCTGTAGTAGATGCTTACGAGCTTATAGCAATTCGATGGTCCGTGAAAATATGTCATAGAGCCACAAACTTGGCGGTTAGGTGAGTAGTCGCCAATAACTAATTACTAATATAAATCAACAGTTGGTTGCGACTAATTTGAAAAGTGATTAATAGGCCACATTTGCATTGCGAGAAGGTTTTTGGGATAAGCAACCTGCAGATTACTTGCCAAAATGCACATTGAATTCCAAGCCGCACGGGTAGTGCGGCTAACCGCAGCAAGTAACTCAAAATATTTCCGCTATCAATATGAGTAAACTAGGAAATGGGCTAACTGATGGTAAACCGAATTCACATTCGACTTGATGCGGCAAGTCGCAGGCCAATAAGAATATGTAATATAAGTCAGATGACTCAGGCCACAAATAAACTGGGATAAGCTGGTCAGATACACTGAGTATATTAATTACAATCCGACAAACAAATGAAAGTTAACCAAATAGAATAAACTGAGAATAGTAACCGCTCGGACTGTGGAAAAATAGTGATTGGATTAATAACTTTGCCAGATAAATCAAATATCCCAAGCCACCAAACTCAAGCCAAGGAGTGTGAAGCTGCTAAAGCCTGTGCAGATAATGCTGATGATGTGTCCTGTGACCAAAAAACACAATAGTTCGGCAATGCAAGTATGATATGATTTAATACAAAGGATACTTTTGCTTAGCTCGCATCTTTATCATTTCTATTGTTCATTTCTTATTCTTGAATGTTTTCTATTAAGCCTGCTATCTAAATTTATGCACTTCATCAATGGTCACAATTATAATTTAGTGAAAACAAGTCCACACCATTTAGAATCCAGGCCGCTTGCTTAGATATTGGAAAAAAATACAGCTCAAGGATAGCCAAAATTAACACGAACTCTGGCCGCACCAATTGATTTTTCAGCTCGCCGAGAGAATGTAATGGCGGGAATATGATTTAATTGCAGCTCGATAGGAAAATGTGATGGTAGGCATATTATAATATTAAGTTGATGCGGGCTTTGGTGAATACAAATTCCAATACGTTCTTTCATTAACTATGAATCTGATGATAAATTTTGCGAGCTAAGAAAAACTATAGCTTATAAATTCTGCGAGCTAAGAAAAATAGGTACAAACTTAGGTGACCAAGCAGGCAGGTGCATATAACATTTCTTTCCTCGTAGGGTCACAAAAGCTGTAAACCCCATCATCCAATAAGAAAATATCTTAGCGACTAGATATATCAAATTTTATGGACTGAAGAGAATACAAGAATTCTTCCAACTGAGAAATGAGCTACAGACTTAGGTGACCAAGCGGGCAAGTTCATATAACATTGCTTTCCTCGCATGGTCACTAAAGCTATTTACTCAATCCACTGCCAAAACCCGCAGACTGAGCGGTTACCAAAAATCTGTCTACACCTAAAAGAAATGAGCTACACACTTAGGTGACCAAGTGGGCAGGTGCATATAACATTGATTTGCTCATAGGGTCACAAAAGCTGTACACTCAATCCACACCCAATGAGAGGGGAAAGGTTCACTGCCCTCTTGCATGGAGTACAACCTAGGTTTATCAAGTGGGCAGGTTCATATAGCATTGCTTTCCTTAGAGATCAACCAACTATGGGTCTCTTGCAGGCACTACATTAGGGTTCCATAGAGTATTTGAGGGTCACAAGCTAGAATTATCTATGGGCAAGTGCATATAACATTGCTTTCCTCACGTGATCATATAAGTTGTAACGATATCCCTTACAAGGCATGGTAGAGCTAGCAAACCTCAACAGGAACTCGCAGTAGAACTCAGCAAACGAAGAAATCGAGCCCGATGGCAGCTCATAGAAACACTCTCTTGCTTGTTCGTCGAGGGTGGTAACTAAGAGTTTGCACTTGATTGCGTCAGAGAGGCATCTCAAAGCTACTACCCCTTCGAAGGCCTGCAGATGGGCCACTGGATTGGTCTCCCCGGTATACTGAGGCAGATGAGGTTCTCTGAAGTTTCTCGACACGGACTCCCACCGGAATTTATCTATGAAGGGAGAGGGTGCTTCATATTTAGTAGGATGTGCGGGGCGGACTAGAGCAGGAGCCTCCACAGGCTGACCGGACTAGCGATCTGCGAAATTGAGCTGGCGAGCATGACTTCCACTGGTCTCCTCCCTGAAGAAGTCCATCAGATAGGAAAACTGATCATCTTGAGGCCGTAGTGGAGCCGCGCTCTGAGCTTGAGGGCGAGATTGGGTAGAATGAGTGACTGCTTGAGACTGGCGGAGCGGAGTCTGGCGGACTAGAGCTTTCGCGGGAACTGCTGCGGCCTGAGGCACAAGACGTTGAGTCAGCACACTTAACGCCTGACTGATTGAATCCAAGTTTTGATCGGTCTCCTTGAAAGATCGCTCAGCCTCCCAACGAGATTGTTCAATTGCATCCCACAACGAGTCTTCTGATGAACTGGAGTGGTCTGAATGGCGAGCTCGACGGTCTGACATGTTTGTTTGCTGATTTAAAAAAATTGCTTGAGATCTGAAGGTCTCGTGTTTACTGTTAATGCGCGGAAACTGGCAACACCAGCTAACGGTTCGATCATAGCGGAAAGGAAGGGAAAAGAGGCGACGACAAGCAGTTATCTACTAGCGGGTGGGAGAAAAAGATAGTAGAGTCGTGAGCAACGACAACACCAGACTTCGCCCATCTCGGCTTAAATGCCTCTCTTGCGATGGGGTTTAATTTGATTGCAAATGGTTAATTATAAGTAGAGGAAAGTGCTGACTGAAGAGCAAGCTGGAGACCGCAAAGCCTGAGATTTCAGTATGCAACCTTTAACAAGTAGGCTCCTGGGCTCGAGTCAAAGTGCTTTGGGTGCACCACTTCCCCCTATTTATAGGTTCGGGGGCATGCCCAAATGGGCAGGGCTGAAATAACCGGCTTCCCGAGGTTTAGGAGAACCGGGCAGCGGTGACGGGAATCAAAAAAGAGAAGAAAAGCTAGTCCGCTCAAGAGGGGCAGACTGGGCTCGCGGTTTGGAGATTCCATCTATTGCTATAGGGCGCGATCCTGGCTGAAATGACGCGACCTTTGCGGGCTGATGCTTGAGTCTGCCTGAAGAGGAAGCTGGAAGATGGGCTATTCTAGAGTTGACCACCTGGGCGGATTGGATAATTGAGTCCACCGCTGAAGGACGCTGTGTGCTGGAAACATCCCGACTGGACGATCTGGGCGGACTAGAGAATTGAGCTTGCCTCTAGAGAGACTAGGATCTTGATGAACGTGTTATGGCATCTTACCGACCTGGGCGGACTGGAGAACTGAGTCCGCCAATGAAGGAGGATGACCTGGGTCCTTGTTGAACATGTTGTGGATTTTGGGTTTAACAAGGAAAACGGGTAGAAAGGTTTTTATAAACATACGAATAGGAAGTCATGACTTTTGTTTGAAAGCATATGTGCTGGAAATCACAAAGTTAGATGTGATCATTGGTATGTACAAGCTCTCAAAGCAACGTATCAGTATAAATTGCAACTCTAAGGAAGTCACACTAGGACTGAACACCCAATGAGAGACTAAGTTCTCTAGTATGCGAGAATCGAGCAAGATATTAATATTTGCTCTCCATGTAGTCAAGGATGTTCGGAAGGACGCAAAATTATTTTTCACACTGGTAGAGTCCGTTGAGCCGAATTCCAGCCTGAGCAATTTTCCTATTGTGTCGGATTGGGCAAATATGTTTCCTCAGGATCTCCCTAGGTTACGCCACAACGAGAGATTGACATCGCTATTAATTTGGTGCCCGGTGCAAAATCTGTGGCCCACAGACCATACCTTGTAGAGCCAAAAGAGATGGACAAACTAAAGTTCAATTACAAGAAGTGCTAGAGCAAGGCAGTATATATCCAAGTATGTCACCTTGGAGTGCATCGATCCTCTTTGTGAAGAAGAAGGACGGAAGCTTGCATCTATACATTGATTATTGATAATTGAACAAGTTGATGGAGAAAAACAAGAATCTGATTCTACATACTGATGATTTCGTTAATCAACTGGTGGGATAAACTGCCTATTCAAAGTTGGATTTGAATTCCGGCTACTGGCAGTTCAGAATTCGGGAAAGTTATATTCCCAAGATAGTGTTTGGTATACGCTATGGGCATTATGATTTTACTATGATGTCTTTTGGACTCACTAATGCGCCATTAGTATTCATGGATCTGATGCATATGACTTTTGGAGAGTATATGGACCAGTTTTTGATTGTCTTTATTGACGACATACTGGTATACTCTCAGTCTAAATAGGATCATGTGAAACATCTGCGGTTGGTTTTGCATACCTTGATAAGAAATAACCTCTTTTCAAAGTTCTCAAAGTGTGAGATTTGGCATTCGTCGGTGGCATTTCTTGGCCATGTTGTTAGTGGAGAGGGTGTTGATGTGGATCGGGTAAAGATCGTTGCTATACGAGAGTGGTCAATATTGTCATCTATAGCGGAAGTCAGGAGCTTCCTTATACTTACTGGCTACTACAGGTGCTTCGTGGAGAACTTCTCACGGATATCCTTACCTCTCACCACACTGGCAAGGAAAGTTCAGAAGTTCGTTTGGACGCCTTAGTGTACACGAGGTTTTGAGGAGTTAAAGAGTCATTTGACTTCGACTCCTGTCTTTAGTTTGCCAGGTGGTATAGACGTCTACGAGATTTATAGCGATGCTTCAGGGAGCGGTTTAGGCTGCGTTCTTCTTCAATTTGAAAATGTTATAGCTTATGGCTCATGCTTGTTAAAAGTGCACGACCCAAACTATCCAGTTCACTACTTGGAGTTGGCGGCTGTGATTTTTGTACGTAAGTTGTGACATCACAACTTGTATGGTATGAAAGTTGACATATTCACGGACCATAAGATCCTTAAGTTCTTGATAGATCAGAAGGATCTGAACATGCAACAACGGAGGTGGATGGAGTTTCTTAGGGACTACACCATTCAAATACATTACATTCTAGGGAATGGAAATGTGGTCGCAGATGCCTTGAGTCGTAGGACTCCAATACGGGCAAGTTCTTTACAGATGCATGATGAGCATCTGATCCAGGAGTTGGAGGCTTTAAATATTTCTTGTGTTGACGAGAATACAACTTCAACTTTGTGCTTAAACTGGACGGAGGTGCAATAGGACCTCACAGACAAGATTCGACAAGCAATGGAACTCAGTGAGAGTATGAAACACCATGTAGCGGATAAGTCAGATTCCAAATTCTCCTTAGATGACGGTCTTTTAAGAAAGAACGGTCATTTGTGCATCCCAAATGTGGGTAAACTACGGGAGGGGTTGATGTATGAGGCACACTTTACTAAATACTCAATCCACCCAGGAAGCACAAAAATGTATAATGACATGAAAAGGATGCTCTCGCGGCCGGGTTTAAAGAAGGACATAGCTCTTTACGTGGGAAAGTGTCAAACTTGTGCCTTGGTAAAAGCTGAATGTCAGAAACCTTATGGTTTTATGATATCATTGCCAATTCTGGTATGGAAGTTCGATGATATATCGATGGATTTTGTGAATGGATTGCCGAGATCTCAAAGCGGGAACAATACCATGTGGTTGATCGTGGGCCGGTTGACAAAAGTATCGCACATAATTCCGAATAAAAAGGATGATTCAGTTGAATTTTTTTGCCAAGATGTATGTTGAAAACATAGTAAGGTTGCACGGTGTGCCCTGTAGCATCGTCATCGATAGAGATGGTCATTTTTCTTCTAATGATTGGAGGCTAATCCACGAGTTGTTGGATATTAAACTTAAGTTCAGTACGACCTTTCATCCATAGACGGATGGGAAGAACGAGAGGACCAATAGGACAATGGAGGATATGCTCCGTATGTGTGCCTTGGATTTCGATAAGATGTGGGAGGACCATCTTTTTATGATCGAGTTCGCCTATAAGAATAGCTATCACGCTAGCATTTATATGTTGCCGTTCGAAGCTTTATACGGTAGGAAGTGTCGTACACCTTTAGCTTCGGCAAAAACAGGTGAATCGAAGCTGTATAAGCGTAATGAGGTCAAAGTTGCCAATTTGAATATGCACACTATTCGAGAGAGGTTATTGATGGCATAGAATAGACAAGCAAAGTACTACAACGCAAGGCACTAAAATGTGTAGTTTGCGGTGGGTGATTGGGTATATTTAACGATAAAACCATTTAAAGGCGTGTCCTGGATTCGGCGCTTTAAAAAGCTGAGTATGAGGTACCTTTGTCCATTTGAAGTGATTGAACGAGTTGGTGAAGCTGCTAATCAAATGGCACTTTTGATGGAGCTAAGTTGTTTGCATGATGTGTTTCACATATCGATATTACAGAAGGCTTTGCAAATGCATACACAAGTGATTGCAGATGGTCATATACTGGTGGATAGTGGGCTAACGACGAAGGTTATACCCATTCGTATCGAGGATACGGAAATCAGATAACTACGTAACAAAGCAATCAGGATGGTCAAAGTCCATTGGGACAATTGTGGCCATGAAGAACTGATATGGGAGCATGAGCAAACCATGTGAGAGGAATTTCCCTAGTTGTCTCTGTAAATTAATGTTGTAATCTTATGTATTGATTTCCTTTCGATGAATAAAATTTTGGGACGAAATTTCTTAAAGGAGGGGAGACTTGTAATGCCCCCAAAAATCCTAAAAAGAAAGAATTGGAATTTAACGCTCGGCGATAGTATTAACTTCGGCGTTAGCCCATGAATTAAATCATTGTTGGGTCTAATGATCCCAATGTCCTGGATTTGAAGAAGGCCTTGTAGACAATAATATACAAATGATGTGATATAACTTGTTTCACATGTTCATTGCATGTAAGACAGTTCTGCACATTGATTGGACAGATAATATAGGATTGGACAGATAGCCTAAGTAGCTAGGACAGGTGATGTCTAGGCAAGCTTGTAGAAAGATAGAAAATTTGTCAAAGTCCACAGGTGTTGAGTGAAGCAAGCTCACTCAATGCCAGATGAATAAAAGTCATGAGTACAACATGCATAGTCAAATACAAGCTATTGACAACTTAAAAATGTGGCTAAGTCCACAAGCATTGAGTGAAGTCTACTCACTCAATGTTATACAACAGAAAGTTGTGAGAGAGGCTATGGGAGTAAAAGCTTAAGAAGAAACAGGCAGAAATATGGTTAAGTCCACAAGTGTTGAGTGAAGTCCATTCACTCAACGCCATAACTTCATATTCGTTGAGTATTGCTCAGACAGACGAAACCACAGTAAATCTGTGTGGATATTTGACTAAATCCACAGGCATTGAGCGAAGCCTATTCACTCAATGCCGTGTGATAAAAAGCGCAGAATTTTGTCTAAGGACAAAAGCGTTGATTGAAGCTTACTCACTCAACGCCACGTCAATATAATTGACAGATGCTGAAAGAGTTCGGTGAAGAAGCAACACTCAATGCTTCCCAGGAAGGAGAATTGGCTGAGTCCAATAGAGTTAAGTGATGATCATTCACTCAACGCCTTATGACAGAAAAATGTCTAAGTGCATTGGCATTGAGTGATTGTCACTCACTCAATGCCTAATGATAAAAATCTTTTCTAAGTGTTTGGGCATTGACTAAAGCATTCTCACTCAACGCCTAGTGAGAGGAAATTTGTCTAAGTGTTTTGGCGTTCAGTGAAGCTTACTCAATCAACGTCTATACTAAAAATGTTTGATTTTGGCTATGTCCATAGATGGTGACGTCAGCAAAGTCAACATAATTTGAATTCATTGCGGGAAAGCTACAGTACTCGACAAATGTCGTCGCTAGCCTTCAAAATAGCTATTAATGCAAAAGCTAGGTTCCAACCAATTCCAAGTGGGGCCCACTACTCAAAAAGCCATTGATGCGCGAATGATAAAAGGAAAAGATCGATGAAGGAAAGCAGATTTTAACATATATAGCTTGCAGTCATCTTATTCCTCGCCTTTGTTGTAAAGGAGAAAGAACCGAGTTCAAAGCAGCTGGTCTAAAAGCTCAACAAAGTTAGTTGTTGTCTTCTTCACCGACAACAACAAGACTAGAGGACTTCTCTGAGGAAAAGAAAGCAGCCAAGGTGTAACCCAAGCTGCAGGATCAGAAGTAAGTTAGTTGGTTCCATTGTTATCTTCACCAACAAGTTTAGATTGGTAACTTTCGGAGTAAGAAGAAGAAGCTGAATAATCTGATCTCAGCAGTCTAAAAGATAGGGCGGTGTTTATCTCAACTTTAGAAGCTGTTAAGGGAAAAAGCCCCAGCAATAGTTACTTCTCAGCTAAAGCTAGCAATATCCCGAAGATCAACTTCTGGAGCTTTAAAGAAGAAAGAACCAAGTTTCTGGTTCTGTTCAGAAAAGTGCAGAGCAACAGACCTGCAAAGTTGCATCTAGCTCAAGATTCTTATTACTGTGAAGAAGTTAGGGCTGAGGACATCTCAGCCCAGGAAGAAGAAGAAGACTCAGAGAAATTTCTCAATTGTCAAAATCAACTACACTCACTTACACCCTATAGGATGTTTATAGATCTTAGCTGTAGGCCTGAATATATAAAGGCTGTGTGTAGGATACAAGTGTGGATCTGAGTGTAGGATCACTTGGTGATCTGAGGTACGATTTGTTGAGAATATGAGTGTAGGGCTTTGGCCTGAGCTGTAGGATTGAAGTGTGAATCTTAGTTGTAGAATCGAGCTTGGATTTGAGGTAGGTGATCATTTTATCACTGAGCTGTATGGATTTTGAGCCTTAGGCAGGAGAGTCATTCTCTCTGGCTTGTAGGACACTTGTGCTTGAGTTATTGGATCCTTTGGATATGAGGGAGTCCTTTGTGCCTTAGCTGTAGGAGAGTTAGTCTCTCTTAAGTAGGATCCTTTGTGGATTTGAGGTAGGGCTGTCTTCCCAGCCTGAGTGGTAGGGCTTTTGGCCTGACGTAGGTGATCAGTTGATCACTTAGTTGTAGGGCTTAGTGTCTGAGTTGTAAGTCTTGGAGGAGACATAGATATCTGGAGGGATATGTGGTGTAAACTTTTTGGAGCTGAGATTGGAGAAGTGCCTTGTCTAACAAGTTGTTATAAAGGTGGGAGGGAAAGTGGATGTACCCATAATTTGGGTAACCATTATAAATTTTATGTGTTGTCTGTGTGATTGCCTTAAAAGCAGAACTAACATAATCACATCTCTCACATAAGTATTTAAGTTAAAAATATAGCAAAAGAGACCAATAACATATTCACCCCCCAGGTTATTTAGCTATCCTTAAAAATAAAGACTTTCAAGAGGTATCAGAGGGAGGATACTCAAAAAGGACATAACTATCTGAGTAGATCGCCATGGATAGCTAAAGGGTTTGTACTTATGAGTTCAGGAGTGATCCATAAGATTTGGAGCTCAGTGAACCTTCAAGTATACAGAATTGAAAAGTCATTTATGGAAAAGAAGGAGAAGAGCTGGAGTCAGAGAGACTCATCTTACTTTAGGTTTGATGAAGAAAAGAGGCCTTCATTAGACTGCCTACTGCTATTACAGATGTTACTGAAAACTATCCTGCTGGCTGGATAGGGATTAGGGCTCCTCTATCTCACTCTGATAGTGATTCAGAAGATAAAGAAGAAGATGTTTCCAGTCGCTGCTATGGACTGATGGCCTTGTCTGCTGTGCAATCCAGCCAGGATCAGCCTGATCAAAGCAAGGTACATTCCGTACCTAGTTCAAAATCTGAGTCTGGCAATGTGACTGGTTCAGATTCTGATGCTTCTTCATCCAGTTATGAAGAGGGCTCAGTGTATGAAGAGAATATCAATCAGTTGATTGACAAGTATGGTGAAATCCTGGAGGCTTTGAAAAGAAGCAAGAAGTTAGCTAAAAAGTAAGCTGAAGAGATTACTATCCTTATGCTAGCAGCTTCCTAGCAGGTTGAGACAACAACCCTACTTGATCTAAAGACTAAGGAAGTCAGCCAACTAAAGACTTAACTAAGTCATCCAAATGGAGACTATAAGACTGAAGAACAAGATCATCTTGGATCTTGAAGAGAAACTCCAAAAGGAGAAAAAGTTTGTGGCTGATTTCAATATGCCCAAAATAGTGTTGCCACTGATTGATTCCTTTACCTCTCAAAAAGATGAGAGATGTTTAGGGTCTAGGTGGAATTCTAAAGTTGTTCTCTCAAAAGGGAATGGCAAGACTCCTATTAAGCTCCAATCAACCTTTCACAAGATAATGCTCCCATTCAATAGGTATGACCCAGACTGCAAGTATGGTCACTGGAGGAATGGGCATCGCTCTTGTAAGAATACTAATGTATCTTACAATGGAAGAAGAAAGTGAATGGGGTTGAGTACACAGATGTCTCCCCATGAAGAATTCAAAATGAACCATCCATGGCCATTTGTATTTAGTACTCTTGCCCCCTCATTCAAGGATAAGCCAGTGGCATGTTCTCATGTTCTTCAAGTAAGAACCTAGACTAAGGGAAAGTCAGTCAGTAAAGATGACTTGGCTAACTTTAAGGCCATTAAGAGCAAGCCAACTACAATGAAGGTTATTGTTGATGGTGTTTAGAGTAAGCCAAGTACTTCTACTAGCAGACTCATCCTTAGTCATACTCTTGCTAAGAGAAACATGAAGAAGGCTACAGTTCTCCCCACTGAATAGACAACCAGTAGTGGGGGTGCTCAGAAGAGGAGATATAACATCCATGAATGTTGGTGCTATGGTAAAGTTAGCCACTTTGCCATAGATTGTTGGCACAACCCTTGTGTGCCAAGGGTAAGGGTGAGTCTCCCTAACAGGACTATTATAGGTAGACATGTACATGTTTATGTTAACTAGAACCTAGGACCCAATTCATATTGGGGTCCTAAGGTGGGATAAACTCTATTTTGCAGGACAGTTGATGGCGAAGGCCATCAGGATGGAGCACCTGGGACAGAGGATGTTGAAGAGGTACCGGCAGAGGATGGAGCACTTGGGACCGAGGATGCACCGGCAAAGGACGTGCGACGCCGTAGCGGTCATGGCTACAAGCTTCGCCCGCGCAACAAGACTCGTATTTGATTATTTCTAATTTTGGTGTGCTAATAGCCATCTCATGAGAGGCTATTTAAAACATTATTTTATTTCCGGCATTTCATTTATGTGGTGTGTCTTTAGCCACTTGTTTTTGTTATTTGAGATGTAAGCCTATATAAAGGCCAAGACTTTTCATTTGGGAAGATTATTATTGAATTGAATTGAAATTACAATTGCCTAACCCTAATCTCTCTTTTGCTCTCTCCCTAGCCGCCGCCCCCTCTCTCCTTCCCTTCCCAAAACCGGCGGCCACTAAGGCAAGGTTCGTCCTCCTCTACTCCCCTATCCTCCTCTTCCAAAACCGCGTGGCCTCCAAGGCACTTCCTCTCAAGGGATTGGCCACCATCTCCCCTTGCCTCTCCTCCTCAAAACCGCCACCATCTCCGCTAAAGTCTTGCAAGGAAGGAGGAAGTCCAGGGAGTCCTCATCGGCGTGACGTGAACGAGACAACAAGATTCGTCATCCATAGCGCTCTTCCGTGGCCTTCAACGGAGAAACGATCATTCTTGGTGGATCCGCGCATCACGGATCTACGAATCCGAGAGGGGTAACGATATCACTACACAAGAGATTTCTTTTCCTAGGTAGTTCTCGTGGTGGACGTATTTGGCGTTATTTTCCGAATTATTATTCTTCGAGGTTAACAAATAACCGATTAGTATTTTTCGTTTGGTTTTCCGAAGGATTCGTAAAAGGATTTGGCACTCCTCGCTTTCTTTTTGTTGGGATAGATCCTACCACCTTTCGAATCGTTTGTTCTTGGTGGATCTATTTTGGTACAACCCAAAAGCTCGTCCGGGATCAATATTATCCCTTTTAGCCAGAAAGAGTTCGGCCTATAGCCGGCACTCGATCTAATTGCGGAACGGCGATCCGTATTGTTAGCGCGTGCGATAAATAAAATAATTGTTGTGGCTGCGTTTACGTTAGTGTGCGGGTTAGAGGGCGTAGATCGTGTCATAAGCGTCGTCGTGCCCTCCGTGACGATTCTCAAGGATAATCCCTACATCAATTTGGTATCAGAGGGAGGTTGTGTTGATTTCCTAATCGACACCATCCTGTCATTTTACCTAGGGATATCCTCGTTCACTAGAGTGCGCACTACCATTACGAATCACATCAAAAATCTGAATTTTACATAGTTGGGCTGCAATTAGTAAAAACACACAAAAAAAAATTTTCTGCAGAAAATTTACAAAAAATTCTGAAAATTTCTCCTCATTTTTCTAAGAAAAAAAGTCTGAAAAGGTTTTTCCTGTAGCTCAATAGTTTGGTGTCAAAAAAATTCAAGCGCGTAATTTAATTCAGGACAAAGATTGTTGTTTGTCCCGTTGTTCATGCGCACTAGGCTGGGCACGGAATATCTTCCCTCCACCTCAGACATGGCCAACAATCCAGGTGATGAGCATGCTCCGGCCACGATCGCCGAGCTACGAGAAGAGTTTAACGCGAGATTTGATTCACTGACACAGTTAATTGAAGGGCTCGCTGTAAACCAAGCGGCGCCCCGCAACCACGGCATTGGCAGAAACCGACCGGGTCCCCAACCCCCGGCTGCCA
Organism: Platanthera zijinensis; assembly: GCA_039513925.1. Classification (NCBI taxonomy): domain Eukaryota; kingdom Viridiplantae; phylum Streptophyta; class Magnoliopsida; order Asparagales; family Orchidaceae; genus Platanthera; species Platanthera zijinensis. Next base: position 110,841,765 of record CM077093.1, on the reverse strand, counting down.
TCCAGCGAGAGGAAAGGCAAAATCACCCACGTGATCTGGACGATGAGTACACACCTAGAGGTCATTATGAGTTCGACGTAACTAGGGCCGTAAAAATAGACTCCCCATCATATGATTGTATGGGAGAGCCCCAGCTTTTCCTAGACTGGATTATGGGAATCGAGTGTTATTTTGAATGGCACGACCTGACAGACACTGAGAAAGTGAAGGTTGCGCGAATGAAACTTTTAGGAAGGGCTAAGACGTACTAGTTGAACGAAGAAAGACGACTAGGTACGGTTAATGGAGCACCCCAATTGGGTGGGCTGCCATGAAAGCACTTCTCCACGACCAATATGTTCCCACGTATCACCGAACACAAATGTTCGACGACTTAGCCTCTCTTCGTCAAGGTAGTTCTTCGGTAGCAGAATACATGGGACAACTTAAGGATATGCTGGTGCGATGCGATGTTCGTGAGATGCCCGAAGTCACACTCTCCCGATTTCGTATGGGACTCAACTCGGACATTCAAGGAAAGCTCTTGCGTTATGGTCACACGGACCTTAACACAACTTTCAATGCCGCGTTGGATATTGAAAAACACAACGCCTACAAAATCAAAGGGCGAACCTTTCAGAAAGGAAAGTCCCTCTTAGGACCGCATCCATCTTCCTCCGCGCGAGACAAGGGAAAGTATCGATCCACGGATTCGGAGTCCATTATCATTACTGCTAGGAATAATAGAAATCCCACCGGTGAGCAAGTGCCGATAGGACGGATTAGCAAGACTAACGCCACGTGTTATTCCTGCGGAATCCAAGGGCACTATTCTAGTGAGTGTCCCACAAAGAGCAAACCGTTAGCCCTATTAGACTCCACGACCGAGCCTGCCGACATCGACTATGGCGCAGAATCTGATCGTGAACCGAGTGACATAGAGGATGATTCTTACATGATGGTGATGAGATGCATTTTAGCTACACCGCGAGCGTTGGATGAATATAACCGGACAAATATATTTACATTAAATTTTAAGGACGGTGAAAAATGGTGTAAGTTAATTATCGACAACGGCAGTTGTATGAACGTAGTATCGGAGAATGCCATCACTCGCATGCACTTAGTAACCGAGCCGCACCCACATCCTTATAAAATTGCGTGGGTAAACAAGACATCCATAGCGGTCTCTAAGCGATGCCTGGTTCCTTTAACGTTGAAAAACTACGTTGATAAACTTTGGTGCGACGTCATTCCTATGGACGTGTGCCAAGTTTTATTAGGACGACCTTGGTTGTACGATTATGACGTGACCCACTTCGGTCGCGCAAACACCTACGAGTTCAAATTTAATGGTAAGACTATTGTTTTGAGGCCATCTGCGCCTAAGGATTCATCATCTATTTCCAAAGACACAGTGGTGCCTGTGGCAAAGAAAACGATAAGTTTGATTAGTAAAAAGGAACTAGAACGTGAGACTTTCATGGACGGCGTTATATACGCGTTAGTTTGTTTACAAGCGAAGGAAGAGTCACCTATTTTTGAGAGCCTCCCATTATCGCTACGAAATCTCTTGGAAGAATATAAGGATGTTTATCCGGTGGATTTACAACCCACGTTACCACCGATACGTGACATCCAACATGAGATAGATTTTGTCCCGGGATCGTCATTGCCAAATCAGCCTCATTATAGACTCAATCCATCCTCCCATGAAGAGTTACAAAAATTAATTTCCGATCTGCTAGCGAAAGGATTTATTCGGCACAACAAAAGTCCTTGTGCCATCCCCGCATTATTAGTCCCGAAGAAAGATAAGACATGGCGATTATGTGTCGATTATCGGGCTATAAATAAAATAACGATCAAATATAGATTTCCTATTCCCCGTTTGGACGATCTACTAGATATGCTATCAGGAGCCGCTATATTCTCTAAATTGGACCTTAAGAGCGGTTATCATCAAATACGAATACAGGAGGGAGACGAATGGAAGACGGCTTTCAAGTCTAAGGATGGGCTATATGAATGGCTAGTGCTTGGAGAAGGACTTACCAATGGACCCAGTACTTTTTCACGATTGATGACCCAAATTTTTAAGCCTTTCATGGGAAAATTTGTAGTGGTCTATTTTGACAACATTTTGGTTTTTAGCATTTCGCCGCGGGATCATGAGACTCATCTAAGAACAATTCTTACCACGTTGCGCAAAGAGAACTTATTTATTAACCTTAAGAAATGCGCATTCGGGGTGCCTTCTGTTGAGTTCTTAGGATATATCGTGAGTTCAGATGGCATTCATGTGGATCCCAAGAAGGTCCAAGCGATTAAGGAATGGCCGGAACCAAAGAATATTAGGGACGTTAGAAGTTTCCACGGGTTGGCCACGTTTTTCCGAAGATTTATTCGGAATTTTAGTAGTATTATGGCACCCATAACTGAATGTATGAAAAAAGGAGAATTTACATGGACGAAATCGGCCACTAGTGCCTTCCAAACGATTAAGGAACGAATGTCTGAAGCTCCTTTACTCCGATTACCGGATTTTGGTAAAGTTTTTGAATTATCATGCGACGCATCAGGGGTAGGAATTGGAGGACTGTTAAGCTAAGAGGGACACCCGCTAGGATACTTTAGTGAGAAACTAGCCGGGCCGAAATTAAATTATTCAAATTATGATCGCGAATTCTACGCGGTGATCCGATGTCTCCAACATTGGCGACATTACCTTATATCCAAAGAATTTGTAATATTATCGGACCACGAGGCCCTCAAATTTGTGAATTCTCAAAATAAGATTAGTCCACGACACGCAAAATGGATATCTTATCTACAGGAGTACACCTTCATAATCAAGCATCTGAAGGGTACGCTAAATCGTGTAGCGGACGCGCTAAGTAGAGTCACTCTGTTATTAAATACCATGGAAGTGTCAGTCATAGGATTCGATAGGATCAAGGACGAATATATCCATTGCCCAGACTTTAAGGACATTTATTTCGCCGCTAAGGACAACTCCCCTACCACTATCTCGGCATTCTATATTCGTGATGGATATCTATTTAAACATGTGCAATTATGCATTCCCGATCGTCTTTACGACATTTTATTATATGGGAGTTACATAGCGGGGGATTAGGCGGACATTTTGGGCGAGACAAAACGATAACACTTGTGGAAGATAAATTCTTTTGGCCGGGCCTCAAACCCATGGTCAACAAAGTTGTCAGAAGTTATCGTGTTTGTCAACTAGCTAAGGGAAACAAGACCAATGCGGGTCTTTACACACCCCTTCCGATTCCGTCGGTACCATGGCAAGATGTTAGCATGGATTTTATATTGGGTTTACTTATGACTTTTAGGCGTCACGATTCCATACTAGTGGTGGTAGACCGATTCTCAAAAATGGCATATTTTATCGCAAGCAACAACACCTACGATGCTTCAAATGTAGCAAAATTGTTTTTCAAAGAGGTTGTAGCACATCGAGGTGTACCCAAGACGATAGTGAGTGATCGAGATGTAAAGTTTACAAGTTATTTTTGGAAGACACTCTGGAAACTAATGGGCACTAAACTGTTATTTTCGTCGGCCTATCATCCCCAAACGGATGGGCAAACGGAAGTCGTCAACCGTAGCTTGGGAGGGTTACTTCGTTGTTTAGTGGGCGAACATAAAGGTACATGGGATCTCATCCTCCCGCATGCCCAGCTTGCGTACAATAATTCTAAGAACCGGTCCACTGAGTTGTCCCCGAATGAGATAGTGCATGGTTATAAAGCGCCAGTGCCACTTGACTTGATTCCGTTACCACCTTCTTTTCAGTCAAGTCAATTCGCACTAGATTTCGCTTCACACGTTCACACTCTCCACGAGCACATTGGCAAGACGTTGGCTAAGCAATATTCTATATATCAATCGAACGCTAACGTACATCGGCGAGTAGTCTCTTTGAACATAGGCGATTTGGTGATGGTTCGTCTAATCCCTGAACGGATGCCTTCGGGCACCATAAAGAAATTAGCGAACAAGAAAGCCGGTCCTTTTAGAATTTTGAAGAAATTAGGCGAAAATGCTTATTTGTTAGAGTTACCTTCTGATTGGGGAATCTCCCCTGTGTTTAATATTTCCGATTTAACGCTTTTTGATGCTCCACAACCTGAATTGTCTATCTCTCCGTTTAATACTTCGACTATACAATCTAATGGGGTGGGGGGTGAGATAAATTCTGGATCGCTTTCTCCTGAGAAGTCTATGGGAGGTATGCAGTCTATTGATGATGAAAATTGTTTTTCTAATTCACCTAACGCTTTTCCGAGGTTCCCCCGGACAGATTTTTTTCCTGACAAGATTTTACAGGATGATGTATTTCCCACTACAGACGGTGACAGTCATAGGTTCTTGGTTCGTTGGCGTGGTCGTCCGGCTTTGGACGACTCTTGGCTATCTACTGCACAGTTGGATCTTCTTGACGCGGGCCTCCTACGCCGTTATCTCTCGGCCCACTCATCGATGATGAGTCCTTTTGAGCGGAGGAGGATTGATGGCGAAGGCCATCAGGATGGAGCACCTGGGACAGAGGATGTTGAAGAGGTACCGGCAGAGGATGGAGCACTTGGGACCGAGGATGTACCGGCAAAGGACGTGCGACGCCGTAGCGGTCATGGCTACAAGCTTCGCCCGCGCAACAAGACTCGTATTTGATTATTTCTAATTTTGTTGTGCTAATAGCCATCTCATGAGAGGCTATTTAAAACATTATTTTATTTCCGACATTTCATTTATGTGGTGTGTCTTTAGCCACTTGTTTTTGTTATTTGAGATGTAAGCCTATATAAAGGCCAAGACTTTTCATTTGGGAAGATTATTATTGAATTGAATTGAAATTACAATTGCCTAACCCTAATCTCTCTTTTGCTCTCTCCCTAGCCGCCGCCCCCTCTCTCCTTCCCTTCCCAAAACCGGCGGCCACTAAGGCAAGGTTCGGCCTCCTCTACTCCCCTATCCTCCTCTTCCAAAACCGCGTGGCCTCCAAGGCACTTCCTCTCAAGGGATTGGCCACCATCTCCCCTTGCCTCTCCTCCTCAAAACCGCCACCATCTCCTCTAAAGTCTTGCAAGGAAGGAGGAAGTCCAGGGAGTCCTCATCGGCGTGATGTGAACGAGACAACAAGATCGTCATCCATAGCGCTCTTCCGTGGCCTTCAACGGAGAAACGATCATTCTTGGTGGATCCGCGCATCACGGATCTACGAATCCGAGAGGGGTAACGATATCACTACACAAGAGATTTCTTTTCCTAGGTAGTTCTCGTGGTGGACGTATTTGGCGTTATTTTCCGAATTATTATTCTTCGAGGTTAACAAATAACCGATTAGTATTTTTCGTTTGGTTTTCCGAAGGATTCGTAAAAGGATTTGGCACTCCTCGCTTTCTTTTTGTTGGGATAGATCCTACCACCTTTCGAATCGTTTGTTCTTAGTGGATCTATTTTGGAACAACCCAAAAGCTCGTCCGGGATCAATATTATCCCTTTTAGCCAGAAAGAGTTCTGCCTATAGCCGGCACTCGATCTAATTGCGGAACGGTGATCCGTATTGTTAGCGCGTGCGATAAATAAAATAATTGTTGTGGCTGCGTTTACGTTAGTGTGCGGGTTAGAGGGCGTAGATCGTGTCATAAGCGTCGTCGTGCCCTCCGTGACGATTCTCAAGGATAATCCCTACATCAACAGTCCAAGTGTCAATCCCCTACCTGGTACTTAGACAAAAGGTGGTTCTAGACATAGGATTGGAACAAGGAAGCTATCTTTAGGGTCATACACCTGAAGATGGAAGTGGACAAACTGACTTTCTTGCAAAGAATGTTTAAGAGGTGTACAAACATTGAGGGGTATACCACCACGCTATATGCTCCTATTGAGGGGGAATAGGTCGATCTGATGTGCTAAACTAGCTTGTGCCTTACCAAAAGCATTGGTATCAGGAAATCTCCTGCACCATAAAGTTCAGACATATAAAGCCAGATACATATCTGTGGCTAAAGAAAAGGAGTAGATTTTCCTCAGCAAGAAAAGAATTGGCATTGTGCAAGAAAGTTGATGTGCACAGTTGATGAGAATCCAGTATCTGTTCCAAGTCTACTTTATTAAGATAAGTAGAACTCCCTCATATTATGCTTCTACTAAGTGCAATCTCAATTTCCAGGTATCCTGACTCTCACAGTAGGACTTTACATATTGAGATAAGATATCATGTTAAATTAGAGAGCATAAGGAGGAGAAAGACATTAGTCTTGAATTTGTCTTAATAGATAAACTAATGGCTCTCATCCTTACTAAGCCACTAAATGGATCTAAGTTTAACTCCTTCAATTTGAAATTGGTATGTTGAATTTAGTCCAACCTAAGTAGATCCCTATTATACATTTGTGCTATGCTTGTAGGTTGCAGGTTTTTGTAATCCATGCAGGGAAGGTTAATCAAATAAGACTAGGTTTAAAGGTGTTGAGAAAATTGAGTGTATTATGTTTACTCAACAAATATGAAAGTGCAGGATAAGATCAATCCTAACTCTAGAGGGGGGTGAATAGAGTTATTTAAAATAATTTTGCAAATAAAAACTTGTGTGTAGAGAAAGTTTGACTTTACTTAGTGTAAGGTGCTATAGCAAATAATCAGAGTAAAAAGAAATTCACAGCACAAAGCAAAACAAAAAGAAACAAGCAATCCAGACGACACAAGGAGCTATAGTGGTTCCCCAAATCTGGGTACATCCACTCTTCTATCACCCTTGATAGGAATCCACTTCAAGAAGAGTTGATCAGGTGTCTTGAGCACCAGAGAGTTTTTGACCAGGTTCTCACAAACCAAAGGAGCTGATTTTGACCAGGTTTCAGCAAAACCAAAAGTAACTTTTGAAGGGAGTTAAAAACCTGTACAGAAAGAAAAAGAAAAAGAGGTGATGATGTCTTCTCTATCAACAAGTAGAGAGAAGCAAAGTGGATCTGTAGATGTTGTCAAAGCTCCCCCTGAGATCAAGAAGTAGTTCAGGAAGAAGAGCTCTACACTAGTGTGACAGGTCTTCAAAGATCTGATTTGCTCCAGCAAGGGATGATCCAAGAAAGTTGGATGGTTATGTCTGAAGCAATCAGAATTCCTGTGAGTGAGCTTTCAAAAACAATATCACACAGAGAGAGCAGCTGAAGTCCTGTATTATTGTTCTATGTCTCTCTGTCTAGCTGAATGAATAATATATCTGAGTCTTCTTCTTCCTTTTTCTTTGATAGCCGTTGGAAGTCAGCATTAATTGCTTTCCTTAAATGTCCATGCCTCAAAGGAAATGTCAGACAGACATTCCTTAGAAAATTCCTTGAGCCATGCACTAGATATGCTGTAACGGCCAATAAATCTTCAGCATTAATTGTCTGACAGAAGGAATTTGAATTCCTATTCAAAACTGACGGAAGTCTGGAAAACGTCGAGCTCACAGTAAAACGTCGATCTGAGCACGACACACATCGGCCAGAGAGTGTTTTCTGTAAGCAGAACTGGGTTCGACGGAACGTCGAGCTGAGGTCGACTCCACGTCGAGCTGAGGTCGACTCTGCGTCGAGCTGAGATCGACTCTGCGTCGAGCAGAGGTCGACTCTATGTCGAGCTGAAGTCGACTATGCGTCGAGCTGAAGATTACTCTAACTAGCCTATGTGACCTTTATAACAACAAGGAGGTCACAACACAAAATCCCTATAGAAGTATAGTCATCCTGGTCCAAATAGTAATAGGGTGTTCCAACAATCTCCCCCTATTTGGATTAGGATTACTATTTACATGAATTTAGGGATTCAAAGAAAGATAAAGCAGATACAATACACTACAATACAACCAGACATGACAGAATAAAAAGCAGCATATATAACATTATATAGCAGCGCAAATGTTCAAATGTCCTGAGTCCAGCATATAGAAAGAATTAAAGCATCTTACTTTACTTTCCCTTTGGGGCTTTGTCTTGATCACTCTTCTTGAAGATGATTTCTCTGTTTGGATTTGAAGCTTCCTTTTTAGATCTGTAATCATCAGCTGCACCTAAAGACTTTTGATCTCTTGCACTGGGTGGTACAGCTGCAGGATGGAGTTGCATATATCTGTCTGAATCAAAGAATTTCTTAGAATTATATTTCTCCAATTCCTCTTTTCTTTGGTCTGACATTGTACTGATATGAGAGGTGTCCAGGCCTTTTTCTCTAGCTTTATTAATCTCATTTAAAGCAGCCATTTCTGTCATTCTAGATTTCCAGTAGGCAGGAGTTTTGGTGGGATCTTCAAAAGGTACTGCTGGTTCAAATCTGTTAGATGAGAGTTCTTGAGAGGTAGTTGGGGTGAGGTCAGCTCTAGGTCTATAAGGTTAGGGACCAAAGGTTGGATCAATAGCTCTTCCCCTTTGATAAGGTTGAGAACCTGATCTTCCTCTGGACTGCCTGCCTCTATAGTTTCCTCTTTGCTGACCTCCCCTTTGCTGACTGTCTCCTTGATATCTTCTTGCTTGATATGTCTTTCCATATAGAGCTGAAGTGGCTGGATTGGAAGATAGACTAGCACCTGCACCTGCATCTGGAGGAGGTGGAGGTGGAGGCTGATGGACAGGTTTGGTTGGTCCTTCATTGAATTTTCTTTTCTGTTTCATTGCTTTTCTCTGATTTTGGGAGTACTGCATCCATGGCTCTGTGATTTCACAATTGTATTTGATATAGTAGGGAATGTCATGGTCTGTGGCTCTAGCCATTGGAACTCTTTTCAAAGCTTTTGATCTTGCTTTCCTCTTCCTTGCAATGGTTGCAGAGGAGTCATCAGAATCAGTGGCAAACTCATCTTCTGAACTCTGAGAGTCATCATAGGGATCTATGTACTTTCTTTTGGAGATAAGAAAAGTGATGGAGGCTGGAGCTGCTGAGGAGGTGACTGGAGGAAGATCTGCTGTCAGAGGGGAGGAGAAGTCTACCACTGCAGGAGAGGGAATAGCCTCAGGAGCCATAGAGACTGAAAAGGCTGGTTCCTGAAGGCCTTGGGAGACATGGGTCTCAACTGCATCAGGTGTCTCAATTACTTCACCTGAAGTTTCAGCAGCTACTATTATTTCAACTTCATCACTAGCAGGAGCCACTGCTACCACTGCTACATCAGGGATCATGGTCTTCTGAAAAGGGATAATAGCCCTAGACAGGTCTTCTTGAAGCTGTTCTGAATTTTGAGGAGGAGCCTCAGATGCTATCTGAACTTCTGCTGCTGAGACTGTCTCTGAACAAGTGTGTACAAGCTGAACTGATGAAGGATGCAGCTCTTCTTCTGCAGACATCTCCCCCTGCCTAGAATCAATGGCAGCTGACTCTAGGCCCCCAGAAGAAGGGCATGCCAGATGAGAGGAGAGGGAGGAGACAGAGGCAGAGAGAGTTCTCAGTGAAAGGAGGAGAGGAGCCAGCTAGGCATCCAAGAGGGAGGAGAGCCTAGGGGACAGAAGGTCAAAAATCTGATTGGCCAAGGGCAGGAGAGTTACTTGCTCAAATGGGACTTGAGTAGAGGTAGAGGGAGTAGCAGAAAATGTAAATGTAGAGGATGTTGCGGGTGGTACAGACAAGGGAGGTGTAACTGGTTCATGGATGGAGGAAAAGAGCAATTCTGAAAAAGTTGATGAATGATGGAAGTCATGAGGAGAGGAGGTTGAGGCATCCATGAAGGATTCTTCATGAATGTCAAAGGAGAAGAGATCCTCATGAGATGAGGAATCCAAGCTTATGGGAAGGAAAGTAGTGTGAAGTGGAAGGGAGGAGGCAATGGTAGAGATGGAGGAAGGGATGGGTTGAGTGGATGAGAGGATTGTTGTTGAGGGGATGAAGGTGGATGGGAGGGAGAGGGAGGGAGATGGCAATTTCCCTGTTTCTGGACCAGTGGACTGAGGGAGAGTGACCTCTAAGTCCTGGTGTCTGCAGAAGTCCTCATTGCTGCTGCTGCTGCTGCCCTGGGATTCACAATTTTTCTGTCCCACTTGCCAATTAGGGCACATGTGAGCCTCTTGGAAGCATTGATGTGCTTCTTGGAGGACACAAGCAGTTGGGGGCAGCAATGGTTGAGAATCAACCCAAGAACTCTTCCAAAGTGGACAGAGTTTTTATCCAATTTTTTCTTAATCATTTCAAACACAATCAATCCCCAGTTGGGATGTTTCTTATCCATAAGTGCAGCCATAAGGCAAAACTGATGCCTAGTAATTGCATCATGTGCAGTCCTCTTTGCACAGATCACTTTGCCTGTAATGTCTGCTAATAACCTATATTCAATAGCTAGGATAACTTTGAGGAGTTTAGAGGGGTTACCAGCAGCATGCCCCATCCTGTCCAGCATCAAGGCATACTCTTCCACAGATAGTTCTATGCCATCATCTCCAGCAGCAAAGTTGAAAACTTCTGAAATGATTTGAGGTGAGATGGCTACCTCATTTCCTGAAACTTTCCTAGTCAATGTATTGTTATCTGAGATAACTGCTGTAAGACTCTACTCTTTGATTTCTGACTCTGGGAGAGGGATCCTGGTTGACATAAAGTTAACCAGTTGCTGCTCCTTGAAGAGGTCCAGTATATCCAGAAAGTATTGTGGAGATCCATCAAAAGAGTCGAAGTCGATATCGAATCCAGAATCGAACTTCATGGCCGCCAGAGCTCCTGCTGTGATTGCCATTTTCCTGCAAAAAGAATACCTTCCAAGATCAAGAGTAAGGTATTTGGAGGGAGAAAGCTTGAGCAGAAAGATATGAAAGCGCAACTGCGAACGACGATGAAAAAATGATTTTATACCTAGGGTTCGACGCAGAAAAGGAAAGAACATCGAGCTCAGTTCGACGCTCTAAGGCTCTAGGAGAACTGAAACGACTCAACAACGTCCAGCTTAGGTCGACGTTCGACGCTTTGGCTGAAGCTATACGTCGAGCTTAGGTCGACGTTTAACGAAGACGTCGACCGGGGAGAGAGAAACTCAAGAAGCCAGGGAGCTGTGAACTTATTTCGACGCTAGAAGTCGAATTCGACGTTCGACGTTCGACGCTTTTGAGGGCGACGGACCGTCGATCTCCGTTCGACGCAGCGTCGAGCTTAGTTCAGAGCTCAGAAAAACCACTCAGACAGGGAAATTTTGAAATGAAATTTTTCTTATTCCTGTTAATTATGGGTTTCAAAATCTTGGAGTTTTAATTTATGCTGTCTCCATCTAGCATTCCCAACTGATTGAGGAAGAAGAAGTGCTTCTTTTCATCCAAGGGCTTGGTGAAAATATCTCCTCTTTGTAGTTCAGTGGAAATGTATTCTAGTGCAATTTTCTTCTTTTCTACATTATCCCTTAAGAATTGATGTCTGATCTCTATGTGCTTGGTCCTACTATGGAGAACTGGATTTTGAGCAATTGATATTGCACTGGTATTATCACAAAAGATTTTAGACATCTCTAAGTTGTATCCATAGTCTAGGAGCTTGTTTTGAATCCACAAAATCTGTGAGCAACAACTGCCTGCAGCCATGTATTCAGCTTCAGCAGTTGATGTGGACACAGAGGTTTGTTTCTTACAGAACCAGGAGACAAGTCTATTACCAAGGAATTGACAAGTTCCATTGGTGCTTTTCCTGTCTACCCTACATCCAGCATAATCAGAATCTGAAAATCCAGTTAGATCAAATCCTGAGTCATGTGGATACCAGAGACCTAGATTAGGACAACTTTTTACATACCTAAGAATCCTCTTAACTAATGTGAGGTGGGACTCTCTAGGGCTTACTTGGAATCTAGCACAAATGCATGTAGCAAACATTATATCTGGTCTAGTAGCTGTTAGATAAAGTAATGAGCCAATGATTGCTCTATAGCTTGTCTGATCAACTGGTTTTCCAGATTCATCAGCATCTAAAACAACATTTGTAGGCATAGGTGTTTTCATAGAGGATGCTTCAGACATTCCAAATTTCTTAACCAGTTCTCTTGCATACTTGGTTTGAGAAATGAAAATGCCATCCACATGTTGTTTAACTTGCAATCCTAGAAAGAAAGCAAGCTCACCCATGCTACTCATTTCAAACTTTGAGTGCATCAGTTGTGAGAACTTTTTGCATAAGTTTGAATCAGTAGACCCAAATATGATGTCGTCTACATAAACTGGTACTAGTAGGGTATGGGACCTATGGGTTCTAACAAAAAGAGTTTGGTCTACTCTACCCCTTTTAAAATCATTTTCCAACAAAAAATACGCTAAGGTCTCATACCATGCTCTAGGAGCTTGCTTGAGACCATATAAAGCTTTATGCAGTTTAAAAACATGATCAGGAAAGGTTGGAGAGATAAAACCTGGAGGTTGCTTTACATAAACTTCTTCCTTGATGTCTCCATTGATAAATGCACTCTTGACATCCATCTGATATACCTTGAATCTCTTGTGAGCTGCATATGCAAGGAAGATTCTTATGGCCTCCAACCTTGCAACTGGTGCAAAGGTTTGGTCATAATCAATTCCTTTTTCTTGGCAATATCCTTGTGCAACATGTCTTGCCTTATTTCTCACAATTATTCCTTGATCATCCAACTTGTTTTTGAATACCCATTTGGTTCCAACAATTTGCTGGTTCCTTGGTCTTGGTACTAATTCCCAAACTTTATTCCTTTCAAATTGATTCAACTCTTCCTGCATTGCAATGATCCAGTTTGGATCTTTCTCTGCATCTTGTATGGTTTGAGGCTCAATTTGAGAAAGAAAGCAGGTGTGCATAATATTTTGATTAACTTGATTCCTTGTTTGCACACCCACTGAGATATCTCCAATTACTTGTGAGATTGGGTGATCTCTTGTTGTTGCAAGATCAACAAGGGGTGTTGATGATGCACCAACCTGTGTTGTTGTTTCCTCTTGTGGAACAACAACTGGTTCTTCAATTTGTTGGCCTTTTGAACTTTCCAAAACCTAAAATTCCTCTTCATTGTCACTGAGTTCAGTGTCTTGCTGAATTGGTGAAGGTAATGACCCTTTGTCTGTGATGGTAAGCTGCTTCAGATTTTCTGAAATTGAATGTTCCTGCAAATTGATTATGGTAGAAGTCTCCTTCTCCTTATAAGACATGTTAGTTTCATCAAATGTAACATGCATGGATTCTTCAATTTTATTTGAGCACTTGTTAAAAACCCTATAAGCCTTGCTAGTCATGGAGTATCCCAGAAACACTCCTTCATCAGCTTTGGCTTCAAATTTAGCTAGGTATTTCTTGTCATTATTGTGAATGAAGCAAATGTAACCAAAAATTTTGAAGTAATTTACTTTAGGTTTCTTCCCTTTGAGTAACTCATAGGGAGTCTTACCCTTTAGTTTATGTATCAGGCTTTTATTCAAAACATAGTTGGAGGTGTTCACAGCCTCTGCCCAAAAGGTTAGAGGAAGGTGAGCATCTGTCAACAATGTTGTGGCAGATTCAATAAGGGTTCTGTTTTTCCTTTCAACTACCCCATTTTGTTGAGGAGTTCTTGGAGCTGAGAAAGTGTGCCTGATACCTTCCTTCTGGCAGAACTCTAGCATAAGAAGAGAATCAAACTCTGTCCCATGATCACTTCTGATCAGGGCAATGTGAGTATTGAACTCAATCTGTATGCCTTTGAGAAAATCTGTAAAAATCTTGAAGTTATCAGACTTCTTCCTCAGAAAGAACACCCAAGTGAATCTTGAGAAGTCATCTACAACTACTAAAGCATAAGATTTCCCTCCTAGGCTTTGTACATTAATTGGTCCAAAAAGGTCCATGTGCAATAAGTACAAAATTCTAGGTGAGTCACTCTTATTAAGTGACTTGAAACTGTTTTTAGTTTGCTTGCCTAATTGACAGGCCTTGCAAAGTCCTTCCTTCTTGTAGGGACCAGAAGATAGTCCTCTAACAAGGTTGTCTTGGGATAACTTAGCAATGGTTCTAAGGTTCACATGTCCTAGTCTTTTATGCCAAAGTTCATTAGGTTTGCTAAGGGAGTTAAATAAACAAATATCTACTTTAGATGAATTGAAATCAACTAGATATATGTTATCTTGTCTATTACCAATTAAAACAATGTTGTTATTTATTGCAATATTACATGATGAGTTGGTAAACCAAACCTGATAACCAGCATCACATAGCTGGCTGATGCTGATTAAGTTGTGCTTTAGTCCTTCCACATAGGCCACTTTCTTGAATGTAATTGACCCTATTTTGACTTGGCCATAGCCTTTTGTTTGTCCAAAGTTTGAATCTCCAAAGATTACTTTGGGTCCATGTTTAGCTTTGAAGGACACAAGGTTCTCCTTGTTGCCAGTCATGTGCTTTGAGCACCCACTATCCAAGTACCACTGCTGGTTCTCACTTAGATAGGTCTTTATCTGCACATACAACAAATCAATTGTTTTTGACCCAGTTTACCTTGGGCCTTTCTTGATATCCTTTAAATTCTGAAATAAAAGACATCTCAGGTTGACTCTTATAGCCTACAGGATGATATCTCCTAGGAGGTATTATCCATTCAGCATAAGGGTTAAAGTGATGAGATGTAGAGCTGGAATTGAATTTTGAATTAACCCCTGAGAGCTGACTTTTGCTCTGAACTTGGCTCGACGCATGTCGAGCTTCGGTCGACGGACTCTGGTGAGTGCGTCGAGCTCCATTCGACGGCGAAGGCTTGCTTTGTTCAGAGGGTAGAAGGCGTCGACCTGAGTTCGACGTTTTCTTGCGATTACGTCGAGCTCTGGTCGACGTCTGTCGAGCTTCGTTCGACGCTTCTTGTCCAGTTTCCTGGGTTAAGTCAGCATTCTTCCTAGCCACTATGAAGACTCCTTTACCTTTGTCACTGGTAAATTTGATTGGAGTTGTCAGCACTATGGGTTGGCTGGATGAAGCACCCAAGCCCAGTGTACCATTCAATCTTGAATTCACTGTACTTGTGATGTCCATTAATTTGATACTTCTCCCATTAAGGGTTTCTTCAAATTGTTTGGCCTTAGATAGCTCACCTTTCAGTGAAGCTATCTCCTCCCCACACTGCTTCAACTCTTCTAAGAGTCTAAGATTATCTGAGTTAATGGATTTGCATTCAATTAATTGTTCTCTGAGAGTTTTAATCAACTTTTGAGATTCAATCAAGTCAATGCACATAGATTTGAACTCAGATTTAAATTCATCAGAGGTAAAATCAAATGAATCTATTACCTGATCCTCAGTAAGTTCCTGATCAGATAGGTAGTCAGCATCAGGCTCTGAATCAGTGTTCTTTTGAGATGCACTGATGGCCATCATGCAGAATCCTTTTTCTTCTGCATCATCCTCATCATCACTAGAGCTGGATGATGAATCAGACTCATCAGAGTCACTCCAGGATTCAGCCACAAATCCTTTTCTGGTGTGCTTGCAGTTGCTGGAGGAAGGCTTGTCATGGTACTTCCTTGACTCCTTATCTTTCCTTTGATCTTTTCTTTCCTTCTTGTCCCTTCTGTCTTTATCTTGATTTTCTGGACAGTTGGGGAAAATGTGTCCTGGTTTCCTACAGCCAAAGCAGATAATATCTTTATTAGTAGATCTGTCATACCTTGGCTTGTCTTTGTCTTTGGATGAACATCTTCTGATGTTCCTTTTATTCAACTTATTGAACCTTTTGACGAGTAGGCTCATAAGCTCTTCACTTCCCAACACCTTTTCTTTAGGTTCTTCTTCCTGTGCTTTGAAGGCAATGGTTTTCTCAACCTTTTCTGTTGGTGTGGATGTCTTCTGCTCTTCTTCTCTCTTCTTAATGAATTGCTCATAACTCTTGAGCTTTCATAGAAGAGCTTCTGTGGATAACTCACAAACATTTCTTCCATCTTTAATTGACCAGATTCTTGAGTCCCAAGAGCTAGGGAAACATGTCAGTATCTTGTCATTTATCTCAGTGAGAGATATGTCCTTCTCTAGTGATCTAAGCTCACTGATGATTAGGCTCAGTCTGTTGTACATGTCAGCAACTGACTCAGACTCTGCCTTTTTGAAGTTCTCATACTGGGTGATGAGGTAGGATCTCCTATCCTTTCTTTCATCTGCAGAACCTGATACAATTTCTGAAAGTTTTTCCCAGATCTCTTTAGCAGTATTGCAATCAGCTACTTTCTGGAAAATGTCATCTGACATGGTTTGAGCCAAAATGTTCATGGCTTTAGCATCTGCTGCCTTCCACTTCTTTATGTCAGCATCAGTTCCTGAAGGAGGAGGAACAGCTGATGTACTTGTTCCTGTGGGAGGTCTTGGACAATCTGTCAACACAGAATTAAAAATGTCTTCATCAAAAGAGTTCATGTACAGTCTAATCCTTGCTTTCCATAGTGCAAACTTAGAGAGATTGCACATAGGAGGTCTGGTACTAGCAAAGTCCTTGTTTTGTGCCATGAGTTTTAAAGATAAGTAAAACTAAGGAAAATAACCCTTTGAGAGAAATGATCTTATCAGGGATCTTTTGATCCAGGTGTTAGCCTGTATGAATGATCAACCTCCCTCTGATACCAATTGAAAGTGCAG